>JAOPSE010000053.1:10327609-10927609 GCA_029449295.1 Zea luxurians | reverse complement strand
ATTCATCAATCTTAGCATGTAACATGGCATTCTCATTTCTAAGATTGGAAATAGAATCATTGCAAACATTTAAATCCTTAGCCTTAGCAATTAAATTATCATTCTCAATCTTAAGGCTAGAAAGTGATTCATTCAACTTGTCAATTTTAGAAATCAAACTAGCATTATCATTTTTGAGGTTGACAAGAGAATTATCACAAACATTTAACTTCTCAACCTTAGCAATTAATTTTGCATTCTCATTTCTAAGGTTGGAGATAGTATCATGGCAAATGCTAAGCTCACTAGTCAATTTTTCATATTTTTCTATCTCTTGAGCATAAGAATTTTTAACCTTAACATGCTTCTTGTTTTCCTTAATAAGGAAGTCCTCTTGGCTATCCAAGAGTTCATCCTTCTCATGAATAGCACTAATTAATTCATTCAATTTTTCCTTTTGTTGCATGTTTAGGTTGGCAAAAAGAGTGAGCAAGTCATCCTCATCATCACTAGAGCTAGCCTCATCACTAGATGTTGCATATTTAGTGGAAGCTCTAGATTTTACCTTCTTCTTTTTGCCGTCCTTTGCCATGAGACATTTGTGGCCGACGTTGGGGAAGAGGAGACCCTTGTTGACGACGATGTTGGCGGCGTCCTCGTCGGAGGAGGAGTCGGTGGTGCTCTCATCGGAGTCCCATTCCTGACACACGTGGGCATCGCCGCCCTTCTTATTGTAGCACTTCTTCTTTTCCTTCCTCCTTCCCTTCTTGTTGTCGCCCCTATCACTATCACTTGATAATGGACATTTAGCAATAAAATGACCGGGCTTACCACACCTGTAGCAAACTTTCTTGGAGCGGGGCTTGTAATCCTTCCCCCTCCTTTGCTTGAGGATTTGGCGGAAGCTCTTGATGATGAGCGTCATTTCCTCGTTGTCGAGCTTGGAGGCGTCGATGGGGAGCCTAATTGAAGTAGACTCTTCTTTCTTCTCCTCTGTCGCTTTGAATGCGACGGGTTGCACCTCGAGTGTGGAGGTGGCGCCTCGCTCGATGATTTGTTTGGAGCCTTTGATCATCAATTCAAAGCTCAATAATTATCCTATAACCTCCTCAGGAGACATTAGCTTGTATCTAGGATCACCACGAATTAATTGAACTTGTGTAGGGTTAAGAAAAATGAGTGATTTTAGAATAACCTTGACCATTTCATGGTCATCCCATTTTGTGCTCCCGAGGTTGCGCACTTGGTTCACCAAGGTCTTGAGCCGGTTATACATGGCTTGTGGCTCCTCTCCTTGGTTGAGCATGAATTGACCGAGCTCCCCCTCGATCGTTTCCCGCTTGGTGATCTTGGTCACCTCATCTCCTTCGTGCGTGGTCTTGAGCACGTCCCAAATCTCTTTGGCGCTCTTCAACCCTTGCACCTTATTATACTCCTTTCGACTTAGAGAGGCGAGGAGTATAGTAGTGGCTTGGGAGTTGAAGTACCGGATTTGGTCGACCTCCTCCGAATCATAGTCTTTGTCCCCTTCCTTCGGCACCTGCGCTCCATACTCAACAATATCCCATATGCTTTTGTGGAGTGAGGTTAGGTGATGCCTCATTTTATCACTCCACATAGAATAATCTTCACCATCAAAAACCGGTGGTTTGCCTAATGGGACGGAAATTAATGGAGTACGTTTGGAAATGTGAGGATAGCGGAGGGGCATCTTACTATACTTCTTGCGCTCATGGCGCTTAGAAGTGGCGGATGCCGATTTGGAGCCGGAGGTGGAAGGTGACGAAGAGTCGGTCTCGTAGTAGACCACTTTCTTCATCTTATTCTTCTTGTCACCTTTCCATTGTGTCTTGATGGAGGAAGAGGATTCCTCCTTGTGCTTGTGGCTGGACTCCCTCGAGTGTGTTCTTCCCAAGCTTGTGGACTTGTCGCCGGTCCCAATCTCCCTCTTGGCGGATGCTCCCGACATCACTTTGAGTGGTTAGACTCTAATTAAGTATCGGGCTCTGATACCAATTGAAAGTCGCCTAGAGGGGGGTGAATAGGCAAATCTGAAATTTATAAACTTTAAGCACAACTACAAGCCGGAGTTAGCGTTAAAAATAAAGTCGAGTCCGAAAGAGAGGGCGAAAACAAATCACAAGCAAATGAAAGCGGATGACATGATGATTTGTTTTACCGAGGTTCGGTTCTTGCAAACCTACTCCCCGTTGAGGTGGTCACAAAGACCGGGTCTCTTTCAACCCTTTCCCTCTCTCAAACGGTCACCTAGACCGAGTGAGCTTTTCTCCTCAATCAATTGGGTCACTTAGACCCCACAAGGACCACCACAACTTGGTGTCTCTTGCTTTGATTACAAAGGTGTTGAGAACAAGAATGGGGAAGAAGAAACGCGATCCAAGCGACAAGAACTCAAATGAACACAAATATCTCTCTCTCACTAGTCACTAATTGTTTGGAGTGATCTTGGACTTGGGAGAGGATTTGATCTCTTGTTTGTGTCTTGGAGTGAAGTCTAGAGCTCTTGTATTGAATGCAATGGCTGGAAAATTGGATGCCTTGAAGTGGTGGTGGTTGGGGTATTTATAGCCCCAACCACCAAACCAACCGTTGGGGTTGGGCTGCTGTTATGGGCGCATCGGCAGTCCGGTGCGCCACTGGACACTATCCGGTGCGCCAGCCATATCACCCAACCGTTAGGGTTCCACTGTTGGAGCTCTGTCAGCCTGGGCCACCGGACAGTCCGGTGGTGCACCAGACAGTCACTGTTCACTGTCCGGTGTGCCTTCTGGCGCCTGCTCTGACTCTGCGCGAACTGTCCGCGCAGTGTAGCGCTTTTCAGGATTCCGTTGGAGTCGACCGTTGTGTTGTAGCCATTGCTCCGCATGGCATGGGGGACAGTCCAGTGTTACACCGGACAGTTCGGTGAATTATAGCGGAGTGGCTTTTCTAGAAACCCAAAGGTGGCGAGTTTGAGTTGATTCACCCTGGTGCACCGGACACTGTCCGGTGGTGCACCGAACATTGTCCGGTGGCACACCGGACAGTCCGGTGCGCCATACCATGACAGTCTTCAGTTTCTTTTGCTCCTTTCTTTTTGAACCCTAACTTGGACCTTTTTATTGGTTTGTGTTGAACCTTTGACACCTGTAGAACTTATAATCTAGAGCAAACTAGTTAGTCCAATTATTTGTGTTGGGCAGTTCAACCACAAAATTATTTAGGAAAAGGTTTGACCCTATTTCCCTTTCACATATCGAGTCTGTGGGCCTAGCGCCAGGGGAGTTGCCCTCATGCCCCCGCCCGACTGCCCCTGCCTCCGCCCCTCGGCTTCGACCACCGAGTGTTGGCCAAGTCGCCAGTCAGCCATGTAAGCATGCGAGTGATTAAGCTTCCTTTCATCACCTGCTTCTTTAATTTATGGCATCTCGAGTAGTATGGTAAGTTGGCATTTGTGCCTAATCTGCTTGCGTCAGACACCCAATACCTCCGATGTATGAGTTATATGAACTTCTATGTTGTCTGCTTTAATTAGTGCTTTCAATTATAGTGTTCTTTTCTCGATCTGTAGTTCTGTTCTTTTTTTGGACGAGCTCGAATCTTGCATTATATATAGGAGTAAGTATGGAATAAAGCTAGGCGCCATATATTTTGTTGTTGCGTACAAGAAATGCTTAATCATGTTTCTTAGTGCATCTGTTTAGCCTCTCATTGGGTATATGCATTTCTTTATTTTACTTACTAGAGCATGAAGGTTTTTGTGTAGCTTTTATGTGATCTAGCATCTAACCAGTTCATCTATGTAATCAATATGTAGTTATTATAGAATTTGCCCATGTCTTATAGTTATATATTGCATACGATGTTGCTTATGTCATGCATTTTAATTCTTCATGTTCCAAACCGTTGGAATTTGACACACAACATGATTATGGAGGCCATTGAGTACAAAGTTGTCTTGAAGATATATGTTGAGGAACAACTTGAGCCTTCACCAGATGATGAAGAGTGGACAAATTCTAAGGTGATTGGAGAGTTTCTTGGGGCATTTGAGGAAGGTACAAAAGCATTCTCAGCACATAGAAGTCCAACATCTCATTTGTTTTTGCATAATGTGCTATGTATCCATCAAGCTCTAAGAAATGAAAATTGGCAAATCAATCGTGTGCTTCAGGATTTGGCACTAGCAATGGATTCGAGGTTCCATAAATACTAAGAGAAGGGCAAGTATAATATGGCACTTGTCATAGCCACTATACTTGACCCATCAAAGAAGATGGATTTTTTGGACTTGTTTTATGAGAAGACGTGCCAACAGTTTATCGACATCCAAAAAAACATGTCATTGGCCAAACAATGGTTCACCATGTTTTTTGGTGAATATGCAAAAAATGTTCAAAAAGATACTACAATCTCACCTATTGTTGCTACAAATACTAGTACTTTGGGCTCACCGATTCTTGGAAAAAGAAGGTTGGATAAAGAATTTTCTCAGTGGTCCCTGTAGGTTACGGGTGACGCCTAAGAGGGGGGTGAATTAGGACTTCTAAAACTTTCGCTAAACTAGGCCACACATAAATCCATATAGCAAAACCTATGCAAATAATCAAACTAGAATGTGCAAACTAGGTTTTGTCTAAGTGTTGCTATCTCTACAGCAATGGCTAAGTTTCAATCTACACTATATAAGTATGAATACAAGATTGAAACTCAAATGCTTAATATAAATGCGGAAACTTAAAGAGCAAAGTAGAGAAGCAAACTCTCGTGGATGACGCCGGTATTTTTACCGAGGTATCCGGAACCGCGTAAGGTCCCGACTAATCCTCGTTGGTGCCCCTACGCAAAGGGAAGCCCACGCGAGGGCCAAGCACCTCGGTCGAGTAACTCCGTAGAGAGCCACGGTGTCACACCCGGTTTTTGAAAGGTAAACCGAATGCGAACCATGTACGTGCCAGGATCAGAACTCACGTACACAGCGATTACATAATTGGACATCATCACACAATGCTCGAAATAAATAGCGGAAAGGTACTTTATTACATCAAGATGTCCAAGACATCCACATAGTCTATTACATAACCATTGTTCAACATAATTATCAAAGTGCGGAAATAAGAAATGTAGACGCTAAGCCTACACAGGCATCTGACTGGGGGTTTGCCACTAGAAAGAACTAGAACTCGTCGTAGTCCTAAAACTCCTCAAAATCTTCCATGTTGCCAGCTTCACCTCCTGAACACTGAGAACAGTGGGGACAACCTGGGGTGGGGGTGGTTTGTAAAGCAAGGGTGAGTACACATCAACGTACTCAGCAAATGTCCCGTTTGGCTAAAGTGGACTAGCTGTATATGGAGTTGAGGTTAAGCAGTTGCTTTTAGTTGGTCAAACATTTATTATTATTAGTAGAGCCAAGTTTTTAGTAATAAACCCAGTTATTACCCAAAGGCACTCCCTCCAAGAGGAAATACCAGAGATCAGAATTATAATCACCATTGTTAATCATCATCATAAAAGTAACCATTGTTCTTCTAATCGAGGAGGATCGCAAGGCTGCTCTTAACCGTGAGCTCGGCTGATATACCAGTTTCTAACATTGCAGAGGTTGTACACTTTACCCACAAGTCGTGATTCCCACTCTGCCCGGGGTTCTAGCCTTCCCATTGATCACTACCAAGGTGACCCAGTAGGGTCTCACTACGTAGCCTTTACAAAGATTTCCCAGAGGTCATAGCCACCCGTTAGGTTTCTCCAGTTTGATAAACACAGTACATCTCCCCAAAGGAAGGGTGACTAACAAAAACCAAATCAAAGAACCTCTGCAACCAACCTCGGCAGAGCAAGTACTGTGCCCGAACCCCATTGACGGCCCTACGATAAAGCCAACTACTCCTCTGGTTCCTCTAATTAATCAGGTAAGGGCATCCCATTCCACCCTCATGGTTGCACTGTTATCCCGAGTTGTCACTCCCCAAATAGGTCCTTACGGAGAGGCACTCAGGAAAGAGCCTGAGCCCCCTAAAGAATCATAAGAACCTCATCGGGATAACATCATCGTATCATAAAAGATCACATCATGTTCATTGATTAAGTTTAAGTAGTAGCATAAGCTAACCATGATTAACCCAAAAAGGTAAACAAAGGTAAGGGAAATATAAACTAGTCAATCCTTAAGTTTCAGTAATGTAATGCGGGACAATGAATTATAAAGTATAGTAGGACATGATAGGTCTGAGGACACTTGCCTTCACTAGGTTGTTGCTCAGGGAGGTCTCCAACAACACACTCAGGAACTTCGGACAGCTCGTTGTCTAAATAAAGCGAGCATGCATTCAATACATTTGGAAAGTACAAATGAACATCACACCAAACATGTACAAACATTGGAACACATCTTAAAAAGACACAATACTACATAAGCGACAAATGAATTCAAAATAGGACATGAACTATAATATGAATTAACTTCATTTGGAAGTAGATTATTATTTCCCTAAATGTTATTTACAAGTACATAATCATAAATCAATTTATTTTATGGTGACCTAGAATTTAGAACAGAGATGAACTCATGTTATGCATATTATTAATCTCACAAGCTCAAACAAGTTAAAATTTCTAAGGTTCTCCTTTATTTATTTTATTAAATAACTAAAACATACATCTACATTAGTTCATATTTAATCCTAAAAATTAGAGTGTGCAGACAGTGAGTGAACCTATTTTATTTAAACAGAGAATAATTCTATGAACATTTTGCAATTTGAATCACTAAATTTGGAGTTCATATGCAAAAGTTATGAAATAAACAAGTTTGGGAATTCAAAATATGAAATTAGGGTTAATTATGTGAATATTTAAAAGTCTAGGGCTAAATCTGAAAGATTACAGGGGTCTGCGCGCGAAAACCAGGGACGGCGGGTTGATTTCCAATAAACCGAGGGTCTCTTTAAGAAAACTAACGCGCGAAGGGGTATCAGGTGAATCTAACTGTTGGATCAGAAACCGACAGCCGAGATTAGATCTGCGGCCGAGGGCACGCGTGCGTGGGCGAGCAAGCGCAGACAGGCGGGACAGGGGGTGTCAGCAACAGAGGGGGAGAGCGTGCTGACCAAGCGGGCCCAGCCAGAGGGGAAACAGACGGCTACGGGGGTTCGAGGGGGTCCGAGCCGTTCGATCAAGATCAGACGGGGAGGGGTCCGAGGGGGTCCGAACGGGTCCGAGCGGGTCTGAGGGGGGTTCGAGGGGCTGTGAATGGCACTGACAGGCGGGCCAGGGCGTGTCAGGCACGCGTGCGCGAAGCGGTATCCCGCGGTCCGGGCCGTTCGATCTGAATCGGACGGAGGGGATCAGATCGGGGAAACAGACGGTTGAGGGCGGCGCCGCTCCTCTCGGCGGCGGTGAGGTCGCCAGCGTTGAGGCGGGCGCGAGCTAGGGTGGCTCCGGGGTCGCCGGAGTTGGGCAGAGGGGAAGAGGGTGCCACGACGAACTCGATGGCGGGGAAGGGACCATGAATCCACGGGCAGAGAGGGGAGAACGACGGTGAGAAAGTCTCGGGCGGGCCGAGGGAAATCCGGTGAGCGATTCCGGCCACGGGGAGGGGACTTAAGGTGCTCTAAGGCCTTGGTTAACTTCAGCAGAGGCAGAGGCGACACAGGGAACTACTCCGGTGAACTAAATCGGCTGACCACCGCGCGAGCACGGCGGACCACCGTGGCCGAGCACCGGTGAAGGCGAAATTGGACGAGCACATGGCGCAATAAGGGAAATTGGGCACGGGGACGGGTGTCTCACCTCGGGGCGGAGCTCGGGGAGGCTTGGGGCGGTCTCCGGCGAGCTGGATGGCCAGAAACACGGGCGCGGGTCTCCGGCGGCGGCTGGCGGCGTGGGCAGAGCGCGAGAGAGGGCGAGGGCGTGTGAAATGAGGCGAGGGGCGAGTGCGGGGCACTGGAGGGGCTCTAAAAAGGGAGTTGGGCGCGTGGGCGGGCGTCGTGGCCGAGAAACTCGGCGACGTGCGCGAGTGCGCACGCGCTGGTCCACGACGGGCGCAAGGAAGGCGGATCTGACAGGGAGGGTCCACGTCGCAGAGAGAGTAAAGGGGACGCGCGGGGCAACGGCTCGGCGCTGGTGAACCGGGCCCACGAGACAGAGAGAGAGGGAGAGCGGGTGAAGTAACTGGCGCCGACAGGTTGGGTCCACTGGGCAGCGAGAGAGCGAGGGAGAGTGGGCGCTCGGGGTTGCGCCGACAGGTGGGGCTCGCCTGTCAGGCAGAGAGGGCGCGCGGGCGCGCGCGGGCTGGGCTTAATGGGTTGCCTTGGGCCGAATTAGCTTTTCCTATTTCCCTGGAATTTCTAATGCCTTTTATTTTTCCTATAGAGTTTTCAAATATAAATTCAAACTAGGTTTCAAATTCAAATCAATTCAAACTTGTGCAACACTTCAAAGAATATTTTAAGCTCAGCATGATGCAACATGTCATGACTCATAAGGTTTTGACAAAAATAAATAATTGACCTCCACTAGTTTAAGCTATTTCTAAACAAAAAGGAAAAATGGGGAGAGAATCTAGAGAGAGAGAAAGCCTAGAGTGAGAAAAGAAAGAGTAACACATGATTTTGGGTGATAATTAGAAAGAAATTTTATACCCCTAAAATCAGGGTGTTACATACCTATCCCCCTTAAAAGAATCTCGCCCTCGAGATTCAGGGTTGGCTAGAAAAGAGCTCAGGGTACTTGGCTTTCAATTCATCCTCTCTATCCCAGGTTGCTTCTTATTCTGAGTGATGGCCCCATTTGACTTTGCACATTCTGATGGTACTTCTCCGAGTAACCCAATCTGTTGTCTCCAGAATTTGAGTTGGCTGCTTCAAGAATCTGGTTAGTTCTCTCAGTCTGGCCATCTGTCTACGGGTGATAAGCTGAACTAAATTTCAAGTGCGTACCCAAAGCTTCATGTAGTTGCTGCAAAAAATGAGAAGTAAATTGGGTGCCTCTATCTGATATTATATTCTTTGGAATACCATGCAAGCACACAATCCGAGACATGTATAACTCTGCCAACACTGCACTGTTATAGGTGGTCTTGTCTGGTATGAAATGGGCCATCTTTGTCAAACGGTCCACTATTACCTAGATGGAGTCATAACCAGCTCGAGTGCGGGGCAGACCAACTATAAAGTCCATTCCAATCTCATCCCATTTCCACTGAGGAATCTGTAACGGTTGCAACAAACCTGCGGGTCTCTGATGTTCTGCTTTAATCCTCCGACAACTGTCACACACATCCACATACTCTGCTATTTCTCTTTTCATACTGTACCACGAGAATCTTTTCTTCAAGTCTTGGTACATCTTCTCACTAACAGGGTGTATAGAGTATGCTGTCTCATGAGCTTCCTTGAGAACTAGTTCCTGGATTGATTTGATATCGGGAACACACAATCTGTCCTTGAACCATACCACTCCTTCTGCATCTTCATGGAAATTCTTGCATTTCCCATCGACGATCAGCTGCCGGATCTCGTTGAACTTCTCATCATCCTTCTGACCTTTTCTGATGTCTTGCCCTAGAGTGGGCTCTAGCTCAATTGCCACTCCTTGAGTGTTGTTCAGAAATCCGAGACTCAATCTGTCGAATTCCTTCGCTAGCTCAAACGGCATCGGGTGAGCGGCCAATATATTGACTTGACTCTTTCTACTCAGAGCATCTGCAACCAAATTTGCTTTGCCTAGGTGATAATGAATCTCCAGCTGATAATCTTTGATCAATTCTAGCCATCTTCGCTGCCTCATGTTTAACTCTGACTGAGTGAATATGTACTTGAGGCTCTTGTGGTCCGTGTAGATATCACACTTCTGCCCATAAGATAATGCCTTCAGGTCTTCAATGCATGAACCACTGCTGCTAGCTCTAGATCATGAGTGGGGTAGTTCTTCTCATGAATCTTCAACTGTTGGGACGAGTATGCCACTACTCTCCCTTCCTGCATCAACACACATCCTAGTCCGGTATACGAAGCATCGCAATATACTGAGAACGGCTTGTGAACATCTGACAAAATCAGTACTGGTGTCGTTGTCAACTTCTCCTTCAATGTCTCAAAGGACTTCTGGCATGCTGGGGTCCACTTGAACTCAACCTTCTTTGCTAGCAAGACTGTCATTGGCCTGGCAATCTTGGAGAAACCTTCAATAAAACGCCGTAAGCGACCATTCCAATGAAACTCTTGATTCCTTGGACATCTTTCGGTGCTTTCCAGTCCAGAATCGCTGCTACCTTCTTTGGATCCATAGCTAGTCCATCTTGGTTTATAATATGACCCAAGAATAGAACTTCGCTAATCCAGAACTCACACTTGCTAAGTTTGGCATACAACTGACAATCTCGTAGCCTCTGAAGTACTTTCCTCAAATGTTCCTCATGCTCTTGCTCATTCTGGGAATATACAAGAATATCATCAATAAACACCACTACGAACTTGTTGAGGTAGTCCATGAACACACTGTTCATCAGGTACATGAAGTAAGCTGGCACATTTGTCAATCCGAATGACATAACCATGAATTCATATAGTCCATACTTGGTGATGAAGGTTGTCTTTGATATATCTGAAGGTTGAATTCTGAGCTGATGGTAATCTGACCTCAGATCTATCTTTGAGAACACACTGGCTCCTCTCAACTGATCGAATAAGTCTTCAATTCGAGGCAGGGGGTACTTGTTCTTGACAGTGACTTCATTCAGAGCTCTGTAATCGATGCACATCCTATTCGTGCCATCCTTCTTCTCCACAAATATTTTCGGGCAACATTTTGGCAAGTGTCTGGGAAGCGGTGCCTGATGAAGGTGACTTGGAAGGGAGGGTGGTTTGGGTAGCTTCGACTTTCTCCCAGGTAGACTGCCATAGAGCACTTCTCAACTTTGTTTTCGCGGTATTCTTTCCAGACATATTCTGGCTTCTTGCAGATTCCCATGCGTAGCGCGCAACTCCGTAAGAGATGAGGGAATCCTTCCTCCTCTGAGCAGTAGGATGTTCTAATGACCCAAGAGCCTTCCATCTGGTAGGAGAAAAGAAGAGTCTGTTAATATCGAGGAAAGGAGAGAAGGTTTTTCTTAGGGGTAAGAGGTGTTTTCTTGTTAAGGCAACTTTTAAGGTCAGGGCTGCGATCTACGGCCAGTCCTATGGCTCTGATACCACCTGAAGCGCCTCGATCCTTTGGGACTCAAATGTGATACAATTACTAGTCCTAGGAGGCTAGTAACCACATTCCTTACTTCAAATAGTATAGAGTTCGAATAAATGTTATTACAATACCAGAGTACAAGCTCGAGAGAGAGCCAGAAATACAAAGCGCAGTAGAAGATAAACTAGCCCAAGCCACAGGCAGAACTGGGTGCAGACACAGCCTCCTCAATCAAGCATAGCAGAAAAAAAGTCTTCAGCCACTGAAAAACATAAATAAATCTGGGTGAATACACTAGGTATTCCGCAAGCCCACCCCGCTCCTGTAAAGAGAAAGAGACCTATATCATACATGCTTTATATGGTGGAGTTGAAGTCACTCTTCTTTTTCTCAGAGAAAGGCAGTACTTTTTAGGGTTTTCCCGAAGAAATAGAAATAACACGTTGCTTAACTACCACTGAGCTTCCCGCTCCTGTGGTACCATTTTCTCTTCCAAAGACACACTCACACATTTTCCCTGTTCATGAAGGTTGTAAAAACACTAATTGTCATACCATGCCAGACTCGTCCATTCCAGTGGACACGGACTATTCGAATAGGTTTGAACTCTGCGTAGAGGTGTACACTTTACCCACTAGTCTGGCTCTGCGATCTCATGGCCAATGAGATCCGAATCCGAATCTCTTTCCTTCCTCGCACGTCCTAACCTTAACGGTTATACCGGAAGGAGTCAGGCCACTGCCATGTCCAAATTGGACAAAACATCCCCCCTCCTTATCCTCCCGGTGCTCCCCAGCCTTCATAACCCTGGGTTGGACCGTACGAGTTCATATCGAGTGACTACCCACACAGCCTCGAGTGGTTGTACTTTTCATGAGAACAGGTAGTGAAGGATGACAAACCGGTCCTTATACGAGGGGACAATCCTTCTGCTCACACCTAAGCCAACTGAGCCATCACCTTAGGCCCTCCCCTAAACCAGGGAGTCCCTGATCATCCCACTCACCAGGTGATGAGGGTGAATACCCTTCATCGCACACTTTTTGAAAATATTGTTTGGTCAAAACCACTGCCCCTTTTTCCCATCCCATATCTTGTGATCAAAAAAATGTTTGTTAATGCGGGTTATCTCTCTGCTCACCATGCAATTAATTCCATCCCTTAATCCCGGCTTAGGTAGAGGTAGAGAGAATAGGTAAATTATGCATCAAGGGAAGGATGGACTTGCCTTCGTCGAAGCTTTCCTAGCACAAAAGATTTATCTCGGAGGGGTCGGGTTCCTGCCCTTCTTCCGGAGCTATAAATTCCGGAGGATCGGATCCCTCTTCCGCTAACAAACACAGATAAGGAACAATACATCAATCATGGTGACTTGGTGGGGTGTGCCAATTATTATACCTTATTATTTTTATGCCCTATAATTTATTTAAACTATTTTTGGTGCATAAAATATCAGCATATAAATATATATATGAACATAGGAAAAAGAAATGGGAAAAGAAAAAGAAAAGGAATTCCAGGTTAACCGGGCCGGGGGGGATTTCGGCATGGTCGGGCGCGCGGCGTCGCAGCCAAATGGGCCCATACGACCCACGAGGAGCGGGGGACGGCACGGCAGACGCCGTGGGCGCGGGCCCACGCGCCAGAGAGGGAGAGGGGAGACGGCGTCAGGGGGGAGGAGGAGAGCGGTCCGCGGCGGGGGAGAACCGATCGCCGGTGAACCCGACGGCGGTTCCTCGCCGGTGGTCCGGTTCTGGGTGGACGGGGTGGTGGCAAAGCACGAGCGGGGGTAGGGGGTCACGGAGGTGGGGTCAATTTGACCGGTGGAGGCCTAGGGTGGCCGGTCCACGGCGGGTGGCGGGCGCTCGCGGCGGTGAAGTCGCCGGCGAGGCCACTGGGCGTAATAGGCGACGAGCAGGTGTGCGCTAGGATTGTGACAAAGCGACTGACCTTTTGAGCTAGAGCAATTTGATCATACGCCACTAGAGAGAGGAGGACGGAGCTCACCGGAGAGGGGAGGGACGACAGCGCCGAGCTCGATTGGGCCCGAGGGAGGGAGGCGGAGTGGCTGAGGCCTGGTGTGGTGGAACGAGGGGCTCAGGGCGGTCCTTTTATAGGTGGCCGGGGAGGGGGAAGGGAGGAGGAGCGGCGAGCACCGGCATGCTCGCCATGATGGTGGTGATGGCGCAAAATGGCGACGGGACGGCTCGAGCAGGCGGGGGGGTGAGGGGACGGCTCGGGCAGGTGGGGGGTGAGGGGACGGCTCGGGCACAGTGCGCGGGGGCGCATGGCGCCAACCAGGCTGGTGAGCGTGTTAATGGCGAGGGGATGGGGCGAACGGTGGTCAGCGGTGAACGCGCCAGTGGCCTGGTCATGGGCGAGGGGAGGGAGAAGCTGACAGGCGGGGCCGGGCTGCCAGCGGGAGCGGCGCGCGAGAGGGGAGCGCGACTGACGGGTGGGGCCGGGGTGTCAGGCGCGGGCGCGTGATGCTGGGCTGCTTGGGCTGCGGGAAGGAGAGGGGAGAGGGGAAGAGTGCGAGTGAAAGTCGCCTAGACGGGGGGTGAATAGGGCGAAACTGAAATTTACAAAACTAATCACAACTACAAGTCGGGTTAGCGTTAGAAATAGAAACGAGTCCGAGAGAGAGGGCGCAAAACAAATCACAAGCGAATGAAGAGTGTGACACGTGGATTTGTTTTACCGAGGTTCGGTTCTTGCAAACCTACTCCCCGTTGAGGTGGTCACAAAGACCGGGTCTCTTTCAACCCTTTCCCTCTCTCAAATGGTCCCTCGGACCGAGTGAGCTTTTCTTCTCAATCACTTGGAACACAAAGTTCCCACAAGGATCACCACACGGTTGGTGTCTCTTGCCTCAATTACAAGTGAGTTTGATCTCAAGAAAGAATGAGAAAGAAAGCAATCCAAGCGCAAGAGCTCAAAAGAACACAACAAATCTCTCTCACTTAACACTAAAGCTTTTGTGGAATTGGGAGAGGATTTGATCACTTGGGTGTGTCTTGTATTGAATGCCTAGCTCTTGTAAGTGGTTGGAAGTTGAGAAACTTGGATGACTTGAATGTGGGGTGGTTGGGGTTATTTATAGCCCCAACCACCAAACTAGCCGTTTGGTGGAGGCTGCTGTCGCATGGCGCACCGGACAGTCCGGTGCGCCAGCCACGTCACCAGGCTGTTGGGTTCCGACCGTTGGAGCTCTGACGTGTGGGCCCGCCTGGCTGTCCGGTGGTTCACCGGACAAGTCATGTAGACTGTCCGGTGTGCCACCCACGCGTGCTCTGCTCCTCTGCGCGCGCTGGCGCGCATTTAATGCGTTGCAGACAACCGTTGGCGCGAAGTAGTCGTTGCTCCGCTGGCTCACCGGACAATCTGGTGTGCACCGGACATGTCCGGTGAATTATAGCGGAGCGAAAATCCGAAGTTAGCGAGTTCAGAGTCGCTTTCTTCTGGAGCACCGGACATGTCCGGTGAATTATAGAGAAGCGCCTCTGAAAATTCCCGAAGGTGTGAAGTTTGGCTTGGAGTCCCCTGGTGCACCGGACACTGTCCGGTGGTGCACCGGACAGTCCGGTGCGCCAGACCAGGGCAGCCTTCGGTTGTCCCTTGCTCTTTTGGTTGAACCCATTTCTTAGTCTTTTATTGGCTTAGTGTGAACCTTTGGCACCTGTATAACTTATAGACTACAGCAAACTAGTTAGTCCAATTATTTGTGTTTGGGCAATTCAACCACCAAAATCAATTAGGAAATAGGTGTAAGCCTAATTCCCTTTCAATCTCCCCCTTTTTGGTGATTGATGCCAACACAAACCAAAGCAAATGTGGAAGTGCATAATTGAACTAGTTTGCATAATGTAAGTGCAAAGGTTGCTTGGAATTGAGCCAATATAACTACTCATAAGATATGCATGGATTGTTTCTTTAATTTTTGACATTTTGGACCACGCTTGCACCACATGTTTTGTTTTTGCAAATTCTTTTGTAAATCCTTTTCAAAGTTCTTTTGCAAATAGTTAAAGGTAAATGAATAAGACTTTGCGAAGCATTTTCAAGACTTGAAATTTTATCCCTCTGTTTCAAATGCTTTTCCTTTGACTTAAACAAAACTCCCCCTTAATGAAATTCTCCTCTTAGTGTTCAAGAGGGTTTTGAGATATTGATTTTGAGAATACTACTTTCTCCCCCTTTTGAACACAATGAGATACCAATTTGAAAATCATACCAATTGAGAAATTCTTTTTAAAATTAGATGGTGGTGCGGTCCTTTTGCTTTGGGCTAATACTCTCTCCCCCTTTGGCATGAATCGCCAAAAACGGAGTCATTAGAGTCCTTTCCTAACTACTTTCTCCCCTTTGGCAAATAAAACATGAGTGAAGATTATACCAAAGCCGGAGAGATGCTCGGAGCGTCGGTGAAGGATGAGTTTGCGGAGTGGAAGCCTTTGTCTTCGCCGAAGACTCCAATTCCCTTTCAATACACCTATGACTAGATTTGAAATTCACTTGAAAACACATTAGTCATAGCACATGAAAGAGATATGATCAAAGGTATACTTATGAGCTATATGTGCAAGACATCAAAAGAAATTCCTAGAATCAAGAATATTTAGCTCATGCCTAAGTTTGTTAAAGGTTTGTTCATCAAGTGGCTTGGTAAAGATATCGGCTAATTGATCTTTAGTATTAATGTATGCAATCTCGATATCTCCCTTTTGTTGGTGATCCCTTAAAAAGTGATACCGAATGGCTATGTGTTTAGTGCGGCTATGCTCAACGGGATTATCCGCCATGCGGATTGCACTCTCATTATCACATAGAAGAGGAACTTCGGTTAATTTGTAACCATAGTCCCTAAGGGTTTGCCTCATCCAAAGTAGTTGCACGCAACAATGGCCTGCGACAATGTACTCGGCTTCGGCGGTAGAAAGAGCTACGGAATTTTGCTTCTTTGAAGCCCAAGACACCAAGGATCTTCCCAAGAACTGGCAAGTCCCCGTTGTGCTCTTTCTATTAATCTTACACCCTGCCCAATCGGCATCCGAATAACCAATTAAATCAAAAGTGGATCCCCTAGAATACCAAAGCCCAAACTTAGGAGTATAAACTAAATATCTCAAGATTCGTTTTACGGCCGTAAGGTGAGCTTCCTTAGGGTCGGCTTGGAATCTTGCACACATGCATACGGAAAGCATAATATCCGGTCGAGATGCACATAAATAGAGTAAGGAGCCTATCATCGACCGGTATACCTTTTGATCCACGGACTTACCTTCCGTGTCGAGGTCGAGATGCCCATTGGTTCCCATGGGTGTCTTGATGGGTTTGGCATCCTTCATCCCAAACTTACTTAGAATATCTTGAGTATACTTTGTTTGGCTAATGAAGGTGCCCTCTTGGAGTTGCTTTACTTGAAATCCTAAGAAATACTTCAACTCCCCCATCATAGACATCTCGAATTTTTGTGTCATGATCCTAATAAACTCTTCACATGTAGATTTGTTAGTAGACCCAAATATAATATCATCAACATAAATTTGGCATACAAACAAATCATTTTCAAGTGTTTTGGTAAAGAGCGTAGGATCGACCTTTCCGACTTTGAATCCATTAGTGATAAGGAAATCTCTAAGGCATTCATACCATGCTCTTGGGGCTTGCTTGAGCCCATAAAGCGCCTTAGAGAGTTTATAAACATGGTTAGGGTACTCACTATCTTCAAAGCCGGGAGGTTGCTAAACATAGACCTCTTCCTCGATTGGTCCATTGAGGAAGGCACTCTTCACGTCCATTTGGTAAAGCTTGAAGCCATGGTAAGTAGCATAGGCTAATAATATACGAATTGACTCAAGCCTAGCTATGGGTGCATAGGTTTCACCGAAATCCAAACCTTCGACTTGGGAGTATCCTTTGGCCACAAGTCGAGCTTTGTTCCTTGTCACCACACCATGCTCGTCTTGCTTGTTGCGAAAGACCCACTTGGTTCCTACAACATTTTGATTAGGACATGGAACCAAATGACATACCTCATTTCTAGTGAAGTTGTTGAGCTCATCTTGCATCACCACCACCCAATCTGAATCTTGAAGTGCTTCCTCTACCCTGTGTGGCTCAATAGAGGAAACAAAAGAGTAATGCTCACAAAAATGTGCAACACGAGATCTAGTGGTTACCCCCTTATGAATGTCGCCGAGGATGGTGTCGACGGGGTGATCTCGTTGGATTGCTTGGTGGACTCTTGGGTGTGGCGGCCTTGGTTCATCATCCTCCTTGTCTTGATCATTTGCATCTCCCCCTTGATCATTGCCGTTATTTTGAGGTGGCTCATTTGATTGATCTTCTCCTTCATCAACTTGAGCCTCATCCTCATTTTGAGTTGGTGGAGATGCTTGCGTGGATGAGGATGGTTGATCTTATGCATTTGGAGGCTCTTCGGATTCCTTAGGACACACATCCCCAATGGACATGTTCCTAAGAGCGATGCACGGGGCCTCTTCATCACCTATCTCATCAAGATCAACTTGCTCTACTTGAGAGCCGATAGTCTCATCAAACACAACGTCACAAGAAACTTCAACTTGTCCAGAGGACTTGTTAAAGACTCTATATGCCCTTGTGTTTGAATCATATCCTAGTAAAAAGCCTTCTACAGTCTTAGGAGCAAATTTAGATTTTCTACCTCTTTTAACAAGAATAAAGCATTTGCTACCAAAGACTATAAAATATGAAATATTGGGCTTTTTACCGGTTAGGAGTTCATATGATGTCTTCTTGAGGATTCGGTGTAGATATAACCGGTTGATGGCGTAGCAAGCGGTGTTGACCGCCTCGGCCCAAAACCGATCCGAAGTCTTGTATTCATCAAGCATGGTTCTTGCCATGTCCAATAGAGTTCTATTCTTCCTCTCCACTACACCATTTTGTTGTGGCGTGTAGGGAGAAGAGAACTCATGCTTGATGCCCTCCTCCTCAAGGAAGCCTTCAATTTGAGAGTTCTTGAACTCCGTCCCGTTGTCGATTCTAATCTTTTTGATACTTAAGCCGAACTCATTTTGAGCCCGTCTCAAGAATCCCTTTAATGTCTCTTGGGTATGAGATTTTTCCTGCAAAAAGAATACCCGAGTGAAGCGAGAATAATCATCCACAATAACTAGACAGTACTTACTCCTGCCGATGCTTATGTAAGCTATCGGGCCGAATAGGTCCATGTGTAGGAGCTCCAGTGGCCTGTCAGTTGTCATGATGTTCTTGTGTGGATGATGAGCACCAACTTGCTTCCCTGCTTGACATGCGCTACAAATCCTGTCTTTCTCAAAATGAACATTTGTTAATCCTAAAATGTGCTCTCCCTTTAGAAGCTTATGAAGATTCTTCATCCCAACATGGGCTAGTCGGCGGTGCCATAGCCAACCCATGTTAGTCTTAGCAATTAAGCAAGTGTCGAGTTCAGCTCTATCAAAATCTACCAATTATAGCTGACCCTCTAACACTCCCTTAAATGCTACTGAATCATCACTTCTTCTAAAGACAGTGACACCTACATCAGTGAATAGACAGTTGTAGCCCATTTGACATAATTGTGAAACGGAAAGCAAATTGTAATCTAAGGAATCTACAAGAAAAACATTAGAAATTGAATGGTCAGGAGATATAGCAATTTTACCCAATCCTTTGGCCAAACCTTGGTTTCCATCCCTGAATGTGATAGCTCATTGGGGATCTTGGTTTTTCTCATAGGAGGAGAACATTTTCTTCTCCCTGTCATGTGGTTTGTGCACCCGCTGTCGATGATCCAACTTGAGCCCCGGGATGCATAAACCTACAAAACAATTTTAGTTCTTGACTTTAGGTGCCCAAATGGTTTTGGGCCTTTGGCATTAGACACAAGAACTTTGGATACCCAAACACAAGTATTTGATCCCTTGTGCTTGCCCCCAACATATTTGGCAACTACCTTGCCGGATTTGTTAGTTAAGACATATGATGCATCAAAAGTTTTAAATGAAATGTCATGATCATTTGATGCACTAGGAGTTCTCTTCTTAGGCAACTTAGCACGGGTTGGTTGCCTAGAACTAGATGTCTCACCCTTATACATAAATGCATGGTTAGGGCCAGAGTGAGACTTCCTAGAATGAATTCTCTTGATTTTGCTCTCAGGATAACTGGCAGGGTACAAAATGTAACCCTCGTTATCTTGAGGCATGGGAGCCTTGCCCTTAACAAAGTTGGACAATTTCTTAGGAGGGCATTGAGTTTGACATTGCCTCCCTGTTGGAAACCAATGCCATCCTTAATATCAGGGCGTCTCCCTCTATAGAGCATACTACGAGCAAATTTAAATTTTTCATTTTCAAGTTCATGCTCGGCAATTTTAGCATCTAATTTTGCTATATGATCATTTTGTTGCTTAATTAATACCATATGATCATGAATAGCATCAATATCAACATCTCTACATCTAGTGCAAATAGAAGTATGTTCAACGGTAGATATAGAGGGTTTGCAAGACTTTAATTCTACAACCTTAGCATGTAATATATCATTTTTACTTCTAAGGTCGGAAATGGAAGCATTGCAAACATCAAAATCTTTAGCCTTAGCAATTAATTTTTCATTTTCATTTCTAACGCTAGCAAGAGATATGTTCAATTCTTCAATCTTAGCAAGCAAATCATCATTATCATTTCTAAGATTGGGAATTGGAACATCACAAGCATTTGAATCAACCTTAGCAATTAAACTAGCATTTTCATTTCTAAGGTTGTTGATAACATCATGGCATGTGCTTAGCTCACTGGTTAATTTCTCACATTTTTTAACTTCTAGAGCATAAGCATTTTTAACCTTAACATGCTTTTTGTTTTCCTTGATTAGGAAGTCCTCTTGGGTGTCCAAGAAGTCATCCTTTTCATGGATGGCACTAATCAATTCATTTAACTTTTCTTTTTGTTGCATGTTTAGGTTGGCAAAAAGAGTACGCAAATTATCTTCCTCGTCACTAGCATTATCATCGCTAGAGGACTCATATCTAGTGGAGGATTTGGTTTTAACCTTCTTCTTTTTGTCGTCCTTTGCCATGAGGCACTTGTGGCCGACGTTGGGGAAGAGGAGGCCCTTGTTGATGGCGATGTTGGCGGCGTCCTCGTCGGAGGAGGAGTCGGAGGAGCTCTCGTCCGAGTCCCACTCGCGGCATACATGGGCGTCGCCACCCTTCTTCTTGTAGTATTTCTTCTTCTCCTTTCTTCTCCCCTTCTTGTCGTCGCCCCTGTCACTGTCACTAGAAATAGGACATTTTGCTATAAAGTGACCGGGCTTACCACACTTGTAGCAAACCTTCTCGGAGCGGGGCTTGTAATCTTTCCCTCTCCTTTGCTTGAGGATTTGGCAGAAACTCTTGATGACGAGCGCCATTTCCTCGTTGTCGAGCTTTGAGGCGTCGATTGGTTGTCTACTCGGTGTAGACTCCTCCTTCTTCTCCTCCGTCGCCTTAAATGTGACCGGTTGTGCTTCGGATGTGGAGGGATCATCTAGCTCATTGATTTTCTTTGAGCCCTTGATCATGTACTCAAAGCTCACAAAATTCCTGATTACTTCCTCGGGAGTCATTAGTGTATATCTAGGATTACCACGAATTAATTGAACTTGAGTAGGGTTAAGGAAAATAAGTGATCTAAGAATAACCTTAACCATCTCGTGGTCATCCCACTTTTTGCTCCCGAGGTTGCGCGCTTCGTTCACCAAGGTTTTGAGCCGGTTGTACATGTCTTGTGGCTCTTCTCCTTTGCGAAGCCGGAAGCGACCGAGCTCCCCCTCGATCATCTCCCGCTTGGTGATCTTGGTTAGTTCATCTCCCTCGTGTGCGGTCTTGAGCACGTCCCAAACTTCCTTGGCGCTTTTTAATCCTTGCACCTTGTTATACTCCTCTCGACTTAGAGAGGCGAGGAGTATAGTTGTGGCTTGGGAGTTGAAGTGCTCGATTTGGGCCACCTCGTCCTCATCATAATCCTCATCCCCTACGGATGGTACCTGTGCTCCAAACTCAACAACATTCCATATACTTTTGTGGAGTGAGGTTAGGTGAAACTTCATCAAATCACTCCACCTAGCATAATCTTCACCGTCAAAGGTTGGCGGTTTGCCTAATGGAACGGAAAGTAATGGAGTATGTTTAGGAATGCGAGGGTAGCGTAGGGGGATCTTACTAAACTTCTTGCGCTTATGGAGCTTAGAAGTTACGGAGGGTGCGTCGGAGCCGGAGGTGGAAGGTGATGACGTATCGGTCTCGTAGTAGACCACCTTCCTCATCTTCGTTTTCTTGTCGCCACTCCGATGCGACTTATGGGAAGAGGCTTTCTTCTCCTTCCCCTTCCCTTTGTTGCGGGACTCTCCCGATGAAGCCTTCCCATGGCTTGTAGTGGCTTGTCGCAGGTCTCCATCTCCTTCTTGGCGTGTTCTCCCGACATCACTTCAAGCGGTTAGGCTCTAATGAAGAACCTGACTCTGATACCAATTGAAAGTCGCCTAGAGGGGGGTGAATAGGGCGAAACTGAAATTTACAAAACTAATCACAACTACAAGTCGGGTTAGCGTTAGAAATAGAAACGAGTCCGAGAGAGAGGGCGCAAAACAAATCGCAAGCGAATGAAGAGTGTGACACGCGGATTTGTTTTACCGAGGTTCGGTTCTTGCAAACCTACTCCCCGTTGAGGTGGTCACAAAGATCGGGTCTCTTTCAACCCTTTCCCTCTCTCAAACGGTCCCTCGAGAGCTTTTCTTCTCAATCACTTGAACACAAAGTTCCCACAAGGATCACCACACGGTTGGTGTCTCTTGCCTCAATTACAAGTGAGTTTGATCTCAAGAAAGAATGAGAAAGAAAGCAATCCAAACGCAAGAGCTCAAAAGAACACAACAAATCTCTCTCACTTAACACTAAAGCTTTTGTGGAATTGGGAGAGGATTTGATCACTTGGGTGTGTCTTGTATTGAATGCCTAGCTCTTGTAAGTGGTTGGAAGTTGAGAAACTTGGATGACTTGAATGTGGGGTGGTTGGGGTTATTTATAGCCCCAACCACCAAACTAGTCGTTTGGTGGAGGCTGCTGTCGCATGGCGCATCGGACAGTCCGGTGCGCCACCGGACACTGTCCGGTGCGCCAGCCACGTCACCAGGCCGTTGGGTTCCGACCGTTGGAGCTCTGACGTGTGGGCCCGTCTGACTGTCCGGTGTGCCACCCGCGCGTGCTCTGCTCCTCTACACGCGCTGGCGCGCATTTAATGTGTTGCAGACAACCGTTGGCGTGAAGTAGTCATTGCTCCGCTGGCTCACCGGACAGTCTGGTGTGCACCGGACATGTCCGGTGAATTATAGCGGAGCGGAAATCCAAAGCTGGCGAGTTCAGAGTCGCTTTCTTCTGGAGCACCGGACACTGTCCGATGTGCACCGGACATGTCCGGTGAATTATAGAGAAGCGCCTCTGAAAATTCCCGAAGGTGTGAAGTTTGGCTTGGAGTCCCCTGGTGCACTGGACACTGTCCGGTGGTGCACCGGACAGTCCGGTGCGCCAGACTAGGGCAGCCTTCGGTTGTCCCTTGCTCTTTTGGTTGAACCCATTTCTTGGTATTTTTATTGGCTTAGTGTGAACCTTTGTCACCTGTATAACTTATAGACTAGAGCAAACTAGTTAGTCCAATTATTTGTGTTTGGGCAATTCAACCACCAAAATCAATTAGGAAATAGGTGTAAGCCTAATTCCCTTTCAGCGAGCGCGTGGTGGGGGGAAGGAGAGGTGGGCTAGATTCGGCCCAGCCGGGGGGGAGGGATATCCTTTTCTTTTTCTATTTCTATTTCCTTTTTCTATTTCTATTTCTTTTATCTCCTTTTCTCTTGAACAAATAATTAGCTAAATAATCTTAGGTGCTAAAAATAATCTATGTGAGGTGCTTCTAACAATCAAAGTGTATGAATATGATGAGATGACCTATGGGATGGAGTTTAGGGAGAGATAAAAAAAGGGTTAGGAGACTAGGGTTCCAAACCTTGGGTTAAAATTTTGGGATGTTACAGCTCCTTCTTCTAGTTCAGGTAAGTACAGCTTGGTTACTATCTCCTTTCCTGATGGGGACACCAACTTAATTGTCCTCTTGTCACAACTAACAGTGGCTTGGTTTCTGTGTAGCCAATTCATCCCTAGGATGACATCTAACCCTTGAGTTCCCATGACTACTAGGCTAGCGGGGAAGGCTATCCCCCTTATTTCAATCCTTAGATTCGGACAAATCCTATCGGACTGAACTTTTCCCCCAACTGAATTAACTCTCAAAGGTGGGATCATTGGTTCTATGGGGATGTTATGTGATTATACCCAAGATGCAGAAATAAAAAATGTGTGGCACCAGTATCAAATAGTACTTTTGCTGGGCAGGATTTGACTGGAAACATACCTACTACCACGTCCTGAGCAACCTGGATTGCTTCGGCCTCCAGGTGGTTCACCTTTCCACGGTTGTAGGCCTGACCACGAACTCCTGGCGCTTGTTGTGGTGCTCCTTGTCTTGCTGGGGCATTGACTGCTGGCGGTTGTTGGGCTGCTTTCTTTGGACAATTCTTCACCCAGTGATTCTGTTCTCCACAGTAGAAGCATGCACGACCTCCTACTTATGCTAGGGCTGCTTGGCCATTCTGGTTGGTTGCGGGGGCAGGAAGACGAGCTGCCTGGTTGTTCTGGCGTTGGTACTGATTTCCTCCCGGCTGAGTGTTCTGACGGTACTGTTGCTACTGCTGCTGAGGAAACTGCCTCTGCTACTGGTGCTGGTGCTGACGCTGATGCTGGTGCTAGTGACCTTGCTTGAATTGCTGTGGCGAGTTGCCTGAGTAGCAAGGACGACTGCTACTCCCGGCCTGAGGTCCACTAATCTTGCGCTTCCTATCCTCCATCTCCCGACGCTTCCTTTCAGTCATGATTGCTCTGTCGATCAGATGCTGGAAGGTGGGGAAAGTGTGGTTCATCAACTGATAATGGAGGGGATCAACCAATTCTCTCAGAAAGCGGTACTGCCGCTTGGCATCTGTGTTGACGTCTTCTGGTTTGTAACACGACAGCTGCAAAAACTTATCCTTGTACTCACTGACAGACAGGGGACCTTGCTTCAGGGCGAGAACTCCTCCTTCCTCACTATCATCAGTCCCTCGGGCATATGGTAGCGACGGAAGTTGTCCCTGAACTCCTCCCAGGTAATGGCTTCAGGGTTGGCATGGGTGGCGAGGTAGGACTCCCACCAAGACTGTGCTGCTCCCATCAGCTATCGAGGACCATACAACACCTTCTCGCGGTCGTTGCACTGGGCAGTGTGCAACTCACGCTCCACGGTACGCAACCAATCTTCCGCGTCCATGGGGTCAGCAGAGTGGACAAAGACTGGGGGATGGCCCCTCATGAACTCTACCCGCTTGTCTCTGAGCACTTGAGGCATATGGACTTGCACTGGAGGCTGAGGTGATGGTTGCTGCTGCTGAGCTTGCTGCATCGCTGCCAAGGTGAAGCGTCCCCAATCCTCTAGGACTCAAATGTGATACAATTATTAGTCCCAGGAGGCTAGTAAACACATTTATACATCAGATAGTTCCAGATCTTCTTAAACGAGACAAACCTATAAAGGTGGCGATCAACTTTAAGAGTTGGTCCACAACTCGAGACATATCATCAGAGTGGGGCTGAAGCAGCCCGATATACGCAGCGAAGCAAATCAGCGGTCCAACAGCCATAGGCAAGGTTGGGAACAGTCGTAACTCTTACCTGATCTCCTTTTTCTGAAAAACAACAAATAAGCAAGGGTGAGTACAAACGTACTCAGCAGCCCACCTTCACCCGCGGAATGGGGAAATCAGATATAATGCATGGAATATGTGGAGCTCAGGATATTTTGCAGAAACAACAATATTTTATGCAGGGTTGTTTTGTAAAACATTTTGTATTTTTCAAAGCGCATCCTCTCACAAAGGAGCAGGAAGTTTTTCAATATAGAATAAAATCCCCTGAACTAAACCATCTAGGTATCTCAGCAGTTTCCCACTGGTTTTCCTTTTCAAAAACAGGTACTGGACTTCCCATCCACCATAGCTCACGGCTCAACCGCCAGACCTTTTAAAAACCACTTTTCTCAAACGCACCCTTTTTTGAAAACAAAACACTAATTGTCATACCACACCAGACTCGTCCATTCCTGTGGACACGAACTATTCGAATAGGTTTGAACTCTGCGCAGAGGGGTACACTTTACCCACTAGTCCGGCTCTGCGATCTCATGGCCAATGAGATCCGAATCTGAATCTCTTTCTTTCCTCGCACGTCCTAACCTTAACGGTTATACCGGAAGGAGTTAGGCCACTGCCATGTCCAAACCGGACAAAACATTCCCCCTCCTTATCCTCCCGGTGCTCCCCAGCCTTCATAACCCTGGGGTTGGACCGTACGAGTTCAGATTGAGTGACTGCCCATACAGTCTCGAGTGGTTGTACTTATCATGAATACAGGTAGTGAAGGATGACAAACCGGTCATTATATGAGGGGACAATCCTTCTGCTCACACCTAAACCAGCTAAGCCATCACCTTAGGCCCTCCCCTAAACCAGGGAGTCCTTGATCATCCCTACTCAAAGGTGACAAGGGTGAAAACCCTTCATCATACACATTTTGAAAACTCACACCTTTTCTCAAATCATTTGTAACAAATATGTTAAGGATTGATTGCGGCAAGCGGCTGGGTGGCCATAATAACTTGTCTCAAAATCATATCATGCATAAAATAACAGGCTGAGGGTTGTGGTTGAAAAAAATCATAGGTAATTTATGCATCAAAGGGATCTAGTGAGCTTGCCGTGCTTATTCGGTGAAAGGGAGGGAGAGCTCGCGGAACTGGCTTCTGGCTCCACTGCCTAGCGTAGACTTGCAGATCTGGCCTCCACGAGACGGCACGAACGCTCCGATAACTATGCAACATGAATAAGCAAACATACAAACCAGCAAGTATACCAATAAATATTTAGTATAGTGGACAGAATAGTGATACATGGATGGGTAGAGTCTTGAGTAGAATCTGTGGCATGTGGTGTTGAGATACTACTAGTGGTGGAGCGGAGGTGCTTACCAGGAGGGTGGACTGGAGGCGAAGTGACACTATGCGTGTAGCCGGCAGAGCGGAGTAACTGAGTGGGTGGGGTGTTTGCCTTGGCTGAGGGTGTTAAGTGTGTGTGGAGAGGGAGAGGGTAGCTGGGTGTATTTATAGCTGAGTGTATGTGGTGTAGCACAGTGAAGTTCACTGTTGGTGAGAATAGTGACGAATGAATCGTCTGACTTAGTCTGAAGAGGGAGATTATAGGCAGAATATGGGATAAGAGTATTTTAGGAGTTTTCTGGAATATGAACCATGCTTAAGGGATGACATGGTTGGATAGGGAATAGTTTGATAAGAATTTAGAAATGAGAATTATTGGAATCTGAGTTTGGAAGCCTGGTTCGAAGGAATCTCAAAATTAAGCGTGCTCAACTTAGAGAAACCTGGGATGGGTGACCAGATGAGAAGTTCCCTACTGGAAGGAAAGTCACAGTCATCGGAGTTCGTATGACTGGAATATGGGTCTGGCTGGTCTTACGTGGACTGGACAGCATGATGGATGAGTAGTTGAAATTTAGGGTGATCGGATGGTCGATGAATAGTAACGATGAATAGTAACGGTGAATAGTGACGACAAAAAGTTATCATAGGTATCATCGATGAATAGTCGTATGAACGAACGATGAATGATGAATAGTGACAATGAACGAATGATGAACGATGAATAGGAACTATGAACGAACGGACGAACGATCGAATGATCGGACGAACGAATGATCGAAATTTCGGCAGCATAACGGCAGGACAAAGATTATCTGGAAGAACGATGAATAGGGACTATGAACAAACGATGAACGATGAATAGGAACTATGAATGAACGATGAATGATCAAATGATCGAACGAACGAACGATCGGAATTTCGGCAGCATAACGGCAGGAAAAAGATTATTTGGACGTACGAACGGACGAACGATCGAACGATCGGACGAACGGACGAACGAACCATGAATGATCGGACGAACGATCGAACGATCGGACGAACGAACGAACAAACTAAGAACAGGGTACGAACGATCGAAAAAACGACCGATCGATCCTTGTGCTTGTGTGGGAGGTGGAGTGGGCGTGTGGGGGAGTGGAGAGAGTTGCCATGAAATGGCTTGGGTGGGATGAGAGGAGGCCCTTGCCCCTCTATTTATAGCCATGGTGGGGGATTAGGGGGAGGGATGAGAGGATTAGTGGGAGATTAGCATGGATTTGTCTTATATGAGTGTAATTAGCTTGTAGAGCTCAACGTATGACACCGGAGGCATACGTATATGTGTGAGCATGAGGAAAGTTATGAAGAAAATATTTGTGGGGACTTGAAAAATGACTCTAAAGATATTTCTCAAGAGGAAAATATCTTGAGATATATCGGTGGAATATTTGGGCAGTATTTCTGCAAAGAACTTGAAGGGGATCACTAGGGAAATATCTAGGCAGTATTTCTGGAAACAATTTGAGGGGGATCACTGGGGAAATATTTGTAGGATATTTTGAGGAGGATTTTAGAGAGAATATAGACCACTATACTTTATTTGTTGATATCAACTCGCAAACAAACATTTTGAAATGAAATTTGAAATTCATTTTGAATTTTAGAGCGAGTTTGAGAAAATTTCAGGATTTGAATTTTTGGGATGCTACACAAGGTCTGACCAATTGCCTGAACTGCCTGGGTCTGCATCAAGAACATCTGCTCAATAGTCATCGGGGGTGGCGGTGGCAAATGCTGCTGCGGAGCTGCCTCCTCTTGAGGTGCCTGCTGCTCTGGCTGAGCACGCCTCGAACCTCTGCGCCTGTTCTCAGACATCTGTAGAAACCACACACATATTAGATCTGACTCTGCAGTCTTTCAGCATAAGAAAAGATGTATAGAGAATCTTCATAGAACTGAACAATTGACCATCTTCACTGACAACTTCTTAGATAAAGAGGAAAGTGTAAGTAAATGGATTACCCAACTAAATAACTGACTTTTATTAATAACTACACCAAGTTGCAGGGGATACCCACACCTTGGTGACAATCATTACAAAGATCCAACTTCATTACATGTTCATCATGACAAGCATCCAACAAAAGATAACCAAACTAACTCTAACTAAGACTGACTAGACTAAGACACTGAAGTAAGCATTATTACAGACTCAGACTCTGTTGATCTAAGGATCCAAATCTATCCGGGTCATGCAGTCTAGGGTACCATAGTCGAAGCGACCACGGGGCAGTGAACGATAAGGGTGTTGAATCCCAACAGGGGCGGGAGAACCACCATCCAGATAGTGGTGTGCCGCGCATTCAGCATGCAATTTCGCAATCTCTGCCCGAACCTTGCCCAACTCGTCAAGGGCGTGGTCCAACTCTGTGTTGAGCACGGCGACCAAGTTGACCATGATGTTCAGCCTGTGATTGCCCTCACCGACTGGCGAGACAATCACACCTCCAGCACTGTCGGTCGAACGGTGAGGGTAGTACTTTAGGTCGAGGCCATCAGCTACCCCGTTGAACAACGAGCAATACTGAGAAAGCGCTCGTCGTGCTGCATCTTGCATGGCTGCCTCGGCAGTGTCCCTCTCAGTGATAGAATAGTGCTCTAAGAAGGCCTTTGCACCCCGGAGATCATCGTCTGGACGATGCACCAAGCAAGTAGCCTCCCACTGGTCCGGGTATAGCCCGCAACGATGCTGGTAGACTACACAACGGTACTCGATAGACCATGTGTGTCGGTCGAAGGCCCGACGCAACAGGCTGTCGAGAGCGTCATGGAAGTGACACCCGCGAGCGACGTCGCTAGTGATGGGTCTAGCGATCCATCCATCCGGCTTCGGCTCCTCCGAGAGCTCCGTGTCGTGGCTCGAACTGCCACCGGCGTCGTCGTCGTCTCTGTCTCCATCAGGGTCTCCTCCAGTAGTCGGGATGCCCTGAGGTGGTGCAGGGGGCATCTCTGGCTGAGGTGCAGGGGAAGGCGGCTTCTCAGACTCCACCTCCTGATGGGGCAAGGGGGAAGAGTCCTGCTGCTCCTGCTCCTGCTCCTGCTCCTGGCGTCGGCGCTCCTGCTCCTCGTGCAGGCGACGATGCAGTCTCTCCAGGTGGTTGGACTGACCTGACACCGTGCGACGCAGGGGACGCTCCGCCAGTCAAGAAGGCAAAAAGGGGATCACAGACTTACGTGCAGTGCACCTGATACGGGCCATCTACAAAAGACATCGTAAGCACAAGAGTAAGAATAGAACTATGAGACCAGAAAGTAAACAGAAAGGAAAGTGAGACAAAACTTTTTGAGATGAGTAAATAACATAGAGTTGGTCAAGATGACCAACTTTTGAAAGAACTCTAAGGTCAAGGTAAGAGTAGAGGTCTATAGTCCTTAGGTCGACCATTCTAGTCTAGGTTAGCGGTCCTACAGTCAGCAAGGCTTTGATACCACTTATGTCACACCCGGTTTTTGGAAGGTAAACCGAATGCGAACCATGTACGTGCCAGGATCAAAACTCATGTACACAGCGATTACATAATTGGACATCATCACACAATGCTCAAAATAAATAGCGGAAAGGTATTTTATTACATCAAGAGTCCAAGAAATCCACAGAGTCTATTACATAACCATTGTTCAACATAATTATCAAAGTGTGGAAATAAGAAATGTAGATGCTAAGCCTACACAGGCAGCTGACTGGGGGTTTGCCACTAAGAAAGAACTAGAACTCGTCGTAGTCCTGAAACTCCTCGAAATCTTCCATGTTGCCAGCTTCACCTCCTGAACACTGAGAACAGTCGGGACAACCTGGGGTGGGGTGGTTTGTAAAGCAAGGGTGAGTACACATCAACGTACTTAGCAAATGTCCCGTTTGGCTAAAGTGGACTAGCTATATATGGAGTTGAGGTTAAGCAGTTGCTTTTAGTTGGTCAAACATTTATTATTATTAGTAGAGCCAAGTTTTTAGTAATAAACCCAGTTATTACCCAGAGGCACTCCCTCCAAGAGGAAATACCAGAGATCAGAATTATAATCACCATTGTTAATCATCATCATAAAAGTAACCATTGTTCTTCTAATCAAAGAGGATCCCAAGGTTGCTCTTAACCGTGAGCTTGGCTGATATACCAGTTTCTAACACTCTGCAGAGGTTGTACACTTTACCCACAAGTCGTGATTCCCACTCTGCCCGGGGTTCTAGCCTCCCCATTGATCACTACCAAGGTGACCCAGCAGGGTCTCACTATGTAGCCTTTACAAAGATTTCCCAGAGGTCATAGCCACCCGTTAGGTTTCTCCAGTTTGATAAACACAGTACATCTCCCCAAAGGAAGGGTGACTAACAAAAACCAAATCAAAGAACCTCTGCAACCAACCTCGGCAGAGCAAGTACTGTGCTTGGACCCCATTGACGGCCCTACGGCGAAGCCAACTACTCCTCTGGTTCCTCTAATTAATCAGCTAAGGACATCCCATTCCACCCTCATGGTTGCACTGTTATCCCGGGTTGTCACTCCCCAAACAGGTCCTTACGGAGAGGCACTCAGGAAAGAGCCTGAGCCCCCTAAAGAATCATAAGAACCTCATCGGGATAACATCATCGTATCATAAAAGATCACATCATGTTCATTGATTAAGTTTAAGCAGTAGCATAAGCTAACCATGATTAACCCAAAAAGGTAAACAAGGGTAAGGGAAATACAAACTAGTCAATCCTTAAGTTTCAGTAATGTAATGCGGGACAGTGAATTATAAAGTATAGTAGGACATGATAGGCCTGAGGACACTTGCCTTCACCAGGTTGTTGCTCAGGGAGGTCTCCAACAACACACTCAGGAACTTCGGATTGCTCATTGTCTAAATAAAGCGAGCATGCATTCAATACATTTGGAAAGTACAAATGGACATCACACCAAACATGTACAAACATTGGAACACATCTTAAAAAGACACAATACTACATAAGGGACAAATGAATTCAAAATAGGACATGAACTATAATATGAATTAACTTCATTTGGAAGTAGATTATTATTTCCCTAAATGTTATTTACAAGTACAGAATTTAGAATAGAGATGAACTCATGTAATGCATATTATTAATCTCACAAGCTCAAACAAGTTAAAATTTCTAAGGTTCTCCTTTTATTTATTTTATTAAATAACTAAAACATACATCTACATTAGTTCATATTTAATCCTAAAAATTAGAGTGTGCAGACAGTGAGTGAACCTATTTTATTTAAACAGAGAATAATTCTATGAATATTTTGCAATTTGAATCACTAAATTTGGAGTTCATATGCAAAAGTTATGAAATAAACAAGTTTGGGAATTCAAAATATGAAATTAGGGTTAATTATGTGAATATTTAAAAGTCTAGGGCTAAATCTGAAAGATTACAGGGGTCTGCGCGCGAAAACCAGGGACGGCGGGTTGGTTTCCAATAAACCGAGGGTCTCTTTAGGAAAACTAACGCGCGAAGGGGTATCGGGTGAATCTAACTGTTGGATCAGAAACCGACAGCCGAGATTAGATCTGCGGCCGAGGGCGCGCGCGCGTGGGCGAGCGAGCGCTGACAGGCGGGACAGGGGGTGTCAGCAACAGAGGGGGAGAGCGCGCTGACCAAGCGGGCCCAGCGCCAGAGGGGAAACGGACGGCTACAGGGGTCCGAGGGGGTCCGAGCCGTTCGATCAAGATCGGACGGGGAGGGGTCCGAGGGGGTCCGAGCGGGTCCAAGGGGGGTTCGAGGGGCTATGAATGGCACTGACAGGCAGGCCAAGGCGTGTCAGGCGCGCGTGCGCGAAGCGGTATCCCACGGTCTGGGTCGTTCGATCTGAATCGGACGGAGAGGATCAGACCGGGGAAACAGACGGCTGCGGGCGGCACCGCTCCTCTCCGCGACGGTGAGGTCATCGGCATTGAGGCGAGCGCGAGCTAGGGTGGCTCCAGGGTCGCCGGAGTTGGGCAGAGGGGAAGAGGGTGCCACGGCGAACTCGATGGCGGGGAAAGGACCATGAATCCACGGGCAGAGAGGGGAGAACGGCGGTGAGAAAGTCTCGGGCGGACCGGGGGAACTCCGGTGAGCGATTCCGGCCACGGGGAGGGGACTTAAGGTGTGCTAAGGCCTTGGCTAACTTCAGCAGAGGCAGGGGCGACACAGGGAACTACTCCGGTGAACTAAACCGGACTAAATCAGTCGGCCAACGCGCGAGCACCGGCGAAGGCGAAATTGGACGAACACAGGGTGCAATAAGGGAAATTGGGCACGAGGACAGGTGTCTCACCTCGGGGCAGAGCTCGGGGAGGCTTGGGGCGGTCTCCGTTGAGCTGGATGGCCGAGAACACAGGCGCGGGTCTCCGGCGGCGGCTGGCGGTGTGGGCAGAGCGCGAGAGAGGGCGAGGGCATGCGAAATGAGGCGAGGGGCGAGTGCGGGGCACTGGCGGGGCTCTAAAAAGGGAGTTGGGCGCGTGGGCGGGCATCGTGGCTGAGAAACCCGGCGACGTGTGCGAGCGCGCACGCGCTGGTCCACGGTGGGCGCGAGGAAGGCGGATCTGACAGGGAGGGTCCACGACGCAGAGAGAGTAAAGGGGACGCACGGGGCAACGGCTCGGCGCTGGCGAACTGGGCCCGCGAGATAGAGAGAGAGAGGGAGAGCGAGCGGGTGAAGTAACTGGCGCCGACAGGCTGGGTCCACTGGGCAGCGAGAGAGCGAGGGAGAGTGGGCGCTCGGGGTTGCGCCGACAGGTGGGGCTCGCCTGTCAGGCAGAGAGGGCGCGCGGGCGCGCGCGGGCAGGGCTTAATGGGCTGCCTTGGGCCGAATTAGCTTTTTCTATTTCCCTAGAATTTCTAATGCCTTTTCTTTTTCCTATAGAGTTTTCAAATCCAAATTCAAACTAGGTTTCAAATTCAAATCAATTCAAACTTGTGCAACACTTCAAAAAATATTTTAAGCTCAGCATGATGCAACATGTCATGACTCATAAGGTTTTGACAAAAATAAATAATTGATCTCCACTAGTTTAAGCTATTTCTAAACAAAAAGGAAAAAGGGGGAGAGAATCTAGAGAGAGAAATCCTAGAGTGAGAAAAGGAAGAGTAACACATGATTTTGGGTGATAATTAGAAAGAAATTTTATACCCCCAAAATCAGGGTGTTACAGACGGGCCTTCTCCACGCGCAAGTGGTGCTCCGCTTCCGGCTCCTCTCGGATGCTCCCCGCCGTCTCCACTATCGAGCTTTTGGTCGAAACGCTGCGGGCCTCGTTCCCTCCGGTACACGGTGACGACCGTGACACAAACGCGATTGTCACGGTCTCGCAAGACTCTCGTCCCACTCGATACAATTGTAATGGCTCATGCAAGAGCCGAGGGGTTGTGTGGTTTTACAAAACTCACTCAACTAACTAGGGTTCACCTAGAGCAGGCGCTAGAGCGGTCTAACTAACCTAAGCACTTCGCAAAGCACCTACGCTAATCAACGAGTAATTCTATTAAGCACTTGGGTGTAAGAGCACTTGGGAATGTCTATTATATGCCTTGGTATGTCTCTTGGGCTCCCACACATGGAAATGGCCGGTTGGGGTGTATTTATAGCCCCCAACAAAAATCTAGCCGTTGGAGGAAAGCTGTTGCTTTCTGCTGTCACACCGGACAGTCCGGTGGTGCACCGGACAGCGCATTGTTCCTTGTTCGGTGCGCCTAGCCTGTTCCCCTGTCAGAGCAGGTGACCGTTGGCGCCGCAGGCTTTCACACCGGACAGTCCAGACTTCACACTGGACAGTCCGGTGGTCTTCCCTCCGAGTGCCACCTGGAACTAGCCGTTGGGACTGAGGTTTCTGGTGCACCGGACAATCCAGCGTGTGGGCACCGGACAGTCCGGTGCTCCTCGCACAGACTATCCACAAGCAACACACATCTTCATACTTGGACTTTTCTTGGATCTTATTAATGTCTTCTTTTGAGGTGTTGCTTTCCTCAATTCCTAGGTTCAAGTAATTTTAGCATCCTGTGAACTACAAACACAAACACTAGGAAATTCATTAGTTCACGGACTGTGTTAATCATCAAACACCAAAACTCATTAAGCCAAATGGCCCGAGGTCCATTTTCCTTACAGTCCCAAACAAGAGGAAGACGTCTTGCAAAGTCTGATCTTGACGCATACTTAGAAGAAGAATTTGTGAGAACATATGAAATATTTGAAATTCTAAGTTGGTGGAGGATAAATGCAAACAAATACCCAGTGCTTTTAGCTATGGCATGTGATTTATTAGCAATACCTTTGAGCATTGTACCTTCGGAGTCTGCTTTTAGCGCCGGTGGTCGCATTCTTGCTGATAATCGAAGCTCAATGACACCAAAAACACTTGAATGCCTTGTATGCTGCAAGGATTGGTTGTATGAATACCTAAATATTCAAGGTACTTGATCAGTATGGTAGTAATCACATAGATTATTCGTCGCTTTTACTCTCTCTCTATATTGAATGTAATATATTGCTAAGTATGCTAGTAATCACTCTACTTTCCTAACAATTGTTGTTTTGCTATTTCAGTTCATCCAGTTGTGTTTGGACCTAGCTAGCAGCAACACTTTTCCTGCCAGTGGAAATGGGTTAGTAAACAATATATCTTCGCTTTTTGCTATTTTACTACTGTGGTGTATCCAGGTGCTGGTGCGCACTGGAGTAATGGAGCTGAATGCTTTTGGCACGCTTTTTTTCCTGCTGCGAATTGTGTTGTTTTACTGTTTGTGAGGTGTTAAGATTGCAATGTGATGTGGTTTCGATGCTGATTTGTTGTTTATGCGGATGAGAGATGTTCGGCGAGTCACATAGATGTGCAAATTCAAAATAGTTTTCCTTTTTCTTGAGTACAGTTTACCCACGGTTGGAAATATTGTTAGTTGAAGCGACAAATGGTCATAAATTCAGAATTGTCGTGCACTGAAACCATTTTTCATTTTTGTCATTCATAGCGTTTCTCCCAACTTGTACAAGGTGGACTTTTGCTCAACAATTCAATGTGATGTTTTTTCTCACATGGTGCTTTTCTTTTCACTTCTAGAGAGATTTATGCGTCGTTCGGTGGGCTTCTCATGCTACTAAATGTGCTCCTCCACTGTTACTAGCTTCGAGAGCTTGATCAGAGACTCTTTCCACTGCTGCTAGTTTATGTTTTGCCAACAAATTATTGTTCATTAAGGATCTTTAATATTTGTTTTTTGTTATTCTCTCGAGACCTAAATGTTTATCAACCAAATTTATCACTGTGTATGCAACTCTGTTTTTGTATGCCACTGAAGCTACCTGTAAAATTGTCACTGTGTATAGTGTATACAGTTGGCTTGATGTGAGACAACAAGCTTAACCCACGGTTTTCCATGGGTTTCCATCCAATTACGGGTTGGTTTGGGGTCAATAATATTATTGGATGAGTTGTGTTTAAATTTCCTTCTTATATTTTTGGATGGATGTGGGATGGATATCAAAGGTACTAGATTTGGGTATGAGTTAGGCGTGGGTTGGATTTTTTGCCATTAGCAGGTCTATACCGAACCCATCCTCCATCGCAGCGACTGATATCATTCCATTGAATTCCAATAAATCTATATCGGTTTCTACTGTTTTTAGATTTTTTTTTGTCTCTGCAGCTGCAGCAGTGCACAGCTGGATTTAATCCGAGAATCCACGGCTAATATTTGGATACAAACAAACCCGCAAGATCCAAATCAGCCTCGAAATAATGCCACTGCCACCCCACTACCCCAGCGTGTCCTAGCATGCGCAGCATGGAGATGGAGGTGTATGTGTCTCTTGCCCGCCCCATATATAGCGCGCGCGTGCGCCGCGGCGGCCATTTCCTAAGCTGGAGCTCTCCTCATTTGAATCACCACCTCAAAATAAGGCAACGCAATAATAATCAGCGATTGGCCCCGCCTGGCGTCAGCATCATTACCATCGCCGCGCCCGCCTGCTGGCTCGCCGGCGATCGAATTTGACCGCCGGTCGGCGAGCGGAGCATACGTGCATACATGGTTTGCCTGACGCCGGCGGCGGCGGCGCTGCTGCTCGTCATTGTCCTAGCGGCGGCCGTATCCGCGCTCCCGGCGATCAACGTGACGACGATGGCGTTCGAGGACGGGTACGCGCCGCTGTTCGGGCACGGCAACATCCTCCGCTCCGCCGACCACCGCACCGTCAGCCTCCTCCTCGACCGTTCCACCGGTGGTTTTATTACATACATAATACATACTCTCTGCATGCTATATTTGTTTGTTTGTTTTCATATTTGCGTGGACGACGCCTTGTCCATGCATCGCGTTCATCGATCAGTTACAAACTACATGTATTCAAATTTGAAAACATGCATGCAATGAGAGCGAGCCATTGAAAATGGATTGGATTTGCTTTATTTATTAGGGTCCGGTTTCATCTCCTCGTCCATGTACCAGCACGGCTTCTTCAGCGCGTCCATCAAGCTCCCCTCCGACTACACCGCCGGCGTCGTCGTCGCCTTCTACGTGCGTGAGTCTATCATATATATATGATATGCTTCATGCCTGCTGCATGATGTGATGCCCGGCCGGCTCCCACAGGCGTCCAACGGCGACGTGTTCGAGAAGCGGCACGACGAGCTGGACTTCGAGTTCCTGGGCAACATCCGGGGCAAGCCATGGCGGGTGCAGACCAACGTGTACGGCAACGGCAGCGTGGGCCGGGGCCGGGAGGAGCGGTACGTGCTCCCCTTCGACCCCACCACGGAGTTCCACCGCTACTCCATCCTGTGGACGCCCGCCGCCGTGGCCTTCTACGTGGACGACGTGCCGGTGCGCGAGGTGCGGCAGTCGGCCGCCATGGGCGGGGATTTCCCCTCCAAGCCCATGTCCGTGTACGCCACCGTGTGGGACGCCTCCACCTGGGCCACCGCCGGGGGCCGGTACCGCGTCAACTACCGCTACGGGCCCTTCGTCGCCTCCTTCACCGACCTGGCCCTCCTCGGCTGCCGCGTCGACGGGCCCATCCAGCAGACGACGGCGGAGCGGTGCGCCGCAGCCGCCGAGGCACTCAGGGCGTCGGACGTGGCCGTCATGACGGTGGAGAAGCAGCAGGCCATGCGCAGGTTCCGGGAGCGCAACATGGTCTACTCCTACTGCTACGACACGCTGCGCTACCCCGCCGCGTTCCCCGAGTGCGACGTCGTCGAGTCGGAGCGCAGGCGGTTCAAGGACACCGGACACCTCCGCTTCGCGCTGAGGCGGCGGATGAGCCCGCGACGCTCCGGCGGCAGGGCGGCCAGCAGGGACAGGGTCAGGGAGCTCAAGAAGCGCGCGGCGGAGGGCGGACATGTAGCATTCGTGTAGTAGCGGTCGGCGATGGTAATGGATATTCGCGCGGCCGCGCCTGCCGCTGTTAATCTATTGGATATGATACGCATCTACAGCATCACAGGAGTAGCGGAATGGCGAGGGCGAAAAAAATACCTTTTCTCTTCAACTTTAAAAGAATATATATCTAGCACAAGTTTAGTTCACATATTAATTAAATTATCATCGCTCATCTTAGACCTAACGTTTATAGTTATTCTGTATATTTTACAAAAAGCACCCTCCGAAGTGGTGGACTGTAGTGACAGAAGATGTTATTTGTAAAATACAACAAGTAACTAGAGACGTTAAATCTGATATGAATGATGATAATTTTATATGTGCACTAAACTCACGTGTGCACGAGATATGTTCTCCAACTTTTGTTACTGCCATCGTCTTATACCCCACACAAGGAAAAACTGCAAAACTAAATATGTGACCCCTAACACTCTCCAAACCGTTTAAATTATCTCTCACACCATTAGACTCTCTCTCTTGAATTGGTAGAAGTGGTTTCCAATGCGGTTTCAGCTTTATTCTATTTACTAGATATATGTCTCGTGCGTTGCAACGGTACACAATCACAAATACGGTACTTTCGGAGGTATCTTCTTCGTTCAGTAGGCACAACCACCATTCTTGGATCATGTAGCCATGGCGAAAACACTTTGCTCACCATTTTTCTGTGTGAGCACAAGCCCACAAATAAAAAGGTCACGTCTCCAACGCCTTCACCGCCGACTTTTTCTATGCACGGGTGCCAGAGACGGAGCCAGAATTACAACTGTTGGAGGCCTTCGTCCTCCGAAGGTCCTCAAAAACATGATTTGACAATGTTTTCCAAGTGGATTATGTGAACAGGTATTTTCGGACTCAGAATTATGAATATGAAGCACGGCCAGGATGAAGCCTGAACCAGACGAAGGACGAGCGCAGCCGAAGCTGTGCGCAGGGAAGCTTCGGCGCGATGGCAGAGGGGGGAACCGACTTAGAGATGAAAAGACTACGTGGACCATGACAGATTTTCATAAAGTCATTGGCGATTGTAATGGACATGAATGTAATTTTATGTGGGCTGCGTCCCACGTCTATAAATAGATGAACAGTACTCCCGTACTGTTCACGCTGACTTGGCATTGGCATTTGCATTTGCGTCACGCTTGTACTTTTTACCTTCTCTCAAGACCGAATGTACATTTGTAATTTGTAATCATTTCTATTTCTCTGTGTTAATAAAATAGAAATGATTCTATGATTTACATTTCATGTTTTGTATGAATCCTTCGTTATTACTTATTATATTTACGAAGGTATGTCTCTTACGACCTTCGTCCGGAACTCATTATTCCCGAAGGAGAATAATGTTTGGTAGGACGAAGGGCCTTAACATTTAACACTTTTTATGTTGCCTTGTTCTTAATCCGAAGCATTTGAGAACAAGTCCCCAACATTGGCGCCCACCTCCGGTGAACTCACTTCCACTTCGAGTTTTTTTGAACACCTTCGGAAGCTGTAGATCTTCGCCATGGCACCGAAGAAAGCTTCAGCGGCTGGGGCTTCAGCACTGCAACCGCTGGACCACAACCAGGACACCGTCTCTCTTCGGGAGGCTCGAAGCCAGAAGAGAAAGGCCGTTAGCCCGACACTTCAGGAGGAAGAGCTAGACCAAGAAATCAGGGATATGGAGATTCTACATCAACAGGTGCAAAGGAAGAAGGAGAAGATGGCCCGGCTAGCTGAGTTGCAACGACAGATAGATGAAGCCTCTGAGGAAGTCCGCCATCTTACCCATGATGAGCAAAACAGAAGGCCTCAGCAGAAAGACCTTCATCAGGAGGACTTCGTCAACGAAGATGACTGGTATGACAATTTCCATCAGGGAAATTTTGTTTTCGATGATGCTTCTCCTTTGTCCGCTGAGCTGCAGGCTACACCTTGGCCTTCATCCTATAAGCCACCCCAGCTTCCCATGTTCGACGGTCACTCAGACCCGAAGCAGTTCTTGATGAGCTACGAAGCAACAGTGTCTTCGTATGGGGGCAATGCTGCAGTCATGGCGAAGTCTTTCGTTATGGCCGTCAGGAGTGTTGCTCAGACCTGGTATTCCTCCCTTCGGCCAGGAACGATCACTTCATGGCAAAAGCTGAAGGATATGTTACTGACCAGCTTTCAAGGATTTCAGACGAAGCCGGTCACAGCTCAAGCCTTGTTCCAGTGCATTCAGGATCATGAAGAATACCTTCAGGCGTATGTCCGAAGGTTCTTACGTTTGAGGGCGCAGGCACCAACGGTGCCCAATGAAATTGTTATCGAAGCCATGATCAAGGGGCTTCGTCCTGGGCCTGCAGCTCAATACTTTGCTAGAAAGCCGCCTCAGACCCTGGAGAAACTGCTCCAAAAGATGGATGAGTACATTCGTGCTGACAATGACTTTCGCCAAAGAAGGGAGGAGGCCTTCAGATTTTCTGAAATGACCAGGGGCTTCGGAGGAAGATACTACCCGAGGCATGTCCGGTCCATCCATAGCTCCACTCAGAATGATGATAAGGGGAGTCAGCAGAGCAGACCGCAGTGCTCCTCACAGGCTTCGGGGCAACAACAAGCTTCCTTCCGGCCACCAGCTCCGAGAGGCAGAGGCGCTAGGGGCTTCGGCGGAAGATTCGGAGATCAACCAAGGAAATTGTTTTGCTTGTTCTGTGGAGAAAACAAGGGCCATACCACCAGGACGTGCTATATTACAATCCAAAAGCAAAAGGAGATAGCCGAAGCTGCATCTCAACAAGTTCAGCCGAAGCAGGTCATGCATACTGCTTCGTATCATCCGCCTTACATCCCACAATACATAGACAACCACCCTGCAGCCTCTGTAGCTTCGGCAAGTCAACCTCAAGCTTCCTGGCAATAGCCCCCGCCTCCACCTCCATTGCAACAGGGTCAACAGCCAGAAGGGAGTCAATATGCTCCACATCAAAGGGACTTCAGAGAACAATCCGAAGCTCGCACAGTCAACAGCACTGTGCCAGAGTCGAAGCACATTTATTAACACATATCCTACCTTTGACAGCAGTCTTTTCCATTCAGATTCTATTCTCTGTAGCAAAAAACATTGATAGTTTCCATGTAATAATTTCGCTGTTTCCCACGAGGAAAATCTATTTTCTCCACAGGCTTAAGTTGATGAAGTTTTTGTGTTAACAAGGAGGACCTTCGAAGTATTAAAAATCCTTCGGAGTAACAGAAAGTCGTTCTAAGGAACGCAGAGTAAGTTCATGAAGTCACAAAAAGCCGTTCCAAAGGGAGCGCAGTGTAAGTTTTCTGCTCAAAAGTCGTTCCTAAAGGAATGCAGAGCTTACAGCGAAAAGTCAACGCTGATACCGTCTAAGTAAAAGACGAAGAAGCTCCAAAGACGTTCCTAAGGGAATGCAGAGCTTATACCGTCTAAGTAAAAGGCGAAGAAGCTCCAAAGACGTTCCTAAGGGAATGCAGAGCTTACGAATAAATTTTGTGTGTATCTTCGGAACAAATGTCATTTGCATAACATAACATCATCACATCATCTTGCATAGCATAAGCATCATACATCATATTGCATTTTGCAAGAGAAAGGTACACAGTATCAACCTTCGAAAGGATGCTTTGAGAAAGCAATATCGAAATTGTATAGATTCGGAATACAGCTTCGGAGAATATTTTTACGAAGCATGGACAAGCTTCATCAGAGCAATATCGAAATTGTATAGCTTCGGAGAATGTTTTCATGAAGTATGAACGTGTTTCATCAGAATAATTTTAACGGAGAATGTCTTCTTCACGAAGCATGAAAAGAAGGGAAGGTGTTTTTTCGCCGAAGGCTCAAAAAGGTATGTATGTAGAGTTTCATGCATCGTAAAGAATTGAATAATGAAAAGAAACTTGTATATTACATTCAAATGTACAAAATGTTACATAGATCACAATTTAAATGTTTTTTCTAATAGCATTTAGTCTTCTCTTAGTACTGCTTCGGCGGCCTCATTTAGAAGTTGATCAACAACCTTATCCATGATAGCTTCGGCCATTTGTTTAATCTCGTCATCTCCTTTTGTGTGGGGATCGGCAGTCGATTCAGCAGCTTCTGAGGGAAGAGAACATTTCTTCATTACTATTACAAATTGCGAGCAAAGTTTGAAATAAAATTACAACACGATAAGAACGAGTAATTAATACCTAATTGTCTTTCGGGCTCTGTACTTCTTTCGGCAGCTTCTGCCACTTTCCTGGCATCATGGATGCCTTTTTCGCTCCTTTGGATGATTTCTTGCGCCATGCCTCGGCCGCCGTCGTTCCAGATATCAGTAAAAAATTTGCCACCAACAACGCTTGCTTCGGCCGAGGGGTCCTTGATGTCTTCGGAAGACAAGGCAGCTTCGGACTGAGCTAAAAATTTTACATGCCCGCAACCTTTCTTCTCTAAGACAGAGGCAATTCCTCTGGCGCCCGAAAAAGCGCAGATGTCGCCGCGACTGCTCAGGATCTCCTCGAAGGCCTCTGCTTCGTGACTAATCCATTCCAGTGGACCTTCGGGATTACCTCGAGAGAAATTCTCTTCGCTGGAGAAGGCGCCCACGCTGGCGAAGCTGGTTTTAATTTTATTCACGCATTCTACAGATTTAACATAACAGTTCCTCTGAGAAGCACGAAGCTCTTTAACACTTAACTCCAATTTATTGACCATATGATCACTGAGTTCTCGTTTTGTTTCCTCCAGCACACGTTCCTCTTTAGCCCTAGCCAGCTGTTTCTGAAGATCTTTAATTTCACGCTTTTGGGCTTCGGCCTGGGCTTTTGAAGCAGCTTCATCCTTCTTTACTTTCTCTACCAGTGTAAGCAGAATTTTATCCTTTTCCAGAGCTTCGTTCCTCAGTTTGATAACTTCGGAGCGTAAATTGTTAAACGCAATATCATAGCTTTCATCTTCGGCGCTTTTTTGGGCTCTTAACGCGTTGCTCAGAATCAGGCCCTGTATAAAAAAGAATCCATATAAGAATAAAGGAATGAATTACGCATTAAAAAGTTTTTTCAAACGCTTAATTTCCATACCTTTAGGCTATTATATGCAAGACTGTCTGCAAGATCCTCTTTCGTCATGGCGCATAATCCAGCTTCGAGCTTCGGGAATCCCATGCTTCTAGCCATTTCCCGGCACACGGATAATTCTTTATTGTCTGGGAGGCAATACAGGAAATCATCTTCGTTTGTCCCATTAAATATCACTGCCCCCTTCGGATACTTCAACTCTTTCGCATAGTGATTCGCTTCATAGATCTCTTCTTCAGACAGTTTCTTCCCCGAAGCATGTCGCACGATGTAATCGTATACGCTGGAGGGAGCTTCGGGGATGGCAGTGTCAATTTCTTCAACTAAAACTGGTTCTGATATTTTTATTGCTTCGGCTTCCAAAGGTTGCTCCTTGTAGGGCTCTGAAGGCCCAGCTTCAGCTTCGGCTTGTTGCGTCGAAGCTTCAGTAGAAGCTTCAGCAACTTCAACACTCTTTTTTGGAGTTGTGCTTGAAGACTTAATTGTCTCCAAGACATCTAGTACGTTTACCATTCTTTTCCTTTTTGGGGTCACCGATGGCCCCTTTTGGTTTTTTATTGCTTCGACATTTACCGAAGGACTTAAGATTTCAGACATTTTTGGCTCGTCAACCTTCGGTTTCTCTGATTTTTCCGCTGAAGGCGCTTCAATCTTTTCTTCCATCTTCGGCACTGAAGCTGGTTCGGTAGCTTCAGAGGCCAAAGAAACTTCACCAATGAATTCTGGCACTGTGGCCGGCTCAATAAAGCGTGTCCGATGGGTGAGTACCTTCATCTTTTTTCTTTGAGGCGCTGGCTCACTAGGGGCACTCGTGGTAGCTTCTGTCGTAGGAGAAGTATTTTTCCTTTTGCGACCCAATACCGGATAGTGATAGTCAGGGTACATAAACCCGACTGCGTCAAACACACGGTTGAGCCTTTTCTTCTTTCGGCCTCCGAAGGCTGCTGATAACGCAGTATTTTCGGCCTTCGAATATGCCCCAAGTAGTTCATCACTTAGTGTTTCAATGCTTTTCAGCCAGTCATCATCAGGTTCAACAAATTTATCTGCATATTTGAATGTGTATTTCAGTTTGACCAGTCCGCCTTCGTCGGACTCTTTAATGGTCTCCTTCGGCATTTCCCACTTTTCTGCAAGTGGCCATACCCTGAAGGCAATGTGCTCTTGGACCAAGTCCCTTGTCCCAATGAAAGAGCAGACTATGCCGAAGGCTCTTTGGCATTCCTCGGCTGCTTCGTCCATTTCAACCTTCGGCCTTCGAAGTCCGAAGCGTTGCCAGATGGGGTGCATAATGATACTCTTGACATTTTCTTGCGCAGGTAAGTCATTCTTTACATAGAACCATTCAGTCATCCAGGCTCCGGGCCATCTCTTCCGAAAGGTTGGCACAGGGCGGCTCGACCCGGAGCGGGCACCGAAGCTGTAACACCCAAAATTATTGTGATATTGTTCTTTTCCCCACGGCTTCGTCTCATATAACAGTTCATGAATGTTGCAAAAACTTTTAGCATTTGGTTCTAAACCTTGGCTTCTTGCAGCCCAGACAAACATCCCCATTCTTATGATAGCTTCAGGAGTAAGTTGATGAAGGTAGACTTGAAATGTTTTCAGTACCTCAATAACAAAGTTGCTCAGGGGGAATCGAAGCCCAGCCTTGAGAAAGCTTCGGAAGATTACAACTTCATCTTCTTCGGGGGTGGGAGAAGTCTTTTCTCCAGCGTCAGCCCTCACGATAGATATATCTCGAAAATACCGCCCCCTCATATTATCAATATGACTCTGCTTGATAGTGGTCTTCCCGAAAACCGTGTGACTTGGCCGCCATGGTCGATCTTCGGCCTCTTCTCCACCACTTTCTACATCATAGCTGTCGCTGTCATCAGTATCTTCGGACAAACCTTCGAGAATCTCTTTGGTGATTTTCTCTGTATTGGTCTCCGCCATCGCAATCAGGAACCCCAGATTCTTCTCTTCCTCGAGACTCAGCTTCGTATCAGCAGGAATCTTCTTACCTTCAGACATCTTCGGAAATACTAAAAAACTGTTTTCAAGGCCGAAGCTTCGAAATCAAAAAGGTCACCAATCTTAATGCACAAGAGCTAAAAATTTAGTGGACCGAAGCAGATGGCAAGTGTGCGTACCAAATGAGTTGGCGGTGTGATCTTATTTATACCCCCAGGGCGTTGAAAATTGAAAGACCCACTTGTCAGTGAATGTTGCTATTCTAGCAAAGGGAAGGTGTTTTTTCGGACCTTCGGCTCAAGGCCTTCGTCCATATCGCAATCTGAATTTATTATTAACAAATTAATATTGCGAGGGGCTACTGTTGGGGGCCTTCGTCCTCCGAAGGTCCTCAAAAACATGATTTGACAATGTTTTCCAAGTGGATTATGTGAACAGGTATTTTCGGACTCAGAATTATGAATATGAAGCACGGCCAGGATGAAGCCTGAACCAGACGAAGGACGAGCGCAGCCGAAGCTGTGCGCAGGGAAGCTTCGGCGCGATGGCAGAGGGGGGAACCGACTTAGAGATGAAAAGACTACGTGGACCATGACAGATTTTCATAAAGTCATTGGCGATTGTAATGGACATGAATGTAATTTTATGTGGGCTGCGTCCCACGTCTATAAATAGATGAACAGTACTCCCGTACTGTTCACGCTGACTTGGCATTGGCATTTGCGTCACGCTTGTACTTTTTACCTTCTCTCAAGACCGAAGGTACATTTGTAATTTGTAATCATTTCTATTTCTCTGTGTTAATAAAATAGAAATGATTCTATGATTTACATTTCATGTTTTGTATGAATCCTTCGTTATTACTTATTATATTTACGAAGGTATGTCTCTTACGACCTTCGTCCGGAACTCATTATTCCCGAAGGAGAATAATGTTTGGTAGGACGAAGGGCCTTAACATTTAACACTTTTTATGTTGCCTTGTTCTTAATCCGAAGCATTTGAGAACAAGTCCCCAACAACAACATAGGGAGACAAAAAAATTACCGAAATTATAATATAAAATATCGTATAATATATATTATTATACTAATTTTTATATATAGCATAAATAATAAGCTAATAAAAGGAATTTGCATCACAGAATTATATATTAATATCATTTATAGCAATTACTTGAGGTGGGTTCTAACATGTGAACCAGGTAAATATAACAAATAGAACATGAAATGATCTTATATTTTCAACAGACCAGACATGTAACATGAGAAAAAAAGATGCAAGAACATACCTAATGAAAGTACTATCCACCATAATCAATGACTGTCATAAGAATAATATATACCAATCTGGCATATCAATAGATCAACAGGCAAGTGATGACCAAACAAAAAAATGTCAACCAAACCAAATCAAAGGTTAGGAAAGCCCAAAAATTCGAAACACATCCATCGCGAAATCTCTGAGCCGATCCTTGGCCAAGACTGCATGCATCCCCTCCTTCATGAGCTCCTCGAGCTGATCATCGTGAACTCTCCGAGCCGATCCTTGGCCATCGTGAACAATTTTCAATAAAAGCTACATATCACTTAATGAATAATAGATTCCACCACAATATATCCAATATATTCATATAGAACATGTTTAATGGCATCTCTTGTTATAACATACATGTGAACCCTTGGGCCAGCATTATAATTAAGAACTAATTTTTCTGCCCAAGCATGCCAAATAAGATGGATCTGTTCACCGCTCTTTTCCGTAATACTAAAGGCATTTTTTACATCTAAGACAACAGGATAGAAATGAGTAAGGAAAGGCTTACTCTAATTCTGTCTTAACTGCAGTAATGAATATTATATATATATATATATATATATATATATATATATAAGAGAGAGAAAAAATAGATACAAGTCAGCTTTCCAAAGCACAAAAACATTACCCTGGTTGAATACTTATTTGAGGACTGAGTGGATCAATAGGAACAAGAGCATCTGGTACACCTAAGATAGGCACCACACGTCGCAAAGTTATGGACTCACCAACGACTAACCTGGTACAACATTTATAACCATCGGAATAGAACTGTGCGAATGCTAGTCTTCCCTAATAAAGATGTTTTAAATTTTAAACAAACAAACCTGTTTCCTGAGGAGGAGGAGAGATCGGTGCATTGTATCTGCACAAACCCTGCAATACCTGAAGTTGCCCATGAAACCTTTGGGCGTAAAGCAATTTGAAAACTTTCCCTTTCATTTCTTGCTGCCAAAAGGTTGACCTGAAGGAAAATATAAAGTTTGGACATTTTGGTAAGCAACATAATGAGATAGTAATAAGTCAAATCATGGCTGAAAGCACAATGAATCTGATCATAGTTGAAAAAATGCAATGCCACATTCAAAAGAACAGGAACATATGTGTGTGTCGGTGTGTTGTGGGGAGGTTCTTTTACTCCCCCAGTGTATTCCCTTCTTTCTTAATGGAATGATGCACAATTCTCTTGGTTGTTTGAGAAATGAGAAAAAAACACTCCGTGTATCAGGGAAACAATTGAACAGTATAACATACTTTTAGTGACATGTTGAAGCAAGAAACCAGTGGAAACAAAATGTAACCCAACTTACTTTCTCTAGAGGCCGAGGCGCTTCTTGATGGCTAACATTTGCTGTGTTGGGCATAGACTAGACGTGCAAAAGATCATCTGAGTGTACTTTTGTAGGATCAATCACACCAGCACCAAGATTTGTACCTCGCAAACCTCCATCCACCCATCCATAGCTAGTTCCTCCTCCAGCTACACCTTCAACAGGCAGTACTGAAACATTTTTTGTCTTTCCTCCTATGACGACACAAAATAGAATGATCTACAGTCAAAGACCAAAGTGGGACTTAAGCAACAAGGTTACAAAATCTAATGAATGTCAATCAAAATCTAAAAAAACTTAAAATCTCTCATTGTTAGAAAGAAAGTGTCGGCGTTTCGGACCCGGGGGACCCTCAACCGGACCGACTAGTGAATTTTGTGCCGCGTGCCCCTGTCCAGATGGGTTGATGCAAGATGGAACACAAAAGGAGGGATGAGGCTTATATTATCTTGCACTGGGGTGCTTACAGTAGGGGTTACAAGCTTCGCGAGAGAGGGAACAGGTCCTAGGCCTCCTGAGGAGTCTAGTGTTGCGGAGTGGAGCTCGATGCTTGAGTGTGTCCGTCTCCGTCGTCCTTGCTGCCCGTTCCTCCCTCCTTCTCCCTAGAAGACCCTGGGCATCCCCTTTTATAGACACAAGGGGATGGCCCAGCTGTACATATGGGGGTGTTGCTATGTGCTAATGTGTCCTGCGGAGAAGTGCTTGAGCCCTGTAGAAGCGTAGCTGGCGGTGCGGTCCTGGGTCCTGCTGACGTTTCTTTGCCTTTGTAGAGAGCTTGAGGACTATTGACGTCATTGACGCGTGCGGGGAACCAGCATTACCTGTTGCCGGAGTAATCTAGATGTGACTCTGGTCTTGTTCCTTCGTAGCCTGAGGCGGCTAGCTAGAGGTAGGGTAATGATGTATCCCCTGTAGCGTAGTCGGTCCGAGGCTGAGGTCGGGCGAGGCGGTGACTTCTCCTGAGGCCGAGGTCGAGGTCGGGCGAGGCGGAGACCTTCTCCCGAGGCCGAGGCTGAGGCCGAGGTCGGGGTCGGGCGACGCGGAGACCTTCTCCCGAGGCCGAGGCCGAGGCCTAGGGTCGGGCGAGGCGGAGCTCCCTGTTGCGCCTGAGGCTGAACTCGGGAGAAGCCGTGACTCACTGTTGTTAGTCTTACCCTAGTGGTTGGCACAGTAGTCGGAATGGGGTGAATAGTGTTGTTTTCCTGTCAGAACGATTAGTAAAGGGGCGAAGTGACTACGGTCACTTCGACCTTGCCAACTGAGGCGCGCGTGTCAGGATAAGGTGTCAGGCGATCCCTGCATTGAATGCGCATGCGATACGGTCGGCGGTAAGGCGATTTGGCTGAAGTTGCTATACGACAAAGTTCGCCCGAGCTTAGCCTCGGACGAGCCGGTGGTGTGCCCGCTGCCTGAGGGGACCCTCGGGCGAGGCGTGAATCCGTCCGGGACCACTGTTCTTGCCCGAGGCCGGGCTCGGACGAGATCACGTCCCTAGGCAGATGAGGCTTTAACTTTGCACCGTGCTTACCAGCCTTTACGGTCTGTTTTGAAGATGTTTTTCGGCTATGCTTAGGAGTGTTGGGGGTACCCCTAATTACGGTACCCGACAGTAGCCCCCGAGCCTCAAAGGGAGTGTGGGCACTCGCTTGGAGGTTCTGCCGGATTTTTTGCAAGGGGACTAGCCTTTCTTGGTCATATTTTGTTCCGATGGGTGTGCGCGAGCGCACCCGTCGGGTGTACCCCCGAGGCCTCGGAGGAGTGGTTTGACTCCTCTGAGGTCTTAATTCTTCTTGTGATTCCTCGGTCGGCCTTGTTGTTCCCTCACGTGGCCTGGCCGCAGCCCGGGTGCATGGTCAGGCTCCGAGTTTTTAAGCTGATTTGTTGACGTGTTCAACAATTTGGCCGTAGCCTGGTGCGAGAGCAGCCCCCGAGCCTCTGCACGGAGCGAGAGGACGATCGAGGACCGTCTCGGCTTTTTGCTGTACGCCCCTTCGTCACCTTTTCGCAAGGAGGAGGGGGGAACGCGCCATGTTACCCTCGGTGGGCGCTGAACATGGTGTTTCCAGTGAGTTGCTAATGGGTAATCCGAGTGGACGCCTGAGCCCCATTCGATAAGGGTCGGCTAGTGGCCCAGAGGCGCGCTCCAAAAGTACCTGCAGGTAATTTGCTGGACCCGAACCCATTTGATAGGGTCCAAGGGCTCGGTGCCTCCCTCCGGTGGGATTCCATTACAAAATCGTTCCCGCTGGTCTCGGAAATGTCCTAGGGTACCTCGGGAGCGCAGCCCGAGCCTTGGCCGTGTAACGGAGGTACCCAGGGTCATCCCTGACTCTGCATGTTCTGGGGCGGCTGTCGAATCCCTTCGAGGGGCCAGCCTTCAAACCCCTGATCAGTAAAAGGGCTCGGAGCCCGAGTGCTCTGGGGCGGTCGTCGAACCCCGCGGGGCGCAACCTTCGAACCCCTGATCAGTAGGAGGACTCGGGGCCCGTTTCCTTCGCTGTGAAGGACTCCTTCGAAATGTCCCGTTTCCCGATCCCTGTGGAGAGAGAGAAAGAGAAAGGAAAGGAGATATTTCGAAATAGTGTGACACACCTTTTTTGAGGCAGTCATCATGACGGAGACAAAACGGCGCCCGCCCGCCTGCCAGAGGAGACGTGTGTCCTGCCATGGAGTTAATGCAATGGGACGAGCGTCCCGCGGGGTATCTGTTGTGCGTGCGTGAGTCGTTCGAGGAACGAAAAAAACCGTTTTGCCTTCCAGTTTGAAATTTACGAAGGGTTTGGGCGAAATTTGGGGTGGATTTCGCCCGGGCCTTTATATACCTGGAAGAGGGGCTGGCAGTGGTTCTTTACCCTGCCGTTTGCGCTTGTCTTCTGCTTTTGTCTTCGCGACCTAAGAGAGTAGACAGAGAAGAGAAAACCGCGCACCTCATCTCCTCCGCTTCCACCGCTTTAGCCCAGCGATGGCTGACAAGGCGACCGTCATTCCTCCGCGCGACCCGTGGCCTTTCTCCACCGTCACTGCGGAGGATCTACAGGCCCTTGTTACCGAGGGTTTGCTCCGTCCTCTCTCCGGGGGGCCACAGCCTGAGTGGTTGGCCCCTGGGAGCGAGGCCGAACCAACTCCGCTGCCGGGATATGTGGTCAGTTTCACCCCCTTCCATGAGCGGGGGTTTGGGATGCCGGCGAGTCGCTTGGAGCTTGTTATCTTGCAGCCCCTCCAGTGTGGAGGTAGTTCATTCCTACGGGAATGGAGTTGGGGTCCCGTTTGTAAGGGAATGTAAGAGCAAAATGTAATTTCTTTAAGTACTAAGACATCTGCTACAGGTCGGGAAAACCGCCGAGGGTGCTGCTGATGTTTAAGTCTATGTAGCATAGCTGTCCCAAGTACGTGTGTTCGTTTTCTGCGGCTACCGAGGCCCGAACATTTGGGTATTTGAGTATAAAGCCGTGTTTCTCTCCTCTTGCTTCGAGCATTAGGACTTGTTCGGTAGCAGAATCACTTATCCGAGCGTGAGCTACCCTTCGTGGAAGGTGATGAGTGAGGTATCCGTATCCCGGAGGCGTAGGAGTCCCTCGGCTCGGTCGGCCTTGCCGTTCAAGGTCTCACTTGTCGTTTTTTAGGATTCCGCTATCGATATAGTCGAAAGGCACGAAAGTTGTTTTGGTAGAAAACCTTTCCAGAGAAGATTTTGACACAGAGGGGGTTCCCCCCTTTTCAGACCCCGAGGCGACCGCTCGGGCCGGGACCCTCGCGGAGGGCCTGGCCGTGGCCGACGGGTCTGCCCGGTTTGCCCAAGCCATGGCCTCGCAGCAGAGTGCCCGGGTCGAAGGTATGTTTTGTCTGCTTTGTGACTTTGGTTTAGCTTCATCCTTTTCCTTGTGTCTGAAGAACATCGTCCGGCTGTCTTCAGGGTTCGAGGCGGCTCTCGACGAGTCCGTCAAGAACTGCAAGGAGCTTGCCCAGGCGGCCGAGCAGAAAGAGGCTGACCGCATGGCCATGTCTGAGGCCATCTCAGACTTCTGTCGGACCTTTGGCCTCGACAACGTCCCCTCGGGCAGCTCTCCCCAGAGTCGCTTGCGGGCCTTGGGCGGCCACGTGCGCAGCAGACTTCGCGGGGCGCTGCACCATGGTGTTAGGCGAGCCTTCACCGTCCTCGCTTCCCACTACGACGTGGATTTAGAGTGGGTCAGCGAGGGCTACTGCCTACCTGATGACGAGGACGCCACCCTGGCCGAGGTCCAAAGGCTTGATGCGGCTGCTGAGGGCCCAGGCGCGGCGTTAGCTTCTTTTTTTGAGGTGGAGATCCTTCCGCCTGGGTCACCGTCCGAGGCCGGGCCAGATTCCGCCGCTGGGAGGAATGACGCCGAGGGTGCCGCTCCTCCCCCTGCCGACACCTGAGCCTGTGGGGAACATTTTATTCTAAGTATGTGTATGTTTCTCGCGGCCGCTGAGGCCTAAACATTTTCAATGTTAGAGCATAAAGTTGTGTTTTCTTTCCTCTTGTTTCGAGCATTAGGACTCGTTTGGTAGCAGAGTCACTTATCCGAGCGTGAGCTACCCTTCGTGGAAGGTGACGAGTGAGGTATCCATAACCCAGAGGCGTAGGAGTCCCTCGGCTCGGTCGGCCTTGCCGTTCAAGGTCTCTCTCGCTCGTTTTTAGGATTCTGTTATCGATATAGTCAAAAAGGCACGAAAGTCGTTTTCTACCCGAGCGTTAGGACTTGTTCGATAGCAGAATCACTTATCCGAGCGTGAGCTGCCTTTCGCGAAAGGTGATGAGTGAGGTATCCGTATCTCGGAGGCGTAGGAGTCCCTTGGCTCGGTCGACCTTGCCGTTCAAGGTATAACTCGCTCGTTTTTAGGATTCCGCTATCGACATAGTCGAAAGTCGTTTTGGTAGAAAACTTTTCCGAGGAAAATTCTGACACAGAGGGGGTTCCCCCCTTCTAGCCCCTGAGGGAGGGTCGGTTTTTGCTGAGGCAAGGCCGATCCTCCCTTGACAGCTAGACTTTTTAATAGTACATGTAAAGGGACCAAGGTACATGAACGACTTGAAACACTTTAAGGGTAAAAACGACGTAGATGTTCGATGTTCCAAGCGTTGCTGTAGACCTCGCCTTGATCATTGGCCAGCTTGTATGTCCTGAGCTTCAAAATTTTGGCGATGATGAACGGCCCTTCCCAGGGAGGAGTAAGCTTGTGGCGCCCTCGGGCATCTTGTCGTAGCTGAAGCACCAAATCTCCCACCTGGAAGCCTCAGGGCCGAATCCTTCGGGCGTGGTAGCGTCGCAGAGACTGCTGATACCGCGCTGAGTGTAGCAAGGCTATGTCCTGAGCCTCTTCTAGCTGGTCCAATGAATCCTCTCGGCTGATCTGGTTGTTTTGGTCGTCGTATGCCTATGTCCTCGGGGAGCCATATTCTAAGTCCGTGGGTAGGATGGCCTCGGCCCCATAGACTAGGAAAAACGGCAAGAAACCCGTGGCCCGGCTCGGCGTCGTCCTCAGACTCCAAACCACCGAGGGTAGCTCTTTTATCCACCGCTTGCCAAACTTGTTGAGGTCGTTGTAGATCCTTGGTTTTAGCCCCTGCAAAATCATGCCATTGGCGCGCTCTACTTGCCCATTTGTCATTGGGTGAGCTACGGCGGCCTAGTCCACACGGATGTGGTGGTCTTCGCAGAAGTCTAGGAACTTTTTCCTAGTGAACTGCGTGCCGTTGTCGGTGATGATAGAGTTTGGGATCCCAAAGCGGTGGATGATATTCGTAAAGAACGCCACCGCCTGCTCGGACCTGATGCTGATTAGGGGTCGGACTTCGATCCACTTGGAGAATTTGTCGATGGCGATCAGCAGGTGTGTGAAGCCCCCGGGTGCCTTCTGCAAGGGACCGACGAGGTCCAGACCCCACACAGCGAACGACCAAGTGATAGGTATTGTTTGTAGAGCCTGAGCAGACAGGTGTGTTTGTCTCGCGTAGAATTGACACTCTCGGCAGGAGCGTACAATCCTAGTGGCGTCGGCCATTGCGGTCGGCCAATAGAAACCTTGTCGGAAAGCGTTTCCTATGAGGGTCCGAGGTGTTGCATGGTGACCGCAAGCCCCCGAGTGTATTTCTCGTAACAGCTCTTGTCCTTGGGCGACGGATATGCATCTTTGGAGAATGCCTGAGGGGCTGCGGTGGTACAACTCCTTTTCATCACCCAGTAAAATGAATGACTTGGCGCGCCGAGCCAGTCGCTGAGCTTCGGCCTTGTCGAGGGGCAGCTCTCCCCGGAGGAGATATTTCAGGTACGGGGTCTGCCAGTTTGGGACTGGCGTGACCCCATTCCGCTCCACCTCGACACGCAGGGCCTCACCTTCGGTGGCCAAGGGTACCGACGGATGGTTGATATATGTCCCTGGAGAAGACATTCGGGAGAACCGTTGTTCGTCCCGAGGCTATCTTAGCCAGCTCATCTGCAGTCTCGTTGTACCATCGAGCAACATGGTTGAGTTCCAGCCCATAGAACTTATCTTCCAAGCGCCGAACTTCGTCGCAGTAGGCCTCCATTTTCTGATCGCGGCAATGAGAGTTCTTCATGACTTGGTCAATAACAAGCTGCGAGTCACCACGAGCATTGAGGCGCCGAACCCCTAGCTCGATGGCGATGCGTAACCCATTCACCAAGGCCTCGTATTCGGCTACGTTGTTTGACGCCGGAAAATGGAGGCGTATTACATAACGCACATGTTCTCCGAGGGGTGAGATGAAGAGCAAGCCCGCGCCTGCTCCGGTTTTCATCAACGACCCGTCGAAGTACATGGTCCAAAGTTTGGCCTGGATTGGGGCCGTTGGCAACTGGGTGTCAGTCCATTCAGCCAGAAAGTCGGCCAAGATTTGGGATTTTATGGCCTTCCGAGGGGCAAATGAAAGTGTTTCCCCCATGAGTTCCACTGCCCATTTTGCTATCCTACCCGAGGCCTCTCGGCACTAGATGATCTCTCTCAGGGGGAAGGATGACACCACAGTCACCGGATGAGACTCGAAGTAGTGTCGCAGCTTTCGCCGTGTTAGAATCACTGCGTATAGTAGCTTCTGTATTTGTGGGTAGCGGATTTTGGTCTCGGATAGCACTTCGCTGATGAAGTAGACTGGCCTCTAGATGAGCAGTGCATGCCCTTCTTCTCGTCTCTCGACTACGACCGCAGCGCTGACCACCTGAGTGGTTGCGGTGACGTAAATCAAGAGGGCTTCTCCTACAGTGGGGGACACCAAGATGGGCGCATTAGTAAGGAGTGCCTTTAAGTTTCCGAGGGCTTCTTCGGCCTTGGGAGTCCAAGTGAAGCGCGCGTCCTTCCTTAAGAGGTGGTACAAGGGCAATCCTTTCTCGCCAAGGCGCGAGATGAAGCGGCTCAGAGCCGCAAGGCATCCCATGACCCTTTGTACTCCTTTCAAATCTTTGATGGGTCCCATGTTGGTGATGGACGCGATTTTCTCTGGGTTGGCCTCGATGCCTCATTCGGAGACGATGAACCCTAGGAGCATGCCTCGGGGGACTCCGAAGACACACTTCTTGGGATTGAGTTTTACGCTCTTCGCTTTTAGGCACCTGAATGTTACCTCAAGGTCAGAGAGGAGGTCGGAGGCTTTCCTTGTTTTGACAACGATGTCATCGACGTAAGCCTCGACCGTTCTGCCGATGTGCTCTCCGAACACATGGTTCATGCACCTCTGGTATGTTGCACCTGCATTCCTCAAACCAAATGGCATAGTGGTATAGCAATACATGCCAAAAGGTGTGATAAAAGAAGTCGCGAGCTGGTCGGATTCTTTCATCTTGATTTGGTGATAGCCTGAATAGGCATCGAGGAAAGACAGGGTTTCGCACCCAGCGGTGGAGTCCACAATTTGATCGATGCGAGGCAGAGGGTAGGGAACCTTGGGACATGCTTTATTTAGCCCAGTGTAGTCTACACACATCCTCCACCTCCCACCTTTTTTCTTTACAAGAACAGGGTTAGCTAACCATTCTGGATGGAATACCTCTTTGATGAACCCTGCAGCCATTAGCTTGTGGACCTCCTCGCCTATGGCTCTGCGCTTTTCTTCATCAAAATGGCGCAGGTGCTGTTTCACGGGTCGGGCTCTGGCTCGGATGTCCAGTGAGTGCTCGGCGACATCCCTCGGTATGCCCGGCATGTCCGAGGGAATCCACGCAAAAATTTCGGCGTTTGCGCAAAGAAAGTAGACGAGCACTGCTTCCTATTTGGGGTCGAGCTTGGAGCCGATCCTGACTTTATTGCTGCCGTCGTTGCTGGGGTCGAGAGAGACAGACTTGACTGCCTCGGCTGGCTCGAAGTTGTCAGTGTGCCGCTTCGCGTCGGGCGCTTCCTTGGAGAGGCAATCCAGGTCGGCGATGAGGGCTTCAGACTCGGCGAGGGCTTCGGCATACTCCACACATTCCACGTCGCATTTGTAAGCGTGGCGGTACGTGGGTCCGACGGTGATGACTCCCTTGGGGCCAGGTGTAACACCCCTGGTGTTACGACAACTAAAACTCTGACATGTCATCATAAGCAATTGCATTAACCTGCTTGTTACACCTAGAATGCATTTACTAGGTTAAAATTTTCTTTTCAAAAGTGTGATGTCGTGTGTTGAGTATAGGACTTAGGTTGAAAACCTTGCTTGGAATTGTGGATAAACAAAACAACTCTAAAATCAAGGACTTGTTGGGAAGGAGCTACATATGCTAAAGTCGGATCTTAGACTAGAGAGTAACTTTGTTTCTGATGGATGGATCAAAGGGATGAATCCCTGGAAGAATTTGAAACACAGATGAAACTCATTTGAAACCCTAAACTAACCCCAAATGTGGAATTTAAAATCTAGAAGGATTTAGCTAAAGGTCCATATACCAAGGTTGTAGGACTTGGAAAAGTGAACAAATTTCATATCTGGAGAATTCCAAGTTGTGTGGAGAAATTTGGAGTAATTTGCAAAATTTCAGCTTGGGTTCAGTTTGAATTGGGCTGAAAACAGTTTCATATAGCTATTTTTGGACCCTTATAACTTTTGATCTATGGACTTTTGGTAAGGAGTTACTATAACAAACTTGTAAAGTGATTGTTGGAGAACAATCCTTATTAAGTGTACTAGCCCTAAAATTACATGCTACCAGGAGCAAAGGTGGTCCAAAGATGGGATGCTAGGTATTGCGTTTTCAGACTTAGCCAAATCATTGCAGCTGAGTTTTAGTGAGATTTGTGCAGTTTTGGAGCTCTCTATTGCTCTATCCATAGGGTTATAGGTTATGATCATTATAACACAATTATAGAACTAAATGAGGAGTATAAGTTTGATTAAGAAACCTATCCCTAAAGCTATTTGGAACCTAGAGAAAAGATGGCCTAAAGTAGAGCTGTCTGAAAGTGTGGATTTCAGACTTAGTGAAATTCAGAATCTGAATTTCAGTAATTTGGGTAAACTTTGGACCTCTGTAGTTTGGAATCTATGAGGGTTTAGATATGGGTCACTATGTCAAAGTTGTAGAGGAACTATAGGAGTATAAACTTTATTAAGCAACTTGACCCTAAAAACATTTGGAACCCAGGAAAAAGAGTGGTTTCAAGTGGTGCTGCTGTATTCTGAATTTTCAGATTGGAAGCAGTAACTGAAACTGAATTTCAGTGTTTTGATAGCAGTTTGGAAGCTGGTTTGTGGCTAGCCTATAAGGTTTTAGGCTATGGTGTTTGTAGATGAAATAATGACCATATGATGGTGAATAATTTTCAGTAAGTGGGTATAGCATGATCCTACACGAAAAGTAGAGTAAAGCTAGCTCAAAGTTAGACTGTTTATGGCTGAAACTGAATTATATTCAGTTATTGAAAACTGAATTTTAGTGAAAGTTGCTCAGTTTGGAGCCCATTTGCGGCTGATTCATGTGATTTTGGACTAAGAACTATATGGTAAAGTTGGAGACCAAAATATGGTAAGTAAGTTTCCTAAAGTGAGATAGACTTGGTGCTATATAAAGTTGGGAGTAAAATACCCTCAAACTTCCCCTGACAGAATTGAGTTGGGACTGATTTAGTTGACTGTTACTGAGAAGTTCAGTGAGTTTTTACCCAGTTTTGGAGCTCTATGATAATTAATATATGGAGATTTTGGTTAAGAGTTCTGTAGTAAAGTCAAGGTCCATATGAAGGGGAACAACTTTTATGCAAAGGATTGACTTGTTACTGTGTAGAGTTTGGAGAAAAAGGGAAGGCAAAACCCTCTATCAGACTTAAACTGTGCTGTTTCAGACTTTTGAAACTGGGTATTTTAGTGTTTTGGCTCAACTTTGGGATGCCAGAACTCTTGATCTGTGTGGGTATAAGCCAAAGACCCTGTGACAAAAGTTTAGATGGGTGTTAGGAGAACAAGTTTTCGACAGGAAGGTGGGTTTGATGCTAAGTAAAATTTAGAGTAAAACGTGCCTAAATGTCTATGAGAGATGTCTGTTTCAGAAAACTGAAAACAGATTTAGTGGAAGGTGGCTGATTCTTGGACACTATAACTTGTAGTACATGCAGTTTGGATCCTAGATTCTTGAAACAAACTTGAAGTGCCTTAGTTAGTGAACAAGTTTGATTATAGGGGACTGATCTATCCTTAACAGGAATGGGGAGAAAAGTGGGGCTGAACAGGGAGGATCAGACCAGCTAAAGCAATTCAGAGATTCCCAAAATATCTAAAGAATACCTTTTCCCCTGCAGAAAATATCAAACCTCTGGATGTGTTTGAGCCTGTCTACCGTGGAGTTTTTTTATTTGCCTCTACCTCTGTCCATATCCAGTGAATAGGTGGGATATTTTAGCAGTGAGCAGTGGGCAGTAGAGTATTTGTTGGTTTTATTTGTTGTCTGGGATATGGGATACTGGTGAGCTGAGTATGGGATATGGATGAAGTGCATCATTGAGGACTAGAAGTCTCGCTCCCCATTAATAAGTCTCAAGGTGAGCTGGAATGTGTCTGTTTGTAGGTGCAGTTTTGATTGCTTGCTCCTTATCAATATCAAACAGACCAGATTCAGTGTTTCAGTGATATTTGTGGTTGTGTGCTGTGCCAGCAAGGTTTGTGCATGGGAGCCATGTGTGTTAGCCATGTAGTGCTGGCATCCCCAGAAGACTTCCCCACTGAGTTGTGTAGTGGTTCAGTGAACACTTTCCTACATTTACAGTGCCTTAGGTGCAGGTTCAGTGAAGCTCTCCTCCTTGCCTCGAGTCTAGCCATGGTTCACTGCTTTGGGTGGTGATACTAAAGTCTGCAGGTCTCTGTAGCCCTCTCCAGTTCATCGCATGCCATTCCCCTGTGCTAGTGACCACGCCAGCAGCTCTCCCACCTCGCCATGGCTCAGACGTCCTAAGGAGTTGCTGGCCCGTATGAAGCTTGTTCCGTAATCATTTCAGGTCAGTGAAGCTCACACCATTTACTGCTTGAACTCTACCACTATTGGTTGCCTGGAACTAGGTGTGAAATTTGCTCAAACATAGGCTATCAGGTTTGTGGATCCCAGACTTAGTGCATAAGGCTGAAACTAGGTTTTAGTGTGTTGAGCCTAACTTTGGAGCTCTGTTGCGCCCAGTCTATTTGGTTTTGGGCCAAAGTTCTGTAGCAAGTTTGAAGACCATAGTAAGATGAACAAGATTACTAAAGGGAGATGGGCTAGGTGCTGCACAAAATTGGGAGTAAAACATGTCCAAATCTTCTCTGTCAGACTTCTGGATTTTTTCAGATTTGTGAATAGTATCTGAAATCTGGTTTTTTATGCAGTTTTGGGGCTGTGTGTTGCCTATTCTATGCAGTTTTGAACCATGGTTTATATAGAGGAGTTCAAGACCATGTTATAAGGAACAAATCCCTTTAAGTAAGTTAGGCTTGAATCCACATAAAGTAGGAAATAACAGCTGTCCAAAACTGGACTGTCAGAGTGATTGTGACTGAATTTTATTCAGTTAGCTGAAATAGCAGTTCAGTGTGGGGGTAACTTTGAGGTACAATAGAATTTGCTCTGAATGTTTTCAATCATGGGTTGTTATACCAAGTTGGTAAAGCTAAAGTTGGAGTATAACTTTGGCTAAGAAGTTTTGGTCTGTACCATATGAAATTATGAGATACCAGGGGCTTTAATAGGGAGGTGTGTAGATGGGGCAGCAGGCCTAAGGTAATTGGGTTCAGTCTTTCATTTGAAAACTAACGAAGATCACCCCTGCTGCTCTCACTTGTGTATGTGAATGGAAATGAGGGGAAATGGAGACTGAATATTGGTTGTGGTGTCGACTGTGTAAACTTTCAGTATCTAAAACTGAATTCAGTTCAGTTCTTTTTCAGTTACCTGAATTTGAGTTTTTGTGTTTTCACCTTAAATTGGTGTTCAACTTGAGATCTATTTGGGGTCAGCCAAAGATAAAGAGTGATTATAGAGGAACAACTCCAAGTAGGGGAGTATGTCGAGCCCTCATGTGGAATTGAGAAAAAGTGTAGTCTTGTGATGTTTTATAGTATTTTATTTGCAAACAGCATAAGCATAAGCATTCATGTTCATGTCATTTCATGTAGAGCTCCCAAAACAAAGAGTGAAGATTCAAGATGAAGTGGTTGCTAAAGAGGAGTCTACTCCAGTGTCTTCTCATCAAGAGGATGGAGCTATCTAATTGATGGTTGGGTAGAGGGATCTAGAACCTCTTCACTGCAAAAAGGCAAGCCCCGGTGCATGCAACCCCTTCCTTGGTGTTTTTAAAAGATTTTTATACACTTTAAGTCTAGTGAAATGTGCATTAAGTTTATAGGAGTTGCTTGGAAACTACTGGATGCATTGCCTACCTTGATATCCGTACCTTTATAGATACTTTTGATGAAGTATCAAAATATGATTTACAAAAATGCTTAGCCCTGCTTAGATCTTGTGGATAGAGGTTGTCTTTTGCAATAATGCCTAGCTCAGGGGTTATCCTGAGGAAGGATGGCTTCTACCTGCAAGAATATGTTCATTGGGAGCATGGTGGGATCTTACTGCAGAGTTCCCTATAATGCTCTTTTCATCCTAAGGAACACAAAACAATCCTAAGGATGGAAGTACTTAAATCGAGACTTGGGCTAGGAACAGGTGATGCTCCACCCATGTTAATTAAGGATTGGATGCGTATGTAGGCCTGTATGATCAAGGACTATCTTAACTGGTCACATGCCCTGGATATGGGACAGGGTAAGCTTGAACCCGGCTATTCCATACGTGAAAAGACAACCGTGCACTGGGTGTGGGAGATGGTGGGAGTAGCGTGTACCCTCCTGGCTAGAGGCTGGACGGAGGAGTACTGTGCTCCCGGGTAGCGCGGACTGGTTCACGTTGTGGAGGATCTGTGGGAATGGTTGACATATGCAAGGGTTAAGTGCTACATATGTCGTGTGGTTAGAGATCCTCAGCTGAGTAAATCGATTCGGATCGCCATTATATCCCCGGAGAGTGGAGACTTGATCTTCGACCTACAACCTAAGTCAGGATGTAAACATTATGAATAAAAAGGATGTTGTATTGATGAGATGGTGAAATTAGACTAGATGCGACCAGAGTCTATTAATATTTAATCTGGCGTTAAAATATTGAAAGTAAGGACTCACTTTAGTAAGCTTTTTCTGCAAAAATATCTAATTTGATTCTTGCTAAAGCCTTTTCCTTGATTCCTATTTAACCAGCATATCCTTGAGAGTCATTTTCCTTAGTCGGGTAAGACTTGCGAAAGTACACTTCGTACTCAGGGTTTTCGAACCCATGTTGTTGTAGGTGACGAGGAGCACTCTAGATGTTCCGGAGGCTGGAGGGCGCTTCTAGTTCTGAAGGAAGATTAGTTAGGCTTATGTATAAGATTTGGAGGGTTCCTACCTTCCTGCTATTGTAATAAGTTATGCACTTTCGGTATATCAGGACTTGTAATAAATGTAACCTTCCTATGTAATAAACTTCAGTTTTAGAAATGAAAAGAATGTTTTATAAAGTCTTTCGCTCTTATCTCCGAAGTGTGTGTATCGAATGTGATTACTGTAATATGCATGTATGGTGGGAGATCCTTGGGATGATGAGTTCAAGTTGTTGAACTCGTGATAGCCTTGTTAAGTTACCTGGTACACATGCATAGCCATCTGAGGCCATCAAGGCAAGGATTGGTGCACGTGGGCCCGATAACTTGGGAGGGCTGCCACAGATTGGTATCGGAGCGATCCCCCATTAGCATGGATATTAAAGTAATCCTTTGATAGACTTCAAAAGGATTTTGAGTCCAAACTATTTTGGAAAAACTTAAGAATCTATGATCAAATCCTGATAGTCCAAGTGCAAATAGTATATGATTAAGTTAAGGACTATAAGGTGCTTAGTTTAGGATGCTAACCACTAACCCACAACTATAATGCAACTTTCTGCAGGTACACTAACTAAACCCTAGGAAAGTGCGACTAGTGTTCAATGACGGAGTGAGTAGGTATGCCACCGCCATAAAACGTGATAGCCACTATATGTTGGCAAGAGTTGCAAGGACGAATAGGACGAGCATGCATCATGTCATACAACTTTAAGTTAAACCCCCTGTGTAGCTATTTTAGTACGTGTTTCATATACCCTGTTCATACATCCTTAGTGAATAGAATGTATCTATTGCTCTTCTCTATAGATGAATCAACAAGAAGCGCCTACAGGAGTTGGAGAGTTTCTACGAGATTTCAGTGTTCCTATGGTCCTATAGCGACTACTTCATGAAGTTGGATATTGAGAGCACCTAGAGGGGGGTGAATAGGTGATCCTGTAAAAGCTTAAACTTAAGACCACAAAAACTTGATTAAGCGTTAGCACAATAATGCCAAGTGGCTAGAGAGGAGTCTAAGCAAGACACGATAACCACAAGAAGATCAACACAGATAGACATAGTGGTTTATCCCGTGGTTCGGCCAAGTCCAATGCTTGCCTACTCCACGTTGTGGCGTCCCAACGGACGAGGATTGCAATCAACCCATCTCAAGCGGTCCAAAGACCCACTTGAATACCACGGTGTTTTGCTTTGCTTTTCTATATCCCGTTCGCGAGGAATCTCCACAACTTGGAGCCTCCCGCCCTTACACTTTGATGTTCACAAAGAAGCACGGAGTAAGAGAGGGATGAGCAACGCACACAAGACACAAAATTAGAGTGACAACACGCACACAAGTCGCAACAAGAGCTCTCAACACAACCCGACGAGTTCACAACTCAAATAGAGCTCTAGTTGCTCTCACAAGGAATCAAATGCGCGAAATCGAAGTCTTGGTGCTTTAGAATGCTTGGGGAATGCTTGGTGTGTTCCTCCATGTGTCTAGGGGTCCCTTTTATAGCCCTAAGGCAGCTAGGAGCCGTTGAGAGCATTCCAGGAAGGCAATTCTTGCCTTCAGTCGCCTGGCGCACCGGACAGTCCGGTGCGGATTTCCTTCCTTATTTAGCGAAGCCGACCGTTGCAAATTGAGAGCCGTTGGCGCACCGGACACTGTCCGGTGCACACCGGATAGTCCGGTGCCCCATTGTGACCGTTGGCTCGGCCACGCGTCACGCGTGGAATCCTCGGTCGACCGTTGGCCCGGCTGACCGTTGGATCACCGGACAGTCCGGTGAACCACCGGACAGTCCGGTGAATTATAGCCGTACACCGTCGTCGAAGTCCCGAGAACAGTAAGTTTGCCAGAGCCAGCCTGGCGCACCGGACACTGTCCGGTGCACCACCGGACAGTCCGGTGCACCCAGACAGAGCAGACTTTGGCTGAACAAAGCTAAGTCTTTTCCAATTCGATTTCTCCTGTTTCCAGCACTTAGACACAATACATTAGTTCTCAAAACAATGTACTAAGTCTAGAAACATACCTTTAGACTTGATTTGCACTTTGTTCATCAATTGGCATAGATTTTCACTTAAGCACTTGTGTTGGCACTCAATCACCAAAATACTTAGAAATGGCCCAAGGGCACATTTCCCTTTGAGATATACCGAAGCACCCAAGTACCAGTGGTCGCGCACTATTCTTAGAGGACAACCATGGTATGAGGTCGTAGTGCGTATTCCAGAACGTGCTAGAAAGCCATCTTGGCCACAATGGATGTTCCATGCTGAAGAAATGACTCCTTGGGAAGGTGCTCAGGTAGCTGCCTTAGAGGTGTTGACAACCATCTGTTACCAGAAATGGGAAGAAATACATTTGATGTCTATGAGGTTGTTCCCTGCAGTTGCCTTAAGTGACCCAGTTGTGTATCATCACCAGGCCCGATTAATGGAAAGCATTCCCATTGGGCAGGATTCTGTTGAATCGGCATCTGCTTGGGTTTTGATGGTTGTGCTAGAGCTGCAGCTTACTCGAGGGCACAGTCATCAAATGTGGCAGCAGTTATACACTGGGAGTTATGCAGCATTTAAGATGACGGAAATGGCCAAGAATAGGGCTTGTACTCAGGCACAAGAACAGCTTGAAGAAACAAAGATTGAAGCTGAGCGAATTGTTGGACTAGAGCATCAGGTAGCAGAACTGCAGGCACAACACCAAGCGGATCAGAATCGCATCAAGGAACTTGAGCATCAGCTGACTAATGCTCATTCAAAATCAAAAGTTTTGAGTCAGCAACAAGAAGAAACTCACTCGTATGTTGTTACTGTTAGGGAAGAACTTAAGGAAACCATGGGCTTCCTAGGTCAGCAGGATCAGGTGCTCGAGGAGTTGCATCGTACCTATCCGATGGAATTTCAAATAGTGCAGCGACTGATCAACCATCTGCAACAAACGGTGCATATGCTCAATGTTGCCTTTTATTCTGCCCCAACACCAACGGACTAAAAGGTACCTATGGAGCATGGAAACAGACATTTGGCAGATGCGATAACAGGAGAAGATATAGCAGGCAATTTAATCCTCGTTAGGCAATATACCTATGTAAATTAGCTTTGAAAGGTAGATGTAAGGTAGACCCCTATGGCAATGTTAGCTAGTAAAAAAAATAGGGTAAACTTTGTTGTAAAGAGTTTTTCCTATTTCACCTGGATCAGGTACCCTATGAGCTTGCCTATGGCTATGGTGTGAGAAAGAACTGCCTGTCTCAGTGACAACTTTTGGATGTCTGTAGTAGTTTGCCAAATCCCAAAAGTAAAAATGGATGTTCCTTTTGAAAAGTGTGTTATTGGTTTTCTCCTTAATTGTTGTTACCACATGGGTATGGGATGAGTATACCCAGGGTTCCCTGTGGATGCACATGTGTGGATAAACGACTTGGCACACGCTGGTATCATAGTTTCTGGTTGTGTTTCATGAGGAAATGGTACCACCATGATTTTTCATGTGCGTATGTTGAACGAGAAATGGACGAATGGCTAGACGTTATCCAAAACAAATTAGATGCAACATCTTGGGTAAAACACATAGAAAGAGACTTATCGCTGAGTCATCATTAGAAGTTTGTAGCATCGGAAACGAGTGCGAATGTCGATCAACGTCATGGTTAACTCGTGGTTAAATAATATAGAACACCTCCCCTGCCTTGTAAGAGACATTAGGAAATAAGTCAGTGACGCATTTCCTTTTCCATTATTAAGCCTAGAGTTTTAAATCTCGGGACGAGATTTCTTTTTAGGGGGGAAGGCTGTAACACCCCTGGTGTTACGACAACTAAAACTCTGACATGTCATCATAAGCAATTGCATTAACCTGCTTGTTACACCTAGAATGCATTTACTAGGTTAAAATTTTCTTTTCAAAAGTGTGATGTCGTGTGTTGAGTATAGGACTTAGGTTGAAAACCTTGCTTGGAATTGTGGATAAACAAAACAACTCTAAAATCAAGGACTTGTAGGGAAGGAGCTACATATGCTAAAGTCGGATCTTAGACTAGAGAGTAACTTTGTTTCTGATGGATGGATCAAAAGGGATGAATCCCTGGAAGAATTTGAAACACAGATGAAACTCATTTGAAACCCTAAACTAACCCCAAATGTGGAATTTAAAATCTAGAAGGATTTAGCTAAAGGTCCATATACCAAGGTTGTAGGACTTGGAAAAGTGAACAAATTTCATATCTGGAGAATTCCAAGTTGTGTGGAGAAATTTGGAGTAATTTGCAAAATTTCAGCTTGGGTTCAGTTTGAATTGGGCTGAAAACAGTTTCATATAGCTGTTTTTGGACCCTTATAACTTTTGATCTATGGACTTTTGGTAAGGAGTTACTATAACAAACTTGTAAAGTGATTGTTGGAGAACAATCCTTATTAAGTATACTAGCCCTAAAATTACATGCTACGAGGAGCAAAGGTGGTCCAAATATGGGATGCTAGGTATTGTGTTTTCAGACTTAGCCAAATCATTGCAGCTGAGTTTTAGTGAGATTTGTGCAGTTTTGGAGCTCTCTATTGCTCTATCCATAGGGTTATAGGTTATGATCATTATAACACAATTATAGAACTAAATTAGGAGTATAAGTTTGATTAAGACACCTATCCCTAAAGCTATTTGGAACCTAGAGAAAAGATGGCCTAAAGTAGAGCTGTCTGAAAGTGTGGATTTCAGACTTAGTGAAATTCAGAATCTGAATTTCAGTAATTTGGGTAAACTTTGGACCTCTGTAGTTTGGAATCTATGAGGATTTAGATATGGGTCACTATGTCAAAGTTGTAGAGGAACTATAGGAGTATAAACTTTATTAAGCAACTTGCCCCTAAAAACATTTGGAACCCAGGAAAAAGAGTGGTTTCAAGTGGTGCTGCTGTATTCTGAATTTTCAGATTGGAAGCAGTAACTGAAACTGAATTTCAGTGTTTTGATAGCAGTTTGGAAGCTGGTTTGTGGCTAGCCTATAAGGTTTTAGGCTATGGTGTTTGTAGATGAAATAATGACCATATGATGGTGAATAATTTTCAGTAAGTGGGTATAGCATGATCATACACGAAAAGTAGAGTAAAACTAGCTCAAAGTTAGACTGTTTATGGCTGAAACTGAATTATATTCAGTTATTGAAAACTGAATTTCAGTGAAAGTTGCTCAGTTTGGAGCCCATTTGCGGCTGATTCATGTGATTTTGGACTAAGAACTATATGGTAAAGTTGGAGACCAAAATATGGTAAGTAAGTTTCCTAAAGTGAGATAGACTTGGTGCTATATAAAGTTGGGAGTAAAATACCCTCAAACTTCCCCTTTCAGAATTGAGTTGGGACTGATTTAGTTGACTGTTACTGAGAAGTTCAGTGAGTTTTTACCCAGTTTTGGAGCTCTATGATAATTAATATATGGAGATTTTGGTTAAGAGTTCTGTAGTAAAGTCAAGGTCCATATGAAGGGGAATAACTTTTATGCAAAGGATTGACTTGTTACTGTGTAGAGTTTGGAGAAAAAGGGAAGGCAAAACCCTCTATCAGACTTAAACTGTGCTGTTTCAGACTTTTGAAACTGGGTATTTTAGTGTTTTGGCTCAACTTTGGGATGCCAGAACTCTTGATCTGTGTGGGTATAAGCCAAAGACCCTGTGACAAAAGTTTAGATGGGTGTTAGGAGAACAAGTTTTCAACAGGAAGGTGGGTTTGATGCTAAGTAAAATTTAGAGTAAAACGTGCCTAAATGTCTGTGAGAGATGTCTGTTTCAGAAAATTGAAAACAGATTTAGTGGAAGGTGGCTGGTTCTTGGACACTATAACTTGTAGTACATGTAGTTTGGATCCTAGATTCTTGAAACAAACTTGAAGTGCCTTAGTTAGTGAACAAGTTTGATTATAGGGGACTGATCTATCCTTAACAGGAATGGGGAGAAAAGTGGGGCTGAACAGGGAGGATCAGACCAGCTAAAGCAATTCAGAGATTCCCAAAATATCTAAAGAATATCTTTCCCCCCTGCAGAAAATATCAAACCTTTGGATGTGTGTGAGCCTGTCTACCGTGGAGTTTTTTTATCTGCATCTACCTCTGTCTTTCACTTTACTATATCCCACTTGCGAGGAATCTCCACAGCTTGTAGCCTCTCGCCCTTACACTTTGATTATCACAAAGAAGCACAGAAGTAAGGATAGGATGAGCAACACACACAAGACACGAAATCAGAGCAACAACACGCACACAAGTCACAACACGAGCTCTCAACACAACTCAAAGAGTTCTCTACTCAAATGGAGCTCTAGATGCTATCACAAAGAATCGAATACGCAGAATTGGAGTCTTGGTGCTTAGGAATGCTTAGAGAATGCTTGGTATACTCCTCCATGCGCCTAGGGGTCCCTTTTATAGCCCCAAGGCAGCTAGGAGCCGTTGAGAGCAATCCAGGAAGGCAATTCTTGCCTTTTGTCGACTGGCGCACCGGACAGTCCGGTGCACCACCGGACACTGTCCTGTGCGGATTTCTTTCCTATTCTGGCGCAGCCGACCGTTGGAGACTTGGAGCCGTTGGTGCACCAGACACTGTCCGATGCACACCAGACAGTCCGGTGCCCCCATCCGACCGTTGGCTCGGCCACGCGTCACGCGCGGATTGCACGGCCGACCGTTGGCGTGCCCGACCGTTGGCTCACCGGACAGTCCGGTGACTCACCGGACAGTCCGGTGAATTATAGCCGTACGCTGTTGACTTGGTTCCCGAGAGCGGCGACTTCACCGCAGCCGACTCACCGGACACTGTCCGGTGCACCACCGGACAGTCCGGTGATTTATAGCCGTACACCGCCATCGAGACCCAAGAGCAGCCAGTTGATCAGACGCCAGCCTGACGCACCAGACACTGTCCGATGCACCACTGGACACTGTCCGGTGCACCACCGGACAGTCCAGTGCACCCAGACTGAGCAGAGTCTTGGCTGCTCGAGCCAAGTCTTTTCCAATTGAATTTTCTCTGATTCCAGCACTTAGACAAATATGTTAGTACACAAAAATCAATGTACTAAGTCTAGAATCATACCTTTGTGTTGACTTTGCACTTCTTCCACCATTTGGCATAGTTTCACATTAAACCATTTGTGTTGGCACTTGATCACCAAAATATTTAGAAATGACCCAAGGGCACATTTCCCTTTCAATCTCCCCCTTTTTGGTGATTTATGCCAACACAACAAAAAACAACTAAAGGAAGTGCAACAACAATGCAAATGAGAACACAAATTTGTTTTGATTCAAATTTGGCATATTTGGATCATTCTTTGCCACCACTTGGTTTGTTTTTGCAAATCAAACTCAATTTCTTATCTCTAAGTCAAAATCACTTGTTGAGGCATAGAGAGAGGTATTCCAAGAGAAATTGATCAAGAATTCAAAAACTCCCCCTTTTTCCCATAATCAAGCATTCTCCCCACAAGAGACAGACTTTTAGCACTAAGAGACTCTACTCTTCCATTTTCAAAATTCTCAAGTGGTAGCTGATCCATTTCTTGCTTTGGCCTTATTTTCTCCCCCTTTGGCATCAAGCACCAAAACGGGATCAATCTTGGCCCTTAAACCCCATTGCCTCACCAAAATCTTCAAAGAAGAGTAAAAATGCAATAAGAGATGAACTTGGAGTAAGTTACCCTCTCATCGGAGTGCAGTGGAAGTCTTGCATGGTCCAAGTTCACCTTTCCCTTTCAATCCACCTTTGAGACTAAATCAAGCAAGCTCAAACACATGATTAGTCTCAAAGGGTCAAGTTGTAGCATATCTCCCCCTAAATATGTGCATCACTCACACATGGACTTTTGAGGTCCTGGAAGAGTTTGTACAACTTGAGCACCATAAATAAACAACAATATGCATAAGGGAACATGATCAAAGCATAATACACATGTATGCTACACATCAATCCAAGTTCCGCGAATCTAAGACATTTAGCTCACTACGCAGTCTGCAAAAGGTCTTCTCATCTAAAGGCTTGGTAAAGATATCGGCTAGCTGGTTCCCGGTGCTAATATAAAACACTTTGATATCTCCCTTTTGCTGGTGGTCTCTCAAAAAGTGATGCCGGATGTCAATGTGCTTTGTGCGGCTGTGCTCAACAGGATTGTCCGCCATGCGGATAGCACTCTCATTGTCACATAGGAGTGGGACTTTGCTCAGATTGTAGCCAAAGTCCCGGAGAGTTTGCCTCATCCAAAGTAGTTGCGCGCAACACTGTCCTGCGGCAACGTACTCGGCATCAGCGGTGGATAGGGCAACGGAGGTTTGTTTCTTAGAACTCCACGACACCAGGGACCTTCCTAGAAATTGGCACGTCCCTGATGTACTCTTCCTATCGACCTTACATCCAGCATAATCAGAGTCTGAATATCCAATTAAGTCAAAGGTAGACCCCTTTGGATACCAGATCCCGAAGCAAGGCGTAGCGACTAAATATCTAAGAATTCGCTTCACAGCCACTAAGTGACACTCCCTTGGATCGGATTGAAATCTAGCACACATGCATACACTAAGCATAATATCCGGTCTACTAGCACATAAATAAAGCAAGGAACCTATCATGGACCTATATGCTTTTTGATCAACGGACTTACCTCCTTTGTTGAGGTCGACGTGTCCGTCAGTTCCCATTGGAGTCTTTGCGGGCTTGGAGTCCTTCATCCCAAATCGCTTGAGCAAGTCTTGCGTATACTTCGTTTGGGAAATGAAAGTGTCGTCCTTGAGTTGCTTCACTTGGAACCCAAGGAAGTAGTTCAACTCGCCCATTATCGACATCTCAAACTTTTGAGTCATCACCCTGCTAAACTCTTCACAAGACTGTTGGTTAGTAGAACCAAATATTATGTCATCGACATAAATTTGGCACACAAATAAGTCACCATCACATGTCTTAGTGAAAAGAGTTGGATCGGCTTTCCCAACCTTGAAAGCATTAGCAATTAAAAAGTCTCTAAGGCATTCATACCATGCTCTTGGGGCTTGCTTAAGTCCATAGAGCGCCTTAGAGAGCTTACACACGTGGTCGGGGTACCGTTCATCCTCAAAGCCAGGGGGTTGCTCCACGTACACCTCCTCCTTGATTGGCCCGTTGAGGAAAGCGCTCTTCACATCCATTTGGTACAACCTGAAAGAATGGTGAGCGGCATAGGCTAACAAAATACGAATCGACTCTAGCCTAGCCACAGGAGCAAAAGTCTCCTCAAAGTCCAAACCTGCGACTTGGGCATAACCTTTTGCCACAAGTCGAGCCTTGTTCCTTGTCACCACCCCGTGCTCGTCCTGTTTGTTGCGGAATACCCACTTGGTTCCCACAACATTTTGCTTGGGACGCGGCACCAGTGTCCAAACTTCATTACGCTTGAAGTTGTTGAGCTCTTCCTGCATGGCCAACACCCAGTCCGGATCTAGCAAGGCCTCTTCTACCCTGAAAGGCTCAATAGAAGAGACAAAAGAGTAATGCTCGCAGAAATTAGCTAATCTAGAGTGAGTGGTTACTCCCTTGCTAATGTCACCCAAAATCTGGTCGACGGGATGGTTCCTTTGAATCATCGCTCGAACTTGAGTTGGAGGGGCCTGTGGTGCTTCTTCCTCTTCAATTTGGACATCCTTTGCTCCCCCTTGATCACACGCCTCTTCTTGAGGAACCTGTTCATCATCTTGAGTTGAGGGATGCACCATTGTTGAGGAAGAAGGCTGATCTTGTTCCTTGTGTTCCTGCGGTCGCACGTCTCCAATTGCCATGGTACGAATCGCGTCCGTTGGAACATCTTCCTCATCTACATCATCAAGCTCAACTTGCTCTCTCGGAGAGCCATTAGTCTCATCAAATACAACGTCGCTAGAGACTTCAACCAAACCCGATGATTTGTTGAAGACTCTATACGCCTTTGCATTTGAGTCATAACCTAACAAAAACCCTTCTACAGCCTTGGGAGCAAATTTTGAATTTCTACCTTTCTTCACCAGAATGTAGCATTTACTCCCAAAAATTCGAAAATAAGAGACGTTGGGTTTGTTACCGGTTAGAAGCTCGTATGATGTCTTCTTGAGGAGGCGATGGAGATAGACTCGGTTTATGGCGTGGCAAGCCGTGTTCACAGCTTCCGACCAAAACCGCTCGGGCGTCTTGAATTCTCCAAGCATCGTCCTAGCCATGTCTATGAGCGTCCTGTTCTTCCTCTCTACCACACCATTTTGCTATGGTGTGTATGAAAGGGAAATGTGCCCTTGGGCCATTTCTAAGTATTTTGGTGATTTAGTGTCCAACACAAGTGCCTAAGTGTAAAAAGGTGGACAAAGTACAAATCAAGAATAAAGGTATGTTTCTCAGACTTAGTACATTGTTTTATGGACTAATGTATTGTGTCTAAGTGCTGGAAACAGGAAAAATCCAATTGGAAATGTCTTGGCTCGAGCAGCCAAGAATCTGCTGAGTCTGGGAGCACCGGACTGTCCGGTGGTGCACCGGACAGTGTTCGGTGGTGCACCGGACAGTGTCCGGTGCGCCAGGCTGGTTCGAGCAAACTAGCCGCTCTCGGGAATTCACCGGCGACGTACGGCTATAATTCACCGGACTGTCCGGTGTGCACCGGACTGTCCGGTGAGCCAACGGTCGGCCGCGCGATCTGCGCGGGACACGTGGCCGAGCCAACGGCTAGAAGGGGGCACCGGACTGTCCGGTGTGCACCGGACATGTCCGGTGCGCCAACGGCTCCAGGTCTGCCAACGGTCGGCTTCGCCATTTAAGGAAAGAAATCTGGCACCGGACAGTGTCCGGTGTGCACCGGACTGTCCGGTGCGCTAGACGACAGAAGGCAAAGATTGCCTTCCCTGATTGCTCTCAACGGCTCCTAGTTGCCTTGGGGCTATAAAAGGGACCCCTAGGCGCATGGAGGAGTACACCAAGCATTCCTACAACATTCCTAAGCACCAAGACATCGATTTCGCGCATTCGTTTCATTGTGATAGCATATAGAGCTCTAGTGGAGTTGTGAACTCATTGAGTTGTGTTGCGAGCTCTTGTTGCGATTTCTGTGCGTGTTGACACTCTGATTCTTGTGTCTTGTGTGCGTTGCTAATCCCTCCCTTGCTCCGTGTTCTTTGTGAATTTCAAGTGTAAGGGCGAGAGGCTCCAAGTTGTGGAGATTCCTCGCAAACGGGATTGAGATAAAGCAAGCAAAACACCATGGTATTCAAGTGGGTCTTTGGACCGCTTGAGAGGGGTTGATTGCAACCCTCGTCCGTTGGGACGCCACAACGTGGAGTAGGCAAGCATTGGTCTTGGCCGAACCACGGGATAACCACTGTGCCATCTCTGTGATTGATTCTTGTTGGTTATTGTGTTTTGTTGAGGATTCCTCTTTAGCCACTTGGCAATTATTGTGCTAACGATTAACCAAGTTTTGTGGCTTAAGTTTTCAAGTTTCACAGGATCACCTATTCACCCCCCCCCCCCCTCTAGGTGCTCTCAATTGGTATCGGAGCCGTTCTCTTCACAAAGGGACTAACCGCCCGAAGAGATGGATCCTAAGGGGAAGGGTATCGTGATCAACGACAAAGAGAAGGAATCCTTCGTCAACGAGCCGAAGGACGACAAGCCTACCGACTCCGGCTCGGGCCATAGACGGAAGGAAGGGAAGAAGAAGAAGACGAGGCGCATCAAGGAGATCGTCTATTACGACGATAGCGATGAGTCTACTTCCCAAAAGGACGACGACCACAATGACTACGAGAGAAGGAAACCGGTTAATTCGAACTTTTCTTTTGACTACTCTCGTATTCCGCAAAGTTCAAATTCGCATTTGCTCTCCATTCCACTCGGCAAGCTCCCACATTTTGATGGAGAGGACTACGGATTTTGGAGCCACAAAATGCGTAATCACCTATTCTCTCTCCATCCTAGTATATGGGAGATTGTAGAGAATGGAATGCACTTTGATAGTTCGGATAGTCCCATATTCATTAATGAACAAATTCATAAGAATGCACAAGCTACTACTGTTCTTCTAGCTTCATTGTGCAGGGAGGAATACCACAAAGTGAGCGGCTTGGATAACGCCAAGCAGATCTGGGACACCCTCAAGATTTCTCATGAGGGGAACGACGTCACCTTGCTCACCAAAATGGAGTTGGTGGAGGGCGAGCTTGGACGGTTCGCGATGATAAGGGGAGAGGAGCCAACTCAAACATACAACCGGCTCAAGACCCTTATCAACAAAATAAGGAGCTACGGAAGCACGCGATGGACGGACCACGACGTCGTCCGACTGATGCTAAGGTCCTTTACTGTTCTTGATCCTCATTTGGTGAATAATATTCGTGAGAATCCCAGGTACACCAAAATGTCGCCCGAAGAAGTCCTAGGAAAATTCGTCAGCGGGCGAATGATGATCAAGGAGGCAAGGTACGTGGACGACACTTTGAATGGTCCGATCAACGAGCCGCAACCCCTTGCTCTCAAGGCAACAAGAAGCAAGGAGGCTCTACCTAGTAAGGTGGCACAAATTGAGGCAGCCAGACTTAATGATGAAGAGATGGCCCTCATCATCAAAAGATTCAAGATGGCGCTTAAAGGTCGCAAGGGACAGCCAAGCAAGACCAAAGCCAAGGGGAAGCGCTCATGCTTCAAATGCGGTAAGCTTGGTCATTTTATTGCTAACTATCCCGGCAATGATAGTGATCAGGACCAAGGGAACAAGAGGGAGAAGAAGAAGAATTATAAGAAGGCAAAGGGCGAGGCTCATCTTGGCAAGGAGTGGGATTCGGATTGCTCCTCGTCCGACTCCGACAATGAAGGACTCGCCGCCACCGCCTTCAACAAGTCATCCCTCTTCCCCAACGAACGTCACACATGCCTTATGGCAAGGGAGAAGAAGGTACGTACTCAAGACTCTACTTATGCTTCTTCAAGTGAGGACGAATCTAGTGATGAGGATGAAATAGATTATTCATGTCTATTTAAGGGCCTAGATAGAACCAAGGTAGACAAAATTAATGAATTGATTGATGCCTTGAATGATAAGAATAGGCTTCTAGAAAAACAAGAAGATTTGTTGTATGAAGAACATGACAAATTTATAGAAGCACAAAAATCTCATGCTCTAGAAGTTAAAAGAAATGAAATGCTTTCTTGTGAATTATCTTCTTGCCATGAGACAATATCTAGCTTAAGGAGCATTAATGATGATTTGAATGCTAAGTTAGAAATAGCTAGGAAATCAACAACTTGTGTAGAAAATGTTGTTATTTGCAATAGATGTAAAGATTTTGACATTGATGCTTGTAGTGAACACATAGCTTCGATTGCAAAGTTAAATGATGAACTGGCTAGTCTTAATGCTCAACTTAAGGCTAGCAAAAGTGATTTCGATAAACTAAAATTTGCTAGGGATGCCTACACGATTGGTAGACACCCCTCAATTAAGGATGGGCTTGGCTTCAAGAGGGAAGCCAAGGACTTAACAAGCCATAAGGCTCCCATTTCCGCCAAGGAGAAAGGGAAGGCCCCTATGGCAAGCAGTACTAAAAAGAACCATGACTTTATGTACAATAATAGAAGACAGTCCCATAGGAGTTGTAATACTTTTGATTCACATGCCTATGATTCTTATGCTATGTATGCTTCTAGTTCTTCCTATATGCACTGTAGAGATATGCCTAAGAAAAATATTCATCATGTGCCTAGAAAGAATTTTGCTCATAGGAAAGTTATGAATGGTCCCTCTACAATTTATCATGCTTTGAATGCTTCCTTTGCTATTTGTAGAAAGGATAGGAAGATAGTTGCTAGGAAATTAGGGGCAAAATGCAAGGGTGATAGAACTTGCATTTGGGTCCTAAGGAATTTGTGACTAACCTTATAGGACCCAACAAGAGTTGGGTACCTAAGACCCAAGCCTAAATTTGCCTTGCAGGTTTATGCATCCGGGGGGTCAAGCTGGATTATCGACAGCGGATGCACAAACCATATGACGGGGGAGAAGAAGATGTTCACCTCCTACGTCAAGAATAAGGATTCCCAAGATTCAATCATATTCGGTGATGGGAACCAAGGCAAGGTGAAAGGTTTAGGCAAGATTGCAATATCAAATGAGCATTCTATCTCTAATGTGTTTTTAGTTGAGAGTCTTGGATATAATTTACTATCTGTTAGTCAATTATGTAATATGGGATATAATTGTTTATTTACAAATGTAGATGTGTCTGTCTTTAGAAGATGTGATGGTTCACTAGCTTTTAAGGGTGTACTAGATGGCAAACTTTACTTAGTTGATTTTGCAAAAGAAGAGGCCGGTCTAGATGCATGCTTAATGGCTAAGACTTGCATGGGCTGGTTGTGGCATCGCCGCTTAGCACATGTGGGGATGAAGAACCTCCACAAGCTTCTAAAGGGAGAACACGTGATAGGTCTAACCAATGTTCATTTCAAAAAAGATAGACCTTGTGCAGCTTGTCAAGGAGGTAAACAAGTGGGAGGAGCACATCACAGCAAGAATGTGATGACCACGTCAAGACCTCTGGAGCTGCTACATATGGACCTCTTCGGACCCGTCGCCTATCTGAGCATAGGAGGAAGTAAGTATGGTCTAGTTATTGTTGATGACTTTTCCCACTTCACTTGGGTGTTCTTTTTGTAGGATAAGTCTGAAACCCAAGGGACCCTCAAGCGCTTCCTCAGGAGAGCTCAAAATGAGTTTAAGCTCAAGGTGAAGAAGATAAGGAGCGACAACGGGTCCGAATTCAAGAATCTTCAAGTGGAGGAGTTTCTTGAGGAGGAGGGGATCAAGCACGAGTTCTCCGCTCCCTACACACCTCAGCAAAATGGTGTGGTAGAGAGGAAGAACAGGACGCTCATAGATATGGCGAGGACTATGCTTGGAGAGTTCAAGACCCCCGAGTGCTTTTGGTCGGAAGCCGTGAACACGGCTTGCCACGCCATCAACAGGGTCTATCTTCACCGCCTCCTCAAGAAGACTTCATATGAGCTGCTAACTGGTAACAAACCCAATGTATCGTACTTTCGTGTATTTGGGAGTAAATGCTACATTCTAGTGAAGAAGGGTAGGAATTCAAAATTTGCTCCCAAAGCCGTAGAAGGGTTTTTATTAGGTTATGATTCAAATACAAAGGCGTATAGGGTCTTCAACAAATCATCAGGTTTGGTTGAAGTCTCTAGCGATGTTGTATTTGATGAGACTAATGGCTCTCCAAGAGAGCAAGTTGTTGATCTTGATGATGTAGATGAAGAAGACGTTCCAACGGCCGCGATACGCACCATGGCGATTGGAGATGTACGGCCTCAGGAACATTTGGAGCAAGATCAACCGTCTTCCTCAACTATGGTGCATCCCCCAACTCAAGATGACGAACAGGTACCTCAAGTGGAGGCGCATGATCAAGGGGGAGCACAGGATGTTCAAGTTGAAGAGGAAGAAGCACCTCAGGCACCACCAACCAAAGTTCGAGCGACGATCCAAAGGGATCATCCCGTCGACCAAATTTTGGGTGATATTAGCAAGGGAGTAACTACTCGTTCAAGATTAGTTAATTTTTGTGAGCATTACTCTTTTGTCTCTTCTATTGAGCCTTTCAGGATAGAAGAGGCCTTGCTAGATCCGGACTGGGTGTTGGCCATGCAGGAGGAACTCAACAATTTCAAGCGCAATGAAGTTTGGACACTGGTGCCTCATCCCAAGCAAAATGTTGTGGGAACCAAGTGGGTGTTCCGCAACAAACAGGATGAGCACGGGGTGGTGACAAGGAACAAGGCTCGACTTGTGGCAAAAGGTTATGCCCAAGTCGCAGGTTTGGACTTTGAGGAGACTTTTGCTCCTGTGGCTAGGCTAGAATCAATTTGTATCTTGCTAGCATATGCCGCTCACCATTCTTTCAGGTTGTACCAAATGGATGTGAAGAGCGCTTTCCTCAACGGGTCGATCAAGGAGGAGGTGTACGTGGAGCAACCCCCTGGCTTTGAGGATGAACGGTACCCCGACCACATGTGTAAGCTCTCTAAGGCGCTCTATGGACTTAAGCAAGCCCCAAGAGCATGGTATGAATGCCTTAGAGACTTTTTAGTTGCTAATGCTTTCAAGGTTGGGAAAACCGATCCAACTCTTTTTACTAAGACTTGCGATGGTGATCTTTTTGTGTGCCAAATTTATGTCGATGACATAATATTTGGTTCTACTAATCAAAAGTCTTGTGAAGAGTTTAGCAGGGTGATGACGCAGAAATTCGAGATGTCGATGATGGGCGAGTTGAACTACTTCCTTGGGTTCCAAGTGAAGCAACTCAAGGACGGCACTTTCATCTCCCAAACGAAGTATACGCAAGACTTGCTAAAGCGGTTTGGGATGAAGGACGCCAAGCCCGCAAAGACACCGATGGGAACTGACGGACACACTGACCTCAACAAAGGAGGTAAGTCCGTTGATCAAAAAGCATACCGGTCCATGATAGGTTCTTTGCTTTATTTATGTGCTAGTAGACCAGATATTATGCTTAGCGTATGCATGTGTGCTAGATTTCAATCTGATCCTAAGGAGTGTCACTTAGTGGCTGTGAAGCGAATTCTTCGATATTTAGTCGCTACGCCTTGCTTCGGGATCTGGTATCCAAAGGGGTCTAACTTTGACTTGATTGGGTACTCAGATTCCGACTATGCTGGATGTAAGGTCGATAGGAAGAGTACATCGAGGACGTGCCAATTCTTAGGAAGGTCCCTGGTGTCATGGAATTCTAAGAAACAAACCTCCGTTGCCCTATCCACCGCTGAGGCCGAGTATGTTGTCGCAGGACAGTGTTGCGCGCAACTACTTTGGATGAGGCAAACCCTCCGGGACTTTGGCTACAATCTGAGCAAAGTCCCACTCCTATGTGATAATGAGAGTGCTATCCGAATAGCGGAAAATCCTGTTGAGCACAGCCGCACAAAGCACATTGACATCCGGCATCACTTTTTGAGAGACCACCAGCAAAAGGGGGATATCGAAGTTTTTCATGTTAGCATCGAGAACCAGCTAGCCGATATCTTTACCAAGCCTCTAGATGAGAAGACCTTTTGCAGGCTGCGTAGTGAGCTAAATATCTTAGATTCGCGGAACTTGGATTGAATTGTAGCATATATGTGGTTATGCCTTTGATCATGTTCATTCTGCATTTTGTTGCTTATTGTGGTGCTCAAGTTGTACAAACACTCCCTGGACCTCACAAGTCCTTTTTGCAAGTGATGCACATATTTAGGGGGAGCTGTGCTACAACTTGACCCTTTGAGACTAACCATGTCTTGAGTTTGGTTGTTTTAGTCTCAAAAGAGGATTGAAAGGGAAAAGGTGGACTTGGACCATGCAAGACTTCCACTGCACTCCGATGAAACGAGTAACTTCTCCAAGTTCATCTTTATACTCTTATTGCCTTTGTGTTCTCTTTTGATGATTTTGGTGAGGCAATGGGGTTAAAGGGCCAAGATTGATCCCGTTTTGGTGCTTGATGCCAAAGGGGGAGAAAATAAAGGCCAAAGCAATAGATGGATCAGCTACCACTTGAGAAATTTTGAAAATAGTAGATTAGAGTTTTTGGTTTGTCAAAACTCTTTTATTGTCTCTTATGTCAAAAGTTGGTCTCTTGTGGGGAAAAGTGTTGATTATGGGAAAAAGGGGGAGTTTTTGAAATCCTTGATCAAATTTCTTTGGAATACCTCTCTTTATGTCTCTACAAGTGGATTTGACTTAGAGATAGGAATTTGAGTTTAATTTGCAAAAACAAACCAAGTGGTGGCATAGAGTGATCCATATATGTCAAATTGAATCAAAACAATTTTGAGTTCTAATTTGAATTGATTTTGTACTTGTTCTACTTGCTTTATGTTGTGTTGGCATAAATCACCAAAAAGGGGGAGATTGAAAGGGAAATGTGCCCTTGGGCCATTTCTAAGTATTTTGGTGATTTAGTGTCCAACACAAGTGCCTAAGTGTAAAAAGGTGGACAAAGTACAAATCAAGAATAAAGGTATGTTTCTCAGACTTAGTACATTGTTTTATGGACTAATGTATTGTGTCTAAGTGCTGGAAACAGGAAAAATCCAATTGGAAATGTCTTGGCTCGAGCAGCCAAGAATCTGCTGAGTCTGGGAGCACCGGACTGTCCGGTGGTGCACTGGACAGTGTTCGGTGGTGCACCGGACAGTGTCCGGTGCGCCAGGCTGGTTCGAGCGAACTGGCCGCTCTCGGGAATTCACCGGCGACGTACGGCTATAATTCACCAGACTGTCCGGTGTGCACCGGACTGTCCGGTGAGCCAACGGTCGGCCAGGCCAACGGTCGGCCGCGCGATCTGCGCGGGACACGTGGCCGAGCCAACGGCTAGAAGGGGGCACTGGACTGTCCGGTGTGCACCGGACATGTCCAGTGCGCCAACGGCTCCAGGTCTGCCAACGGTCGGCTTCGCCATTTAAGGAAAGAAATCTGGCACCGGACAGTGTCCGGTGTGCACCGGACTGTCCGGTGCGCCAGACGACAGAAGGCAAAGATTGCCTTCCCTGATTGCTCTCAACGGCTCCTAGCTGCCTTGGGGCTATAAAAGGGACCCCTAGGCGCATGGAGGAGTACACCAAGCATTCCTACAACATTCCTAAGCACCAAGACATCGATTTCGCGCATTCGTTTCATTGTGATAGCATATAGAGCTCTAATGGAGTTGTGAACTCATTGAGTTGTGTTGCGAGCTCTTGTTGCGATTTCTGTGCGTGTTGACACTCTGATTCTTGTGTCTTGTGTGCGTTGCTAATCCCTCCCTTGCTCCGTGTTCTTTGTGAATTTCAAGTGTAAGGGCGAGAGGCTCCAAGTTGTGGAGATTCCTCGCAAACGGGATTGAGATAAAGCAAGCAAAACACCGTGGTATTCAAGTGGGTCTTTGGACCGCTTGAGAGGGGTTGATTGCAACCCTCGTCCGTTGGGACGCCACAACGTGGAGTAGGCAAGCATTGGTCTTGGCCGAACCACGGGATAACCACTGTGCCATCTCTGTGATTGATTCTTGTTGGTTATTGTGTTTTGTTGAGGATTCCTCTTTAGCCACTTGGCAATTATTGTGCTAACGATTAACCAAGTTTTGTGGCTTAAGTTTTCAAGTTTCACAGGATCACCTATTCACCCCCCCCCCTCTAGGTGCTCTCAGTGTAGGGAGCGGAGAACTCGTGCTTGATTCCTTCCTCCTCAAGGTATTCCTCCACTTGAAGGTTCTTGAACTCGGACCCGTTGTCGCTCCTTATCTTCTTCACCTTGAGCTCAAACTCATTTTGAGCTCTCCTTAGGAAGCGCTTGAGGGTCCCTTGGGTTTCAGATTTATCCTGCAAAAAGAATACCCAAGCGAAGCGGGAAAAATCATCAACAATTACTAAACCATACTTACTTCCCCCGATGCTGAGGTAGGCGACGGGTCCGAAGAGGTCCATATGCAGCAGCTCCAGGGGTCTTGATGTAGTCATCACGTTCTTGATGTGATGAGCACTTCCCACTTGTTTACCTGCTTGACAAGCTGCACAAGGTCTATCTTTTTCGAAATGCACATTTGTTAGACCTAATACATGTTCTCACTTTAGAAGTTTGTGAAGGTTCTTCATCATGTGCTAGACGGCGATGTCACAGCCAGCCCATGCTAGTCTTAGCAATTAAGCATGCATCTAGACCGGCCTCCTCCTTTGCAAAATCAACTAAATAGAGTTTGTCGTCTAGTACACCCTTAAAAGCTAATGAACCATCACTCCTTCTAAAGACAGACACATCTACATTTGTGAATAAGCAATTATATCCCATATTACATAGTTGACTAACCGACAAAAGATTATAACCTAGCGACTATACTAAAAATACATTGGAGATAGAGTGCTCATTTGAGATGGCTATCTTGCCTAAGCCTTTAACCTTGCCTTGATTCCCGTCACCGAATATGATTGAATCTTGGGAATCTTTATTCTTGACGTAGGAGGTGAACATCTTCTTCTCCCCCGTCATGTGGTTTGTGCATCCGCTATCGATAATCCAGCTTGATCCCCTGGATGCATAAACCTGCAAGGCAAATTAGGCTTGGGTCTTAGGTACCCAACTCTCGTTGGGTCCTACAAGGTTAGTGACAATAGTCTTAGGAACCCAAATGCAAGTTTTATCTCCCTTACATTTGGCTCCCACCTTTTTAGCAATCACCTTTTTATTTTTACATGAAAGAATAAACTTAGCATTGCAAGCATGAAAGACAGTGGTATATCCATTATATACTTTTCTAGGAGCATGAGACATAACATTCTTCCTAGATCTACTATTAAAGTTTGAACTCAAAGCAATTATGGCATGAGAGTCGAACGCATTACAATTCCTATCATAATGAACATTTCTAGCCATATTTCTACCATGCATATAGGAACTAGAAGCAGTCATAGCATGTGAATCATAAGAATAATTCCTACAAACATTTCTAGAGAATTTCCTATCGCTATAAATGAAGGCATGATTCTTTTGATTGCTACTAGTCATAGGAGCCTTCCCTTTCTCCTTAGCGGGGATGGGAGCCTTATGACTTGTTAAGTTCTTGGCTTCACTCTTAAAGCCAAGCCCATCCTTAATTGAGGGATGTCTACCAATAGTGTAGGCATCCCTTGCAAATTTTAATTTGTCAAATTCATTTTTGCTAGTCTTAAGTTGAGCATTAAGACTAGCCACTTCATCACTTAGTTTAGAAATGGAAACTAGGTGTTCACTACAAGCATCAACATTAAAATCTTTACACCTATTGCAAATTACAACATGTTCTACACAAGAGGTTGATTTATTAGCTATTTCTAACTTAGCACTCAAGTCATCATTAATACTTTTTAAGCTAGAGATAGATTCATGGCATGTAGACAATTCACATGAAAGCACTTCATTTCTTTTAACTTCTAGAGCAAGAGAATTTTGCGCACTAACAAATTTATCATGCTCTTCATATAAAAGGTCCTCTTGCTTTTCTAACAATCTATTCTTCTCATTCAAAGCATCAATTAATTCATTGATTTTATCAATTTTGGTTCTATCTAAACCTTTGAATAAACATGCATAGTCTATTTCATCATCACTAGATTCATCATCACTTGAAGAAGCGTAAGTACTAGTATTACGAGTGCTTACCTTCTTTTCCCTTGCCATGAGGCAGGTGTGATGCTCGTTGGGGAAGAGGGATGATTTGTTGAAGGCCGAGGCGGCGAGTCCTTCGTCGTCGGAGTCGGACGATGAACAATCCGAGTCCCATTGCTTGCCAAGGTGTGCCTCGCCCTTAGCCTTCTTGTAAGTCTTCTTCTTTTCCCTCTTCTTTTCTTGATCCTGGTCACTATCATTATCGGGACAATTAGCAATAAAGTGACCAACCTTACCGCACTTGAAGCAGGAGCGCTTTCCCTTTGTCTTGTTCTTTTTGGGATGCTCCTTGCGACCTTTTAGCGCCGTCTTGAAGCGCTTGATGATGAGGGCCATTTCTTCCTCATTGAGCCCCGCCGCCTCAACTTGCACCACCTTGCTAGGTAGCGCCTCCTTGCTACTCGTTGCCTTGAGAGCAATGGCTTGAGGCTCATGAATTGGACCATTCAACGCCTCATCGACGTATCTTGCCTCCTTGATCATCATCCGCCCGCTTACGAACTTTCCAAGTATTTCTTCGGGCGACATCTTGGTGTACCTAGAATTTTCACGAATATTGTTTACAAGATGTGGATCAAGGATAGTGAAAGACCTTAGCATTAGGCGGATGACGTCGTGGTCCGTCCATCGCGTGCTTCCATAGCTCCTTATTTTGTTGACGAGGGTCTTGAGCCTGTTGTATGTTTGGGTTGGCTCCTCTCCCCTCATCATTGCGAATCTCCCAAGTTCGCCCTCCACCAACTCCATCTTGGTGAGCATGGTGACGTCATTTCCCTCATGAGAGATCCTGAGGGTGTCCCAAATTTGCTTGGCGTTATCCAAGCCGCTCACCTTATGGTATTCATCCCTGCACAATGACACTAAAAGAACAATAGTAGCTTGTGCATTTTTATGAATTTGTTCATTGATGAACATGGGACTATCCGTACTATCAAATTGCATTCCATTTTCTACTATCTCCCATATACTTGGATGGAGAGAGAACAAGTGGCTACGCATTTTGTGACTCCAAAATCCGTAGTCCTCTCCATCAAAGTGAGGAGGTTTACCGAGGGGAATGGAAAGCAAATGAGCATTGGAACTTTGCGGAATACGAGAGTAATCAAAAGAAAAGTTCAAATTAACCGTCTTCTTTTTCTCGTAGTCGTTGTTGTCGTCATCCTTTTGGGAAGAAGAAGACTCGTCGTTGTCGTCGTAGTAGACGATCTTCTTGATACGCCTCTTCTTCTTCCCGTCCTTCTTCTTTTGACTTGAGCCCGAGTCAGTGGGCTTGTCGTCTTTCGGCTCATTGATGAAGGACTCCTTCTCCTTGTCGTTGATCACTATTCCCTTTCCCTTAGGATCCATCCCTTCGGGTGATTAGTCCCTTTCTTAAAGAGAACGGCTCTGATACCAATTGAGAGCACCTAGAGGGGGGGTGAATAGGTGATCCTGTAAAAAAACTTAAAACTTAAAGCCACAAAACTTGATTAGGAGTTAGCACAATAAAATCAAGTGGCTAAGGAGAGCTCTTGTGAAGCACAATAGACACAGTAAGAACAAGCACAAGAGATACGAGGATTTATCCCGTGGTTCGGCCAAGTACAACACTTGCCTACTCCACGTTGTGGCGTCCCAATGGACGAGAGTTGCACTCAACTCCTCTCAAGTGATCCAATGATCAACTTGAATACCACGGTGTTCTTCTTTTCTTTACTCTTTCCCGATTGCGAGGAATCTCCACAACTTGGAGTCTCTCGCCCTTACAATGAGAATCAAAGTGAAAGCACTAGAGTAAGGTAGGGAAGCAACACACACAAATCCACAGCAAATACGCACACACACGGTCAAAACTCGAGCTCAAATGAATATCACAAAGTTCTCATAGAATGGAGCTCGAATCACTAAGAATGTCAAACAAGTGCGTAAAGACGGAGTGTGAATGATCAAGGATGCTCAAAGTGTGCTTGGTGTACTCCTCCATGCGCCTAGGGGTCCCTTTTATAGCCCCAAGGCAGCTAGGAGCCGTTGAGAGCAATCCAGGAAGGCAATTCTTGCCTTCTGTCGACTGGCACACCGGACAGTCCGGTGCACCACCGGACACTGTCCGATGCGGATTTCTTTCCTATTCTGGCGCAGCCGACCGTTGGAGACTTGGAGCCGTTGGCGCACCGGACACTGTCTGGTGCACACCGGATAGTCCGGTGTCCCCATCCAACCGTTGGCTCGGCCACGCGTCACGTGCGGATTGCGCGGCCGACCGTTGGCACGCCCGACCGTTGGCTCACCGGACAGTCCAGTGAATTATAGTCGTACGCTGTTGACTTAGTTCCCGAGAGCGGCGACTTCGCCGCAGCCGACTCACCGGACACTGTCCGGTGCACCACCGGACAGTCCGGTGATTTATAGTCGTACGCCGTCGTCGAGACCCGAGAGCAGCCAGTTGATCAGACGCCAGCCTGGCGCACCGGACACTGTCCGGTGCACCACCGGACAGTCCGGTGCACCCAGACTAAGCAGAGTCTTGGCTGCTCGAGCCAAGTCTTTTCCAATTGAATTTTCTCTGATTCCAGCACTTAGACAAATATGTTAGTACACAAAAACCAATGTACTAAGTCTAGAATCATACCTTTGTGTTGACTTTGCACTTCTTCCACCATTTGGCATAGTTTTACATTAAACCATTTGTGTTGGCTCTTGATCACCAAAATATTTAGAAATGGCCCAAGGGCACATTTCACTTTCACATATCCAGTGAATAGGTGGGATATTTTAGCAGTGAGCAGTGGGCAGTAGAGTATTTGTTGGTTTTATTTGTTGTCTGCAATATGGGATACTGGTGAGCTGAGTATGGGATATGGATGAAGTGCATCATTGAGGACTAGAAGTCTCGCTCCTCATTAATAAGTCTCAAGGTGAGCTGGAATGTGTCTGTTTGTAGGTGCAGTTTTGACTGCTTGCTCCTTATCAATATCAAACAGAACAGATTCAGTGTTTCAGTGATATTTGTGGTTGTGTGCTGTGCCAGCAAGGTTTGTGCATGGGAGCCATGTGTGTTAGCCATGTAGTGCTGGCATCCCCAGAAGACTTCCCCACTGAGTTGTGTAGTGGTTCAGTGAACACTTTCCTACATTTACAGTGCCTTAGGTGCAGGTTCAGTGAAGCTCTCCTCCTTGCCTCGAGTCTAGCCATGGTTCACTGCTTTGGGTGGTGATCCTAAAGTCTGTAGGTCTCTGTAGCCCTCTCTAGTTCATCGCACACCATTCCCCTGTGCTAGTGACCACGCCAGCAGCTCTCCCACCTCGCCATGGCTCAGACGTCCTAAGGAGTTGCTGGCCCGTATGAAGCTTGTTCCGTAATCATTTCAGGTCAGTGAAGCTCACACCATTTACTGCTTGAACTCTACCACTATTGGTTGCCTGGAACTAGGTGTGAAATTTGCTCAAACATAGGCTATCAAGTTTGTGGATCCCAGACTTAGTGCATAAGGCTGAAACTAGGTTTTAGTGTGTTGAGCCTAACTTTGGAGCTCTGTTGCGCCCAGTCTATTTGGTTTTGGGCCAAAGTTCTGTAGCAAGTTTGAAGACCATAGTAAGATGAACAAGATTACTAAAGGGAGATGGGCTAGGTGCTGCACAAAATTGGGAGTAAAACATGTCCAAATCTTCTCTATCAGACTTCTGGATTTTTTTCAGATTTGTGAATAGTATCTGAAATCAGGATTTTTAGTGCAGTTTTGGGGCTGTGTGTTGCCTATTCTATGCAGTTTTGAACCATGGTTTATATAGAGGAGTTCAAGACCATGTTATAAGGAACAAATCCCTTTAAGTAAGTTAGGCTTGAATCCACATAAAGTAGGAAATAACAGCTGTCCAAAACTGGATTGTCATAGTGATTGTGACTGAAATTTATTCAGTTAGCTGAAATAGCAGTTCAGTGTGGGGGTAACTTTGAGGTACAATAGAATTTGCTCTGAATGTTTTCAATCATGGGTTGTTATACCAAGTTGGTAAAGCTAAAGTTGGAGTATAACTTTGGCTAAGAAGTTTTGGTCTGTACCATATGAAATTATGAGATACCAGGGGCTTTAACAGGGAGGTGTGTAGATGGGGCAGCAGGCCTAAGGTAATTGGGTTCAGTCTTCCATTTGAAAACTAACGAAGATCACCCCTGCTGCTCTCACCTGTGTATGTGAATGGAAATGAGGGGAAATGGAGACTGAATATTGGTTGTGGTGTCGACTGTGTAAACTTTCAGTATCTAAAACTGAATTCAGTTCAGTTCTTTTTCAGTTACCTGAATTTGAGTTTTTGTGTTTTCACCTCAAATTGGTGTTCAACTTGAGATCTATTTGGGGTCAGCTAGTAGCCATTGAAACAAAGATAAAGAGTTATTATAGAGGAACAACTCCTAGTAGGGGAGTATGTCGAGCCCTCATGTGGAATTTGAGAAAAAGTGTAGTCTTGTGATGTTTTATAGTATTTTATTTGCAAACAGCATAAGCATAAGCATTCATGTTCATGTCATTTCATGTAGAGCTCCCAAAACAAAGAGTGAAGATTCAAGATGAAGTGGTTGCTAAAGAGGAGTCTACTCCAGTGTCTTCTCATCAAGAGGATGGAGCTATCTAATTGATGGTTGGGTAGAGGGATCTAGAACCTCTTCACTACAAAAAGGCAAGCCCCGCTGCATGCAACCACTTCCTTGTGTTTTTAAAAGATTTTTATACACTTTAAGTCTAGTGAAATGTGCATTAAGTTTATAGGAGTTGCTTGGAAACTATTGGATGCATTGCCTACCTTGATATCCGTACCTTTATAGATACTTTTGATGAAGTACAAAAATATGATATACAAAAATGCTTAGCCCTGCTTAGATCTTGTGGATAGAGGTTGTCTTTTGCAATAATGCCTAGCTCAGGGGTTATCCTGAGGAAGGATGGCTTCTACCTGCAAGAATATTTTCATTGGGAGCATGGTGGGATCTTATTGCAGAGTTCCCTATAATGCTCTTTTCATCCTAAGGAACATAAAACAATCCTAAGGATGGAAGTACTTAAATCGAGACTTGGGCTAGGAACAGGTGATGCTCCACCCAGGTTAATTAAGGATTGGATGCGTATGTAGGCCTGTATGATCAAGGACTATTTTAACTGGCCACATGCCCTGGATATGGGATAGGGTAAGCTTGAACCCGGCTATTCCATACGTGAAAAGACAATCGCGCACTGGGCGTGGGAGATGGTGGGAGTAGCGTGTACCCTCCTGGCTAGAGGCTGGACGGAGGAGTACTGTGCTCCTGGGTAGCGCGGACCGGTTCACGTTGTGGAGGATTTGTGGGAATGGTTGACATATGCAAGGGTTAAGTGCTACATATATCGTGTGGTTAGAGATCCTCAGCTGAGTAAATCGATTTGGATCGCCGTTATATCCCCGGAGAGTGGAGACTTGATCTCTGACCTACAACCTAAGTCAGGATGTAAACATTATGAATAAAAAGGATGTTGTATTGATGAGATGGTGAAATTAGACTAGATGCGACCAAGTCTATTAATATTTAATCTGGCGTTAAAATATTGAAAGTAAGGACTCACTTTAGTAAGCTTTTTCTGCAAAAATATCTAATTTGATTCTTGCTAAAGCCTTTTCCTTGATTCCTATTTAACCAGCATATCCTTGAGAGTCATTTTCCTTAGTCGGGTAAGACTTGCGAAAGTACACTTCGTACTCATGGTTTTAGAACCCATGTTGTTGTAGGTGATGAGGAGCACTCTAGATGTTCCGGAGGCTGGAGGGCGCTTCTAGTTCTGAAGGAAGATTAGTTAGGCTTATGTATAAGATTTGGAGGGTTCCTACCTTCCTGCTATTGTAATAAGTTATGCACTTTCGGTATATCAGGACTTGTAATAAATGTAACCTTCCTATGTAATAAACTTTAGTTTTAGAAATGAAAAGAATGTTTTATAAAGTCTTTCGCTCTTATCTCCGAAGTGTGTGTATCGAATGTGATTACTGTAATATGCATGTATGGTGGGAGATCCTTGGGATGATGAGTTCAAGTTGTTGAACTCGTGATAGCCTTGTTAAGTTACCTGGTACACATGCATAGCCATCTGAGGCCATCAAGGCAAGGATTGGTGCACGTGGGCCCGATAACTTGGGAGGGTTGCCACACCAGGCATCTTGAGCTTGAGATAAGTGTAGTTGGGGATGGCCATGAACTTGGCGTAGCACGGTCTTCCCAGCACCGCATGATAGGTTCCTCGGAACCCGACTACCTCGAAAGTGAGGGTTTCCCTTCGGAAGTTGGAGGGAGTTCCGAAGCAGACGGGCAAGTCAATCTGTCTGAGGGGCAGGATACGCTTTCCGGGTGCAATCCCGTGAAAGGGTGCTGCACCAGCCCGGATCTCGGACCGATCAACCCCCAAGAGCTCTAGGGTCTTAGCGTAGATGATGTTGAGGCTGCTGCCTCCATCCATGAGGACCTTGGAGAGCCTAACGTTGCCGATGATAGGGTCGACGACAAGCGGGTATCTTCCTGGGCTCGGTATGTAGTCGGGGTGGTCGCCTTGATCGAAGGTAATGGGCTTGTTGGACCAGTCTAGGTAGATTGGCGTCGCTACCTTCACCGAGCAGACCTCCCGACGTTCTTGCTTGCGGTGTCGAGCCGAGGCATTCCCCACTTGCCCACCGTAAAATCATGAAGCAGTTGTGGACCTCCGGGAACTCTTCTCCCCCATCGCCTCCTTTCTTGTTGTTGTCGTGGTCCTTGCCATCCTCCGCCGAGGGTCCAACCTTTTTGAAGTAACGCCGGAGCATGTCGCACTCTTCAAGGGTGTGCTTGATGGGACCCTTGTGATAGGGGCACGACTCCTTGAGCATCTTGTCGAACACGTTGGCCCCTCCGGGAGGCTTCCGAGGATTCCTGTGCTCGGCAGCAGCGACGAGATCCGCGTCAACGGCGTTGCGCTTTGCTTACACATTTTTCCTGGTCTTCTTCTTCGTGCCACGCTAGAAGGACGCCTCGAGGTCGTCTTCCTTCTGCCTTCCCTGAGGCTGCTTGTCTTTCCGGAAGATGGCTTCGACCGCCTCCTGACCCAAGGCGAACTTGGTGGCTATGTCCATCAATACGCTCGCTTTGGTGGGTGTCTTGCGCCCCAGTTTGCTTACTAGGTCCAGGCAAGTGGTGCCGGTGAGGAATGCTCCGATGACGTCCGAGTCGGTGATGTTAGGAAACTTGGTGCACTGCTTTGAAAACCGCCAGATGTACTCTCGTAGGGATTCCCCTGGCTGTTGGCGGCAGCTCCGAAGATCCCATGAGTTCCCAGGGCGTACGTACGTACCTTGGAAATTCCAAGCGAAGGCCTTGACTAGGTCGTCCCAGTCGAAGATCTGCGCAGGGGGCAGATGCTCCAGCCAGGCCCGGGCAGTGTCAGAGTGGAAAAGGGGGAGGTTGCGGATGATGAGGTTGTCGTCGTCCGTCCCTCCCAACTGGCACGCCAGCCGGTAATCCGCGAGCCACAACTCTGGCCTCGTCTCCCCTGAGTACTTGGTAATGGTAGTCGGGGCCCGGAACCGGGCCGGGAACGGCGCTCGTCGTATGGCTCAGCTGAAGACCCGCGGGCCTGGTGGTTCGGGTGAGGGGCTCCGATCCTCCTCACTGTCGTAGCGTCCCCCGCGTCTGGGGTGGTAGCCTCGGTGCACCTTTTCCTCGAGGCGGGCTCGACGGTCGCAGCGGTGTTGCTCGTCGCCGAGGCCATCCCGGGCTGCAGGTGTCTTGCCTTCTGTGAGCTCGGTGTGGACCGGGGCCTCGCGCATGTGTCGGGAGGACGCTGCGTGATGCTTCGAGGGGCATCCTCGCCTTTGGGAGGCGGAGCTCTTGGCTTGTCGGGCTGCGGCGTTTTCTAGGAGGTTCTTGAGTTCGCCCTGGATATGTCGCCCCTCAGTGGTAGATGGCTCCGGCATTGTTCGAAGCAACATCGCCACTGCAGCTAGGTTCTGGCCGGCCCCGTTGAAGGTCGGGGGCAGCATTGCCCTTGCGTCGTCAATAATATGGTGCTGGACATCCCGGGCCCGATGACGCGCTCCTCCGACGAGCGCTCGGCCTGCCCACTCTTGCTCGAGGTTTTGTCGGAGCTGCACAAGTCACCCCGTTTCTTCGTCGAGCTTGGCCTGCATCTCACAGAGTTACTCGAGCTGTGAGCCCTGACCCCCCGTAGGGACCTAGGCCACAGCTAGCTCCCGCGGGATCTCAACGCGAGACGTAGGTGCAAGGGTGCCGTCATCTCCTGGCATGTCGGGGTGGTTGTCTCCGTCGTGATCTTCCTGATCGACGTGGAAGCACTCGCGAGTTGGGTTGTAACCCTCATCGTCAAGGCTGTGGCCATCGTCAGAGCAGCCGGAGAGGCACCGGTCACATGCGGATATGAAGTCTCGCATGGCACCGGGATCACGGAGTCCGGAGAAATCCCAACTGACGTCGGGGTCGTCCTCTTCCTCGGAACCCGTGGGTCCATAGGTTGAGACGACCGTTAGTCGGTCCCAGATTGACCACATATGGTACCCCGGAAGGTCAGGGTACGCCCTTACGAAAGCGCTTACCAAAGCGGGGTCGCTTGGTGGGTCAAAGCTGAACCTAAAGGGAACAGGATGGAAAACTGAAGGTACCTCTTGGTTGGTGGACGTCGGTGAAGTTGCGTCGGAAGTGGAATGTGTCGTTATCTCAGGTGCGAGACTAATGCCCGACAAGTCCCTCGCAAGGGTGCCGACATCATCAGTCCGCCTGGGGCTGGCGTTTTGCTGGGAAGCGACACCCGTCGTTGTCCCAGGTGCGAGGATAACACCCGACATGTCCCCCGCAGGGGTGTCGGCGTCGTCGACTCGCTCTAGTCTGACAGCCGTCGCGGTGCTGCCTCCTGCCTGGCCATGGTTGCCCCATCTCCGTCTCCTCCGGCGAGGAGGGTGGCGGGGTTGACTCGGGTGTTCCTCCGCCACGGGAGATGTCGTCGCCGAGTTCGCCTCCACCGGGCGAGCCGTCGACCGTCGTTGTTGTCGTGCTGCGGGGGGAGGAGTACCATGTCGTAGCCGCCATCGGGGGACATGAACTCGAGACTTCCAAAGCGGAGCACCGTCCCGGGCTGAAGAGGCTGCTGAATATTGTCCATCTAGAACTCAACGGGAAAGTATTGTCAACACACAGCGTGCACCCTACCTCGCGCCAACTGTCGGCGTTTCGGACCCGGGGGACCCTCAACCGGACCGACTAGTGAATTTTGTGTCACGTGCCCTGTCCAGATGGGTTGATGCAAGATGGAACACAAGAGGAGGGATGAGGCTTATATTATCTTGCACCGGAGTGCTTGCAGTAGGGGTTACAAGCTTCGCGAGAGAGGGAACGGGTCCTAGGCTTCCTGAGGAGTCTAGTGTTGTGGAGTGGAGCTCGATGCTTGAGTGTGTCCGTCTCCGTCGTCCTTGCTACTCGTTCCTCCCTCCTTCTCCCTAGAAGACCCTGGGCATCCCCTTTTATAGACACAAGGGGATGGTCCAACTGTACATATGGGGGTGTTGCTATGAGCTAACGTGGCCTGCGGAGAAGTGCTTGAGCCCTGTAGAAGCGTAGCTGGCGGTGCGGTCCTGGGTCCTGCTGACGTTTCTTTGCCTTTGTAGAGAGCTTGAGGACTATTGACGTCATGGACGCGTGCGGGGAACCATCATTACCTGTTGCCGAAGTAATCTAGATGTGACTCCGGTCTTGTTCCTTCGTAGCCTGAGGCGACTAGCTAGAGGTAGGGTAATGATGTATCCCCTGTAGCGTAGTCGGTCTGAGGCCAAGGTCGGGCGAGGCGGTGACTTCTCCTGAGGTCGAGGTCGAGGTCGGGCGAGGCGGAGACCTTCTCCCGAGGCCGAGGCTAAGGTCGAGCGAGGCGGAGACCTTCTCCCGAGGCCGAGGCTGAGGCCGAGGTCGGGGTCAGGCGAGGCAGAGACCTTCTCCCGAGGCTGAGGCCTGGGGTCGGGCGAGGTGGAGCTCCCTGTTGCGCCCGAGGCTGAACTCGGGAGAAACCGTGACTCACTGTTGTTAGTCTTACCCTGGTGGTTGGCACAGTAGTCGGAACGGGGTGAATAGTGTTGTTTTCCTGTCAGAACGATCAGTAAAGGGGCAAAGTGACTGCGGTCACTTCGACCTTGCCAACTGAGGCGCACATGTCAGGATAAGGTGTCAGGCGATCCCTGCATTGAATGCGCATGCGATACGGTCGGCGGTAAGGCGATTTGGCCGAAGTTGCTATACGACAAAGTTCGCCCGAGCTTAGCCTCGGACGAGCCGGTGGTGTGCCCGCTGCCTGAGGGGACCCTCGGGCGAGGCGTGAATCCGTCTGGGACCACTGTTCTTGCTCGAGGCCGGGCTCGGACGAGATCACGTCCCTAGGCAGATGAGGCTTGTTGGAACCGGACCGCCGACACACGGTGTGTCCGTCGGGGCCGCCCGCACACACGGCGCGCCCACCCAGGCTGTCGGGCCGCGACACACGCGCCCGCACGTATAGCAGCGGGCTTTAGGTCTCTTGGGCCAACACTCCCCCCAAAAAGCTAGCCTATCAGGGGGTTGCACCCTCAACCTTATAAACCATGCTATCACCCTCACACATTGTGAGCCGAGATTTGTCTGAGAATGCACTGGGCCAACCTGGCTTTGATACTAATTGAAAGTCGCCTAGAGGGGGGTGAATAGGGCGAAACTGAAATTCTCAAAAATAATCACAACTACAAGTCGGGTTAGCGTTAGAAATATAATTGAGTCCGCGAGAGAGGGCGCAAAACAAATCGCAAGCGAATAAGGAGTGTGACACGTGGATTTGTTTTACCGAGGTTCGGTTCTCGCAAACCTACTCCCCGTTGAGGAGGCCACAAAGGTCGGGTCTCTTTCAACCCTTACCCTCTCTCAAACGGTCCCTCGGACCGAGTGAGCTTTCTCTTCTCAATCACTTGGAACACAAAGTTCCCACAAGGACCACCACAAGATTGGTGTCTCTTGCCTCAATTACAAGTGAGTTTGATCGCAATGAAAGAATCAAGAAAGAAGAAAGCAATCCAAGCACAAGAGCTCGAAAGAACACAAGCAAATCTCTCTCTCTAATCACTAGGGCATTGTGTGGAATTTGGAGAGGATTTGATCTCTTTGGTGTGTCTAGAATTGAATGCTAGAGCTCTTGTAAGTAGTTGGGAAGTGGAAAACTTGGATGCAATGAATGGTGGGTGGTTGGGGGTATTTATAGCCCCAACCACCAAACTAGCCGTTTGGTGAGGCTGTCTGTTCGATGGCGCACCGGACAGTCCGGTGCACACCGGACATGTCCGGTGCGACAGCCACGTCACCAAAGCCGTTGGGTTCCGACCGTTGGAGCTCTGTCTTCTGGGCCCGCCTGGATGTCCGGTGGCGCACCGGACATGCACTGTAGATTGTCCGGTGCGCCAGTATGGGCGTGCCTGACCTCTGCACGCGCAGCGCGCGCATTTAATGCGTCGCAGGTAGCCGTTGGCGTCGAAATAGCCGTTGCCCCGCTGTTACACCGGACAGTCCGGTGTACACCGGACAGTCCGGTGAATTATGGCGGAGCAGCTGAAATGAATTCCCGAGGCAGGCGAGTTCCGGAGGCCGCTCTTCCTTGGAGCACCGGACATGTCCGGTGTACACCGGACAGTCCGGTGAATTATAGCGGAGTCGCCTCTGGAATTTCCCGAAGGTGACGAGTTTGAAGTTTGAGTCCTCTGGTGCACCGGACATGTCCGGTGGCACACCGGACAGTCCGGTGCGCCAGACCAGAGGTGCCTTCGGTTGTCCCTTTGCTCTTTGGTTGAACCCAATACTTTGTCTTTTTATTGGCTAAGTGTGAACCTTTAGCACCTGTATAACTTATGCACTAGAGCAAACTAGTTAGTCTAAATATTTGTGTTGGGCAATTCAAACACCAAAATTAATTAGGGACTAGGTGTAAGCCTAATTCCCTTTCAAGCCCGGTGCTTCATTAGAGCCTAACCGCTCGAAGTGATGTCAGGAGATCACACCAAGAGGGAGATGGAGACCGGCGACAAGCCCACTACGAGCCAAGGGAGCACTTCATCGGAAGAGTCCCGCACCAAGAGGAAGGAGAAGAAGAAGGACTCCTCCAAACGGAAGGAGAAAAGATCTTCTTCCTCACACCACAAAGAGAAGAAGGAAAAATCTTCTTCCCACAAGTCGCATCGGAAAGGCGACAAGCACAAGAGGATGAGGAAGGTGGTCTACTACGAGACCGACACTTCATCAACATCAACCTCCGACTCTGATGCGTTGTCCGTAACTTCTAAGCGCCAAGAGCGCAAGAAGTTTAGTAAGATCCCCTTACACTATCCTCGTACACCTAGACATACTCCATTACTTTCCGTTCCATTAGGCAAACCACCAACTTTTGATGGCGAAGATTATGCTAGGTGGAGTGATTTAATGAAATTTCATCTAACCTCACTCCACAAAAGTATATGGAATGTTGTTGAGTTTGGAGCATAGGTACCATCCATAGGGGATGAGGATTATGATACGGACGAGGTGGCCCAAATCGAGCACTTCAACTCTCAAGCTACAACCATACTCCTCGCCTCTCTAAGCAAGGAGGAATACAACAAGGTGCAAGGGTTGAAGAATGCAAAGGAGATTTGGGACCTTCTCAAGACCGCGCACGAGGGTGATGAACTCACCAAGATCACCAAGCGGGAAACGATCGAGGGGGAGCTCGGTCGTTTTCGTCTTCGCCAAGGGGAGGAGCCACAAGATATGTACAACTGGCTCAAAACCTTGGTGAATCAAGTGCGCAACCTCGGGAGCAAAAAGTGGGACGACCACGAGGTGGTTAAGGTTATTCTAAGATCTCTCATTTTCCTTAACCCCACTCAAGTTCAATTAATTCGTGGTAATCCTAGATACACACTAATGACCCCCGAGGAAGTTATCGGGAATTTTGTGAGCTTTGAATGCATGATTAAAGGCTCAAAGAAGATCAACGAGCTTGAGGAGCCCTCCACGTCCGAAGCACAACCGGTGGCATTTAAGGCGACGGAGGAGAAGAAGGAGGAGTCTACACCGAGTAGACAACCAATTGACGCCTCCAAGCTCGACAATGAGGAAATGGCTTTAATCATCAAAAGCTTTCGCCAAATCCTCAAGCAACGGAAGGGGAAGGATTACAAATCCCGTTCCAAGAAGGTTTGCTACAAGTGTGGTAAGCCCGGTCACTTTATTGCTAAATGTCCACTATCAAGTGACAGTGACAGGGATAACGACAAGAAGGGCAAGAGGAGAGAAAAGAAGAGGTACCACAAGAAGAGGGGCGGCGATGCCCACGTGTGCCGCGAGTGGAACTCCGATGAGAGCTCCACCGACTCCTCCTCCGACGACGAGGACGCCGCCAACATCGCCGTCACCAAGGGACTCCTCTTCCCCAACGTCGGCCACAAGTGCCTCATGGCAAAGGACGGCAAAAGGAAGAAGGTTAAATCTAAATCCTCCACTAAATATGAGTCCTCTAGTGATGATAATGCTAGTGATGAGGAAAATAATTTGCGTACCCTTTTTGCCAACCTTAACATGGAACAAAAGGAAAAATTGAATGAGCTAATTAGTGCCATCCATGAAAAGGATGATCTCTTGGACTCCCAAGAGGACTTCCTAATCAAGAAAAATAAGAAACATGTTAAGGTTAAGAATGCTTATGCTCTAGAGGTAGAAAAATGTGACAAATTATCTAGTGAGCTAAGCACATGCCATGACACTATTGCCAACCTTAGAAATGAAAATGCTAAATTAATTGCTAAGGTTGATTCTCATGTTTGTATTGATTCAACTTCCTATCCTAGAAATGATAATGTTGATTTGCTTGCTAGGATTGATGAGTTGAATGCTTCTCTTGCTAGCCTTAGAGATGAGAATGAGAAATTGTTTGCTAAGGCTAAAGAATTAGATGTTTGCAATATTACAATTTCCAATCTTAGAGATAACAATGATATTTTATGTACTAAGATTGTAGAACTTAATTCTTGCAAACCCTCTACATCTACTATTGAGCATGTGTCTATTTGTAATAGATGTAGAGATGTTGATATCAATGCTATTCATGATCACATGGTTTTAATTAAACAACAAAATGATCATATAGCAAAATTAGATGCTAAAATTGTCGAGCATAACTTAGAAAATGAAAAGTTTAAATTTGCTAGAAGTATGCTCTATAATGGGAGACGCCCTGGCATCAAGGATGGCATTGGCTTCCAAAGGGGAGACAATGTCAAACTTAATGCCCCTCCAAAGAATTTGTCTAACTTTGTTAAGGGCAAGGCTCCCATGCCTCAGGATAACGAGGGTTACATTTTGTACCCTGCCGGTTATCCCGAGAGCAAAATTAGGAGAACTCATTCTAGAAAGTCTCACTCTGGCCCTAACCATGCTTTTATGTATAAGGGTGAGACATCTAGTTCTAGGCAACCAACCCGTGCTAAGTTGCCTAAAAAGAAAACTCCTAATGCATCAAATGAGCATGACATTTCATTTAAGACTTTTGATGCATCTTATGTTTTAACTAACAAATCCGGCAAGGTAGTTGCCAAGTTTGTTGGGGGCAAACACAAGGGCTCTAAGACTTGTGTTTGGGTACCCAAAGTTCTTGTTTCTAATGCCAAAGGACCCAAAACCGTTTGGGTACCTAAAGTCAAGAACTAAAATTGTTTTGTAGGTTTATGCATCCGGGGGCTCAAGTTGGATACTCGACAGCGGGTGCACAAACCACATGACAGGGGAGAAGAAGATGTTCTCCTCATATGAGAAAAACCGAGATCCCCAACGAGCTATCACATTCGGGGATGGAAATCAAGGTTTGGTCAAAGGATTGGGTAAAATTGCTATATCACCTGACCATACTATTTCCAATGTTTTTCTTGTAGATTCCTTAGATTACAATTTGCTTTCCGTATCCCAATTATGTCAAATGGGCTACAACTGTCTATTTACTGATGTAGGTGTTACTGTCTTTAGAAGAAGTGATGATTCAATAGCATTCAAGGGAGTGTTAGAGGGTCCGCTATACTTGGTAGATTTTGATAGAGCTGAACTCGACACTTGCTTGGTTGCTAAGACTAACTTGGGTTGGCTCTGGCACCGCCGACTAGCCCATGTTGGAATGAAGAATCTTCATAAGCTTCTAAAGGGAGAGCACATTTTAGGACTAACAAATGTTCATTTTGAGAAAGACAGGATTTGTAGCGCATGCCAAGCCGGGAAGCAAGTTGGGACTCATCATCCACACAAGAACATCATGACTAGTGACAGGCCACTGGAGCTCCTACACATGGACCTATTCGGCCCGATCGCTTACATAAGCATCGGCGGGAGTAAGTACTGTCTAGTTATTGTGGATGATTATTCTCGCTTCACTTGGATATTCTTTTTACAGGAAAAATCTCATACCCAAGAGACCTTAAAGGGATTCTTGAGACGGGCTCAAAATGAGTTCGGCTTGAGGATCAAGAAAATTAGAAGCGACAACGGAACGGAGTTCAAGAACTCACAGATAGAAGGCTTCCTTGAGGAGGAGGGCATCAAGCATGAGTTTTCTTCTCCCTACACTCCACAACAAAATGGTGTAGTGGAGAGGAAGAATCGAACTCTATTGGACATGGCAAGAACCATGCTTGATGAGTACAAGACACCGGATCGGTTTTGGGACGAGGCGGTCAACACCGCCTGCTACGCCATCAACCGGTTATATCTACACTGAATCCTCAAGAAGACATCCTATGAACTCCTAACCGGTAAAAAGCCCAATATTTCATATTTTAGAGTTTTTGGTAGCAAATGTTTTATTCTTGTCAAAAGAAGTAGAAAATCTAAATTTGCTCCTAAAACTGTAGAAGGCTTTTTACTAGGATATGACTCAAACACAAGGGCATATAGAGTCTTTAACAAGTCCTCAGGACTTGTTGAAGTTTCTTGTGACGTTGTGTTTGATGAGACTAACGGCTCTCAAGTAGAGCAAGTTGATCTTGATGAGATAGGTGAAGAACAGGCTCCATGCATCGCGCTAAGGAACATGTCCATTGGGGATGTGTGTCCTAAGGAATCCGAAGAGCCTCCACATGCACAAGATCAACCATCCTCCTCCACGCAAGCATCTCCGCCAACCCAAGATGAGGACGAGGCTCAAATTGATGAAGGAGAAGATCAAAGAAATGAGCCCCCTCAAGATGACGGCAACGATCAAGGGGGAGATGCAAATGATCAAGACAAGGAGGATGAACAACCAAGGCCGCCACACCCAAGAGTCCACCAAGCAATCCAACGAGATCACCCCGTCGACACCATCCTCGGCGACATTCATAAGGGGGTAACCACTCGATCTCGTGTTGCACATTTTTGTGAGCATTACTCTTTTGTTTCCTCTATTGAGCCACACAGGGTAGAGGAAGCACTTTAAGATTCGGATTGGGTGATGGCAATGCAAGAGGAGCTCAACAATTTCACGAGGAACGAGGTATGGCATTTAGTTCCACGTCCTAACCAAAATGTTGTAGGAACCAAGTGGGTCTTCCACAACAAACAAGACGAGCATGGTGTGGTGACAAGGAACAAAGCTCGACTCGTGGCCAAGGGATATTCACAAGTCGAAGGTTTGGATTTTGGTGAAACCTATGCACCCGTAGCTAGGCTTGAGTCAATTCGTATATTATTGGCCTATGCTACTTACCATGGCTTCAAGCTTTACCAAATGGACGTGAAGAGTGCCTTCCTCAACGGACCGATCAAGGAGGAGGTCTATGTTGAGCAACCTCCCGGCTTTGAAGATAGTGAGTACCCTAACCATGTTTATAGGCTCTCTAAGGCGCTTTATGGGCTCAAGCAAGCCCCAAGAGCGTGGTATGAATGCCTTAGAGATTTCCTTATTGCTAATGGCTTCAAAGTCGGCAAGGCCGATCCTACTTTATTCACTAAAACTCTTGACAATAATTTGTTTGTATGCCAAATTTATGTTGATGATATCATATTTGGGTCTACTAACGAATCTACATGTGAAGAATTTAGTAGGATCATGACACAAAAATTCGAGATGTCGATGATGGGGGAGTTGAAGTATTTTCTAGGATTTCAAGTCAAGCAACTCCAAGAGGGCACCTTCATTTGTCAAACGAAGTACACTCAAGACATTCTAACCAAGTTTGGAATGAAGGATGCCAAGCCCATCAAGACACCCATGGGAACAAATGGGCATCTCGACCTCGACACGGGAGGTAAATCCGTCGATCAAAAGGTATACCGGTCGATGATTGGTTCATTGCTTTATTTATGCGCATCTCGACCGGACATTATGCTTTCCGTTTGCATGTGTGCAAGATTCCAAGCCGACCCTAAGGAATCACACCTTACGGCCGTAAAACGAATCTTGAGATATTTGGCTTATACTCCTAAGTTTGGGCTTTGGTACCCTCGGGGATCCACATTTGATTTGATTGGTTATTCGGATGCCGATTGGGCAGGGTGTAAGATTTATAGGAAGAGCACATCGGGGACTTGCCAGTTCTTGGGAAGATCCTTGGTGTCTTGGGCTTCAAAGAAGCAAAATTCGGTCGCTCTTTCTACCACCGAAGCCGAGTATATTGCCGCAGGCCATTGTTGCGCGCAATTGCTTTGGATGAGGCAAACCCTGCGGGACTATGGTTACAAATTAACCAAAGTTCCTCTTCTATGTGATAATGAGAGTGCAATCCGCATGGCGGATAATCCCGTTGAGCATAGCCGCACTAAACACATAGCCATTCGGTATCATTTTCTTCGGGATCACCAACAAAAGGGGGATATCGAGATTTCTTACATTAACACTAAAGATCAATTAGCCGATATCTTTACCAAGCCACTTGATGAACAATCTTTTACCAAACTTAGGCATGAGCTCAATATTCTTGATTCTAGGAATTTCTTTTGCTAAACTTGCACACATAGCTCATAAGTATACATTTGATCATGTCTCTTTTATATGCTATGACTAATGTGTTTTCAAGTGTATTTCAAACCAAGTCATAGGTATATTGAAAGGGACTTGGAGTCTTCGGCGAAGACAAAGGCTTCCACTCCACTCTACTACTCATCCTTCGCCGTCGCTCCGCATCACTCTCCATCTTTGGTATAATCTTCACTCATATGTTTTATTTGCCAAAGGGGAGAAAATAGTTAGGCAAGGGCTTATATCTCACTCAAAGTATCCGTTTTTGGCGATTCATGCCAAAGGGGGAGAAAGTATGAGCCCAAAGCAAAAGGACCGCACCACCACCTAATTTTAAAAATTTGGAGATTTTCAATTGGTCAATTTCAAATTAGTATCTTATTATGTTCTAAAGGGGGAGGAAGTAGTATTTCAAAAATGATATATCAAAACCCTCTTGAACACTAAGAGGAGGATCTCATTTAGGGGGAGTTTTGTTTAGTCAAAGGAAAAGCATTTGAAACAAGGGGAGAAAATTTTTAAACTTGAAAATGCTTTGCAAAAATCTTATTCATCTACCTTTGACTATGTTGCAAAAAGACTTTGAAAAGGATTTACAAAAGGAATTTGCAAAAACAAAACATGTGGTGCAAGCGTGGTCCAAAATGTTAAAAATAAAGAAACAATCCATGCACATCTAGTAAGTAACATTTATTGGCTCAATTCCAAGCAACCTTTGCACTTACATTATGCAAACTAGTTCAATTATGCACTTTTATATTTGCTTTGGTTTGTGTTGGCATCAATCACCAAAAAGGGGGAGATTGAAAGGGAATTAGGCTTACACCTAGTCCCTAATTAATTTTGGTGTTTGAATTGCCTAACACAAATATTTAGACTAACTAGTTTGCTCTAGTGCATAAGTTATACAGGTGCTAAAGGTTCACACTTAGCCAATAAAAAGACAAAGTATTGGGTTCAACCAAAGAGCAAAGGGACAACCGAAGGCACCTCTGGTCTGGCGCACCGGACTGTCCGGTGTGCCACCGGACATGTCCGGTGCACCAGAGGACTCAAACTTCAAACTCGTCACCTTCGGGAAATTCCAGAGGCGACTCCGCTATAATTCACCGGACTGTCCGGTGTACACCGGACATGTCCGGTGCTCCAAGGAAGAGCGGCCTCCGGAACTCGCCTGCCTCGGGAATTCATTTCAGCTGCTCCGCTATAATTCACCGGACTGTCCGGTGTACACCGGACTGTCCGGTGTAACAGCGGGGCAACGGCTATTTCGGCGCCAACGGCTACCTGCGACGCATTAAATGCGCGCGCTGCGCGCGCAGAGGTCAGGCACGCCCATACTGGCGCACCGGACAATCTACACTGCATGTCCGGTGCGCCACCAGACATCCAGGCGGGCCTAGAAGACAGAGCTCCAACGGTCGGAACCCAACGGCTTTGGTGACGTGGCTGTCGCACCGGACATGTCCGGTGTGCACCGGACTGTCCGGTGCACCATCGAACAGACAGCCTCACCAAACGGCTAGTTTGGTGGTTGGGGCTATAAATACCCCCAACCACCCACCATTCATTGCATCCAAGTTTTCCACTTCCCAACTACTTACAAGAGCTCTAGCATTCAATTCTAGACACACCAAAGAGATCAAATCCTCTCCAAATTCCACACAACGCCCTAGTGATTAGAGAGAGAGATTTGCTTGTGTTCTTTCGAGCTCTTGCACTTGGATTGCTTTCTTCTTTCTTGATTCTTTCATTGCGATCAAACTCACTTGTAATTGAGGCAAGAGACACCAATCTTGTGGTGGTCCTTGTGGGAACTTTGTGTTCCAAGTGATTGAGAAGAGAAAGCTCACTCGGTCCGAGGGACCGTTTGAGAGAGGGTAAGGGTTGAAAGAGACCCGGCCTTTGTGGCCTCCTCAACGGGGAGTAGGTTTGCGAGAACCGAACCTCGGTAAAACAAATCCACGTGTCACACTCCTTATTCACTTGCGATTTGTTCTGCGCCCTCTCTCGCGGACTCAATTATATTTCTAACGCTAACCCGGCTTATAGTTGTGATTATTTTTGAGAATTTCAGTTTCGCCCTATTCACCCCCCTCTAGGTGACTTTCAAGGCTTTAACTTTGTGCCGTGCTTACCAGCCTTTACGGTCCGTTTTGAAGGTTTTTCCGGCTATTCTTAGGAGTGTTGGGGGTACCCCTAATTACGGTACCCAACAGAAAGATATTGCTCATCATGAACCAAAAATTATGGTATGCAAAAGGTTTTCAACCAATGTATATTGTGCAACAAAATGCAAACTGTCAGTATAAGAGGCTGCAATGCACTTGACATTGATAGAAATAAAACAATGTTCAGCCTCATGGATAAAGGAATGTGCTAGCTATGCACACTATGTAAATCATGCCCATCTCTCTGAATAATACAATATGGTCACAGTTTGTGTGCTTAGCTCAAGTGCTCAACTAATACATGTTTTCCCATCACAGCTTGGTAAGCAAACTCATGCCCTCTCATACATTATAGTTTGGGAAGCATCTATTATAAACCAATCACTTGAAGCCTCCCCTTTCTGTACTACTCTAAATAAACCTCATCCAAAGTCTGATGTACTGAGGTATCAAGATATCACCTCAAATATGGATGTGCATAAGATATTTCTCCATCTAAGTATGACATAGATATGGGTGTGCAATTAGTTAATGGATCTTGGGTAGAACAAGGGAACAAGTATGATTTTAGTCAGATATGAGTAAAAATCCTTGAGCATGCACAGAAATGTTGCATCTCAAGCTAATTAGCCATTCAGAGCCTGTGTGGATATGGTGCTCCTCGAGCTAGTTAGCCATTCAGTCTCACCATTTTATTGCTTCACTGCCATCCCTAAACCTTTTGGCTTGATCCATTTCCTATATTGAAGCATTCACAATTAAGCCAAACTGATAGCATGGTTTTGGCCTCCAAACAACAATGACATAAAATGCACGACAACACACTTTTACTTGCTCACGACTGAATGTATTGAATTGTCAGGTTGCCAATGGCCCTAGTGAATGATAGAACGAGCTTGACCATCCCCATCAAAGTTGTGTTCACATTACGCCATTAAGCTTAGATCAAAACAAATATCAGCAATTGACGTCCAGTGGAAGAGGTTCGATTGACAATCGAATAGCCTATACAGTGATTGAACATCTACATAAGCAACGAGCAAAGGCGAGCAAGGGCACCACATGTCCACATCGTTCCGAGCAACAGCGCGCCACGAACTCATCTGGAGAGCACTGCAATTCAGCGCCGCCGGACAGCTTTACATGGAGAGCAAGTGAAGCAAACATGGACAATCTGGTAGCATCCAATGGAACCCTGGTTGCGTGATCGAGCTATCCTAACCCAGTTCGATCAAATGGCGATGGAAGGAGAGGAGAGGGTCAATGGGTGTACCTGCGGCGGAGTTGGAATTGCTTGGGTCCATCACGACGCCGGCGGAAGGACGATGGATCCAGAAGGGCGATGGCGTCGTGCCGTCAGGGCGAGGGAGAAGCACGCGGGCCTGCCTTGCTTCCTATTCGGGGGAGTCCATGGGCGGGGCCATCTGCCTACTCATCCACCTCCACACACGGCCGGAGGAGTGGGCGAGGGCGGTCCTCATCGCTCCCATGTGCAGGATCTCTGATCAGATCCGCCCGCCATGGCCACTGCCAGAGATTCTCACCTTCGACCAGATCCAGCATAGCAACGACTCCCCCGCTCGCCAGCCAGCGGCCACCAGTAGTTCCCTTTACATCCACACACAACACAACGCGCACCACACCACACCACACCACCCGACACCAATGTCCAGGACCAAACTCCGATCCCCACTATGCCGACGGACGAGGAGGCGCTGGCGTCGGCCGTCCACTTCTGGGGCGAGCACCCGGCCACGGAGGCGGAGTTCTACTCGGCGCACGGCACGGAGGGCGATCCCTCCTACTTCACCACGCCCGACGCGGGTGCCTGGCGGCTCTTCACGCGTGTGTGGAGGCCCCGCATGCCCGAGCGGCCCAGGGCGCTCGTGTTCATGGTCCATGGCTACGTCAACGACATCAGCTGGACGTTCCAGTCCACGACGGTCTTCCTCGCGCGGTCCGGGTTTGCCTATTTCGCGGTTGACCTCCCAGGCCACGACCGCTCCCATGGCCTCCGTGCCTTCGTGCCCGGCCTCGACGCTGCCGTTGCTTACCTCCTTGCCTTCTTCCACGCCGTTAGGGCGAGGGAGGAGCACGCGGGCCTGCCCTGCTTCCTGTTCGAGGAGTCCATCAGCGGGGCCATCTGCCTGCTCATCCACCTCCACACACGACTGGAGGAGTGGGCGGGGGCGGTCCTTGTCGCTCCCATGTGCAGGATCTCCGACCGGATCCGCTCGTCGTGGCCGCTGCCAGAGATTCTCACCTTCGTCCTACATGCTCCTACATGCAGACCTCGGATAGCCCGATCCGATCTGCTACATTTGGGGGCGGCGAGGAAGCAGGTGGGGCTTCTAGGGTTCGGGTGGTGGGTGTCTCACGGGGTAGAGAGAGCGCCTGTCATGGCGGCGATTTTGGCGGGCATGCGTAGGGTGGGGCAGGGGCGTGGTCGAGCGGGGCATGCGGATCCTTCCATCTGCGGCCCAGGCAGAACCGTGCACCAGTAAACTGTGGACGCCTACACTCTGCTCTTAAGGAGTAGTAGAGATTAAAACTCGATAAGTATGTGATAAAACTTTGAAACCACACACACAAAAGAAGACCCACAGGCTTCTAGAAAACCCCGAGATAGATTAGGCCACCGCAAATCTGAATAAAATATATAGAGACCTATAAATGGCCAATAAGCACGAGGCCGCGAGCCCGGCACGAAGCCCACTGTTTGGGCCCGATCCATCCCGGCACGACCCGGTTCTATGCGGGCCCTGGCTGTTTCGGCACGAATAAGCGGACCGGGCTCGGACAGGAAACTAGGCACGGTGGGCTAGCCTGGCATGGCCCGTTTACCTCTAAGCCCGTTAATCCCGCCTTTTTACACTAAAACGTGGTTACCGGCCCGCTTAGCCAGCTTTTCGGCCCGCTTTTTCTGTGCTAGGATTCTCATTTTGTCAAGGAAAAATAAACTAACTTCTCTTAGCTAGGATTTTTTCCACATCTCTCTTAAGGTTGGTTTGGTGGACAGAGAAATGGAGGTGATCTCATTGGGAAGGAATCTCCTCGCTATTCAATTTTGAATAGCGAGAAGATTCATCTCCCATGGATCCCCTCCATTCAATGGCGGACACAGGACAAAAAATCATGTGGGGCCAAACAAAATCATAAGACATCTAGATTAGACTATAAAACAGATGTAACATGAGATCTCATGTAACATTGCATATAAATACTAGTGATCGTACAGTAGAAATTAAACTTTGAAAGAACAGAAAAATATGAACAAGAAAAAATTATGTGTCGATGTTGCGATGGATGAATGACGGAATCGCGCGGGCGTGTGAGCGCAGGCAGAAGGGGATGGACGGGTGACGATGGCGTTGGAGCGGGTGAGCATAGAAGGGGAGCTAGGTGTGGCGGTGGTGTTGGGGCGAACGAGCGCAAAAAGGGACAGGCGACAAAGTCGGGGCAAGCACAACAATGGCTGGTGACAATAAATACCTTGTGTCGATCGGATTGATACAACGATAATAAAAGCGGAATTGGGCTATTTTAGCGAGTTGTGGAGTTAGACTATTCGGCGGGATGGTGGGTGTGTGCTGCAGTTTTGCCTTCATATGCTTTCTATTTTTTCTAATTCGCATCATATTCAATGTATATATAAGAAGATAAAAAATGAGGTGGGGCCATGGCCCCCTCTACCCCACCCCGTGGCTCCGCTCCTGCCTCCATTTCTCTATCCACGCCAAACCAAACTTGAGGGCTAGTTTGGAAACTTTAATCCCTTCCGGGATTTCCGGTGATTGGGTGGGAATTTACAATTTAGGTACCAGAAATTCTATAGGAGATTTAAGTTTCTAAGGGATAGTTTGAGAACTTAATTTTTATAAGAGATTCCTATTTTACTAAGAAAAAATAAACTAATTGCTATTAAAAAATAGAAATGCCTTAAAAAATAGGTCCAAACTATAGTGATATTTTTTCCCGCACTTCCCTTCCACAGCCGGAGAGGAGACGGACGGGCCGAACGGACAGCGATTCTCTATTGGGCTGGACTGCAGGCTCTGCTTAGCACATCATTTTGAGCCGGCCCATATTCTCCTCGGCCAGCGGAGTCGTCGTCTGTCTCCGTCATTTCTATCAGACGCAAGCAGCAGTGACGCCGCGCCACCCGACCAAAATCCGCCGCCGGTGCCCAGAACTCGACGGGAAAACCGGGGCTTTAGTCGCCGGACTCCGGCTGCCTCGAGATGCTCGTGTGGGCGACCACCGCGTCACCACCCAGCACTCCATCCGCCGTGCCATTTGCTCCTCCCCACCGCGCCGCCGCTCCCCGCCCTCCACCGCCTCTCTGCCGCTCGCTCCCGGGGCTGCTGTGCGCGGGCCTCATCCCTCCGCCGCGCGCCGCCGCTTCTGACGGCGACGTCTTCTGGGAGGAGCCAGACGACGGCTCCGGGAGCGACTACGAGGACGACGGCCCGGAGCAAAGGAGGGCCTTGCGTTTCCCATCTTCCTCGCCGTCCTCCAGGCTCGAGGCGTCGGCGCAGCAAGAACAGGACCTCCGGAGAGGTATTGTCCGATGTTCTCACACATGCACTCCTTACTGCTTCTCGGTCCACTCTCTGAGAAGGCATCCGCTCTACTTCTTTGTGTTCTACACTACCACTAATTTTTTGTTTGCTTAGAGATCGAGCTTCTCCTAACGCCTGAAGAAAAGGCTATTTTGGACCAGCATGAGACCCCTGACGTCACTAGAATATCATCAGTTAAGCTCCTCCATCTGTCTTAAAATTTTAGGATCCATCTTTCTTTTGTGTTTGATGATGCATTTCTCGATTTGCTGCTGAATTTTGAGATATCTTAATCTGACAGGAATGAAATGAATGCCTTGATCTAACTGCTTCTCTGAAATACTGGATGTTGAATCTAATTCCTGATGAATTGTTTGGTGTAGCCCAAGTGGCACCCACTTCATAGCTACGCGTTGGCACTGCAGATACCCCTCATGGACAAGCTTCTGGACAGCGGTGTTGACATCAACTTAGTTGATAGAGTAAGTTACGTGCTTATGATTTTCATTCTTCTTTTGTATCAGAGTAACCCCATCTGCGAAGGTAGTGTTAACTACATAAGTGTTGCTGATACAGGATGGCTTCACCTCTCTTCACAAGGCTGTCATAGGGAAAAAAGAGGCTGTCATTAGCCATCTCCTAAGAAAAGGGGCAAATCCCCATGTTAGAGATAGGGTAAGAGGGTACCTGGAATAGTCCCTTCTTGTCAATTGTTGTCCAAGTCCTCAAAAAGAGTGAAGGGAAACTTTTTGAAGCAAAGTTAGCTCGTCACATTGGTTTTCGTTAGTCGGGGACAAGAATGCTTTCCCTCTATGTTGAATTAAGTCTGCCTGATGCGCAGGATGGAGCCACACCATTATATTATGCTGTTCAAGCTGGTGCCCTGCAAACCGTGAAGTTACTGATTAAGTACAAGGTTGATGTCAATGTTGCTGATAATGTAAGTCAAATGTGTACTGATTTTCATACCATCTCAAGTCTTTCCAAGGGCAGTGAATGTTCTCTTAAATAATGTTCCCTTCCATGCAGGATGGATGGACACCACTCCATTTAGCCATACAGAGTAGGAATAGAGATATAGCTAAGGTCTTGCTTGTCAATGGTGCAGATAAGACAAGAAGAACCAAGGTATTGTTTCATATATTTGCTGATAAGCAATATACACCAAAAGAAATATTTTACTGTGATCGCTGCCTTACGTTTTGTGTTGTTTCACAAAACAAGTTGCGTAGCTTCCAATACGATGATGTCAATAAGACAACTCTTTGATATTCCTGCTACAACCTGTCCTTCGAGCTATTTGGATGAATAATTTACATTGCCGTTATGTCTGAAATACTGTTTGGTTTCTCTGTGAGCACGTTACAGGATGGGAGGACTGCGCTGGATCTAAGTCTATGCTTTGGAAGGGATTTCAAGTCATATGATCTTGCAAAGCTTGTCAAGCTTATTCCAGCAAATAGAGGAGCGTGATTTCGCTCTGCCATGAATCTGAGGGAAAGAAAGTCCAAAAGTTAGCCAATGCAGCAGCCTCATACGACCCATGCATAGCTTATGAAGAAGGGTCCAGGAGCCGCGTGCCGCCGTGCCAGTCATCGTTCATTTTTTTTTCTTGACCGCCAACTCAAAACAATCTCACAGATTGCTCTACAATTGCGCCGTTAGATTTCAGTGTCCATGGTCTGTAGCCTGTTCCACGTGACTCGAAAAATGAACCTATGGATGTACATGCAACAGTCCTCCAGCTGTTGTGTTCAGTTGTTTCGTTCAATATGGGCCAGGGCCACCAAAACAAGATCTGAATTGTAACTGTTATTAACCTTCAGCATATGTGTACACATTATCGTTTTGGCCAAACAGTATCACCCAGTCCATTGATCTCGATGTAACTGCATCAGGCTGCTCGTAGTTTGTAAACCTGTATTAGGATTCGAAGACACTACTAAGTTTACGTAAATCTGCAACTAAGGCCTTGTTTAGAAGCATTCAGTTTTTAAAAAACTGGTTTATAAAATTTAAGGTGGTACCAAACAGCTAAAACTAAAAGATAAAAACTGGTTTCTTAAAAACTGAATTGCAAACAGGGCATAAGCCGGTTCTTATTTTGTGTCAACCGGATCTAAAGCTAGTCTTATGTGATATTATTTTTACTAGCGAAGATGGCAACCCATAACAATTTTCTATTGGTGTATTTAGGGTTCAGACTGAGCTGCATACACAGTGAGGGAAATGATACTGGCATCTATGGCTCTATGCGATTAGGAACATGGCTCTATACAATGGAATATTGCTTTGGTAAACTCAACAATCATCTTGGCAAACTCTTTTAAAGCTGAACAAAATAACTGGGTCTGCAGAACCTTGCAAAGCAACATTGCAATATTTAGTACCAAGTACACCTACTGCTAAAAATTTTATAAAAAAAAATGTATAAAACTGACAAACACACGTAACACGATCTAGCTAATAATCTCTAAGCGACTTATTCTTCTTGTAAGGAGATCCGCCTGAAGATGGCATAGAAAGTCTGTCCTCCATTTCTTGCCACCTTCTGGCTTTCTTCAGTGGCAGTAGACAGTAGTTTGAAAACAGGGTCAGCCTTAACCTCTTCCTCAGGAACGGTTTCGAATAACGGGTGTTTCTCTAGACACGACCGCATCCACTCTCCGAGCTCCTCGACATCAGTGATGGTATATATGATTCCTCCCACTTCCATCACGTAAGCATACTCGTCTAACAGCTGCATGCTGATAACCCTCCTCCTGTGGTTCTTCTCCTTGAAGTGGGGATCGGGGAACAGGAAGAACATCTTGGTGAGCTGAGCCTTTCTGAAGTAATTTGGAATGTATTTCATCGAGTTCGTGCGGACAACGGATATGTTATCATACTGTCCTGGGTTTGCCCCTCTTAGAGCTAAAATCCTCTCCTTCACATACTCCGTTACCTGTACCATCACAAATGACAAGCAAAATGAGTAACAGATATTTCCCAGTGGATCCTAAACTAGGCTATTTCAAATTTCTGAACAAAACAACTTTCTAAAACCACATCGTTTTCTAAGTAGAAATCTACAGCATACTAAATTTTAACCACACATTTACTGCAAAGCTGAAGCAAATAATAATTATGTAAGAAAGAAAGTTGGTGTCACAGAATGCTAAATTCGTATCACAAACCTAACTGGAACATGTTGCAGATGATTGGTATATAAACTCATAATGTTACATGATAAGCATGTGGTCAGATTTGATTTATTTCTAAGATTTTAACATTTTTATATTCAAAAGTATGCCAAACGCATTGTTTATCTTCATAATACTACCAGTAACTTTAAGCTTGGAACAGTCTACAAGGCGTCCAAATAAATCAAGGGAGAAATAAAAGGCAAAATAATAGGATTACCTTGTCCCTGAGCTCCATGCCAATCATGAGCGTATCTGGGAAGAGAGGCGAGAGCCCTACAAGCAACCCGCCAAATCCGCACCCCACATCGGCGAAGCGGATCTGTTGTGGCGCTGCAGCCTCCTCACCGTCGCTGCCCTTGTCAGCAGGGAAGTACCGCGGGTAGTGCTGTGAGAGATCGACCTCTTCAGGCGATATTGGGACTGGGAAGTGCGAGTCGCTGAGCGGGTTGCTGTGTGCCCTGGCGCGATAGAAGCGCTTCCGGGGAAGCTTCCCACCACCACTTGCGTCGTTTGTCCTCGTCATCAGCCTAACAAACAATGGTGGATCATGAAAGTGGAGAGGACAGAGGAGGGCAAGAGCAGGAGGCGCGGGCCGCGGGCGAGCGCGCTGCGGCGCTGGAGCTGGAGCCTGGAGAAGAGGTGCGGCCGCGCGGTACCAGGACGGACGGCCAAGCGGCGGCTGGAGCTAGGGTTGGGGCTGGGCGCGACGATGGGCCTAGTGGGCCGCGATTTCCGACCGGGGCTGCAGCCCAGGCAGCCCGGGTGGAGATCCGCCCCTGCACATAGAGGGTCAACTCGGCAAGCAAAAAGAAAACAAACCCCTCTTGCAAGAAAGGAAGCGAAGAGGATTTCGCACGGACACACGGCATCTACTAGTACTAGATGATGCGCCACGATGCCCTCTCCTTCCCCCTTCCCCGCTTCGACAAGTCTCGTCCCCCGCCCCCTTATTCCATTACGAGCAACTCCGCCGCCGCCGTAAAGCCATCTCCCCCGCCCCCTTATTCCATTACGAGCAACTCCGTGCGTCCGTTCCAGCGAAGAGGATCAGCGGGTCGGAGGAGCCGCCGGCGAGGTCGGGCCGCGGGGGATCGAGATGGTGCTGTGGGAGCTCACGGCCATCACCGCCTACTTCCTCGGGCTGAGGCGCACCTACCGCCTCGCGCTCCGCATCCAGCGCCGCCTCATCCCGCCCAACCACCCCAGGATCCGGGACTTCGTCTACAGGTACTGCCTTCGCCGAGCCCCGCTGCCGTGCGTCCACGCTCAGGACGCCGTCGGTTCCGACTCGATCCGTGTTTGGGGTCGAGGCCGCCTCGATTCGATGGTCAACATACAACCTAGGAAAGGAAGGGGAGGGGAGGTAGATAGCTGATTCCGTGTCTGCAACACACACATACACAACAGGCCCGCCTATCCGCAGATTACCACCCGCCACTGATTCGGGACCAAATCCTCGCGGCCTGCTAATCGGCACGCACATTTGCCCGCTCCCCGCCCTCACGATCGGCTACTGATGGCAATGTGGCCTGTGGGTGCCGCTATACAATCGCTCACGAAACATTTTGTCACCGGTAGCCAGTGCCAGATCTAGAAATCCGCCAAATGGTATGCCTGTTGGATCTGGAAGTTTGATATAGGGTACTCCGTGTCAAAAAAAATTATTGTATATGTACAATACGGTAAAATCCATTTACAAATTCGGTGAAAAAGCTGTCTAGCAAATCGGTATTCGAAGTAAAAACTAGCATACTAGTCAAGTTTAACAGTTTGTATAAATTGCCCTTCTTCTAACGCAGATAGGGATGAAATCTTTATTTCTTAGTTGATTGATCTGTCAGCCTTGAGTGCTGCTCACAAAGGTTTCCTAGCTTGCTACCTGATGCCCAGAAACTAACTAACTCCGTAGCTTCTAGAGAATATCATGTAGCTTCTAGAGAATATCGTATCATATAAGCTTCAGAAGAAAGTTAGACGAGATTGCCATTTTGTTCGTCGTTGCCACCAGATCAAGGCTTCTGCAAGTCTGAGCGTATGAGTGGACGAGCTAGCGCCTCTGCACCAGGCAATCAAAACAGTGTGGCGCCTGTCGCTTGGGATCATAACTCACGAGGCAAGCCACCACTTGAGATTGCGAGGCAGACGGAACACAGTGATTTTTTTTCATAGTAGTACGCTGGGCTACAAGGCATTGCCACGGGCCCATGGCTTACCTGACATACCCTGTAGATCCGCCCATGCTATGGCAGCTTCAGTTTTAGGCAACATCCTTTACCTTGCCACAAGCTGTTATGTTGGTGTTGTTGTGTCCCTACAGCATAATAAGCGGGGCCTACAGGAAGGGATTGCTGGAAGCGTTCATATCCTAGATCTTCGTTTCCCATTGTTCCTTCAGTAGTAAGTAATCCTATATGATATACGCCAAGGTTCTAGTGGCTTACCTGATAGAGCGCTGAATCAGGAACACATATTTTCCTGTTAAATGTATCTTGTGCATTCGGTAGTTCTGTATCCCAGTACTCAAAGTAGCATACATGTAATCAGGGAACAGATTTACACAATGATTCCAATGCATTTTACATGACCAATCAAAGCTCGCATCAATTTTTTTTCCTGATTCCTTTCTTCCATCTCCCCTGTCTTCTGCCAGACGCACACGGGATGTCTTCAACGTCGCAGTGTCGGTCCACAAGAACATTCAGCAGAGAGACATAGAGGTCGGCCGGAACCTCGGAAACGCGATCCTTCGCTGGCTTGATCGCATGAAGCCATCAGCGGAGATCCGCCCCCGTCTTCCAGGCCCACCAAACGGCAGCACGGCCGAGCAGTGCAGACATGTATCGAGCGCGAGCAGGGGCGCGGGGGCACAGAAGACCGCCTCCTCCTCCAAAGCTTCGCCCCACGACTCCAGCGGGAAGATGCTGTTCTCGCGCCTCAACATTGGGCCCAAGCACTTCCCATTTCTGCCCACGCTAGCACAGCCCAACAGGATCAGCGCGAGCAGCCAGTGCAGGCGCATCTCCTACTCCTACGCCCCGTTCCCGTCGGTCACTGCCAGGAGGAAGGGTGTCTTCCGCGAGGACATTGCGCAGCTGATGGTGTAAGGATCTAAAATACTTGTCAGCGATCTGGTATACTATTTTTTTTGGGAACACTGGACTTAGTGATTTGCCCAGATCAGATGTCTGATGTGTCTTGGTTTAATAATAAAAAAGCGAGCTAGCGCAGAGGAAATTGTCACTGCTGCTGCGGTTTAGGCCATTAGATTTGTAACCAAATGCTCAGATGAACAGCATTTCGTGTTTGGTAATGAACACCAGAACATGTGCACTCGTTTATGTGCTACCCTTTATCTGTTTCTTTTGAAATTCTTGTATTTCCCGTGCGTTGCATCTAGAGACCACACTGGAAATATCGCTGGAATTTGGATCAAAAGCACCGTGTATATATATATATATATATGTGTGTGTGTGTGTATAAAGGCAGATCTGCATGCTTGGTCTGATATGATTTTATTCGCTTCTGGGAGCGAGGGCTACGCCCGTGTGGTTTCCTCCTGGGAAATTCCTTCTCCAGTGCACGTAGCAATCGAACAATGGATGGGGACATGGGGTCCTTCTCATATTCCCATTCCCATGCATGCACAGGCAAGGCATCGGGGAAATGAACACACCCTCTTCTTCCCCGCAAGCAAGCAAACAAACGAAAAAAGAAACAAGAGAAATTTATGCGAAAAATGCGTGGTTATACAAATCATCCGCTAAAACAATCAAGAATGCACAAACTTCTATTTCAAACGAGTATAAGTTATATGTGCACCAAACAAGAAACACAAGAGTTGGTCAGATAGATGTGTTCTTCTCACTTGAGCTAGCTATTTGTTGAGCAAATTAAAGTGTTGGTAAGAAAACAAACACAACCCTATGGAGTATGGCGCGGACTAGTCTATATATGCAAAGAGAGAGGCTCGAATCTCTCATCGTCGTCATACAAGCTCCTAGAAGATGATCATATTTGCATTCATGCCGATGGCATCTAGGCCGAGTCATCAGCAACCAACCAAGGGGGTGTTTGGTTGCCCCTGCTAAAGTTTAGCCCGGGTCACATCAAGCGTTTGACTTTCAAATAGGAGTATGAAATATAGACCCAACCAACTGGACTAGATTCGTCTCGTCTTTTAATCTTCGGCTGACAAATTTGTTTTATAATCCGACTACATTTAATACCCGAAACGGAGGTTCAAACATTCGATTGGACAGGGGCTAAACTTTAGTTTGGGGTAACCAAACGGGGCCCAAGTGTTCCTTTCCCTAGCTTTGCTTGCCGCAGCTAGTAGCTATAAATAGAGAAGGTAGCATGGACGCAATGGACCACGCCAAGCAGAAGCGAGGACACTACACAGCGCGCGACTGACATGTCGATGCTCACCAGCATACTGGGCCGCAAGCAGCAGCAGCAGCAGCAGCAGCAGAAGGGCGGCGCGCGCACTGGCACTGGCACCGGCGCCGGCACGGAGGCGGCGGCAGTGGAGCCGGTGAGCATCGACATCGCGGAGCAGGGGCCGCTAGTGGACGCCATCACGCTGGCGGCGTTCGCGGCGCCGGCGGTAGGCCTGCCGCCGTTCGCGACGGCCAGCATGGACTGGAAGGAGACGCCGACCGCGCACGTGTTCATGGCGGACCTCCCCGGGCTGCGCCGCGACGAGGTGAAGGTGGAGGTGGAGGAGGAGAGGCTGCTCCGGATCAGCGGGCAGCGGCAGCGCGCCGCCGAGGAGAAGGGCGACCGCTGGCACCGCGTCGAGCGCAGCTCCGACCGCTTCGTGCGCACCGTGCGCCTCCCGCCCAACGCCAACACCGACGGCGCGCAGGCCGCGCTCCAGGACGGCGTGCTCACCGTCACCGTGCCCAAGGACAACGACCGCAAGGCCTACGGCAGGCTCATCACCATCACCAATTAATTAGTTATTAATCATATATATGATGTCATTATATATGTAAGCGGCATGTGTATCGTTATTATCACCGAATAAAAAATGATTATGCCAAGGATAGGGATCAAAATATTCCAACTTTATTGGGTATGCTGGTAGTATAGATGGCAACGCATGCATAAGCTGCCCAAATTTCGCGTCTTTTGTGTGTACCTAAATTCTGATCCATTAAACCATTTTCGACTTTCCGGCATCTATAAAATTGTAATAATAATGATGGTTACACTACACCGGGCGGGCTTCGGCTTCTTTGGAAGAACCAGAAAGAATTTAATAGAATTCTTTGTTGTTTAAAATTAAATAGATAATGTCGATATTAAAGAGTATAGAGTTGAATTGGGTTCAATACTAAATCGGTCATAATATTGAAATGAGATGTAATTCCGGTTCTATTGTTTGGATGACACTGAATTAGAGTTTGGAATCGTGTGGTCGAATTCCGTGCAATACAAAGGATGACGCTTAGTATTGAGAGAGGAAATTTCTAGTTATAGTCAATTCCAAGGAATTGAATCTTTGATTCCAAATCTTAATTCATTGTGCAACTAAACAATAGGATTTAGAAAACATAATTTCAATTCTCAATTCTGTGCTCTAATATCTATATCCAATCAGGGTGTAGGATAATTTAGCTCTCGATTCTCCTCGGTATACTTTTTCTCAAACAAGCTCTTGGTGCTAAAGTCCTCAATCATTCCTAGTGAGGCTGGATTTTTTTTCTTGTATAAAGATAAACCAAACAAATAGCTTTCTGGGGTGTTTGAATGTACTAGACTAATATTTAGTGGCTAACATTAGTTGAGTCATCCAAACACCATAACTAATAGTTCAGCTATTAGCTATTTTTGGTAAATTAGTTAATAGTTAGGTAACTATTTGTTAGCTAGCTAATTCTACTAACAATTTTTAGTCAACTAACTATTAGTTCTACTGCATTCAAACATCCCTTCATCTACAATTGTGCTTCTCTTATTTTACTTATGCCCTATTTGTTTTTATAGTGCTAAAGTTTAACATAACACTTTTTACTAAAATTTTGTATATATGGAACCAAATAGACATACTAAAAGAACAATGTTAAAATTTAATATGTATTAGCACATTAGCTCTTGTTTAATGCTAAATTATGCTAAAAGTGGCCCCCTGATCTATTAGTGTTCTTTGTCCCTCCTTTAGGCTCTGTTTAGAATCTCTAAAGCTAATAGTTAGCTAGCTAATGAATTAACTGTTAGCTGCGAGGTAGGTAACAATTAGCTGTTATATTAGTTGAGGGTGTTTGAAACCCAACCACTAATTTTTAGTAGCTAACTATTAATTTTAGATGTTCAAAAATAGCCTTAGCACTGCTATCAAACAGAAGTAAAGTGATAAATTTTAACACTACTAAAATATAGCATCTTGCTAAAATGTAGTACATGTGATCAAACATACATTATAACGTTTTTATTTATAATAGATTACTCTAAGATACAAAAATATTGCAGTAATAATAACTGTAGACTAGAAAAGAGGACACCCCCACACCCCCAACCCAGAGCCCGAACTCTTCACGTCGCGTCGGCGGGCAATTGGCATTCCCACTGCGCCGCCGTCGGATCGACTGGGTCGTCGCCGCCGATGGGCTTCTTCCGCCGGATCGCCGGATTCCTAGGCATCTCGCGGGACGACGCCGACCACCCGGACTCCCCGTCCTCCGTCGGCGGCGCCGCGGCGGCGGCGGCAGAACTCCCTCATGACAGGGCGGCGGCGCACGGGGTGAGGCAGGGGTTCAGCGTCAAGGTTCCTGTCCATGTCGAGCGGCCCGTGCCCGTGCCCGTGCTGGTGCCCTGCCCGCAGGGGGACGGCGGCGTGCAGGTACCCTCGAGATTCCTTTCCCCTCTGCCATGATAGCCGTCGGTTGTACTTGTGCTCCGGAGTCAACGGTTATGGCCCCCTTTTCTTCTTTTCGTGGTGCTCGTGGCGTGCTGTTGCGCTAGTATCCGGTAGCTCCAAGGTATGGACTTGGACTTGCTGGTGGGATGACTCCCTGAATTGCGATGGTAGTTCGAGGCGTCGCTGAATTGATTATTGCTGGGCTTCGAGATTTCTCTTAGATAACCACACTAGCTACTTGTAGACGGTGCCGCGTTAAACTTGTTATCACTTTTGTAACATTGATTACCTGACTTGTTTATGCGGAAGTTACTAGTCCTCTCTGCTCAATCCAATGCAAATGTAGAATTGAACTCTGGGTAGCGGCTAGCGGGTAGCACTATTAGCTTATGATGATGCCTTTTTCATGGACGGTTTTCCTTTTGTGGATCTTCATTCTGGACTGAAATCAGAAAGATAATGAGTTAGCCTTTAGCGCCCAGCATCAAATTGGGTTACTTCCATGTTAGTTCTATGACAGTCATTTTATTTCCTGGAGAGGTAGCTTAGCACAACGATGCATTTTATGACCATTTATTGTTACGCAGTTCAGGAAAATGGTGCACTTCATTTTAGTGTCATAGCCGCAAACTCACACTGCTGAATTTTGTGTGTACCATTTGTGGTCGATTAGCTAAGAGAAAGATAGTCAAGTCAAATTGCCATAGGAATGGCCTAATGCAAGCAATAACGAATGTGTATCATCTTTGTTAGACCTTATGGTCTTCAGCTGATGTTCTGTGCTATGGTGCATTAAAAGTTGATGTAACCGATTTGAGGCCAAGTTGCTTCCACTCTGAGGTTACATGTGCTGCTGTAGTGCTATATGCGTGGGTTGTATGAGAAGGTATAGATGCCATGCCTTACTTTAAGTTACATGGATGTTAAATATCAGTAGTTCAGAACATGGGAGGGCCTAATGTTGTGTCTTTGTCCTAAAAATCCACTGGATCGATAAAGTGTATTGTATGTTCAAATAGTCCACACTCGATAATTTATCTTGTTTCATTCGCTTGCCTCGTTGTTGGACTATTGCTTATCTCAAAACTGATAATACCAAATAATGGCAGTATCTGATTAAAGTAACCAAACATGCTACGGAGTTATATCTGCTTTTGTTGCTACCAATGATTCATTGCCTTATCTGCTTTTGTTGCTACCAATGATTCATTGCCTGGTCCATGTGTATTACTAACATGTATAGTGTTTACAAAGACATTGATTGAGATAGTTCATAGTTGGTTAATTGCCTGGGCTTTGGCATTATGATTTGTAAATTTGTTTTCTAAAACTCTTTAAAACTTGCAGTCATGTATTCCAATTTTCGGGCATGAGCTATTCGTGATTTTCAGCTTGGTTACAGAAATGACAGGTGTTTGGTAGAATCAGACCTTTTGATTTGGCATTATGAGACATTGTGCCTTCTGCTGGCTGTTTCACAACAAGTTCTTGATAGCATTTTTCAACCTTTATGACTATCTCCTCCTGTATATTCCAGGATGAATATCCATAATACATTTTGAAAAAAAAAATGCTACATCGGTTAATATTCCTCTGTTTGCAAAGTACTGTTTATTCTTGTAGGGTATAAAACTAGCAAATGGGCATCTCGACCTACACATCTATCATTCAAATAGACCTTGTAGTTCCTGTTGTAGGAAATGAAACTTGCATACTTCATATTCGTCCTCAGACTTTAATTACATTAGTTCATTGTTCTGGGTGTATATTACGTGTTCAGTGAATATTTTTGGCACTTACAAAGGAAGGGGATATCTTATATAGGAGTTGATGTAGCACATTTTATGTTATATGTCGAAGAGCATCTGTTCATCTGTTTACCTAACAAATTCTCTGCTACATGTCTTCTTTTTTGAAGTACGTCACTGTCATAGTAGGGTTTTCCCCTCTGGCATCATATTTCTTCATGGAACGGAGTGCCTTTATAGTCATGTGCATATGTTTCATCGAGCTTAAATGGTCTTACCAAACAGATGCCTTTTGGATGTTTGTGCTTTCAGTATGTAGCCTATATTTTGAGGAAAACATGCAATTCCTTGTCACATGTCTTAAAATTTTGTACTGCTTGTAACCCCTTTTACCCTTTATTTTAAAACAGCCATTGTAACCATGATCTGGTTCCTGTGTTTATCCAACCAGGGTTTTAGGTGGTACACAAGGAGGCTTAGGATCGATGAAGACGGCGACGTAGCTGACGAGTTCTTGGATGAAATTATCCCGGAAGGCTCAATCAGCAACGACAAAAGCGCAAGGTTCCAAGTGAAATATAACAATAAACCTGCTGCTGTAGCGCTGAGGAAGCAGGTCATCGCTGTCGACGGTGACATCCGCCATAGCTTGGAACACCAGGGGCAACTGCGGTGGGTGTGACTGTGTCGGAGCAGATAAGTGAATCCTGAGCTCTGCTCCATCAGTGTGCGTTGAGCAGAGGGCGGGCGCACACAGGAGCGGAGCGAATGACTCAGGTTCTTCATCTCTGAAGCGGACCTAGAGGTAGTTCGTTGCTGATGTATCCATTGTTCTTCGTTCAGTGTGTTGGTATGCTTGATCTCATGGCGATTGAGACGCCTTGTACCACTAGCAGTTGTACATTATTGAACAGCTCCCGCTGTACATGTTGAATGTGCTTGCTTGGCAATGGATCTGCCAGACTGGTGAAAAATTGGAATGTGTCACTTCAGCCTTTAAGCATGGCTACAAATTTAGAGCTACAATTTGTCATTCTAAGGAATAGTTTTTTTTTTTACTCTGTAATATATAAAGGCCATATCTGGTAGTGCTCTTGTGGCTCTCGTTCCTTTCATTTAGTAACTGTTATATGATCAATTAGTGTTATTTTTTGAAAAAGAACAAGGGTAAACTTGCACTACTATATTTTCGTTCTTCTTTTTTGAGGAAAAACCAAAAGGTTCACACACCACACGTTCTTTTTTTTAAAAAAAAATATATAGAGTTCCATCCATCCAATTTCTTTTACCTTTTCTCCCCTTCCCAGTATTGCTCTTTGTATAATTTAATAATAATTATTTGATGGAGACAATACTACACAGTATATCATGTAGCTATATATCACTAGATTGAATAGTGACGAATATTCTAGAAGGTGTGGCCAGGCTGCAAAGACGGCGGTCGCTTGCTGCGTCGCTCGAGGTGGGCCCCAGCCAGGCCTATCCACCCATCCAATTCTCCTATACCAATCAAAGATCGTCGCGGGGCTGGCTGGGTCACGAAAGGCCCATGCTCCAATCATCATCGCCCCTTCGTGGGCCCCACGCCCGCTTCGGTTGGAGACGGCCCATACGGTCCACCGAGAACCGTGTCCACGCCACTCCACGCCATCTTCCTCCTCCTCCCTACTCTGACCTCTCGTCGTCGAGTCGACGAAGGAAGGAAGGATTCCGCCCCCGCCCCGGCCGCCTTCGCCCTCGCCGCTGCATTTTCCGGTGGCCTCTCCACGTGCGGCCGCGAGACGCCGCGCCGCGCCTGCCTAGTTGTCTCCGCGGGGGGGGGGGGGGGGGGGGGGGGGGGGGGGGGGGGTGCCTGGGACTTGTGAGGCGAGTACGTGCTATGACCCCGCTCTGCTGGGTCATCTCTCGCTTTCCCTGCATTCCATATTTCCATCTACACGTTTATATGCTGCCAGCAGCCGGTCATCGCGAATTCGGTGTAGCGGTTTTCTTGCTGCCCATCGGCGAAGCGTGTTTTTTTCCGTTTTATTTGGACGGGGCTTTGGCCGGCGGACAATCTGATACCACTCCTACTACATTAGTGCATGATTTTTGTAAGACATAGATTCGTATTAAAGCACGCCTGTTTTTAATCATGGTTTCATATCACATGATGACATGATAATGGAGTAATTGTTGGATAAAGACATACTTTTTTCCTCTCGAGCCCGAAACCTCGTCCTAACGAGATGGAATACACGTTGAGATTTCAAACGAAGAGCGAGGGAGAGAGTATCTGTTTCCTGTTAACATAATTTCTTATTGCCTCTCAATGTTTGTTTCTTTTGGGTTCGTTCAACTTTCAACAGGAAGCCTTACACCTGTTCTGTTCAAGACGGCAGGTGTTGGTGTTTCGGTTGCAATAGAGTGATTGGGGAAACTGATCAGCCAGAATTGTTGGTCAACCGATGGGAAGCAATGACCCTAACACACCCTCGAAGGCTTCAAAGGCGTCAGAACAAGTACTTCAAACAGTGATAACACACTTTTATATTTGATAAATAAATGGCACTGTCAGTGATTAACTGTGCTCCTGTTATTTTCCTTAAGAGACAATGGCCACTTTTTTCCCTACTAGTGCAGTAACCTTAGGGTGTTTACTAGATATAATGACACTTTTTTAATACTCTGTGATTTTGCTGCGGCCAAGTTTGGAAACATGTCGAATAGGTTTTGCATGACATGGATTGATGCTTTGATTATGGATTAATAAAAAAAATACAAGTACCGAATTCTGTTTCTATTGTGAAAAAAAAACACGATGCTTTTATTTCTATTGTGGGCAGAAGGAAATATCCAACTAGGCCAAAACATGATGCTTTTGTTTCTTATGTTCCTTACCTCCTTATTTTCAGGATCATCCTCCAGCTATCACCACATCCAGTGGAACAGCTTCAGTGTACCCTGAATGGCCCAGCTTTCAGGTTATTTCAGATAAAACATGCCCTTGCTAATTAGGAAGGAAACATTTTCCATCTGCCTTCTATTTTCATCAAGCGATTTTCCTTTCCTTTATGGATTTATCTCTTGTCAAAAATCTTGGTAGGCCTACTCAGCAATTCCACCGCATGCGTTCTTTCCCCCTACCGTTGCTGCAAATCCACAGGCTCATCCATACATGTGGGGGCCTCAGGTGCTCCCTATATCTGAAACTTTGCCCCCAGGCCCCCCCCCCCCCCTCTGTTCTCTGCTGCAACTGTTAACGTCGATCTGTATTATGTGTTATATATTGCGAGAACATGTGATTTTTCATATGTGATCGAAAGCAATGTCCTTTGATTGCAGGCCATAGTGCCACCTTACGGGACACCGCCGCCACCACCTTATGTGATGTATCCACCTGGAACAGTATATGCCCACCCCTCTACACTTCCTGTATGCACTTTTTATGCCTAACAAATTTAACCTACATGCTAGCTAATGTACACACACACACACCCTTTTATCCCTGTTTGGCTGACATTTTTTTTTGCATGGTGAGTAAATTACTGGCAGGCCATGCATCCATTTGGCCATTATCCTATGGCAACAAATGGGCATGCTGAAACTCATGTAAGTACTAACTGTGCTATTCCCTTTTGGCCATCACCGTTTCATGTAATCCTGAAATATACCTTTCAGGGAGCTGCGCCAAGCGCTCCGGAAATGAATGGTGCGTCTTTTCCAAGGTGAACAGCTCATTATCAAAGTCAGTTGGAGCAAGGAGATTAAATTAGACTTCTGGTAACAATTTCAGGAAAAAGCGAGCCTGGCAGAACGTCTGCTCCATCCGCCAACGGGATTACCTCGCACAGGTTTTTATTTGTTGGTGTGTAAGTTACAGATTTTCTGTAATTCATCCACAACCTAATCACCTCGTACTTTTCTACCTGCAGTGAGAGTGGAAGCGAGAGTGAGAGTGAGGGAAGTGACGCCAATTCTCAAAACGTGAGATTGATCTGCAGTGGTCAAATCTCTTTAACGTCACTCACAACACTTCTTTAGACCCCTTAACATTTTTTTCTGTTGCAGGACTCACACTCGAAGGACAATGATGTGAAGGAAGATGGTGGGTATCTGAGGACCTTTCTCTGTTTTTCTCTCTCCAAATGATAAATACCAGTAGAATCGCATGCCTGCCTGTTTTAATAAGATGATGGCTATATCCTGTCAATGTGCAGGCAATTCTCAGAATGGCATGTCTTATTCAGGATCGCAAGGAGTGGTAAACCAAACCATGGCGATGCTTCCAATGCAACCGGGTGCAATGGTCGGAGGAGTTCCTAGCTCCGCGGCAGCTAACCTGAATATCGGAGTGGACTACTGGGCAGCTCCGGGTTCTGCGGCTGTCCCCGCAGCGCACGGCAAAGCGCCAGCTGGTTCAGCTCTAGGAGACCAATGGGTACAGTCCTAACTTTACAATTGTATGTACCAAAATATTTTGTGTAAAGTGCTTTTGTATGCACAACACCAATGCAGGAAAATACATCCTACTCACCACAGACTGTGTTTGTATCACGTGCAAATTGTTCAGGATGAAAGGGAGCTCAAGAAGCAGAAGCGGAAGCAGTCCAACAGAGAGTCCGCTCGCAGATCCCGGCTGCGCAAACAGGTGCTGTGCAACCCTCGTGCTGACACCCTCCCTGCTCTAAGAGACCCAAGAGAAATTTCGTCCAAGTCTTGTTCGGTTGTTCCAGGCTGAGTGCGAGGAGCTTGGGCAACGTGCTGAGGCTCTGAGGTCGGAGAACTCGTCACTGAGGGCCGAGCTCGAGCGGATCAGAAAGGAGTACGAACAGCTACTTTCACAGAACGCTTCCCTAAAGGTATAAACAATTCGCCTGCCAGTCTTTATGCTGTCATTTCACGTTATTAGTTCTCAGTTTTTCAGCTACGCTAGATGGCCCGATGCCTTTTTTTTTCCTTCCAGATGTTCATTTTTTTCTTCCTGCAAAACCTGTTGGCCTCAATGTTGGTACGCAGGAAAAGCTGGGGGCTGCCAGTAGTGATTCGCTTCCTGATATGAACGAAGAGAACGACGGCGACGGCTACAGGAAGCAGCCTGATTCCGATGGCCACCAGCCTGGGAGCGAGTCCTGACCCGTTTTTAGCTCAGGATTCTTTTGGAATGCACATTGCTTATATATTCATTCCCTTGAACGTTGTGGGACGCAACATAGGAAAGAAATCCAACTTTAATTAGAATCGGTTCGCTGTCATCCCTCATGCATGGCGGGAGAGGAGAGGGTTCTCTTCTTCCTTGGATGTTGGATACACCGTGCATGGAGCGTTTGACTGGCTGGGGTGCTTGCTGATATGCTCAACACCTGAAGCAGCAGCAGCAGCCTGGAGCGCCAGACATTCCTGACTGCTCATCACGACCAGAGCCAAATCCAAATGGAATAAAACACACACACACACACTACGTGCAGCAATATCAGCTCTCCTTTTCTTTTCTTTGTCCATGAAAGCAAAAACAACGTCACGGGAACAATTGCGGTCAGCTTTTCTGGACCGTCCACCAGGCCTTCATTTCAAATTCGACACTATCGATTGTTTTGTTTGAAAAATTAATCTATTTAAATAAAATCATAAGTTTATTTTATAAATTTGGTAAAATAAACTCATTCTTTATATTATTACTAATTATAAATAAAATCATAAGTTTATTTTATAAATTTTGGTAAAATAAACTCATTCTTTATATTATTACTAATTATAAGCATTATAATCCTATAAAGAATGAAATAATGATGGATTAACTGATTCTATTTTACAAACAAAATACGAAAGTGAGGAATTAAAATATGATAAACTACCTTAAACGATTCATGTACCAACATGAATGTTAGTCTATCTTGAAACATAATTCCCCCTCTCAAAATAGTACTACCTCCGTTCTCAAATATTTATCATCTGCTAGTTTATTTTTAAACTAAAACGTGACAAATATAAAAGAACTAAAGGAGTAGTGGTTTTAGCTCTTTTTATATCTACTAGGTCAGTGCCCGTGCGTTGCAACGGAATCATATAATACCACGATAACTTATGAACAAATGTGTATTATACTGTGATGAGATGGAGGATGGCGTTCTCGAGTTGTTCGGGATGACGTCGAAGCGAAACTCGGGCCACGGTTAAGCACCGAGCCCGCGATGCGAGGTCGCCCGTCTGCGAGGCACGCGAGGTGGAGGGGGCAGTCTCAGGGAGGGGGCAATCTCCGGGATATGGTAGTGGAGTGACGACGCGCGGTCGAGAAGGTGTACGTGGGAGCCAGTGGAGGGATGACGCAACGGGCGGTAGCAGCGTCGGGGTCGGTGTCCGACAGAGCTTCGCGCTGCGGCGGCGGGAGGGAGAGGCAGGTATATGCACGTGCATGCTACAGAATCAATATGATAAAATATATTGATATGCAAGAAAACTAATTGTTATTCTATACTTTTGTTAGCATCACTAAAAGTAGATGTTTATATACCTTAAAAGATATAGTAAGGTGCACATACGTTGCTACGAAATCAATATGATAAAAGAATCTTGCTAGAAAAGATCCAAATTCAAAAAGAACATTTAGTGCAAGTGAAAAGTCAACCTTTTTTAGAACATTGGAACATCGGAATGGCAGGGATAACAATAGTAAACACAACATTTATAAATCAGAAAAGAATGGCAGGGGTGATATTCAACACAAACAATACATAATTGTTGTTGTGGAGGATCTTCTATACATAATCCAACATACATTTGTCCAAAGCACCTAAGGAAAAAGTGAGATAAGTAGACGTTTCCAGAAACATGATCATCAACAACACACATGTGACAACTCATAAATAATTGGCCAAAGATGATGAATTAATCAAGTAGCACGGTAGTAGTAGGTTATTTGATATATAGAAAAAACAATATAACATCTAGCTCTCCGTGGTTTGAGGTTCCATGAAAAGTACCCCTCCAATTTTTTATTTAACATTTGTTAGTATACACTTGAACTATTGAGCGTCAAGTAAAAAAATAGATAGTAACTATGTTTCTTGGAGATCGAGCAACAAAAGCTGCTAAAAAGGTGTGTCCAACGAAGACACTCTTGTGTTGTGCCATCCTAGAAAAGTGGTCATGTAATGGGCTCATATATATATATCTACAAACAAACAAGAAAAATGCTTGTTCAGAAGGCATGAACCAAAGGCTGGTCAATAGCCCTAAATTTTTAGGAGTACAAACCTTAGATTTCTCTTCCTATTCCTAAGGAGTGTTTCATAGAAGTTCTGTTGTAGGATTTGATATTGATGTATCTTTTTGTTTTTTCCTTGTTTTATCAGTCCCAGCCCTGCAGTGCCTTCTTTTTATCTGAATAATATCTACTTAAAGACTAATATCTGAATAAGCAGGCAATGGTAGCCAAGTTCACATGAAAGCTGTGATGCACTCTCGCTCTAATGTGAAGAGTCCATAAATTGAATCAACAACCAGAAGCGCATAATACACACCTTTTCAGATAGCTTCTGAATCTGTTTTATGTAACACTCTTTACAAAAAGTGTTACATACATTGCCAACTCTAGGAATTGCATATTTGGATCAGCACCGAGATATTATTAACAATCTGAAGCATAAAAATCGGTAAACTTTACAACATCCCTAAGCAGACAAGGGGTTGAGAGCATCAGTTCCCTATAACAGTTACACCATTTTAGAGCAATAACAATTACATTGTGCAGTAGCACTACCTATGTCATTCTCTGCGCATAACTCCCACAAGTGATTCACAGCATAAGAGCTTTGTCCAAACTGGGAGCTTTTGTCTTCATCTGTTAATAAATAGAAACACAATCAGTACATTCTTTGACGGAAGAATAATAAAAACACACAACCTCACTAAGTTCATAAGAAAAGACCCTCAACATACATCTTTGTGTCAGGTAAAGGAACTCCCCAAATGCATCACATGACATACTTACCAAATCAGCTTGAACAAAATAGGTGCATCATCTATAAGCATCACAAGGACGCTAACATACAACTCATTTGTCTAAATTGGAGAAGGCCAACATTTATAAGCACAACAAGTCTTACTACACAAACTCAGTGCCTGTACGAAAGCAAAACCCTCGATTGTATGAATCACAAGGAAGTCTGCACAAAATTAGTGAGTGAACCAAATAGTGCTAGGATGTATAAGCGTTACAGGTGTTACTGCACAAACTTAATGCATGTAAAAAAAGTAGGGCCTCGGCTCCATGCATCACAAGACAGATCGCACAAAATAAGTGAGTTAACATAACAGGTTCATCATCTTCAAGCATCACAGGGCCATTATAGGGCAGACTGCATATATGAGGATAGGATTTGTGCAGTTATAAAATCACAAACTCAATGGCTATGCAAAGCAAGGCCCTTAGATCTATGCATCACAATGCAAACTACACTAAATGAGTGAGTTTACAAAAAACCTGGTCATCGTCTATAAGATTCATAGGACTCACAGGGCCATCAAGCTCAACAGCATGGTCAAAGGAGTCATAGGGCCAACATACTCAACAACATTGTCACAACATTCACAGGGCCACCATAGGGCAGATCACTACATATATGAGGATAGGATTTATGCAGTTATAAAAGCACAGTTTCATAGGATGAGTGAATTAGAGAACATAACTGAGTTTGTGCATACATCACTTAAAAACGTCATATATGACCTGAAACAATGAGCAGACAAATATCTTCAAGGTACACATTTGAGGACTATTTGACAAAACTAATCATGACAAGATATTATACATGAAAATACAGCAGCATGGAAGCACACTACCATGGGATGAGCCATCTAAAGCATGAATAAGAACATATATGAATATATATGCAACCAAAAATCATTGGACTTTAGTACACTTCTACATATGCCATCATAAAAATGGAAAAACTACTAATTTCAGTTCAACAACAATGCACACTCTTTTTATCATCCATCCATTCTATGTAATTGTAAGGTTCAATTACCAATAAAAGGAAAAGGAAGAAGATTATGTATTGTAGAAGCCTGATTATCAAAATCATTTGGGTTTCTATCAACATACAACGTGCGAAGAAGCCTTGCTTTAGAGAGGATAAGCTTCATAAATGACAATTCATTTGGAAGCCAAGCAATACCAATCGTCTGACGGGTGGTGGACCAGAAGAATGGATCAGACGTAAATAATACGATTATTCGCAACAAAGAACAAATGACTATCTTGATCAATCCGTTTCAGTAAGCAAGTTCGTAATGAATTTAGTGGAACACCATGGCTTAGTAGGGGAGTAGTAGAGCAGAGCAGGTACCAGCTGTACCTCATGTCCCATGGCCACTGATGTCGATGAGTTGTTGCTGCCGGTGGCCATCTCTTCTCGAAAGGGAGTTGATAAACAGAGCTGAACCACAATCGTTGGGACTGGAAGATAAAACAATAGATAAGTTAATAAATATCTCCAGCACAAATCATATTTCAAATATACTTACAGCATAAACATAAACAAAGGAATAAAAGGGTACTTAGCTCCTCAAAGGAATAAAAAGGAACAACTGTTCAAAGGAGATACATTGCAATATGTTCAAAGGAGCTCAGAGGAATAAAACCAATTGTTCGGTTTCCCCAAAAAAGTTTGCATCTAGTTGAGATGTCTGAATTAGGATGGATCTTTGTCAGGATCATTCGTTGTGGGATAATAATATACCTATAGTGCCTATATTTAGCGGCATAACCATCATTAATCACATGATTTTTATTATGTATTAGGTGTCTAACCAAGAGGAAAAGATAGAAAAGGTAGAAGATAGGATTATCCTGAGCTTCTACGGGCAACAGTTGAAACCTTTTGTTTCGGGAAGGAGTATATTTTCAGAATGGGTCAGCCATGCTCTGCTGCGTACTCTTGGCTTTTGGTACATTGCATCTCACTGAAATATTAAAAATAGCAGTAGTTAGTATCTAGCCAGATAAAAGGACAGGCGAAGCATAACAACTCTCACTATTAATTGTAGTATGTTGTTGTCCATAATTTAGAAGGGGGTCCTTTGGGTTATTCAATTTTAGAGGGGATCCTTTGGGTTCTTCAGTTCAGAAAGCCCACTTCGGATTATTGCTTCATCGATCTCCCACTTCCTCTCTACCTGAATGAACTCAATAATGTGAGAAGCTAAAATTAAGTTAGACTTCTTTGATCTGAAACTAAGTTAGCTATATACCTAGAGTTGTACTTAAGAATTAGCTCAATAATGAACTCAAGACTTTGGGTGTGTTTCCTGTTGCTACAGGTCTGGTATAGACTTTGCGCTTTCCTTCTCCTTCAGCTCAACGTTTGCTTCTGAAAATGGGTAACTTCATCAGCCTTTTCTTAACAATAATACTTCCTCAACGCACAACCCATAAGTACATCCAATCAATTTCTCCAGTAAAAATACAACCCCTCATAAAAATGAGGATGATAAAACAAAAAAGCTACAAAAATGTGGTCTCGGCTGAGGATGACTCGATGGGGTTGAGGATGCACCAGTATTACCAAGAGGATGCACATGTTTTTTTGCTATTGGAGCCATTCGGTCGGCCATGTTTCTTCACTTCATCCGGAGGTGGAGACGAGGTGACAACTGCGCCGACATTGGTGAGGCGGACCCAAACACCCCCGCTGTCTAGATCAAAGAACTTCAGCGCAGGCGGCGCGGGCTTCAGGAGGAGGACTGACCTGGGAGAGTGAAAGGGAAATGTGCCCTTGGGCCATTTCTAAGTATTTTGGTGATTGAGTGCCAACACAAGTGCTTAAATGTGAATTTATGCTCATGGATGGACAAAGTGCAAATCAAAAGTAAAGGTATGTGTCTAAGCCTTAGTACATTGGTTTTGTGTACTAATATACTTGTCTAAGTGTTAGAAACAGAAAGAAGAAGAAAAGAAAAGAGGTGAAAAAGACTTGGCTGTGTGCAGCCAAGACTCAGCTCAGTCTGGCACACCGGACTGTCCGGTGGTGCACCGGACAGTGTCCGGTGCGCCAGGCTGGCTCGGCGTGAAGTGGCCGCTCTCGAGAATTCGCCGATGGCGTACGGCTAAAATTCACCGGACTGTCCGGTGTGCACCGGACTGTCCGGTGAGCCAACGGTCGGCCGGGCCAACGGTCGGCCGCGGAATCTGCGCGCGACACGTGGCCGGGCCAACGGTCGGAAGGGGGCACCGGACTGTCCGGTGTGCACCGGACATGTCCGGTGCACCAACGGCTCCCAGATCTGCAACGGTCGGCAGCGCCATTTTAGGAAGGAAATCGGGCACCGGACAGTGTCCGATGTGCACCGGACTGTCCGGTGCACCCGACGACAGAAGGCAAGATTGGCCTTCTAGATTTGCTCTCAACGGCTCCTAGCTGCCTTGGGGCTATAAAAGGGACCCCTAGGCGCATGGAGGAGAACACCAAGCAACCTTAGAGCATTCTTGATCATCCACACTCAGTCTTTGCGCATTCGTTTGTCATTCTCAGTGATTCGAGCTCCGTTCTAGTGAGAACTTTGAGATAGTCTTTTGAGCTCGATTCTTGGCCGTGTGTGTGCGCATTTTGCTGTGGATTTGTGTGTGTTGCTTTCCTCCCTTACTCCGTATTTCTTGTGAATCTCAAGTGTAAGGGCGAGAGGCTCCAAGTTGTGGAGAATCCTCGTAAACGGGATATCGAAAGGCAAAGAAAAACACCGTGGTATTCAAGTTGGTCTTTGGACCACTTGAGAGGGGTTGATTGCAACCCTCGTCCGTTGGGACGCCACAACGTGGAGTAGGCAAGCGTTGGTCTTGGCCGAACCACAGGATAAACCACTGTGTCATCTCTGTGTTTGATCTCTTGTGGTATTGTGTTTTGTTGAGACTCCTCTCTAGCCACTTGGCGATCATTGTGCTAACACTTAACAAGTTTTTGTGGCTATAAGTTTAAGTTTCACAGGATCACCTATTCACCCCCCCCTCTAGGTGCTCTCAATTGGTATCAGAGCTGTTCTCTTCACAAAGGGACTAACCGCCCGAAGAGATGGATCCTAAAGGGAAGGGAATCATGATCAACGACAAGGAGGAGTCCTTCATCAACGAGCCAAAGGACGACAAGACTACCGACTCGAGCTCGGGGCACAGACGCAAAGAAGGGAAGAAGAAGAAGACAAGACGCATCAAGGAGATCGTCTACTACGACAGGGACGAATCTTCCTCTTCCCAAAAGGACGACGACAACGACTACAGGAAGACGGTCAATTCGAACTTTTCATTTGATTATTCTCGTATTCCACATAGTTCGAATTCGCAATTGCTTTCCATTCCTCTTGGCAAACCTCCACACTTCGATGGGGAGGACTACGGATTTTGGAGTCACAAAATGCGTAGTCACTTATTCTCTCTCCATCCAAGCATATGGGAGATTGTAGAGAATGGAATGAAATTTGATAGCTCGGATAGCCCTATGCTTATAAATGAACAAATTCATAGAAATGCACAAGCTACTACTGTTCTCTTAGCATCTTTGTGCAGGGAAGAGTACAATAAGGTGAGCGGCTTGGACAATGCCAAGCAGATATGGGACACCCTCAAGATCTCTCACGAGGGGAACGACATCACCATGCTCACCAAGATGGAGTTGGTGGAGGGCGAGCTTGGACGATTCGCGATGATAAGGGGCGAGGAACCGACTCAAACTTACAACCGGCTCAAGACCCTTATCAACAAAATAAGGAGCTACGGAAGCACGTGATGGACGGACCACGACGTTGTCCGCCTAATGCTAAGGTCCTTTACCGTTCTTGATCGTCATCTCGTAAACAATATTCGTGAGAATCCCAGGTACACGATGATGACGCCCGAGGAGGTACTCGGAAAATTCGTAAGCGGGCGGATGATGATCAAGGAGGCGAGATATGTGGACGACGCTCTAAACGGTCCAATCAATGAACCTCAACCCGTTGCTCTCAAGGCAACGAGGAGCAAGGAGGCGCTACCAAGCAAGGTGGCGCAAGTTGAGGCGACCGGGCTAAATAATGAGGAGATGGCCCTCATCATTAAGCGCTTCAAGACGGCGCTTAAGGGTCGCAAGGGACAGCCAAGCAAGACCAAGACAAAGGAGAAGCGCTCGTGCTTCAAATGTGGTAAGATTGGTCATTTCATTACTAACTGTCCCGATAATGAAAGTGACCAGGAAAAGGGGAACAAAAGGGAGAAGAAGAAGCATTACAAGAAGGCAAAGGGCGAGGCACATCTAGGCAAGGAGTGGGATTCGGATTGCTCCTCCTCCGACTCCGACAATGAGGGACTCGCCGCCACCGCCTTCAACAAGTCATCCCTCTTCCCAAACGAGCGTCACACTTGCCTCATGGCAAGAGAGAAGAAAGTAAGCACTCATGATACTAGTACTTATGCTTCTTCAAGTGAGGATGAGTCTAGTGATGATGATGAGATAGATTACTCATGCTTATTCAAGGGATTAGATAGATCCAAAATTGATAAGATTAATGAGTTGATTGATGCTTTGAATGACAAGAATAGATTACTAGAAAAACAAGAGGATCTTTTATATGAGGAGCATGATAAATTTGTTAGTGCACAAAAATCTCTTGCTCTTGAAATTAAAAGGAATGAAATGCTCTCTAGTGAATTATCTTCTTGTCATGAAACCATTGCTACTTTAAGAAGTGTTAATGATGATTTAAGTGCTAAACTAGAAGTAGCTAGTAAATCTAATTCTTATGTAGAAATTGTTGAAACTTGTAATAGGTGTAAAGATTTTGACATTGATGCTTGTAGTGATCACTTAGTTTCAATTTCAAAATTAAATGAGGAATTGGCTAGTCTTAATGCCCAACTTAAGACTAGCAAGAATGAATTTGACAAGTTAAAATTTGCAAGGGATGCCTACACGATTGGTAGACACCCCTCAATTAAGGATGGACTTGGCTACAAGAGGGAAGCCAAGGACTTGACAAGCCATAAGGCTCCCATCTCTGCCAAGGAGAAAGGGAAGGCCCCTATGGCAACTAGTGCTAAAAAGAACCATGCCTTTATGTACCATGGTAGGAGACAAACTAGAAATGCTTATAGGAGCTATAATGCGTATGATGTTTTTGATTCTCATGCCATGTTTGCTTCTAGTTCTTCCTATATGCATGGTAGAGATATGTCTAGGAGAAATGCTATCCATCATGTGCCAAGAAAGAATATTATTCATGCTCCTAGGAAAGTAATGAATGAACCTTCTACAATTTATCATGCTTTAAATGCTTCCTTTGCTATTTGTAGAAAGGATAGGAAAATAGTTGCTAGAAAGTTAGGGGCAAAATGCAAGGGAGACAAAACTTGCATTTGGGTCCCTAAGGATATTTGCACTAACCTTGCAGGACCCAACATGAGTTGGGTACCTAAGACCCAAGCCTAAATTTGCCTTGCAGGTTTATGCATCCAGGGGTTCAAGCTGGATTATTGACAGCGGATGCACAAACCATATGACGGGAGAGAAGAAGATGTTCACCTCCTACGTCAAGAATAAAGATTCCCAATATTCAATAATATTCGGTGATGGGAATCAAGGCAAGGTAAAAGGGTTAGGTAAAATTGCAATCTCAAATGAGCACTCTATCTCTAATGTGTTTTTAGTAGAGTCTCTTGGATATAATTTGCTATCTGTTAGTCAATTATGCAATATGGGATATAACTGCTTATTTACAAATGTAGATGTGTCTGTCTTTAGAAGATGTGATGGTTCACTAGCTTTTAAGGGTGTACTAGACGGCAAACTTTACTTAGTTGATTTTGCAAAAGAAGAGGCCGGTCTAGATGCATGCTTAATGGCTAAGACTTGCATGGGCTGGTTGTGGCATCGCCGCTTAGCACATGTGGGGATGAAGAACCTCCACAAGCTTCTAAAGGGAGAACACGTGATAGGTCTAACCAATGTTCATTTCGAAAAAGATAGACCTTGTGCAGCTTGTCAAGCAGGTAAACAAGTGGGAGGAGCACATCACAGCAAGAATGTGATGACCACGTCAAGACCTCTGGAGCTGCTGCATATGGACCTCTTCGGACCCGTCGCCTATCTGAGCATAGGAGGAAGTAAGTATGGTCTAGTTATTGTTGATGACTTTTCCCGCTTCACTTGGGTGTTCTTTTTGCAGGATAAGTCTGAAACCCAAGGGACCCTCAAGCGCTTCCTAAGGAGAGCTCAAAATGAGTTTGAGCTCAAGGTGAAGAAGATAAGGAGCGACAACGGGTCCGAATTCAAGAACCTTCAAGTGGAAGAGTTCCTTGAGGAGGAGGGGATCAAGCACGAGTTCTCCGCTCCCTACACACCTCAGCAAAATGGTGTGGTAGAGAGGAAGAATAGGACGCTCATTGATATGGCGAGGACTATGCTTGGAGAGTTCAAGACCCCCGAGTGTTTTTGGTCGGAAGCCGTGAACACGGCTTGCCACGCCATCAACAGGGTCTACCTTCACCGCCTCCTTAAGAAGACGTCGTATGAGCTGCTAACCGGTAACAAACCCAATGTATCGTACGTTCGTGTATTTGGGAGTAAATGCTACATTCTAGTAAAGAAGGGTAGGAATTCCAAATTTGCTCCCAAAGCTGTAGAAGGGTTTTCATTAGGTTATGATTCAAATACAAAGGCGTATAGGGTCTTCAACAAATCATCGGGTTTGGTTGAAGTCTCTAGCGACGTTGTATTTGATGAGACTAATGGCTCTCCAAGAGAGCAAGTTGTTGATCTTGATGATGTAGATGAAGAAGACGTTCCAACGGCCGCGATACGCACCATGGCGATTGGAGATGTACGGCCTCAGGAACATTTGGAGCAAGATCAATCGTCTTCCTCAACTATGGTGCATCCCCCAACCCAAGATGACGAACAGGTACCTCAAGTGGAGGCACATGATCAAGGGGGAGCACAGGATGTTCAAGAGGAAGAAGCACCTCAGGCACCTCCAACCCAAGTTCGAGCGACAATTCAAAGGGATCATCCCGTCGACCAGATATTGGGTGATATTAGCAAGGGAGTAACTACTCGCTCAAGATTAGTTAATTTTTGTGAGCATTACTCTTTTGTCTCTTCTATTGAGCCTTTCAGGGTAGAAGAGGCCTTGCTAGATCCGGACTGGGTGTTGGCCATGCAGGAGGAACTCAACAATTTCAAGCGCAATGAAGTTTGGACACTGGTGCCTCGCCCCAAGCAAAATGTTGTGGGAACCAAGTGGGTGTTCCGCAACAAACAGGACGAGCACGGGGTGGTGACAAGGAACTGAAAGGGAAATGTGCCCTTGGGCCATTTCTAAATATTTTGGTGATTTAGTGCCCAACACAGGTGCCTAATTGTAAAATGGTGGACAAAGTACAAATCAAGGATAAAGGTATGTTTCTAAGCTTTAGTACATTGGTTTTGAGTACTAATATACTTGTCTAAGTGTTAGAAACAGAAAGTAGAAGAAAAGAGGAGACAAAGACTTGGCTGTGTGCAGCCAAGACTCAGTTCGGTCTGGAGCACCGGACTGTCCGGTGTGCACCGGACAGTGTCCGGTGCGCCAGGCTGGCTCGGAGCGAACTGGCCGCTCTCGGGAATTCGCCGACGGCGTACGGCTAAAATTCACCGGACTGTCCGGTGTGCACCGGACTGTCCGGTGAGCCAACGGTCGGCCGGGCCAACGGTCAGCCGCGCAATCTGCGCGGGACACGTGGCCGAGCCAACGGTCGGAAGACGGCACCGGACTGTCCGGTGTGCACCGGACATGTCCGGTGCGCCAACGGCGCCAGATCTGCCAACAGTCTGCAACGGTCGGCTTCGCTGTTTAAGGAAACAAATCGGGCACCGAACAGTGTCCGGTGTGCACCGGACTGTCCGGTGCCCCCGACGACAGAAGGCAAGGATGGCCTTCCGGATTTGCTCTCAACGGCTCCTAGCTGCCTTGGGGCTATAAAAGGAGCCCCTAGGCGCATGGAGGAGACACACAAGCAACCTTTGAGCATTCTTGATCATCCACACTCAGTCTTTGCGCATTCGTTTGTCATTCCAAGTGTTTCGAGCTCCGTTCTAGTGAGAACTTTGTGATACTCTTGTGAGCTCGATTCTTGACCGTGTGTGTGCGCGTTTCGCTGTGGATTTGTGTGTGTTGCTTCCCTCCCTTACTCTGTGCTTCGTTGTGATCATACACTTGTAAGGGCAAGAGACTCCAATTTGTGGAGATTCCTTGCAAACGGGATAGTGAAAGGCAAAACAAAACACCGTGGTATTCAAGTGGGTCTTTGGACCGCTTGAGAGGGGTTGATTGCAACCCTCGTCCGTTGGGACGCCACAACGTGGAGTAGGCAAGCGTTGGTCTTGGCCGAACCACGGGATAAACCACTGTGTCACCTCTGTGCTTGATCTCTTGTGGTATTGTGTTTTGTTGAGACTCTCTTTAGCCACTTGGCAATCATTGTGCTAACACTTAACAAGTTTTTGTGGCTTAAGTTTTAAAGTTTCACAGGATCACCTATTCACCCCCCCTCTAGGTGCTCTCAATTGGTATCAGAGCCGTTCTCTTCACAAAGGGACTAACCGCCCGAAGAGATGGATCCTAAGGGGAAGGGTATCGTGATCAACGACAAAGAGAAGGAATCCTTCGTCAACGAGCCGAAGGACGACAAGCCTACCGACTCCGGCTCGGGTCATAGACGGAAGGAAGGGAAGAAGAAGAAGACAAGGCGCATCAAGGAGATCGTCTACTACGACAGCGATGAGTCTACTTCTTCCCAAAAGGACGACGACCACAACGACTACGAGAGAAGGAAACCGGTTAATTCGAACTTTTCTTTTGACTACTCTCGTATTCCGCAAAGTTCAAATTCACATTTGCTCTCCATTCCACTAGGCAAGCCCCCACACTTTGATGGAGAGGACTACGGATTTTGGAGCCACAAAATGCGTAGTCATCTATTCTCTCTCCATCCTAGTATATGGGAGATTGTAGAGAGTGGAATGCACTTTGATAGTTCGGATAGTCCCATGTTCATTAATGAACAAATTCATAAGAATGCACAAGCTACTACTGTTCTTCTAGCTTCCTTGTGCAGGGATGAATACCATAAAGTAAGCGGCTTGGATAACGCCAAGCAGATCTGGGACACCCTCAAGATTTCTCATGAGGGAAACGACGTCACCTTGCTCACCAAGATGGAGTTGGTGGAGGGAGAGCTTGGACGGTTCGCAATGATAAGGGGCGAGGAGCCGACGCAAACATACAACCGGCTCAAGACTCTTATCAACAAGATAAGGAGCTACGGAAGCACGCGATGGACGGATCACGACGTCGTCCGCCTAATGCTCAGGTCATTTACCGTTCTTGATCCTCATTTGGTGAACAATATACGTGAAAATCCCAGGTACACCAAGATGTCGCCCGAAGAAGTTCTTGGGAAATTCGTTAGCGGGCGAATGATGATCAAGGAGGCGAAGTATGTGGACGACGCCTTGAATGGTCCGATCAACGAGCCGCAACCCCTTGCTCTCAAGGCAACACGAAGCAAGGAGGCGCTACCTAGCAAGGTGGCACAGATTGAGGCGGCCGGACTCAATAATGAAGAGATGGCTCTCATCATCAAGAGATTCAAGACGGCGCTAAATAGTCGCAAGGGGCAGCCAAGCAAGACCAAGACAAAGGGGAAGCGCTCATGCTTCAAATGCGGTAAGCTTGGTCATTTTATCGCTAACTGTCCCGATAATGAAAGTGACCAGGAAAAAGGGAACAAAAGAGAGAAGAAGAAGCAATACAAGAAGGCAAAGGGCGAGGCACATCTAGGAAAGGAGTGGGACTCGGATTGCTTCTCCTCCGACTCCGACAATGAAGGACTCGCTGCCACTGCCTTCAACAAGTCTTCCCTCTTCCCCAACGAGCGTCTCACATGCCTTATGGCAAGGGAGAAGAAGGTGAGTACTCAAGACTCCACTTATGCTTCTTCTAGTGATAATGAGTCTAGTGATGATGATGACATAGATTATTCATGCTTGTTCAAGGGCTTAGATAGATCTAAGATAGATAAAATTAATGAGTTGATTGATGCCTTGAATGAAAAGGATAGGCTTTTAGAAAAGCAAGAGGATTTATTGTATGATGAACATGATAAAGTTGTGGAGGCACAAAAATCATATGCTTTAGAAGTTAAAAGAAATGAAATGCTCTCTTATGAACTATCTACTTGTCATGAAACCATTTCTACTTTAAAAGGTGAAATTAATGTTTTAACCGCTAAACTAGAAGTAGCAAGTAACTCTTGTGTTGAAAATGTTACAATTTGCACTAGGTGTAAGGATTTTGATGTTAATGCTTGTAGTGAACACCTAGTTTCAATTTCAAAACTTAATAATGAATTGGCTAGTCTTAATGCTCAACTTAAGACTAGCAAGAGTGAAGTTGATAAAATAAAATTTGCAAGGGATGCCTACACGGTTGGTAGACACCCCTCAATTAAGGATGGTCTTGGCTTCAAGAGAGAGGCCAAGAACTTAACAAGCCATAAGGCTCCCATCTTCGTCAAGGAGAAAGGGAAGGCCCCTATGGCTAGTAGTGCTAAAAAGAACCATGCTTTCTTATACCATGATAGGAGACATGCTAGAAATGCTTATAATGATTTTGATTTACATGTTTATGATTCTCATGCCATGTTTGCTTCTAGTTCTTCCTATAAGCATGATAGAGATATGTGTAGGAGAAATGTTGTACATATGCCTAGGAGAAATATTGCTCATGTGCCTAGAAAGAATGTTATTCATGCTCCTAGGAAAGTAGTGAATGAACCTTCTATAATTTATTGTGCTTTAAACACTTCCTTTGCTATTTGTAGAAAGGATAGGAAAATAGTTGCTAGGAAGTTAGGGGCAAAATGCAAGGGAGACAGGACTTGCATTTGGGTCCCTAAGGACATTTGTGCTAACCTTGCAGGACCCAACATGAGTTGGGTACCTAAGACCCAAGCCTAAATTTGCCTTGCAGGTTTATGCATCCGGGGGTTCAAGCTGGATTATCGACAGCGGATGCACAAACCATATGACGGGGGAGAAGAAGATGTTCACCTCCTACGTCAAAAATAAGGATTCCCAAGATTCAATTATATTCGGTGATGGGAATCAAGGCAAGGTAAAAGGGTTAGGTAAAATTGCAATTTCTAATGAGCACTCAATTTCAAATGTGTTTTTAGTTGAGTCTCTTGGTTACAATTTGCTATCTGTTAGTCAACTATGCAACATGGGATATAATTGCCTTTTTACTAATGTAGATGTGTCTGTCTTTAGAAGATGTGATGGTTCACTAGCTTTTAAGGGTGTACTAGACGGCAAGCTTTACTTAGTTGATTTTGCAAAAGAAGAGGCCAGTCTAGATGCATGCTTAATGGCTAAGACTTGCATGGGCTGGCTGTGGCATCGCCGCTTAGCACATGTGGGGATGAAGAACCTCCACAAGCTTCTAAAGGGAGAACACGTGATAGGTCTAACAAATGTTTATTTCGAAAAAGATAGACCTTGTGCAGCTTGTCAAGCAGGTAAACAAGTGGGAGGAGCACATCACAGCAAAAATGTGATGACCACATCAAGACCCCTGGAGCTGCTGCATATGGACCTCTTCGGACCCGTCGCCTATCTAAGCATAGGAGGAAGTAAGTATAGTCTAGTTATTGTTGATGACTTTTCCCGCTTCACTTGGGTGTTCTTTTTGCAGGATAAGACTGAAACCCAAGGGACCCTCAAACGCTTCCTCAGGAGAGCTCAAAATGAGTTTGAGCTCAAGGTAAAGAAGATTAGGAGCGACAACGGGTCCGAGTTCAAGAACCTTCAAGTAGAGGAGTTTCTTGAGGAAGAAGGGATCAAGCACGAGTTCTCCGCTCCCTACACACCACAGCAAAATGGTGTGGTAGAGAGGAAGAACAGGACGCTAATCGATATGGCGAGGACGATGCTTGGAGAGTTTAAGACCCCCGAGTGCTTTTGGTCGGAAGCTGTGAACACGGCTTGCCACGCCATCAACAGGGTCTATCTTCATCGACTCCTCAAGAAGACTTCGTATGAGCTACTAACCGGTAACAAACCCAATGTATCGTACTTTCGTGTATTTGGGAGCAAGTGCTACATTCTAGTGAAGAAGGGTAGAAATTCTAAGTTTGCTCCCAAAGCTGTAGAAGGGTTTTTATTAGGTTATGATTCAAATACAAAGGCGTATAGAGTCTTCAACAAATCATCGGGTTTGGTTGAAGTCTCTAGCGACGTTGTATTTGATGAGACTAATGGCTCTCCAAGAGAGCAAGCTGTTGATTGTGATGATGTAGATGAAGAAGATGTTCCAACGGCCGCTATACGAACCATGGCGATTGGAGACGTTCGGCCACAGGAACAAGATGAACAAGGTCAACCTTCTTCCTCAACAACGGTGCATCCCCCAACTCAAGACGATGAACAGGTTCATCAAAAGGAGGCGTGTGATCAAGGGGGAGCAAAAGATGATCATGTGATGGAGGAAGAAGCGCAACCGACACCTCCAACCCAAGTTCGAGCGATGATTCAAAGGGATCATCCCGTCGACCAAATTCTGGGTGACATTAGCAAGGGAGTAACTACTCGGTCTCGACTAGTTAATTTTTGTGAACATTACTCTTTTGTCTCCTCTATTGAGCCTTTCAGGGTAGAGGAGGCCTTGCTAGATCCGGATTGGGTGTTGGCCATGCAGGAGGAACTTAACAACTTCAAGCGCAATGAAGTTTGGACGCTGGTGCCTCGTCCCAAGCAAAATGTTGTGGGAACCAAGTGGGTGTTCCGCAACAAACAAGACGAGCACGGGGTGGTGACGAGGAACAAGGCTCGACTTGTGGCAAAAGGTTATGCCCAAGTCGCAGGTTTGGACTTTGAGGAGACTTTTGCTCCTGTGGCTAAGCTAGAGTCCATTCGTATCTTGCTAGCATATGCCGCTCACCATTCTTTCAGGTTGTACCAAATGGATGTGAAGAGCGCTTTCCTCAACGGGCCAATAAAGGAGGAGGTGTACGTGGAGCAACCCCCTGGCTTCGAGGATGAACGGTACCCCGACCACGTGTGTAAGCTCTCTAAGGCGCTCTATGGACTTAAACAAGCCCCAAGAGCATGGTATGAATGCCTTAGAGATTTCTTAATTGCTAATGCTTTCAAGGTTGGGAAAGCCGATCCAACTCTTTTCACTAAGACTTGTGATGGTGATTTGTTTGTGTGCCAAATTTATGTCGATGACATAATATTTGGTTCTACTAACCAAAAGTCTTGTGAAGAGTTTAGCAGGGTGATGACGCAGAAATTCGAGATGTCGATGATGGGCGAGTTGAACTACTTCCTTGGGTTCCAAGTGAAGCAACTCATGGACGGCACCTTCATCTCCCAAATGAAGTACACGCAAGATCTGCTAAAGCGGTTTGGGATGAAGGACGCCAAGCCCGCAAAGACGCCGATGGGAACCAACGGACACACCGACCTCAACAAAGGAGGTAAGTCCGTTGATCAAAAAGCATACCGGTCAATGATAGGTTCTCTGCTTTATTTATGTGCTAGTAGACCGGATATTATGCTTAGCGTATGCATGTGTGCTAGATTTCAATCCGATCCTAAGGAGTGTCACTTGGTGGCGGTGAAGCGAATTCTTAGATATTTAGTCGCTATGCCTTGCTTCGGGATCTGGTATCCAAAGGGGTCTAACTTTGACTTGATTGGGTACTCAGATTCCGACTATGCTGGATGTAAGGTCGATAGGAAGAGTACATCGGGGACGTGCCAATTCTTAGGAAGGTCCCTGGTGTCATGGAACTCTAAGAAACAAACATCCGTTGCCCTATCCACCGCTGAGGCCGAGTACGTTGCCGCAGGACAGTGTTGTGCGCAACTACTTTGGATGAGGCAAACCCTCAGGGACTTTGGCTACAATCTGAGCAAAGTCCCACTCCTATGTGACAATGAGAGTGCTATCCGAATAGCGGAAAATCCTGTTGAGCACAGCCGCACAAAGCACATTGACATCCGGCATCACTTTTTGAGAGACCACCAGCAAAAGGGAGATATCGAAGTGTTTTATGTTAGCACCGAGAACCAGCTAGCCGATATCTTTACCAAGCCTTTAGATGAGAAGACCTTTTGCAGGCTGCGTAGTGAGCTAAATGTCTTAGATTCGCGGAACTTGGATTGAATTGTAGCATACATGTGCTTATGCCTTTGATCATGTTCATTCTGCATTTTGTTGCTTATTATGGTGCTCAAGTTGTACAAACACTCCCTGGATCTCACAAGTCCGTTGCAAAGTGATGCACATGTTTAGGGGGAGATGTGTTACAACTTGATCCCTTGAGACTAACCATATGCTTGAGTTTGTTTGATTTAGTCTCAAAGGAGAATTGAAAGGGAAAAGGTGGACTTGGATCATGCAAGACTTCCACTGCACTCCGATGAGAGGGTAACTTATTCCAAGTCCATCTCATGAACTCTTATTTCCATTTGCTCTAAATTGAAGATTTTGGTGAGGCAATGGGGTTAAAGGGCCAAAATTGATCCCGTTTTGGTGCTTGATGCCAAAGGGGGAGAAAATAAAGGGCCAAAGCAATAAATGGATCAGCTACCACTTGAGAAATTTGAAAATAGTAGAGTAGAGCTTTTGGTTTGTCAAAACTCTTTTTGTTGTCTCTCTTATCAAAGTTGGCTTCTTGTGGGGAGAAGTAGTAATTATGGGAAAAAGGGGGAGTTTTCTCTTATCAAAGTTGGCTTCTTGTGGGGAGAAGTAGTAATTATGGGAAAAAGGGGGAGTTTTTGAAATCTTTGATCAATCTCTTTTGGAATGACTCTCTTTATGCTTCAACATGCGTGTTTGACTTAGAGATAGAGATTTGAGTTTGATTTGCAAAAACAAACCAAGTGGTGGCAAAAGATGATCCATATATGCCAAAATTGAATCAAAATAATTTGAGTTCTTATTTGAGGTGTTTTTGTACTTGTTCTACTTGCTTTATGTTGTGTTGGCATAAATCACCAAAAAGGGGGAGATTGAAAGGGAAATGTGCCCTTGGGCCATTTCTAAATATTTTGGTGATTTAGTGCCCAACACAGGTGCCTAATTGTAAAATGGTGGACAAAGTACAAATCAAGGATAAAGGTATGTTTCTAAGCTTTAGTACATTGGTTTTGAGTACTAATATACTTGTCTAAGTGTTAGAAACAGAAAGTAGAAGAAAAGAGGAGACAAAGACTTGGCTGTGTGCAGCCAAGACTCAGTTCGGTCTGGAGCACCGGACTGTCCGGTGTGCACCGGACAGTGTCCGGTGCGCCAGGCTGGCTCGGAGCGAACTGGCCGCTCTCGGGAATTCGCCGACGGCGTACGGCTAAAATTCACCGGACTGTCCGGTGTGCACCGGACTGTCCGGTGAGCCAACGGTCGGCCGGGCCAACGGTCAGCCGCGCAATCTGCGCGGGACACGTGGCCGAGCCAACGGTCGGAAGACGGCACCGGACTGTCCGGTGTGCACCGGACATGTCCGGTGCGCCAACGGCGCCAGATCTGCCAACAGTCTGCAACGGTCGGCTTCGCTGTTTAAGGAAACAAATCGGGCACCGGACAGTGTCCGGTGTGCACTGGACTGTCCGGTGCCCCCGACGACAGAAGGCAAGGATGGCCTTCCGGATTTGCTCTCAACGGCTCCTAGCTGCCTTGGGGCTATAAAAGGAGCCCCTAGGCGCATGGAGGAGACACACAAGCAACCTTTGAGCATTCTTGATCATCCACACTCAGTCTTTGCGCATTCGTTTGTCATTCCAAGTGTTTCGAGCTCCGTTCTAGTGAGAACTTTGTGATACTCTTGTGAGCTCGATTCTTGACCGTGTGTGTGCGCGTTTCGCTGTGGATTTGTGTGTGTTGCTTCCCTCCCTTACTCTGTGCTTCGTTGTGATCATACACTTGTAAGGGCAAGAGACTCCAATTTGTGGAGATTCCTTGCAAACGGGATAGTGAAAGGCAAAACAAAACACCGTGGTATTCAAGTGGGTCTTTGGACCGCTTGAGAGGGGTTGATTGCAACCCTCGTCCGTTGGGACGCCACAACGTGGAGTAGGCAAGCGTTGGTCTTGGCCGAACCACGGGATAAACCACTGTGTCACCTCTGTGCTTGATCTCTTGTGGTATTGTGTTTTGTTGAGACTCTCTTTAGCCACTTGGCAATCATTGTGCTAACACTTAACAAGTTTTTGTGGCTTAAGTTTTAAAGTTTCACAGGATCACCTATTCACCCCCCCCCTCTAGGTGCTCTCAGGAACAAGGCTCGACTTGTGGCAAAAGGTTATGCCCAAGTCGTAGGTTTGGACTTTGAGGAGACTTTTGCTCCTGTGGCTAGGCTAGAATCAATTCGTATCTTGCTAGCATATGCCGCTCACCATTCTTTCAGGTTGTACCAAATGGATGTGAAGAGCGCTTTCCTCAACGGGCCGATCAAGGAGGAGGTGTACGTGGAGCAGCCCCCTGGCTTCGAGGATGAACGGTACCCCGACCACGTGTGTAAGCTCTCTAAGGCGCTCTATGGACTTAAGCAAGCCCCAAGAGCATGGTATGAATGCCTTAGAGACTTTTTAATTGCTAATGCTTTCAAGGTTGGGAAAGCCGATCCAACTCTTTTTACTAAGACTTGCGATGGTGATATTTTTGTGTGCCAAATTTATGTCGACGACATAATATTTGGTTCTACTAACCAAAAGTCTTGTGAAGAGTTTAGCAGGGTGATGACGCAGAAATTCGAGATGTCGATGATGGGCGAGTTGACCTACTTCCTTGGGTTTCAAGTGAAGCAACTCAAGGACGGCACTTTCATCTCCCAAACAAAGTACACGCAAGACTTGCTGAAGCGGTTTGGGATGAAGGACGCCAAGCCCGCAAAGACTCCGATGGGGACCGACGGACACACCGACCTCAACAAAGGAGGTAAGTCCGTTGATCAAAAAGCATACCGGTCCATGATAGGTTCTTTGCTTTATTTATGTGCTAGTAGACCGGATATTATGCTTAGCGTATGCATGTGTGCTAGATTTCAATCCGATCCGAAGGAGTGTCACTTAGTGGCTGTGAAGCGAATTCTTCGATATTTAGTCGCTACGCCTTGCTTCGGGATCTGGTATCCAAAGGGGTCAAACTTTGACTTGATTGGGTACTCAGATTCCGACTATGCTGGATGTAAGGTCGATAGGAAGAGTACATCGGGGACGTGCCAATTCTTAGGAAGGTCCCTGGTGTCATGGAACTCTAAGAAACAAACCTCCGTTGCCCTATCCACCGCTGAGGCCGAGTACGTTGCCGCAGGACAGTGTTGTGCGCAACTACTTTGGATGAGGCAAACCCTCAGGGACTTTGGCTACAATCTGAGCAAAGTCCCACTCCTATGTGACAATGAGAGTGCTATCCGAATAGCGGAAAATCCTGTTGAACACAGCCGCACAAAGCACATTGACATCCGGCATCACTTTTTGAGAGACCACCAGCAAAAGGGAGATATCGAAGTGTTTCATGTTAGCACCGAGAACCAGCTAGCCGATATCTTTACCAAGCCTTTAGATGAGAAGACCTTTTGCAGGCTGCGTAGTGAGCTCAATATCTTAGATTCGCGGAACTTGGATTGAAATGTAGCATACATGTGTTTATGCTTTTGATTATGTTCATTCTGCATATTGTTGCTTATTGTGGTGCTCAAGTTGTACAAACGCTCCCTGGACCTCACAAGTCCTGTTTGCAAGTGATGCACATATTTAGGGGGAGCTGTGCTACAACTTGACCCTTTGTGGCTAACCATGTACTTGAGTTTGGTTGTTTTAGTCTCTAAGGAAAATTGAAAGGGAAAAGGTGGACTTGGACCATGCGAGACTTCCACTGCACTCCGATGAAAAGAGTAACTCTTCCAAGTTCATCGTTATACTCTTATTGCCTATTTGCTCTTAGTTGAAGATTTTGGTGAGGCAATGGGGTTAAAGGGCCAAGATTGATCCCGTTTTGGTGCTTGATGCCAAAGGGGGAGAAAATAAAGGCCAAAGCGATAAATGGATCAGCTACCACTTGAGAGATTTTGAAAATAGTAGAATAGAGCTTTTGGTTTGTCAAAACTCTTTTGTTGTCTCTCTTGTCAAAAGTTGGCTTCTTGTGGGGAGAAGTATTGATTATGGGAAAAAGGGGGAGTTTTTTAAATCTTAAATCAATTTCTCTTAGAATGACTCTCTTTATGTCTTAACATGTGTGTTTGACTTAGAGATAGAAATTTGAGTTTGATTTGCAAAAACAAACCAAGTGGTGGCAAAGAATGATCCATATATGCCAAAATTGAATCAAAATAAATTTGAGTTTTATTTGAAGTGATATTGCACTTGTTCTAGTTGCTTTATGTTGTGTTGGCATAAAACACCAAAAAGGGGGAGATTGAAAGGGAAATGTGCCCTTGGGCCATTTCTAAGTATTTTGGTGATTGAGTGCCAACACAAGTGCTTAAATGTGAATTTATGCTCATGGATGGACAAAGTGCAAATCAAAAGTAAAGGTATGTGTCTAAGCCTTAGTACATTGGTTTTGTGTACTAATATACTTGTCTAAGTGTTAGAAACAGAAAGAAGAAGAAAAGAAAAGAGGTGAAAAAGACTTGACTGTGTGCAACCAAGACTCAGCTCAGTCTGGCACACCGGACTGTCCGGTGCGCCAGGCTGGCTCGGCGTGAAGTGGCCGCTCTCGGGAATTCGCCGACGGCGTACGACTAAAATTCACCGGACTGTCCGGTGTGCACCGGACTGTCCGGTGAGCCAACGGTCGGCCGGGCCAACGGTCGGCCGCGGAATCTGCGCGCGACACGTGGCCGGGCCAACGGTCGGAAGGGGGCACCGGACTGTCCGGTGTGCACCGGACATGTCCGGTGCACCAATGGCTCCCAGATCTGCAACGGTCGGCAGCACCATTTTAGGAAGGAAATCGGGCACCGGACAGTGTCCGATGTGCACCGGACTGTCCGGTGCACCCGACGACAGAAGGCAAGATTGGCCTTCCAGATTTGCTCTCAACGGCTCCTAGCTGCCTTGGGGCTATAAAAGGGACCCCTAGGCGCATGGAGGAGAACACCAAGCAACCTTAGAGCATTCTTGATCATCCACACTCAGTCTTTGCGCATTCGTTTGTCATTCTCAGTGATTCGAGCTCCGTTCTAGTGAGAACTTTGAGATAGTCTTTTGAGCTCGATTCTTGGCCGTGTGTGTGCGCATTTTGCTGTGGATTTGTGTGTGTTGCTTTCCTCCCTTACTCCGTATTTCTTGTGAATCTCAAGTGTAAAGGCGAGAGGCTCCAAGTTGTGGAGAATCCTCGCAAACGGGATATCGAAAGGCAAAGAAAAACACCGTGGTATTCAAGTTGGTCTTTGGACCACTTGAGAGGGGTTGATTGCAACCCTCGTCCGTTGGGACGCCACAACGTGGAGTAGGCAAGCGTTGGTCTTGGCCGAACCACGGGATAAACCACTGTGTCATCTCTGTGTTTGATCTCTTGTGGTATTGTGTTTTGTTGAGACTCCTCTCTAGCCACTTGGCGATCATTGTGCTAACACTTAACAAGTTTTTGTGGCTATAAGTTTAAGTTTCACAGGATCACCTATTCACCCCCCCTCTAGGTGCTCTCAGAGAGGCCAGGCGGAGGCAGAGCAGCGGGGTGGGGGCGGAGAAGGTGACAAAAGCGAGGCGGGGCACGACGCGGGCGGGGGCAGGCGGGGGCATTGCATGTGTGGACGCTGACACTATAGACTTAATAGAGTAGTATAGATTGGTCATGGGAATATCAACATTTGCACCGTTGTACCATTGGACAATTCTAGAGATGCTATCCTATGCTTCATTTATTAGGAATACATAAGCCATAAATGTAGTTATTTATTTCCATCAGAGAAAATATCAGATGGCTAAGCAAGGATTAGATAATGCTTTAGAATAGGACAAGTCACCAAAAAAACGAATGAGAAGGCATGTGAACAGCAGGGCAAGATAGTTAATAGCTGCACTATTAACTAATAGTTAGTTAGCTAAAAAATGTTAGTGGATTTAGCTAGCTAACAAATAACTAACTAACTATTAACTAATTTACCAAAAATAGTTAATAGCTGAACTATTAGCTAGGGTGTTTGGATGTCTCAACTAATTTTAGCCACTAACTATTAGCTCTAGTGCATTCAAACACCTCTGAATCACCTCTGTTACTAATAAGTTCAGCCCATATGCACCAGCCCTGCATGGTTGATCTTCCGGAGTAAAAGCAGTCTGGTTATCTGAGAACACGACATACGACAACAGCAGCCCGAGTCTTAGATGTGTTCATCATGAGATTACAAAACCACAGTGAGAATAGTGACATGGAAAGTGCCAAGAACATTCAGAAATCTAGTGAGAAATGTTGAACAATTGTATGATCCTCCTAGCCATTAGCCTATGACAACATCAATAGTACAAATGCTATGAATAAACATCACTTCTACTCATCTAGGCACAAGGCATAATACATGGTACACAGAGTCGTCAAATGTGCAAGTCTACTGGTCTACATCTAGGAACATACAGTCGCACACCAACGGCTAGCACCGAGCTGAGGGATGAAATCCACATCACAAAAAAGGAAAGTGCACAAATACTTTGGTTAATTTCAGACGTGGGGTGATCACCTGGCGCTACTCCCTTTGAGCTGATGCACGTAAGGGTCCACCTTATCGAAGTCCATGATGGGATGCTCCCTGCAAGCAAGGCAAATCCCAGAGGGGGGCAAGATCAAGTCAAATTGATCTTGTCTGTCTACATAGGGCACAAGGTAAGAATTGCCTGCAACAGCAATAACATAAATGCTAGTCAGGGATGAAGACGGTGTACAGTAGGGAGGCGAGGTCGGAAATGATCCAGTCACAAAAGAGGGTGACGACATTGGCGATAAAGCCCGACATGCCCCTGTCTTCCTACAGCATCTTCAACTGCTGGAACTATTCATACACCAGACTCTACAAGACAACCACGACATATACACAGACACCAAAATTAAAAAAACAGTTTCACTAAAATCGTCATCCCAATTCGATCAATCAACACGGGAAATAGAAAAGAGGCTAGACTCACCGAGGTGATCATGGAGGAGAGGAGGGCATTGAGCTGCTCCCTCAGCTCGACGGTCGCCATGGCATCTTGCTTGCTTAGGGAACCAGGGCCGAAGTGGGAGACGGTGGCATAGGAAGTAGGCAGAGCTAGGAAATAACTGAGCTAGTGGTGTGGTGTAGGTGAGTTGAATCAATTTACATACAACTGGCGCAAACAAACTGAAATGAACGGGTCCGAACCTCATTTGACAACAGCATAGCAGTGTCGAGACCCTTCTCAAACTTCATTGCATGTTCACGTACAAAGAGATGGTGGCAATGATCAAGTAGACCTGTAATTTTCTTTGTGACTATCTCCTTGATAGGTGGCATTTCTAGATCATCGGCCAGCCTGATCACTACACCATCTGAACCATTCTTGTATGTGGGGATTTATTTCTGATAATATTTGCTAGGCACAATGGCCCTGGTCACAGAGCATTGCTCTAAGTCTTGCTCCCATATAGAGTTGTTGCCTTCATGATCTATAAAATATCCTTGAATCCTGCTAAAAAACCAAGAACCATCATTGTGGGGGAGTTTTGTTTAGTCAAAGGAAAAGCATTTGAAACAAAGGGAGAAAATTTCAAACTTGAAAATGCTTCGCAAAAATCTTACTCATTTACCTTTGACTATTTTGCAAAAGAACTTTGAAAAGGATTTACAAAAAGAATTTGCAAAAACAAAACATGTGGTGCAAGCGTGGTCCAAAATGTTAAAAATAAAGAAACAATCCATGCATATCTAGTAAGTGATGTTTATTGGCTCAAATTCTGAGTAACCTTTGCACTTACACTTTGCAAACTAGTTCAATTATGCACTTCTATACTTGCTTTGGTTTGTGTTGGCATCAATCACCAAAAAGGGGGAGATTGAAAGGGAATTAGGCTTACACCTATTTCCTAAACTAATTTTGGTGGTTGAATTGCCCAACACAAATAATTGGACTAACTAGTTTGCCCAAGTTTATAAGTTCTACAGGTACCAAAGGTTCACCATAAGCCAATAAAAAGACCAAGAGAAAGGGTTCAAACAAAGGAGCAAAGGGACAACCGAAGGTACCCTGGTCTGGCGCACCGGACAGTGTCCGGTGCACCACCGGACAGTGTCCGGTGCACCACCGGACAGTGTCCGGTGCACCAGGGAAGATCGACTTCAAACTCTTCACCTTCGGGAATTCTCAGAGCCGGCGCGCTATAATTCACCGGACTGTCCGGTGTACACCGGACAGTGTCCGGTGCTCCAAGAGGACGCGGCTCCGAACTCGCCAGTCTCGGGAATTCGCATCGGCTGCTCCGCTATAATTCACCGGACATGTCCGGTGTATACCGGACTGTCCGGTGTAACAGCGGGGCAACGGCTCTTTCGGCGCCAACGGCTACCTGCAAGCGCATTGAATGCGCGCCAGAGCGCGCAGAAGTCAGGCACGCCCATGCTGGCGCACCGGACACTCTACAGTGCATGTCCGGTGCGCCACCGGTCATGCAGGCGGGCCCAGCATCAGAGCCGGGTGACGTGGCTGGCGCACCGGACTGTCCGGTGCACCATGCGACAGACAGCCCCACCCAAACGGCTAGTTTGGTGGTTGGGGCTATAAATACCCCCAACCACCCCACATTCAAGTCATCCAAGTTTTCCACTTCTCAACCACTTACAAGAGCTAGTCATTCAATTCTAGACACACTCAAGTGATCAAATCCTCTCCAATTCCACACAAGGCTTTAGTGATTAGCGAGAGAGATTTGCCGTGTTCTTTTGAGCTCTTGCGCTTGGATTGCTTCTTTTCTTTCTCACTTGTTCTTGTGATCAAAACTCCATTGTAACCGAGGCAAGAGACACCAATTGTGTGGTGGTCCTTGCGGGGAAGTTTTGTTCCCGGTTTGATTTGAGAAAAGAAGCTCACTCGGTCCGCGAGACCGTTTGAGAGAGGGTAAGGGTTGAAAGAGATCCAGCCTTTGTGGCCTCCTCAACGGGGAGTAGGTTTGCGAGAACCAAACCTCGGTAAAACAAATCATCGTGTCTCATTCCGCATTTGCTCACGATTTGTTTTGCGCCCTCTCTCTCGGACTTGTATTTATTTCTAACGCTAACCCGTCTCGGAGTTGTGTTTATATTTGTAAATTTCAGTTTCACCCTATTCACCCCCCCCCCCCTCTAGGCGACTTTCAAGAACATTCAGAAATCTAGTGAGAAATGTTGAACAGTTGTATGATCCTCCTAGCCATTAGCCTATGACAACATCAATAGTACAAATGCTATGAATAAACATCACTTCTACTCATCTAGGCACAAGGCATAATACATGGTACACAGAATCGTCAAATGTGCAAGTCTACTGGTCTACATCTAGGAACATACAGTCGCACACCAACGGCTAGCACCGAGCTGAGGGATGAAATCCGCATCACAAAAAAGGAAAGTGCACAAATACTTTGGTTAATTTCAGACGTGGGGTGATCACCTGACGCTACTCCCTTTGAGCTGATGCACGTAAGGGTCCACCTTATCGAAGTCCATGATGGGATGCTCCCTGCAAGCAAGGTAAATCCCAGAGGGGGGCAAGATCAAGTCAAATTGATCTTGCCTGTCTACATAGGGCACAAGGTAAGAATTGCCTGCAACAGCAATAACATAAATGCTAGTCAGGGATGAAGACGGTGTACAGTAGGGAGGTGAGGTCGGAAATGATCCAGTCACAAAAGAGGGTGACGACATTGGCGATAAAGCCCGACATGCCCCTGTCTTCCTACAGCATCTTCAACTGCTGGAACTATTCATACACCAGAATCTACAAGACAACCACGACATATACACAGACACCAAAATTAAAAAAACAGTTTCACTAAAATCGTCATCCCAATTCGATCAATCAACACGGGAAATAGAAAAGAGGCTAGACTCACCGAGGTGATCATGGAGGAGAGGAGGGCATTGAGCTGCTCCCTCAGCTCGACGGTCGCCATGGCATCTTGCTTGCTTAGGGAACCAGGGCCGAAGTGGGAGACGGTGGCATAAGAAGTAGGCAGAGCTAGGAAATAACTAAGCTAGTGGTGTGGTGTAGGTGAGTTGAATCAATTTACATACAACTGGCGCAAACAAACTGAAATGAACGGGTCCGAACCTCATTTGACAACAGCATAGCAGTGTTGAGACCCTTCTCAAACTTCATTGCATGTTCACGTACAAAGAGATGGTGGCAATGATCAAGTAGCCCTGTAATTTTCTTTGCGATTATCTCCTTGATAGGTGGCATTTCTAGATCATCGGCCAGCCTGATCACTACACCATCTGAACCATTCTTGTATGTGGGGATTTATTTCTGATAATATTTGCTAGGCACAATGGCCCTGGTCACAGAGCATTGCTCTAAGTCTTGCTCCCATATAGAGTTGTTGCCTTCATGATCTATAAAATATCCTTGAATCCTGCTAAAAAACCAAGAACCATCATTGTGAAATTCATAATTTACCATTTTTGTACTATATGGATAAAAATCATTTTTTATTTTGCTTAAAATCATGCCATAAATAAAAGATAAATACTGGAATCGATTGAGCTTATGTTTGGGATGATACAAGTTTGAGTAGTTAGCTGAACCCGTCTTGCCTGTGATCAAGATTAACTCAGTCGAGGATTGCCCATCAACCGCCACTCCACCCACCGCAATCGCAGCAACTTGCAAACACAATTATCTTGGTTTCCGTCAGCATCGGCACCAAACTGTAGCACAATCTCACAAGATAGAGGGAAAAAGGAGTGAAAAGAAACACCATGAATTACGCCTTTTGTAATTAACAAGCCCAACTCTAGAATAGACTAAAATGTGAAAACTGACGGTCATAGTTTTGAGTGTTATTTCAAGAAAAGTACCTTCGAGAACATGACATCAGAATCCTAAATTTGCTCTTCTTCATAAAGATGGTATGGATATCAGCTCCACCCTCATGGTGATGTGTAACGCCCCGAATTTTTGCAGTTGAATTTTTTCTTTTCTTTACTCGCCAAATTCGGGCGTTACCTTTTCTTTTTCTTTTTCCCCTCGCTAAACCTTGACCTTTTCCAAAGCTAGCGGGATTCGGTTTGGAATTCCCGTGTAAAGAAAAACCCTAGAGTTGTTTTATGTTGTTTGATGCACCATGCCGAACTATGCATTCTTTGATTGTTTGAAAGTGCAAATGCATTCATCAAGAAAGATCGGATTTCGAAAATAAGGAGAAAACCTTTTCTTTCTTTCTTTTTCTTTCTCTCTCTCCTCTTTTTCTCTCTCTCCCGCGTCGTGGGCCGTCTCTGGCCGGCCCAGCCGCCCCCTGCGCGCCCCCCCCCCTTTGGGCCCAATAGGCCCAGCCGCCCCCCCCACCTCCCCTTTTCCCCCAACCTCCCCTCTCTCTCCCTCTCATTCTCCCTCCCCACCCTAAGCCGCCGCCGCCCCTACCCGCCCCCTGCCCTAGCGCCGCCGCCCTCGCCGTCGGCCGCCCATCGCCGGTGAGCCCCCCCTCCTCTCTCCTCCCTCTCCTCCCTCCCTCTCCCCTCCTCTCCCCTTTGGCTGCCCTTGGCCGCCTGGCCCTCGGCCGCCCCTGGCCGCCCCAGCCCAGCCGCCCGGCCGGCCCTTGGCCGCGCCCTGGCGCCCCTCGGCCGCGCCCTGGCCCCCGGCCAGCCCCAGCCCGCCCCAGCCAGCCCCGGCCGCGCCCCCAGCCCGCGCCTGGCCGGCCTTGGCCGCGCCCTGGCAGCCGCCCGGCCGCGTCCCCAGCCCGCCTGGCCGCGCGCCTGGCCGCTTGGCCGCCTGGCCGGCTCGGCCGCCTGGCCAGCCCGCCCGGCCGCGCGCCTGGCCGCGCGCCTGGCCGCTTGGCCGCCTGGCCGGCTCGGCCGCCTGGCCAGCCCGACCCCCCCCCCCCCCCGCGCGCCCCCGGCTCGGCCGGTCCTGGCCGCCGGTTCAACCGGGCCGGCTCAGCCGCCCTCCCCCCCTGCTCGGCCGCCCAGCCCCCGGCCGGTTCAACCGCCCTAGGGCCGGTTCAACCGCCCCCCCCCTGTTTTTTTTTATTTTTTTTATTTATTTTATTTTATTTACTTTCTGTGATCATAGTTATTTTATTTTAGGTAGGCTAATCATTGTTCATGTTATTGAAATAGGAAGCTCAATTTAAAATTCCGTTATGCTAGTTGATTCACGTAGTTAATTGTTTATCTCATTCAATGTTGATCAACTAAAAATGATTAGGTTTCCATTAGTATATATATAACAGAATTCTTTTGTTAAGAACCAATTGTAACTGATCATTAGTGCATAAGCTTTAACCCCCCCCCCCCCCGCGAGACCCTTTCCCGTTTCTTTCTAACCTTAATGAATGCGATATCGAATGTCATACTTGATGCATACTCACTTTACTTGTTCCCTTGTATGGTGTACTGTTCTTTTGTATTAAATATGTGGATGTATGTATGTTTGCGCTCGCATAGAGAACGATCCGGTCGAAGAGCCCGAGGAATTCGCAGGAGAAGCCCCTGAGCAGCAGTCGGTTGGTGGAGGCAAGTGTCCTTTGACCTATCTCTGTCCTATTCATTCTTTAATTCACCTCCCGCATTACACATTTATACCTAAGGATTGACTAGCTTTTGTTATCCATGTCCTTGTTTACCTATTTGGGTCGGATTATTACTGCTTAGTTTGATGCTATTGCTCAACTCTAATCAATGAACATGATGTGATTATCTATGATACGCTGTTTTCCCTTCTTATTTATGATCATACTTGTGGCATTTAAGGGGACTCGAGCGGTTTCTCGAGTGCCTCTCCGTAAGGACCTGTTCAATGGATGACCGCCCGGGAAAACAGTGCAACCATGAGGGTGGAATGGGACGCCCTTAGCTGAATAATTGGAGGAACCGGGGTGTAGTCCGCTTAGCGGTTGTGCCGTCAATGGGGCTCGGTGTATGCGGCTCGCTCTGCCAAGGTTGATTTGTCCCTTGGGGAGGAGTGCGGTACATTTAGGAAACCTAACGGGCGGCTACAGCCTCGGGGAATCTTTGTAAAGGCTACGTAGTGATGCCCTGCTGGACCACCTAGGTAGTGGTCAATGGGGAGTCGCTCTCTCCGGGCAGAAAGGGAATCACGGCTTGTGGGTAAAGTGCACAACCTCTGCAGAGTGTTATGAAACTGATATATCAGCCATGCTCGCGGTTATGAGCAGCCAAGGGAGCTCCAGAGATTAGTGATACTTGATCAGAGATATTTTGGTACAGGTGGCAATGAGATTGATGATTCTGGTTATGATTATGGTGCTGGTAAGCGGTATTCTTTCCGTTTGGAAAGGATACATTGGGCTAATAACTTGGGTTAATGTTAAAACCTGGCTCTCTACTAGTAAGTAATAACCTGACCAACTAAAAGCAACTGCTTGACTTATCCCCACATAAAGCTAGTCCACTACAGCCAAACAGGATACTTGCTGAGTATGTTGATGTGTACTCACCCTTGCTCTACCCACCAAATCCCCCCCCCCCAGGTTGTCAGCATTGCAACCACTGCTCAGGAGAAGATGAAGCTGTGGAAGGAGACTTCCAGGAGTTCCAAGACTACGACGAGTTCTAGGCGTGGGTTAGCGGCAATCCCCCAGTCGGCTGCCTGTGAAGGCCGTGTTATCTACGTTTCTTTTCCGCACTTTGATTTATTGTAAGAACTATATGGACGTCTCAGACGTATGATGTAATCGACTATTATTTCCCTTTTAATACTATTTGAGCACTGTGTGATGATGTCCATGTTATGTAACTGCTGTGTACGTGAATAACTGATCCTGGCACGTACATGGTTCGCATTCGGTTTACCTTCTAAAACCGGGTGTGACATGATGCATGTAAGTGTACAAGCCATCAGACACCCCATGTTCTTGCTGCCCCATGTATAAGCACATCAGGAGACCCTAAGCTTCCTGCACAGCTCACATCAGTCTTAGCATGCTCAGACAACAATTTGTGAATATATCAAAACAGTTTTTGTGAATTTGTGAATACATAAAAAAGTAGGTCAGTATTAGAACACACATACTACGATGAAAAAAGGGCAAGGAAAACATATACTTACAAGTGAATGTTACATCATCATACTTATGTATGACATTTTTACAACAGATTTTCAGTCCATTATTAATCAAAATAATAATGTTTTTAGAACACAAAAGTGGTTCCCGCAAATAGAAATCATTGAATCACTAACATGAAAAGATGCATGTGAAAGATGTGCTCTAACTGTAGCCGGAAGCTCAGAAATATGTTGATGGCATTAGTTGTAGTAGAAGATAGATTTCTTGTTTAGCATATTGCAAAGACTTACCTGGAAGCAAACCGTAGGGCAGGTGTCGAGCGAGCCGTCAGGCTAGAATCGATGGTTAGGGGTAGACCCACAAGCTTTGCAGCACTAATTATCGGAATTGGTGGGGTGTCCTAGGAGGAATATGAAAGCATCTAGGCCCCTGGTTGGTTTTAGTGATTAATGACAACATAATATTATATGTGACTAACGTGTGTTTTGCAGAGACAAATGGTAAGTTAGGTCGCATAACAGGTAGAAGTACTACAACGGTGAAAACAATCCCGGAGATAAGAACTCGAAGCGACGGCTAAAACGACGAAACAAAAGGTGAAGGTCTACGGAGTCCGAGTGTCAAGGAGATGTGGACACTCGTGATTTAGTTAGGTCTTTTATTCTCTTTTAGCCGTACTATAAAGAGGGGTTGTCGATGAGTAGTTTGACCAAGAGAGTTCTAGTGTAGTGTTGGTGCACAATCACACTCATATACAGTGCTAGGTGTCACTCTAGAACTCACTCACAAGTTAGAACGAAAACCGATTTGAAAATCAGCTGAAAAACAAGAAGTAGGGTTTCTGTCCCTGGGGCACCGGACTGTCCGGTGTGCACCGGACTGTCCGGTGCACCCTCTGCCAGGTGGGACTAGGCTGGTCCGAGGAAGAAGCTTCCTCCACAGAAAACCCGAGAGCGCCTGTTTCAGAGTTGAATTTTAGTGGCGCACCGGACATCGCACCGGACTGTCCGGTGTGCACCGGACAGTGACTGTTCACTGTCCGGTGTGCCATGAGTCCAACGGCTAGCTGTCAGAACTAGCCGTTGGAAACGACCGTTGGCGCACCGGTGGCGCACCGTTGGCTAGGGATGGCAGCGGATCGGGTAAAGTGCGGGTAAGCCATTTACCCGCCCGCTAACATATCCGCGCCTCTAGTGCTTATCCGTGCCCGCGAGAGCTTGCGGGTAAAATTTTCGACCCGTGCCCGTACCCACAAGATATCCGCGGATATCGGGCAACCCGTTACCCGCCAGAAAATACCATAGAGTATGTGGTCATGTTCATTTTACCAAGAACACAACAACTTGACAGACACAATAATGACAAGGAACATAGTTCAAACTTAAAAGTCCACAAACATGATCGATCATCCACAAACATAGTCTCAAACTCTTAAGATAACAACGCAATGTTTTAGGATAAAATGAACACATGGGCAATATTTTGATGGGCTAGTAAATTAAGCGGGTAACGGGTAATACCCGCGGGCGAAATTTTATATCCGTCAATTACCCGCGGGTGAGAAGTGTTGCCCGTATCCTTACCTGTGGGCGAGATTTCTTACCCGTATCCATGCCCATCGGGTACAAAACCCGCGGATATCCGTGCCCGCGGGCAGAATTGCCATCCCTACCGTTGGCGCACCGGTGGCGCACCGGACTGTCCGGTGCGCCAGTGCGCAGAAAATTGCCTGTAACGGCTAGTTGGTGGGTGAGGGCTATTTATACCCCTTCCACCCACCATATTCAATGTCTTGCACTCCACATTTATTCCAGCACATTGCTAGAGCATTGCAAGCACCAAAAGCCTAGTGAGGAGATTAGAGAATCTTAATCCGCGTTTGTTCCTCATTAGCGCTAGCGAGAGCCACCTAGAGCACACACCACTTGCATTAGGCTTCTCTTGGTCAAGCGAAAGTCTACGGCTTGTTACTCTTGGTGATCGGCATCACCTAGACGGTTTGGTGGCGTTGGGAGCTCGGTGATCACCGTGAAGATCTTGTTGGTGACCCGACTCAAGTTTGTAAGCGGTCTCGAGGGATCCACCGCGCCGGAGTGGCAAAGGATCATCTCGTAGTGAGCACTTGGTTCTTGCGAGGACCAAGGGGGAGCGATACCCTTGCGCGGGTGCTCCAACGAGGACTAGAAATTGGAGGACCAAGGGAGAGTGCCGACTCTTCGATACCTCGGGAAAAATTGGAGGAGTCTTCTAAACCTTGCTTTACATTCCACACTTAATTCAAGCACTTTACATTGTGTATTTGTTTAGCAAGTATTTGAAGTATTGTCTTAGCATTGTTGCATTTCTAGTATTATATTCTTAGTGCTAGTAGTTGGGGTGAAGTTGGGCTCTTGCTTAGCTCTTGCTTAGGTTTTAATTAGTGTTAATTTTTAGAAAAGCCCAATTCACCCCCCCTCTTGGGCATCGTGATCCTTTCAGAATAAATAACATTCTCTTCACCTATGATTATAAAAACAATATACTTTAAAAAAAATTGTAAACAAGTTTATGCAAATTAGATCATAAATAATAACAAAATTATTCTCTTCGCACCAATAATTTATTTCCCTACTTTCCTAAAATTTTCAGAGCATCACATGTGATTCTTAAAATTATATATAGATATATTCACAGACTGTCCACTTTTTAGCTTACCCATGCACTCAACAAGTTGATCTGTATCAAATGCATCTGCAAGGCAAAGAATGAAACCTACTTTCAGCTAAGATAAACTAAATCCCAGAAACTAAAAGAAGAGCATATTTTCACATGATTGCATATCAAGTTACAACCAAAGTGAGTTGCACACGATTTCAAAAAAACAAGAGCAATCACTTAGGCCTTGCCTTATGGTCGAGTTTTTTTGGAGGGACATACAATCCCATGTTTCTTTTAATGGCACCTGATAACATTTGATATATAGAACTTCCTATGTGACCTCCATGGATTCAACGCAAGCACCAGATATTAACATAGATCAAATCTCCAAAGCCATCCAACCCACACCCATTTTTACCACAATAATTCATAGAAAATCTAATAATCATTTTAACTAAGGCATCTAGGTTATATGGGAGTTGTTGCGATAGAACAGTTCAACAATGCAAGTCTTTACCCTTTACAGAGCAAGTATATCAATTAGAAACTGTAAATGTCATAGTTCTAGAAGGAAATCAGATAAGTGTAAAATAAGTCCGACAGAAGTCTTATGACATAAATCTTATGACTGATTGATAACAAATTAACTCATCAGAAAGTGAGATAAATTAGACATATATTTATGTTATGATAGAAGTCTGAATATGTTATTGTTTCTGTTCTTTTTCTTGAAAAAGGTAAAAAGTTGACTCCTCTGGAACCAAATTGTGTATCTATTTAGAGACAGGGAATTGAAAATGTTATTGTTTCTCTTCTTCTCCTAGAAAAATACAATACATAAATATGGCATGTTCGCTAGTTGCCGCTCGTTGAGAGAATAAATTGATAGGGAAATGTCCCATCCGACATTCAGAGTGCTGAAACCCATGGTAGAACCAGTCGAAATCCGGTCCTGTCTAGCCACCACTAATATATATCATAGCAACATCAAGAAACAAGTAAATCTCACACTGCTAATCATGCATTATCTAGATCCACACAACAAGAATGTCAGATATGAAAGGAAATGGATTCAAAGGAAGGCAAGTTTGAATCACCTTGCTCTTGGTGACAGAGTAGTTGATGTTAATGGTAGGGAAGAGGATGGCGTCGGTGTCTAGCATCCGCTAGAGCCTCTTGCCCCCGTAGTGGAGATGCCTATGTGCTTGCCGACCCACGGCAACGCGGCGTCCACAGACACAGTGGCGGCGGTGACCTTGCACGGGAACCCCTCCATGGCGAGTGCAAGGCTGGAGCCGCCATGGCTATGGCCGACGAGGGCCAGCCTGTTGCGTTGGGCGCCGCGACGACCGCGTCCAACAGCGGGCGCAAGCACTCCTTGAACGAGCGCACCTCGTGCAGGCGTGCCGGGTGGACGCCGGCTGGGCGCTGAGGGAGGGGCTTTCCGATCAACGACAACTTATGTATAACTTGGTTGTGTTGGCGTCGGTGGCGGGCGCCGGATCCGGAGCCAATGGTGACTCAGGTGGTCGAGCGCGCACGAGACGAAGGCGTCGATAGAGGTCGTGGCGCGCGGGGGTGGGGGAGCCCTGGCGATGACGGCGCGCGGGGGATGGGGCAGTGGAGACGGCGCGCGGGGGTGGGGCTGTGGAGGGGAGATGGGGCAGAGCACGATCCGCGGAAGAACGGCGGACTGGAGGTGGGAGGCGGGGCGGCGGCGGCTCACGCGGGGTGGGGGTGGGGGAGGTGGGGGAACGAACATGGGCGTGGGCGGACGGACGGTGTAGATTTACCGAAGCGAGCGGACGGTACAGATTCACCGAAGGCAGAACCAGGTGAGGCAGCCTACCCCTTACAGCCTTAATAGTAGTAAAGATATTGTCGGGGACCATAATTAGGGGTACCCTCAAGGCTCCTAATTCTCAGCTGGTAACCCCCATCAGCACAAAGCTGCAAAGGCCTGATGGGTGCGATTAAGTCAGGGATCAGTCCATTCGAGGGACTCGATCACGCCTCGCCCGAGCCTAGCCTCGGACAAGGGCAGCCGACCCCGGAGGATTTCCGTCTCGCCCGAGGCCCCCCTTCAGCGGCAAACATATTTCCGGCTCGCCCGAGGCCCTGCCTTCGCCAAGAAGCAACCCTGACCAAATCGCCGCACCGACCGACCAAATCGCAGGAGCACTTAATGCAAAGGTGGCCTGACACCTTTATCCTGACGCGCGCCCCCTAACCGGCAGAGCCGAAGTGACCGCCGTCACTTCGCCGCTCCACTGACCGGCCTGACAGAAGGACAGCGCCGCCTGCGCCACTCCGACTGCGGTGCCACTTGACAGAGTGAGACGGACAGGCAGTCAGGCCCGGCCAAAGGCACCATAGGAAGCTCCGCTCCGCCCGACCCAGGGCTCGGACTCGGGCTAAGTCCCGGAAGACGGCGAACTCCGCCCGACCCAGGGCTCGGACTCGGGCTAAGTCCCGGAAGACGGCTAACTCCACTTCGCCCGACCCAGGGCTCGGACTTGGGCTCGGCCCCAGAAGACGACGAACTCCGCTTCGCCCGACCCCAGGGCTCGGACTCCGCCCTGGCACCAGCCGGCAATCTCCGCCTCGCCCGAACCTAGGGCTCGGACCCGACCTCGGCCACGGAAGACAGACTCGACCTCGGCTTCGGAGGAGCTTCCACATCGCCCAACCTAGGGCGCAGACCAGCCACGTCAACAGGAGGCGCCATCATCACCCTACCCCGAGCTGACTCGGACCGCAGGGAACAAGACCGGCGTCCCATCTGGCTCGCTCCGCCAGATAGGCAATGATGGCGCCCCGCATACTCTGTGACGACTGCGGCTCTCAGCCCCCTTACGGAAGCAAGAGGACGTCAGCAAGGACCCAACCTCTCCGACAGCTGTCCCTCCGTCAAGCTCCAGCACTCCTCCGACGGCCATGACATCACACCAGCTGGGTGCCAAAATCTCTCCGGCTGCCACAACGGCATGTACTTAGGGCGCTAGCTCTCCTCCGCTAGACACGTAGCACTCTGCTACACCCCTCATTGTACACCTGGATCCTCTCCTTGCGCCTATAAAAGGGAGGACCAGGGCCCTCTTAGAGAGGGTGGGCCGCGCGGGAACGAGGACGAGACACGCGCTCGCTTGAAGCCGCTCGCTCCCTCTCCCGCGTGGACGCTTGTAACCCCCTACTGCAAGCGCACCCGACCTGGACGCGGGACGAACACGAAGGCCGCGGGATTCCCACCTCTCTCACGCCGGTCTCCGGCCGCCTCGCTCTCCCCCCTTCGCGCTCGCCCTCGCGCTCGACCCATCTGAGCTGGGGCACGCGGCGACATTCACTCGTCGGCTCAGGGACCCCCGGTCTCGGAACGCCGACAGATATATTCAACCGGATGATAATAAATCAAGACACATAAAACATATACATCAAGTATTATATGTACCCATTAATTATCTAATCTAAAACGAATTTTAATTTGGGCAGGAGGTCTATATGTTGTAGAAACATTTCGTTATGCTTTATGGACATTTAGAAATAATAAAGCCATGCAAGTTGCATTCTGTAAGAATTCTACCCATTATCCATGGTTACAAAGATAGGGTTCGGGCCAATACAACCCGTGGAGGCACAGATTCCGGACACCGATGAGCAAGATAAAAACACACACGGCAATTCCTGCACCGGTGACCAATCTAATCGGCGAACAGTGCGTGAACAGGCAATATGCCGGTACCAAGTCTTCTCTGGAGACTAACACAAGCAGGCACTGCAAAATTCAAGCCGTTGCCCCCGAAATGTGCTCTCGCTCCAAGACCTGTGAAGCAGATCAATGCACTAGATGACTTTCGAGCTGGCAACTACATTCTCTTCGAGACTTCCACGACAGGAGATCCAAATCTAGGTGATGTATCTTTCTTGTTGCTCCTGGAGCAGCCGAGCCGAGGATTTGGCATCCAAATAGAGCCCACTGACTTCCTCGAGATCAGCCTGATAGGGAACATATATAAGCTTAGAGATCATAAGACTTGCGGGAACAAGGATCAGCTTGTAGGAACAAAAGCTCGGCAGATATACCTTGCAGATTTTCTCTCTTCCATTAGTCTTTGAGACCACGCTGGCAGGTGATATCAATTGAATAGCATGTCTGCAAAGAGAATAAAATCTGTTACCATCATTACTCTCTAGCTATGGAGCTGAGGGATGGAAGGAGAAATCGGCTTGTAATATCAAACACTACAGTGAGATCTATTCTAAGAGTAATGCAAACCATAGTCAAGGAGTGTTAAGAGCCTCATTAGGGTTTTAGGGTTAGTCCCCTTGTAATTACATGTTTACCCCTCTTGTAATGGGTTTGACCCAGCTACTTGGCCTATATTAATGTACACCCAACCCTGAGTAGGGTTAGGGTTTCATTTTCCAACTAGGAGATGCATGCCTAACTTCCAAGGACTTGCATCTTTGAACTCATATTTTATTTGAAAACTAATCCATCGAATGCATGGAAAATACCAAAGAACAATACAAAATCTAACCTCAAAGATGTCTGCTGTCCGATCTCGCCTAAATAAGCAAGACTTTCTTCATCCATATCAATCTCCTCCACTTGTGCTCGGATAGCCAATATCTGTAAAGGGCAGCAAACAAAGATTAATGAAAATTCTGCACAGGAAAAACAACAGATAGAAATAACGCCCCAAATAAGTAAGAACCTGTATCATCTCAGTAGGGCCATATGTCTCTGTCCGAATAATCACCAACCTATCTAGAAGATCCACCGGTATACCATGTGGACTTGTCATATCAGTTCCTCTGGACAAAACCATTACACGATTCATTACTAAAGTAATCAATCAATCATGGTGCAACTTAGTAGACAAGTACAGATTTATGCTGGGTATTGAACTTAGCTGCAGAGTAGTCTGGCAAATAAACTGCCTACCTTACATTACATATTCCCCTATTCGTAGCAAGTATCACAATTGGTGATAATGGGCTCTCCAATGCACGGTTAAGATAAGAAAAACATTCGATATCCAACATGTGGACCTGAAAAAAAATTGATTAATTGATTTTTGAATAACCAGAAGACAGTCAGACACAATCAAGTTCAACAATTGTGGCACTGCACCATTAGGCGGATAAAATATGTTTATCAATCAGCAGAATCAATATTCTTCCTACTTTTTTTGTTAGGACAGGACAGGTGGATTTTTCAGTCACAAGTGCAATAAAATAATACCTCGTCAATGAACAAAACACCAGGTACAAGCTCTGCAATTCCTTCATCGATATATCTATTTACCACCTGTCATCATATAAAATTAAAAACCAGCTGAAAATTCTTATATGATTATCCAAATTTGATACTGCCTAAGAAACTAAAAAAATGGTAGTCAAAAAGAAGAAAACCTTATTAATTTCTTGGCGTAGTTTTTCGGTGATTTCAGTCTTTCGTGGTTTCATCATCTGGCCCATAAGGGACAAAATATCTTGGCCACCTTGTGGCTGAGCATTTGCTGCATCAAGGTCATGAAGTGTGACATCCTGCATAAATCAGTGAGAAGATTATTTCCTCTTCAGACCAAGAGCACAGAATACATGAAGCCTCCATGTTGAGATGCAAATACAAGCATTAATTCTTATTAAAAAAATATGCTCCTTGTGATAATACAATCAGGAAATCTAACAGCAAACTTTCAACTATTTATTTACTACCTCCGTCCACAAATGTTTGTCACTAAGGTATTCGTGTTGGTCAAACTTTCTTAAGTTTGACTAGATTTATAGAATATATTAGCAACATTCATATCTTCGAATAATTTTACTACAAAAATAGATTCAAAAATCTATCTAACGATACTAATTATGTACTATAAATATTAATATTTTCTTATATAAATGTGGTCAAGGTTAAATATGGTTGACTCCTCGGAAAGTGAGAACGGCCAACATCTGTGGACGGAGGCAGTATGTAACACTAGCATAAGCAGCAAGGACAGAACCAAGTTAATCGGCTCTAAGAGATTCTTGTTGGAAGGACTTGGGCTGAGGGCCGATGGTGATGCACATAACCGTTTTTTGTGACCTTTATTCATGCATATATTACTCTACAAGGAAGCGACAGTCACTAGCATTGCCCAATGACTTCTCAATATTTGTTCTGGAAATCTGGTGTGACCATCTTATACTACCACCCAACTAGCTGATTTGCAAACCACAAGCGCAGCTTCCATTATAGAAGAAAAAGATGAACAAGGCGACCAGCAATTTTGCAGGGAAAGCACATGAATATTTTTTGTAGCAAAAAATGATTGTAACAAGCTATCATCAACATATCAACTTGCAATAATATATTCTTATAGCTTTCCGCCAACATTTTGTGAAGTAAACTATTGACAGCAATTTGTGATAGAAATTATCGGTCAAAGTCGCATCTTGATTCTTGAGTACTGCTCCAACAATGGAAAGATTTGTTTTAATCATGACAACATTCACTAACAAAGGGTACTGTGTGAAAAAAGATCGCTGCAGAAAATAATGAAATGCTAAGATAGCATCAGAATGATACCTGCACTATTTCTTTTTTCTTATGGACTTCACCTTTGGGGATAGGAACATACTCTTCAGCTTCAAGATCGTATTCTGTAGCAAAAGAATCACATCTACCAACTCTTTTCACTGCTCCACTATTTGCTTCGATGTATATAACATCACCCACTGCCACCTATATCCATATGCAGATAATGAGTAACCTAAAGCAACAAATGAAGATAGCAAAATAGATACAGTAACCCAAAATGCAAATATAGTGCATTTTCTCAATGTTTGAGGAGCCACTCAGCACCAGTACATATGACAGCGAGTTAGCATAAAATTTTCCGAGGGTAATTTATCAATAGACAGAAGATTTAAAATGTTGATCAAGACATTATTTCAAGTAAGAAACAACTAGACTGCCCATTGTTATAGAAGAGTAAAAACTTGATCCAAAAGTCTACCACCAACAGGATAGGCAAGGAAGCAGGCAGTTACCTTTTCCTTGATCAGAGCATCATAAATTGAAGAATCTAACTTCAGTTGCTTAGTCCCTTTAACAGTCTTTAAGCTGATGATTACATGGCTAATGCTTTTTGCATATCCACCAGTTGTACTCTCAGCCTCTTCTGGGGAAAGTTCAGTAACCTAGGAACAGAGCAACACTGGTAAATCTATTATAGACTAACAATGGTAAATTTATTATAGAAGCAAGAAGTGGAACATCAGCTATCAAAGCGATAATGAAAACCATTGATAAATAAAGGAAATCACTAATGTAATTATAGCCTAGTATTCGTTTAACTTGGACATGGGCATATATGCATTGCTTACCTCTCCTTCATAAACCTCTTTGTTTTCCTTTATACGCAAACCTATAGCTCTACGGAAATTTTCCATCAGCACCTCAGTTTTCTTGACCTCCGAGGAGTACACTTCTGATCCTACCATAGGACAGAAAGGGACCTGCATTGTATAGTGATAGAGGAAGGAAACATTAGACTATAACATAAGTGCTACGGTGACTTCAGCAAGCGCATTTTATCAGACTGTCCCCTAGAACACCAATTTGGCAAGCACATTTTACTGGACTGTCCCCCTAGAACACCAATTCAGCTAGTTGAACACAAAACTTGAACCACGCAGCTAAAATGACATTAGGTATGATAAAATACCTCCAGAACTCTATGAATTTTAGCTAAACTTTTTGGTGTGCCCATGCAGAGCTTCTTGTTACCAAATAGGGTAATAATCTATTATAAACAGTCGAACAGAGAATTAACTGAGGATAGCCAATAGTTATCAGAACATATCCTCATGGTCCAATAGAAGAATTGAGTAGATAAAATCTGGTACTACCAGTCAATATAGAAAACCAGTAGATTAAATTTGGCCCTCTTTCTTACAAATGTGCATACAACGGCAGGACATTGGCACGAGACATTATGACCCACAACGAAGGACAAAGGGGGAGAAATATGTAACATCCGACCCACTTGTCTGAAGTGGTGCCATTGCAGCCCACTACACGGCCCAAATCGAGATGTACAAAAGGAGCAGTTAGGTCTGGACAGGGGACAGGAAAGAGAATACCCAGAACATTTTCCAGTCGTCTTCCTCGTGGAGAAGCGGCAAGGCGAGTTTGTCGGAGTCTCACGCCCCGTTCCTCGTCGACGGCGGCCACGAGACGTGACAATTGGTATCAAAGCTCTGGTCCTCGGCGGTGGCGAAGGCTTGGTGTTCCCGGCGGCAAAGTGGAAGCGTGGGGTGGTGGCGAGAGAAACAGAGCCTGCAACCTGTTCGACGAGTTGCCTGGGTGTCGTTCACTCGGCTGGGTCGTCGGCGCAGGCTTCGTTCTCCATCGACGATCTGTGGCGTTTCCTCGCTACAGCGCCGTTGGTGATGCCGTCCGCTCAGACAAGCATCCTGCTCGCTCGCTGCGATGCCGACATCGGAGCAGAAGGGCGAGGAACGATGTGACAAGGTGATGTGGGTCCTGGATCGCCTCGACAGTGGGTTGGAGGCGATGGAGGTGAAGCAGAAGGGTCTGCACGATCATACGTGCAACGTGGAAGCAGCAGTGTGGAACATCCCAGTTCTGCTTGAAGGTATGGCCCCTCTTGTGTTCAATGAAATGCCCCCCTACTGCAGTGAGGAGGTCATTGCCCTTCCAAGGTGCTTTGGAGGTTCTGGTTATTCAGTGTTCGATGAAACATCTGCTGAGAAGGTGGTCTGGGATGAAGAAGTATTACTTGGTTTTTGGCAGCAGCTAGCTCATGGGGTGGGGAACCAGATGCCCAACGATTGCAAGCAGGATGTTGAGACTGATGCCCCATGGTTGTTTGTTGGAATGTCACAGCAAGCAAGTACAGAACCAATGTTCGGTGAAATGGGTCTTAAAGTGGCATGGGATGAGGAGATGCAATCAGAAACTTATACGCATGAAGGTTTATTGAAGCAGCTTGCTCAAGGAGTTGAAGCCTTAGAAGTATCGGCTAACAAAGATGTTTTTGGTGATGATGTGGGGGCTCTGGGAGGTGGAGAAGCCTCAGAAGAATTGGTAAATAAGGATGCTGATGTTGAAGATGAGGCAACTGCAGTGGTTTTGAAGGATGGAAGCATGGACGGGTTTCCTTCTGCATGTACTGGCCGTGTGCTTGAGGATAGTCTTGAGAAGCAGCAAAATGCTGAAGACCAAGTTGTTGCCGGCGAGGTGGTTGAAGGGGTTAGCAGTCAATTGCTGAAGTTGTATGAGCAAAACCGTATAACGCAGGCATCATCATCACAGGGAAGTGAAGCGGAAGGGAACTCTACTGGTGTGTGTAATCAATGTTCAACTGTAAATTCTGAAATGAACTCTAAGGAATCATCTGTTTATGGTCATTTTCAGACATCCAGACCGCCAAATTTGCAGCAATCGTCCTCAACAGGAGAAACTGTTGGGGGCAATGAAGCTCCTGTTGGTGTGATGAATAAAATTAACAAGGATAAGAAGCAGAACTCGTCCAATGGTAGCATGCCTCCACCAGACATTGAAATTGTTGATGGATTAATGGAGAATGACCATTATGTCAAGCAGAATCTACCAACAACAGCTGAGGACATGGGAGGTCCGATGGAGAGTAAAGAACAATATCCTCGAGCACCTCATAAGCAAAATTATGTTTCTGAGGACAAGTCACAACAGCTTGATGACACACTGAAACACCAAAAGGGATATGATCATCCTCAACTTGTAGGGAGCCCTGAGCAGAATATATGTGATTCTGCTGTCCTGGCGGTCTTCCTGAAAGTGGCAACTAATGGATCCACAAAACTGAGTCCTGAGTGCGATGGTCAACCTTACTGTACATGGTTCGTGACCACTATGACAGGCAAAGTGCCAAGTCGATTTCTCTTGAGCCTCGGTCTGGATCACTTGGAGGAGATGCAGCAAGTAACATGGGAGCCCATGTCTCACATGGATCTGTTTCTCGCAAAGGAGCTGCGTCCTATGGCAGACCCGTCTCTAGAACTTGCAGCTGCTATTGGTGCGAGGTCCGACGGGCCAACGAGCAAAATGACCGTCTCTACGATCTTCGAGTCGGCCAGCTGCACATCTAGTAGACCGGGAACGAGAACCACACTCATGCTGACTGCACCCTTGCAGATGGTTAGCATTGACAAGTTCATGTTAGCCCAGTATGCAATGAGTGTGACGAATGAGCTTGTCAGGATGGCATTTTCACCATGTGTTGGAGTGAAGCCTACTGGGTTTATGTCTGAGGTTTCTAGGGAGTTGGGCATTGTCATCATTGGCAGTAGCGCTGCTTCTGTGAAGATCTTCAGGGATGAGAGACGACAATCGGACATATTCTGCTACATTATTTCAATGGCAGCAGCCGCTGATAAGATCTTGCCTGTTGTAGGAAGCAGAAATGGTGCATTGCTGCTTATGCAAGCAGAACTCCAAGTGCTTTCATCTCTTGGCATGCTTCTTCTTTGGATGATTAGACCTTGGAATCCAGGCATTTTGGCTGCACTATGTGTCACTGTTGCTTGGGGACAAGCAACGTTTCGACGGGGCGGTAATGTAACATCCGACCCACTTGTCTGAAGTGGTGCCATTGCAGCCCACTACACGGCCCAAATCGAGATGTACAAAAGGAGCAGTTAGGTCTGGACAGGGGACAGGAAAGAGAATATCCAGAACATTTTCCAGTCGTCTTCCTCGTGGAGAAGCGGCAAGGCCAGTTTGTCGGAGTCTCACGCCCCGTTCCTCGTCGACGGCGGCCACGAGACGTGACAAAATAAACCCCTCCCTTTACCACCAAATGTATGAACAGCTGCTTCGTGTGAGGACCGAGAAAAATGAGCAACCGAACGCACGGACCTTGCTGCCGAGCTCCTGGGCTATGCCGAGCGCTAGCGCCGTCTTGCCCGTGGCGGGCGGACCCGCAAGGAGCACCGCGCGGCCGGCCATCTTCTTCTGGCGAATCATGTCGACCGCCAGCCCGGCCGCCTCGCGCGCCGCCGCCTGGCCCACGAACCCCGCCGCCAACGCAATCGCCATCCCATTGGCCTGCTCCGCTCCCATAATAAGAAAACGAAGGGGAAAAACAGTGAGGAACTAGTACGCAAACACACAGAAGCTAAAAACCCTAGAAAAAACAGGGCGAGGAGGAGCTCAGGAGCGGGCAGCTACGTCGAGGCCGAGTCCCTTGATGTGGGTGTGGGTGGCGATGCGCTGCTTCTTCGAGGTCGACTGCACCTCCTCGATCCTCATCGCCGCCAACAACGCCGGTTATGCGCTCTCTGTTTCTGTGGAGCTGCCTCCTCTCCGGCTCTCCCGCCGCAACAAATTTTGGGGGCAGGGGATGGGAGACGGGACGGGGACGCCGCGCCACTGGTCTCCTGTGGGAAGTTGTCTGTGCTGCCGCCTCGACTGGCGGAGTCTGGGACTGCGGAAGCAAAGGGGTGGCTGGGCCGGCCGGTCTTGGGCTGTTATTAGGCCGTGGGAGAGGCTTGGGCCTCTCAGCATTTATATTTAGGTCCCATTTAAATGTCCTAGGTCAGGTTCAAAGAAACAAGGATCTATTTCGTTGTGGACCAAAGAAGCCCGACCAAAATTTGGTAGCTTACAAAGCTGGCCTTAGCCAAAATTCGGCTCAAGTTTTGGTGTTTGGTTTGTGACCAAAATGCACTGAGGCCAAGCCAAAATTTGGCAGCCAATTTGCTAGTATTGGTTTTGACTAAAAAATGGCATAGATTTATATTGGCATGGCCAAAATTTTGTGGGCATGACCAAAATTTGACCTACAACCAAATACCAACTAAAATAGCTTGGCAAGACTAATATTTGTCATGGCACTCTTGGGCCTACATTCAAACACACCCTAGAGCTAATAGTTGGGAGCACAATTTTTCAAAACAACGGTATTTCAAAAGCCATGACATAAGCTCAGTTTTAAATACCAGTTTTAAAATACCACGGTATTCAATACATAGAGTTGTTTAGAAACACAGTTTTCAGCGCGTGTGGCCGAGCGATGGCCTCTTGAGTCTTGAGCATCGGGATGCTAGGCGACGGGCGATGGAGCTCCTGGCCGCCGGACGATGGGGCTCCTGGGCAGGGAACGGGGCTCCCAGGCAGGCAGCGGGATTGAGCTGGTGGCAGGCTCCAAGGCGAGGAAACTCAGCAAACTGAGGTCGCGACCCAAGTTTACAAAACTTTGAAACAACTACAGTATTAGCAACGCCGTTCATATATATATATACTAGCTGAGTGCCAGTGTGTTGGAACGGAAATATATAATACCAATATACTACGATAACTTATATACAAAATGTGTGTTATATTGTTATGAGAAAATGTTTCATAATCAATTTGTGGTCCTAGCCATACATAAATTTTGTTATTTTAATCTAGTTGTTTCACCACTACATTGCAACCATAAGTATCATGCAGACTTCGATATATACTACGATTTGTATGGTCTCATCATTAGAAAGCACGTTCCACACATGCCGGAAGAAATTTCCTCGTACATCGTTAGTTATCAGACACGCACCACCATATGCTCTTGCTTAAACAAAAGGTAAGTATGTGTATTTGCGAAGAGAATTAAAGGCAGGCCGGCACAAAAGCTACCCTGACGGTGACGAGGATGACGAACTGGTCACTGTTGTCGATCCTCCTCTACGTCACCTCCGGCGCCAAGATGACGCCACAATCCTCGATATAGTAGTCGTCGAACGCGCGCGACATGACGAGTACCGATGACTCTTGGTTGGGCTGCCAAACGAAGTGCACCCCGGGCTCATCAGCGAGGTAGTACCCCTAGCCGTTGCACCACCGGATGCGCTACTCCATTATATACATCATGTTCGAGGACACTCACACAACGTCAGCAACGTCCATCGTCCCAGCGTACAAGAATTCATGTCTGGTCAGTAGCGACTTATGTGGCAGGTTGGGCTTCAGGTGGACGGTAAGCTGGATGGCGTGATTGCATCGTCGTCGGATGTGGTGTCCAGAACAACCCGAGAGTCGTCGACATTGGCGATAACCATGAGGCCCCCTGCTTAACGATGGACAGCGCGGTGCAGCTGCTCTGGACCGCGTCCAAGCGGCGGCTTCGCGGGAGCTTGTCGTACACAGCGGCACATGCGACCACGTAGGACTGCTTCTAGAAATCGAACTGACAGTCACCAAGCTTCTTCTCGTCATCGATGAGCGACGCCAACGCGAGTGCCTCCTACTCATGGTGTTTGTTCGGGGTTTCAAGTAAGAAACATGGATTCATGCTTGGCGTTGGTTTATGAAAATGACTCACAAGTCTGATCCATGGAAAAAATATTACAAAGAAAAAATGTCACGCATGCAAAAAGGGAATTTAAGTATAATACATTATTCAAACAAAAGAAATTGCAAGAATCTCGATGATACTTATCTACTACTACTGTCGGCGTTTCGAGACCGGGGGGTCCCTAAGCCGACGAGTGAAGTGTCGCCGCGTGCCCCAGCCCAGATGGGTCGGCGCGAGGCCGAGCGCGAAGGGGGGAAGTGAGGTGGCCGGAGATGTGCGTGAGAGAGGTGGAAATCCCGCGGCCTTCGTGTTCGTCCCGCGCCCAGGTCGGGTGCGCTTGCAGTAGGGGGTTACAAGCGTCCACACGGGGGAGGGAGCGAGCGGCCTCACGCGAGCGCCTGTCTCATCCTCGTCCCCACGCGGCCAACCCTCTCTAAGAGGGCCCTGGTCCTTCCTTTTATAGGCGTAAGGAGAGGATCCAGGTGTACAATGGGGGTGTAGCAGAGTGCTACGTGTCTAGCGGAGGAGAGCTAGCGCCCTAAGTACACGCCATCGTGGCGGCCGGAGAGATTTTGGCGCCCGGTTTGTGTGATGTCGTGGCCGTCGGAGGAGCGCTGGAGCCTGGCGGAGGGACAGCTGTCGGTGCTGTCGAGTCCTTGCTGACGTCCTCTTGCTTCCGTAAGGGGGCCGAGAGCCGCCATCGTCAGGGTGCGTGCGGGGCGCCATCATTGCCTATCTGGCGGAGCGAGCCAGATGGGATGCCGGTCTTGTTCCCCGTAGCCTGAGTCAGCTTGGAGTAGGGTAATGATGGCGCCTCCTGTTGACGTGGCCGGCCTGCGCCCTAGGTTGGGGCGATGTGGAGGCTCCTCCGAGGTCGGGGTCGAGTCCGTCTTCCGTGGCCGAGGTCGAGTCCGAGCCCCTAGGTCGGGCGAGGCGGAGGCCAGGGCGGAATTTGAGTCCTGGGGTCGGGCGAAGCGGAGTTCGTCGTCTTCTGGGGCTGAGCCCAAGTCCGAGCCCTGGGTCGGGCGGAGCGGAGTTCGCCGTCTTCCGGGGCTTAGCCCGAGTCCGAGCCCTGGGTCGGGCGGAGCGGAGTTCGCCGTCTTCCGGGGCTTAGCCCGAGTCCGAGCCCTGGGTCAGGCGGAGCGGAGCTTCCTATGGTGCCTGCGGCCGGGCCTAACTGGCTGTCAGCCTCACTCTGTCAAGTGGCACCGCAGTCGGAGCGGCGCAGGCGGCGCTGTCTTTCTGTCAGACCGGTCAGTGGAGCGGCGAGGTGACGGCGGTCACTTCGGCTCTGTCGGCTGAGGGGCACGCGTCAGGGTAAAGGTGTCAGGCCACCTTTGCATTAAATGCTCCTGCGATTTGGTCGGTCGGTGCGGAGATTTGGTCAGGGTTGCTTCTTGGCGAAGACAGGGCCTCGGGCGAGCCGGAAATATGTTCGCCGCTGGAGGGGGGCCTCGGGCGAGGCGGAGATCCTCCGGGGTCGGCTGCCCTTGTCCGAGGCTGGGCTCGGGCGAGGCGTGATCGAGTCCCTCGAATGGACTGATCCCTGACTTAGTCGCACCCATCAGGCCTTTGCAGCTTTATGCTGATGGGGGTTACCAGCTGAGAATTAGGAGCATTGAGGGTACCCCTATTATGGTCCCCGACAGTAGCCCCTGAGCCTCGAAGGGAGTGTTAGCACTCGCTTGGAGGCTTTCGTCGCACTTTTTTGCAAGGGGACCAGCCTTTCTCGGTTGCGTTTTGTTCCGGTGGGTGCGCGCGAGCGCACCCGCCGGGTGTAGCCCCCGAGGCCTCGGAGGAGTGGTTTGACTCCTCCGAGGTCTTAACGCCTCGCGCAATGCTTCGGCTGGTCTGGTCGTTCCCTCATGCGAGCTGGCCGTAGCCCGGGTGTACGGTCGGGTCCCAAGTTCTCGGGCTGGTATGTTGACGCTGTCAACGGTTTGGCCGGAGCCGGGTTTGCGAGAGCAGCCCCTGAGCCTCTGCACAGGGCGAGAGGGCGATCAGGGACATACTCAACTTTTTTACATATGCCCCTACGTCGCCTTTCCGCAAGGAGGAGGGGGGGAGAGCGCCATGTTGCCCTCGGCGAGCGCCGAACATGGTGTCTCCGGTGAGCTACAGGCGGGTGATCCGAGCGGACGTCCGTGCCCCATTCGTTAGGGGTCGGCTAGAGGCCCAGAGGCGCGCCCAAAAGTACCTGCGGGTGATCTGCCGGACCCGGTCCCCTGGCGACGGGGTCCGAGGGCTCGATGCCTCCCTCTGATGGGATTCTGTTACAAGATCGTTCCCGCTGGTCTCGTAAATGTCCTAGGGTACCTCGGGAGCACAGCCCGAGCCTTAGTTATGTATCGAACGTACCCATGGTCATCCCTCGCTCTGTGTCTGAGGCGGCTGTGAACCCTTCAGGGGCCAGCCTTCGAACCCCTGATCAGTAGTGGGCGCGAAGCCCGAGTAGCCTGAGGCAGCCGTTGAACCCTTCCGAGGGGCCGGCCTTCGAACCTCTGACCAGTAGTGGGTGTGGAGCCCATGTGCTCTGAGGCGGCTGTTGAACCCTTCCGAGGGGCCAGCCTTCGAACCTCTGATCAGTAGGGAGGCTCGGAGCCTGGTTCCTTCACGGGGAAGGATCCTTTTCGGGGTATCCCCTTTTCCCGGTCCCTGTTGCAAGAGAGAGAGAGAAAGAGGAAAAAAGGAAAAGGATACGAAATCGAACGACGCGGCGTACCTTTTTTGACGCGGTCATTATGGCGAAGGCGAAGCGTCGCTCGCTTCTCCTGCCAGAGGCGCCGCCTGTCCCACCGCGGAGTTAATGCAACGAGGCGAGTGGTTCGCGGGGCAGCCGTTGCGCATGCACGAGCCGTTCGAGGAACGGAACATGGGCGCGTTGTCTTCACGCCGTGGGAGAGGGTTCTCTCGCTGCCCCCGGATGGGACGTAAGCTTGGCTGACGACGTGACCGCTGCTCCTGCCCGCCTGCCACCACCATTACTGCCGGCCCATTTTTGGCCGCATTGACCGTCGCGCCAGGCTGGCGCCGCTGGGTCGTGCGCTGGGTCGCCTCGAGTCGCGGTATTGGTTCTGCGGTCGAGGAGGCGCGGTGGTGGCGCAAGTGGCGGTGCAGTTGCATGCACAAAGCATTCGGCGCGCCGGTTGCATGACGCGTGGGCCTGGGCCTCCATGCTGGGCGTGTCGGGAGTCGGAGAAGTGCGCCCACTTGGCGCGGTTGCATGCCGCCTGCATGGCTGCCCGCCCTTTCGCCCGCTGGTCTGGGCAAAAGTGGAGAGCCGCTTGTAACCACTGGGCGGTTGCACGCACCGCGCACGACAGTTTGGCTTCTTCTGCTCTGCGCCGGCTTGCATGACGTGTGGGACCCAGCCCCCGTGCCGTAGGGGAGGGCCTTGGAGCGTGTTGGAGAAGACTCAGCCCACGACGGCTGGGGACGCAAGTAGGGAGAGTCGCCTTTAAAAGGAGGGTGACCCTCTTGGAAGGCGATCACGTCTTCGCGCTCCCTTATGCATCGTGTCTTTCCACCTTCCAAGCCCCCGGATGGGGGATATCCGCTGTCTTTCCGCTTCGTCGTTGGAGGAACGCAACTCCGCGGGAGTTGGTACCTTTCAGCCGTCGTTCGGCTTCAAGGATTTTCATCCGGCAGCCCGGCTGCATCCCCTCGCCAGCGGTCACCCAAGGCAGTGACCACCAGCTTGATGGTGGGGAGAAGCGAACCGGGCTGCTGCCTCCGCCCTGCCCTCAGCTTCAAGGATCTTCATCACCCTTGCTGGGGCGGAGGGTGAGGCGAGTAGGGAGGCCGCCTCCGCGTGGGTCGGTAACCCTTTTCTTCCCCCGGCATCTGGGGGAGAAAGGCATCTCCCAGCTCCGCGGAGGCTTCCCTCAGCCATGCCGGGGTAGGCGGACCGCCGCTGCTCAGCCAGGGTGCAGCATTCCATCCTCCGTCCGGATGATGGTTGCGCCGCGTGCGGGCCGGCCATGTCCAGGCCTTCCTCGCGCCGACAGCCGCATCAGTGGGTCGCCCAGCATGTCGTGTGCCGTGAGGGCGGCGCTCATGTTCTGGGCGGCTCCGGTGAGGGCGAGGACCTGCCGGTGCGCTTTGAGGCGTCTGGAGCCCGCTGGCGCGGTGCTGAGGTGGTGGCAGCCGGAGAAGGCTTCTCTGTCAACGAGATTGCCAACTCTGCCCGCACCCCTGGGCCTCCGTCTTCCGGCCTGAATGGCTGGTTCTCGTCCTCGGTGAACGAGAGCCCCCCTGCCGTAGCGCCCGCCCGGAAGCCGCTGCTGAAGCTGCTTCGCCGCCCGGGGCGGAGGTCATCGTCGCTGCTGCCGGAACGGGCGACGGCGAGCCACCCGTCGGCCTTCTGTTGCTCCGCAGGCCCCCCAATCGCGTGGGGTTGCTCATACCTGCGGAGGTGGAACCGGAGTTCCGTTTGTAATGGCACCTCGAGTGCTGGTGTTTCGTTCAATGCGGCTGTCAAGGCCTGAACATATATGTAATTTCGGCACGGAGCCGTGTTTTTTCCTCATTTTCGAGCACTAAGACTCGCCTGTTGGTTGTCTGAACTGCTTCTCCAAGCGTGAGTCGCCCCGTGTAAAGGTGACGAGTGAGGTATCCGTATCCCGGAGGCGTAGGAGTCCCTCGGCTCGGTCAGCCTTGTTGTCCGAGGCTTCCCTTACTTGGTTAGAGGAAAACCCTCGGCCGCTCTTCGATGAGCCGAGGCCAGGGGTAGCGGTGCCAGCGCGAACAGAGGCAGAGTTGGCTCGAAAAGAAGGCCTGGCCGGCCGGAGCATGGCTGGGTCGTCCGTTAGCGGGGCCGACGCTGGAATTGATCTGTCGAGGCCTCGGGCCGGGCTGATGTCCTTGGGGGACAGCTGGCCGAGGCCCCGGGGTGACCGGCCGAGCCGCCTGCTCGGGCCGGATTCTCAGAGAAGACCCTGGCGGCGATGGCCCGGGCTTGGTGATGACGTTGTCCTTCAGATCGGAGACCCTTGGACCGCGTCGCCGTCCGAGGCTAGGTCAGACCTCGCCGAAGGTGTTGTCGATGCCGAGGGTGCTGCTGCTCCCCTTAGCCGTCAAGATCCAAGCCTGCAGGATCGGACCCTCTTGTAGCGTGTGTTTTCTGCGGCCGCCGAGGCCAAAACACACCCTCGCCGTGTTGTAAAGCCGCGTCTCCTTTCCTCTTGTTTCGAGTATCTGGACTTTTTTTGTCGGTAACAGAATTGTTTGTGCTAGCGAGAGTTGCTTCTCACGGAAGGTGATGAGTGAGGTATCCGTATCCCGGAGGCGTAGAAGTCCCTCGGCTCGGTCGACCTTGCCGCTTACGCGCACTCTTACCCGTCCATGGGGTTCTGTCACCGACGCCGTCGAGAAGGCTCGAAGAATTGCTCCGGCAGAAGAGCTTCCAAACGTGAAGACTTGTTCGGTCCGCGGAATCACTTATCCGAACGTGAGTTACTTATCGCAGAAGGCGATGAGTGAGGTATCCGTATCCCGGAGGCGTAGGAGTCCCTCGGCTCGGTCAGCCTTGTCTGCTTACGTGTACTCCATCGTTTTCAGGATCCACTTTTGAAGTAGTCGAAAAGCACGAAAGACATTCTGGCAGAAAAGATCTTTTTTCAAGGAAAATTTCGACGCAGAGGGGGTTCCCCCCTTTTAGCCCCCGAGGGAGGGTCGAGCTTTGCCGAGAAAAGGCTGACCCTTCCTTGATGACTAAACTCTGCGTGGGAGCGAGGTATATGAACAACTTGAAAACATCTTAAGGGTAGAAGCGGCGTAGCTGTTGGATGTTCCAAGCGTTGCTGTAGACCTCGCCTTGACTGTTGGCCAACTTGTACGTTCCGGGCTTCAGAACTTTGGCGATGACGAACGGCCCCTCCTAGGGGGGCGTGAGCTTGTGTCGACCTCGGGCGTCTTGTCGCAGCCGAAGCACCAGGTCGCCCACCTGGAGGTCTCAGGACCGGACCCCTCGGGCGTGGTAGCGTCGCATGGACTGCTGGTACCGCGCCGAGTGTAGTAAGGCCTTGTCCCGAGCCTCTTCCAGCTGGTCCAGCGAGTCTTCTCGACTAGCTTGGTTGCTTTGGTCGGCATAGGCCCTCGTCCTCGGGGAACCGTATTCCAGGTCTGTGGGCAAGATGGCCTCGGCCCCATAGACTAGAAAGAACGGCGTGAAGCCCGTGGCTCGGCTCGGTGTCGTCCTCAGGCTCCAGACCACCGAGGGGAGTTCCTTCATCCATCGCTTGCCGAACTTGTTGAGGTCATTTGTAAATCCGAGGCTTGAGTCCTTGTAGAATCATGCCGTTGGCATGCTCTACTTGCCCATTCGTCATGGGATGAGCCACGGCGGCCCAGTCCACTCGGATGTGGTGATCCTCGCAGAAGTCCAGGAACTTTCTGTCGGTGAACTGGGTGCCGTTGTCGGTGATGATGGAGTTCGGGACCCCAAAACGATGGATGATGTTGGTGAAGAACGCCACCGCCTGCTCGGACCTGATGCTGTTTAGGGGTCGGACCTCGATCCACTTGGAAAATTTGTCGATGGCGACCAACAGGTGCGTGTAGCCCCCGGGTGCCTTCTGCAAGGGGTCGACGAGGTCCAGACCCCACACAACAAAAGGCCATGTGATGGGTATCGTCTGCAGAGCCTGAGCGGGCAGGTGGGTCTGCCTTGCGTAGAACTGACACCCTTCGCAGGCGTGGACAATTCTAGTGGCGTCGGCCACCGCCGTTGGCCAGTAGAAACCTTGTCGGAAAGCATTTCCAACAAGGGCTCAAGGTGCTGTGTGGTGGCCGCAAGCCCTCGAGTGTATTTCTCGGAGGAGTTCCTGACCTTCGGTGGTGGAGATGCATCGCTGGAGGATGCCTGAAGGGCTGCAGTGGTAGAGCTCCTTCCCTTCTCCCAGCAAGACGAACGACTTGGCGCGCCGCGCCAACCGCCGAGCTTCGGCTCGATCGAGGGGTAGCTCTCCTCGGTGGAGATATTGCAGGTACGGGGTTTGCCAGTTTTGATCAGGCGTGACCTCGCTTTGCTCCCCCTCGACGTGCAGCGTCTCGCCCTCAGGGGCCGAGGGTACCTCGGGCCGAACCGAGGGTGCCTCAGGCCGAGCCGAGGGTGCCTCGGACTGTGCGGAGGGTACCTCGGGCTGGGCCGAGGGTGCCTCAGGCTCGGGCGCGTCGTCGATCTTGACGGAGGGTTGATGCAGATCTCGGGAGAAGACGTCCGGGGGAACCGTTGTTCGCCCCGAGGCTATTTTAGCCAGCTCGTCCGCAGTCTCGTTGTAGTGCCGAGCGATGTGGTTGAGCTCGAGCCCGTAGAACTTGTCTTCCAGGCACGGAACCTCATCGCAGTAGGCCTCCATCTTCGGGTCGCGGCAGTGGGAGTTCTTCATGACTTGGTCGATGACGAGCTGCGAGTCACCGCGAGCGTCGAGGCGTCGGACCCCTAGCTCGACGGCAATCCGCAACCCGTTGACCAGAGCCTCGTACTCAGCTACATTGTTGGACGCCGGGAAGTGGAGGCGTAGCACGTAGCGTAGGTGCTTCCCGAGGGGCGAGATGAAGAGTAGGCCTGCGCCGGCTCCTGTCTTCATCAGCGACCCGTCGAAGAACATGGTCCAGAGCTCCGGTTGGATCGGAGCTGTTGGTAGCTGGGTGTCGACCCATTCAGCCACGAATTCCGCCAAGACCTGGGATTTGATGGCCTTCCGAGGGGCGAACGAGATTGTTTCGCCCATGATTTCCATCGCCCACTTTGCAATCCTACCCGAGGCCTCTCGGCAATGGATGATCTCCCCCAGGGGGAAGGATGACACCACATATACCAGATGAGACTCGAAGTAGTGTCGCAACTTCCGCCGTGTCACGATCACCGCGTACAGCAGCTTCTGAACTTGTGGGTAGCGGATCTTGGTTTCGGACAGTACCTCGCTGACGAAGTAGACTGGCCTCTGAACGGGCAATGCATGCCCCTCTTCTTGTCTCTCGACCACAATCGCGGCGCTAACCACCTGAGTGGTCGCGGCGATGTAGACCAAGAGGGCTTCTCCGGCAGCTGGGGGCACCAAGATAGGCGCCTTCGTGAGGAGCGCCTTCAGGTTCCCGAGGGCTTCCTCGGCCTCAGGGGTCCAAGTGAAGCACTCGGCCTTCCTTAAGAGGCGGTACAGAGGTAGACCTCTTTCGCCGAGGCGTGAGATGAAGCGGCTCAGAGCCGCGAGACATCCCATGACCCTCTATACGCCTTTCAAGCCCTTGATGGGCCCCATGCTGGTGATGGCTGCGATCTTCTCCGGGTTGGCTTCGATGCCCCGCTCGGAGACGATGAACCCCAAGAGCATGCCTCGGGGCACCCCGAAGACACACTTTTCGGGATTGAGCTTGACGCCTTTTGCCTTGAGACATTGGAATGTCACTTCAAGGTCGGAAAGGAGGTCGGAGGCTTTCCTCGTCTTGACTATGATGTCATCGACGTAGGCCTCGACCGTGCGGCCAATGTGTTCGCCGAACACATGGTTCATGCACTGCTGGTACGTCGCGCCCACATTCCTCAAGCCGAACGGCATGGTGACATAGCAGTACATGCCGAAGGGTGTGATGAAAGAAGTCGCGAGCTGGTCGGACTCTTTCATCCTGATTTGGTGATACCCTGAGTAGGCATCGAGGAAGGACAGGGTTTCGCACCCAGCAGTGGAATCCACGATTTGATCGATGCGAGGCAGAGGGTAGGGAACCTTCGGACATGCTTTGTTCAGACCAGTGTAGTCTACACACATCCGCCATTTCCCCCCTTTCTTTCTCACAAGCACAGGGTTGGCAAGCCATTCGGGATGGAATACCTCTTTGATGAACCCTGCCGCCATTAGCTTGTGGATCTCCTCGCCTATGGCTCTGCGCTTCTCCTCGTCGAATCGGCGCAGAGGCTGCTTGACGGGTCGGGCTTCGGCTCGGATGTCCAGCGAGTGCTCGACGACATCCCTCGGTATGCCAGGCATGTCCGAGGGACTCCACGCGAAGACGTCGGCGTTCGTGCGGAGAAAGTCGATGAGCACTGCTTCCTATTTGGGATCGAGCCCGGAGCCGATCCGGACTTGCTTGGAGGCGTCGCTGCTGGGGTCGAGGGGGACGGACTTAACCATCTCCGCTGGCTCGAAGTTGCCGGCATGACGCTTCACGTCTGGCACCTCCTTAGAGAGGCTCTCCAGGTCGGCGATGAGGGCCTCGGACTCGGCGAGGGCCTCGGCGTACTCCACGCACTCCATGTCGCTTTCGAACGCGTGTTTGTACGTGGGGCCGACGGTGATGACCCCGTTGGGGCCCGGTATCTTGAGCTTGAGGTAGGTTTAGTTGGGGACGGCCATGAACTTCGCGTAGCATGGCCTCCCGAATACCGCGTGGTAGGTTCCTCGGAACCCGATGTTGGGGCCATGCTTCGTTGCGCCGAAGGTCTTACACGAAGAAGCAGCTTCGGCTGAAGTTGTTCCCAGGAGATGGCCGAAGGTTCCTCTTCATGAAGCTTCGGCAGTACAAACCGACATAGAGATAGAATGACCTTTTAATCCATAAAGGTCTGGGTCAATGTTGTAAACTTTTATGAGGGGCATAATTGTAATTCGTCACAGGCTGTGTCCTGTGTCTATAAATAGATGAACAGTACCCCCGTACTGTTCACGCTGATTGGTATTCACTCGCGCGTCACATTTGGACTTTTTGCCTTCTGTTAAACCGAAGGTAAGAATGTAATTCAATATTGTTCAAAGTGCATTTATGATCATATGATTAAATGATATTAATGATGACACGAGATTATCCATGTTATTTCTCATGTTTCATATGTTTCTCTTTCCACTGAGATATATTGTAATGCCGAAGGTACGTCCTTCATGACCTTCGTCTGAAGATCATTATATCCCAAGGGAGATAATGCTTTGAAGGACGAAGGGCATTAATCATTAACCTTTTTTGTGTTGCCTTGTTCTTAATTCATAGCACTTGAGAACAAGTCCCCAACATTGGCGCCCACCTCCGGTGAACTCACTTCCACTTTTCTGAGCTGATGGCTTCATTCAACAATCAAGCTGAAGCTGCTTCGGCTTCGAAGCTGGTGCTCCCGATAACAAGCGGTTCTTGCTCAGAGCCGGCTAACAAGAAGCAAAAGAAGGAGGCTCAGAGAAGGGTGCAGCATGTTGGAGTGCAGGGACCCTTCATCAAGTCAAAATGGTCCCACATTCCAATCACTTTCTCTCAGGAAGACCTTCAGCTCAAGGATTATCCTCACAATGATGCCATGGTTATCTCTTGCGTGATCAAAGGATTTCTGGTCCACAATGTCTTAGTTGATACAGGCAGTGCAGCTGATATTATATTAGCTAAGGCCTTCAGACAAATGCAAGAGCCCGAAGACAAGGTCCATGATGCTACACATCCTCTTTGTGGCTTCGGAGGACGGCAGATTGCAGCGCTTGGGAAGATTACCATGCCAGTAACCTTCGGATTTGTTAATAACACAAGGACTGAGCAAATTGTGTTTGATATTGTTGACATGGAGTATCCTTACAATGCTATCATTGGTCGCGGTACTCTCAATGCCTTCGAAGCAATTCTTCACCCAGCTTACCTCTACATGAAGATACCTTCGGACCAAGGGCCTATTGCTATACATGGAAGCCAGGAAGCTGCTAGAAGGGCCGAAGGAAGCTGGACTGACTCCAAAGCAATCCATAACATAGATGGAGCTGAAGCTTGTGAACAGTATAAATTCAGAAGGGAGAAAGCAGCTTCAGCAGATCAGCCGAAGCCCATGCTATTGTGTGAGGATATAGCAGAGCAGAAAGTGCTGTTGGGCTCGCAATTATCTGAAGACCAGGAGAAAACCTTGATAAGGTTTTTGTTCAACAACAAAGATGTTTTTGCATGGTCAGCTAATGATCTCTGTGGGGTAAATCGGGATGTTATTGAGCATTCGCTCAATGTTGACCCATCCTTCAGACCCCGAAAGCAGAGGCTTCGGAAAATGTCTGATGACAAGGCCGAAGGGGCTCGCAATGAAGTAAAAAGACTCCTCAGTGCAGGAGTTATCAGAGAAGTAAAGTATCCAGAGTGGCTAGCTAACACTGTTATGGTGAAGAAGGCCAATGGCAAGTGGAGAATGTGTATCGATTTCACAGATCTCAACAAGGCTTGTCCGAAAGACGAATTCCCGCTGCCAAGGATAGACTCTTTAGTCGATGCAGCAGCTTCTTCAGAGCTCATGAGTCTCCTAGACTGCTACTCAGGTTATCATCAAATCTGGATGAAGAAGGAAGATGAGCCGAAGACTAGCTTCATAACCCCAAGTTGCACATATTGCTATCTTCGGATGCCTGAGGGGCTCAAAAATGCTGGAGGAAGTTTTAGCAGAATGACTGCGAAGGTCCTCCAGTCTCAGATAGGCAGAAATGTGTTGACTTATGTTGATGACATTATTGTAAAAAGCACGAAGCAGGAAAATCATATTGCTGATTTGCAGGAGACCTTCGCCAGTTTCAGACAAGCTGGTTTGAAGCTGAATCCAGAAAAATGTGTCTTCGGAGTAAAGAAGGGGAAATTTCTCGGATGCTTGGTTTCAACAAAGGGAATTGAAGCTAATCCAAATAAAATCGAAGCTATACTTCGAATGGAGCCACCAACTACAAGAAAGGGGGCCCAAAGATTGACAGGAAGGCTGGCATCTCTCAACAGATTCATATCCAGATCAGCAGAAAGAAATTTACCATTCTTCGAGGTGCTGAAGTCAGCTGAAGTCTTTCAATGGGGCCCAAGTCAACAAAAAGCCTTCGAAGAGCTGAAGCAATACTTGATAGATCTAACAACATTAACTCCACCAACGCCAGGGGCTCCTTTGTTGTTATATGTGGCAGCTTCGCACTCGGCAGTAAGTGCAGCACTTGTCCAGGAGAAGCTTGATGGACAAGTCAAGAAGCAGGTTCCAGTATATTTTGTATCTGAAGTCCTTAGTGTATCAAAGAAAAATTATACCGAGCTGGAGAAGGTATTATATGCCGTTTTAATGGCATCCAGGAAGCTTCGGCATTATTTTCAGGCGTACAATATTATTGTTCCTTCTTCGCAGCCGTTGAAGGATATCATGAGAAATAGAGAAGCTACTGGACGGATTGGAAAATGGGCTGCAGAGCTCAATGAATTTTACATTGATTATGTGCATAGATCCTCGATCCAGTCTCAAGCATTGGCAGATTTTATTGCCGACTGGACGCCAGGGGCTCAGGATGAAGAAGCAAATAAAGATGCCGAAGTGTGGACAGTGTTTTGTGATGGCTCTTGGGGAACCTTCGGAGCAGGTGCAGCTGCTGTGTTGGTCTCACCATCCAAGGTTAAAACTTGTTATGCAGCAAGACTTGACTTCAGCTGTACAAACAATATTACTGAGTACGAAGCCTTGCTCCTGGGCCTTCGGAAATTAAAGGCAATGGGAATCAGAAGGGCGATTCTTAAAACTGATTCCCAGGTTGTTTCGGGTCATATTGACAAAAGTTGCAAGGCTAAAGATCCGAAGCTTGAAAAATATCTAGACACGGTCCGAAGGATCGAAGCCTCCTTCGAAGGATTTTCTGTCAAGAATATCCCTCGAGGACAAAATGAGCACGCTGATTTGCTAGCCAAGTCTGCAGCACAGGGGCTGCCGTTACCTTCGGATGTGTTCTTCGAAACAATAAAGGCACCTTCAGTGGAGCTTCTTGAAAGAGCAGTCCTCAACATATCTCCTGTTTACAGCGAAGATTGGAGAACTGAAATCATCTCTTACCTTCAGGGTAAGTTCCTTTCAGATGACGAAGCTTATAATAAAAGGATAGAGGCAAGAGCTCGTCCGTATGTCATGATAGGAGGGGAATTATACAAACATGGAGTTTGCGCTCCGCTGCTCAAGTGCTTATCTAGAACCGAAGGTATAGAGTTAATGAAAGAAATACATGCAGGCCTGTGTGGATCCCACATCGGATCTAGGCCGTTACTTGGAAAAGTTTTCCGCCAAGGGTTTTATTGGCCGAAGGCAGCTTCGGATGCAGCGGAGTTAGTTCAAAAGTGCGAAGGTTGTCAGAAATGTGCAAGAGATCAAAAGCAACCTTCGTCTTTGACACAGCTGATACAACCTATCTGGCCATTGCAAAGGTGGGGCCTTGACTTGTTAGGTCCATTACCACCGGCTCAAGGGAATCTAAAATATGTTATAGTGGCTGTGGAATATTTTTCTAAATGGATTGAGGCGAAGCCATTAGCCACAATAACTTCGGCCACTGTCCAAAAGTTTTTCTGGCAGAATATTGTCTGTCGCTTCGGGGTACCGAAGGCCATCACTGTAGATAATGGAACGCAGTTCGACTCCGAAGTTTTCAGGAATTTCTGTGATCAAATTGGAACGAAGATCCATTTTGCATCAGTCAGGCATCCGGAGTCGAATGGGCTCGTTGAAAGGGCCAACGGCATTATAATGACAGGAATAATGAAGTTAATCTTCAATCAACCCAGGGGAAAGTGGCCAGATCAGTTAACCAAAGTGGTGTGGAGCCACAATACAACAGCATCAAGGTCTACAGGCTTTACTCCATTCAAGTTATTGTTCGGAGACGAAGCAATAACTCCGGAAGAAGCTAAAGCTGGATCAATAAGAGTAGTAGCTTCGGTAGAATCAGGTCCTGAAGATGCCTGTTTTGTGGAAAAAGATGCTTTAGAAGGGATTAGGCTTCAAGCTGTGGAGAATATCAATAAATACCAAGCTGAAACAGTCAAATGGCGAGATAGAAAGGTCCGGCTAAAAAATATTGAGCCGGGACACTTGGTGCTTCGGAGAGTGGCCAACCCGGACACAGTGGGCAAGTTACAGTTGAAATGGGAAGGGCCTTTATTAGTAGCATCTTCGTCAAGGCCTGGTTCCTACAGATTGAAGGACATGGATGGCAACGAAATTCCAAGATCTTGGAATGCGGATGAGCTTCGGCGATATTATGTATAACTTGATGTAACTTTTTATGTTTTTTCTTTTCTTTTTCATGGCACCCTTTTCCTTTCTAAAGGGGGAGAAAGGTTTTTAATGGGGCCATCATATGTAATTTCCTCTTTAGTTTTATAAGAGCAAAATCCCCCAAAGAATGTAAATGTAAAAGCTGAGAACGCACCATCGAGTGCCGAAACTCAAGAAGCGAAGAAGCTCAAAAGACGTTCCTAAGGGAATGCAGAGCTTACAGCGAAAAGTCAACGCTGATTCCGCCGAAAGTAAAAGGCGAAGAAGCTCAAAAGACATTCCTAAGGGAATGCAGAGCTTACAGCGAAAAGTCAACACTGATTCCGCCGAAAGTAAAAGGCGAAGAAGCTCAAAAGACGTTCCTAAGGGAATGCAGAGCTAATGTGTGGTGGTTTCTAAGGAAATAATGGCTGAGGGTATGGCTTCGGACATGTGTTTGGACATTCATTCGCACATCACATGGCATCATAGCATTCGCATTCATAAACATTCATTCATGGCATACGTGGTTGTTTCGGCAAAAAAGAAGAAGCGGTCTTTTATGCTTCGTTGTGTATAAAAAAGAGAGGTTTCGGCAAAAAAGAAAAAGCGATCTTTTATGCTTCGTTGTGTACGAAAAGAAGGGAAGGTGTTTTTTCGCTTTCAGCTCAAAATATTACTTTCGTCCACATCAAAGCACCTCAATGGAAGGGTAAGGATATATTACAAGGTATGAACAAAGTTCATTAAGAACAGTTTAGCTGTATTTACAAAAGTTGTTACAAAAGTCTCTTGAGTTTTTCTAGTCTACTCCTACTAATCTTCGTCAGGCTTCCGCTTCGGCGGCATATTCTTTAAGTATCACCTTCAGCTTCGTCATCCTACATGAATCAAGGTATTGCGAGTAAAAATCAAGTGTGGAAGAGAAGGTAAACACAAGGTATGATTTCTTACCGGTTCAAGATGACTTCGAGCTTCGTCCCCAGCCTTCTCTCGCCTGCCTTTTGTCCATATCATTTTTATGAATCTGTTAGATATGCTTCGGGCGAGGTCAGGAATATCGTCTAAAATTGATGGAGACAGGGTGAAATTCGGCCTGTTGACGATTTTTCCATGATCACAGCCGGCCTTCAGGAACGCTGCAGCTGTGCCCCGAGAAGCTACCCAGGCACAGAAGTCACCGTGCCCGGCTATAACTTCGTCCAGCTCATCAATTTCAGCTTCAATATGTTCGAAGGCTCTTGGCAAATTTTCAGTTGCAGGGTTGAACTTTCCACTGCTGGCTCCAACTGAGTGAAAGATCTTCTTTAATTGTTGGATACAGTTGTTACTAAATTTCAAGCACTTGTCTTGAAGGCTTGTTAATGATTTCTTCAAGTCTGAGTTGGTTTGGACTTCGGCTTCAAGTTTCGAATTAAGCTCTAGCTTCTCTTGCTCAAATTGTTTTGATTGGCAGATAAGCTTCGAATTCAATTCTGATACTTTAGCTTCAGTCTCTGCCAGCAAGCCTTCGATTGATTGGAGTTCAAAGTCTTTCTTTTCAATAATAGCTGATTGTTCTTTTATCTTGCTCTCTAAATTTTCAATTATAGCTTCGTGTTTTTTATCCTCTAAATCTTGTTGCATCTTCAAAGCTTTGCTTAGTAGCATGCTCTGCAAATAAACAACCTTCATTAGGAATATTTCCATTATTAAAAAACAATAGAAGTCAGAGAGAAAGTTGTTTACCTTGAAATTGGAATAAAATAAGCTGCCGACGATATGTTGTCGTCGGTAGCGGCTGATATCTGTCTCTAGCTTCGGAAAACCGATACTCTTTGATAGAGTACCGATGACCTTAGCTCCAGTTTGGTCTCGGATGCAGCCTAATTTTTCATCGTCCACACCTCCGAAAAGAAGAGCTCCTGGCCTATATCCGCAAGATTTGGCATAGTCTTTAAGCTCTTCTATTTCGTCCTTCGACAGTTTTTGCCCAACTAAATTTTGAAATATGTAGGCTTCGTCTTCCGAAGTATCTTCGGCTATTTCTTTTCCCTTTCCAGGCACTGTGGCCGTGGTTTCTTCAGCAGCAGTGGCAGCTTCTTCCGCGGCCATGTCTAGTAAAATTTTGTCGATGTCTTCAATGGTAGTTTCTATGTTCAAATCTTCGGCTGAAGCGGCTTCGGTAGCCGCGACCTCCGAAGGTGCGACTTCGGCATTTGTTGTGCCCTCAACAGCTGGTGTTTTCTGAATTGACGCCCTCGGTGGCGTCTTGTCGATAACTTCGGTCACTGCAATAATCCTTTGCCTCTTTGTTTTGGTTATCTTCGTTTTTTCCGGTTCCTCCACCTTTCGAAAAAGCTTCGTCAGTTGGGGCCCTAATGGACTTAGCTTCGCGGGCAGAGGTTCAGTCATTACCTTTAAGATTTCCTCCACGTCGCTAGAAGAAGGTGGTGCAGGAGTCCCCTCTTCATCGGATAATTTTCGCTTTGGAGTTGATATCTTTCTCTTCTTTGGGATTTTCTTCTTTTTTGCTGGTCCTTCATCTTTGTTCAAACTTTCGGCCACTCTTTTTCTTTTTTGGCCCTCAGCACCCTTGTTCAACCGTTCATAGTCAGGGTACTCGAAACCCAGGGCATCGAACACTCGGTTCAGCCTTCGCTTTGGACGGGTGCCGAAGGCCGCCGTCATCAGTTGATCTTCTTTTTTGGAATAATTCCCAAGAATTTCATTGCACATTACCTCAACTGTGTCCAGCCACTCTTTGCAAGGTTTTTTAAAGTATTTCTTGAATTTGAAATGGTAAGGAAGCCGGACAAGTTCCCCCTTCTTCTTCTCCCCCTCTAGCTTTGGCATTTCCCATTCTTTTAGAGTAGGGAAAACCCTGAACGCCAAGAATTCTTGAACCAGATCCCTGGTACCGATATGATCTGAAATAATTTCAAACTCACCCAGTGCAGCCCAGGTGGGACCTTCTAATGTCATGTGGCATCGCGGCCTTGTCTCTCCGAAGATTAATTCAAGTGGGCTTTGTACCAACTTCTCTTCATCTTCGTCAACCTTTACATAAAACCACTCAGATTTCCAGCCTGCTGGCCATTTGCTCCGGTAGCTGATAACAGGAAACTTTGTTGTCTTCCGGTAGGCAAAATTGTAGCAACCAAAGTTATCATGTAGTCCATCTTTTCTGGCCTTTGTTTGGTAATGTAACTCATGAACTCGACAAAAACTGTCGGCAAACGGTTCCACAGCCTGGCTTCGGAGGGCCCAGATGTAAACATTAAGCCTAACAATAGCGTTAGGAGTCAATTGATGAAAATAAATACCAAACTTCTTCAATACATCTGCAATAATTCCATGAAGGGGGAATCTCAGCCCAGCCTTTAAAAAGCTCTTGAAAATAACTATCTCGTCCTTCTCTGGTTTCGGGTAGTCTCTTCTCCCCCGAAGCGAAGTAGTTTCTTCTGATTTTCACTGAAATAACCAGATTTTACCATCTTCGAGAGGTCAGCCTTCGAAATGGTCGACTTTCCGAAGTCTAAGTGGCTGGGCTTGCTGGGCATGGCAATGCGATAGTCATCTTCGGGATCAGTTTCTTCGATGTTCTCTTTCTCTCCTTCGGCAGTTGTCGGGTCTGCTTCGGCGGCGGGGGTTTCTTCTGCGGTTACTAGTCCGGATCGTTGCATTGCTTCGGAGATAGGAACAGTCTCCGAACCTTCAGCTTCGTTCCCTTCACGCTCGACCCTGGCAGTGGATCGCACTCTGGCCATTTGATTCTGAGTTTGGGGAAATTGAATACTTTTTTCTTTTTCTTTTTCTTTTTCTCCCGAAGCCTTTCTCTCTGACGAAGCAGACTTCGAGACAGACCTTCGTTCGATTCTGAGAATCAAGCTTCGGCTACAGTTAAAAATTTTGGCAGCAAAACAGTGCAAATAGCAATGAATGCTGTGGTAACTTCACACCTACTCGCCTGTTTATATAGTGCTGCAGGTAAGAAGGCGAAGCGCCAGGATTTTTACACCAGGCGGGCAGTCACTTGCACTCGCTGCGCGGTGGACCGCAAAGATCAAACAGTAACTCTGCAAGGTGGGCCTGGCACGCGCTCGGAAACCGGATCGTTTCTCGGCAACGAGCTCAGGGAAGGTGTTTTTTGGACCTTCGGCTTCCCGAAGCTGAAGAGGCTTTTTTCACGGATCAAGCTCGTTACGAAAAACGATCTAGCACCGCGAAAGGGGCTACTGTTGGGGCCATGCTTCGTTGCGCCGAAGGTCTTACACGAAGAAGCAGCTTTGGCTGAAGTTGTTCCTAGGAGATGGCCGAAGGTTCCTCTTCATGAAGCTTCGGCAGTACAAACCGACATAGAGATAGAATGACCTTTTAATCCATAAAGGTCTGGGTCAATGTTGTAAACTTTTATGAGGGGCATAATTGTAATTCGTCACAGGCTGTGTCCTGTGTCTATAAATAGATGAACAGTACCCCCGTACTGTTCACGCTGATTGGTATTCACTCGCGCGTCACATTTGGACTTTTTGCCTTCTGTTAAACCGAAGGTAAGAATGTAATTCAATATTGTTCAAAGTGCATTTATGATCATATGATTAAATGATATTAATGATGACACGAGATTATCCATGTTATTTCTCATGTTTCATATGTTTCTCTTTCCACTGAGATATATTGTAATGCCGAAGGTACGTCCTTCATGACCTTCGTCTGAAGATCATTATATCCCAAGGGAGATAATGCTTTGAAGGACGAAGGGCATTAATCATTAACCTTTTTTGTGTTGCCTTGTTCTTAATTCATAGCACTTGAGAACAAGTCCCCAACACCCGACCACCTCGAACGTCAAGGTCTCCCTTCGGAAGTTGGAGGGTGTTCCGAAGCAGACGGGAAGATCGAGTTGTCCGAGGGGCTGGACGCGCTTCCCGGGGATGATCCCATGGAAAGGCGCAGCGCCCGCCTGGACCGAGGACAGATCGATACGCAGAAGCCCGAGGGTCTCGGTGTAGATGATGTTGAGGTTGTTGCCTCCGTCCATGAGGACCTTGGTGAGCCTGACGTCGCCGATGACGGGGTCGACGACGAGCGGGTATTTCCCCGGGCTCGGCACATGGTTGGGGTGGTCGGCTTGGTCGAAGGTGATGGGCTTGTCGGACCAGTCTAGGTAGACTGGCGCCGCCACCTTCACCGAACAGACCTCCCGACGCTCTTGCCTGCGGTGCCGAGCCGAGGCGTTCGCCGCTTTCCCGCCGTAGATCATGAAGCAGTCGCGGACCTCGAGGAACTCTCCTGCCTGGTGATCTTCCTTCTTGTTGTCGTCGCGGGCCCTGCCACCCTCCGTGGGTGGCCCGTGTAGAGCCCAAAAATCTTACATTAAGAATTTATGAAAAAAATCCCTAGAGCTTTTGAATTAAAATATTCTTTAATAATATTTTCTTAACTTAAAGTTATTTCTCCAAAAATTCTTTCCTAATAAAATACTACTAGATGAATTAAGTTATCTTATCATAGAACTATACCTATAAGTAAAATAATAAATAAATAAAAGCATGCTTTGCATTCATGTTGGAGTTTTGTTTGTGCATTGATTAAATATAATGGTGACAATAATAAAAAAAAGAAATATTATACAACACAAAATAAAGTTATAAATAAATAAATAAATTCATCACACGTTTAGGTATGTCCAAATTGTACTATTAATCTGAGTGTGAATCTGTCACAAGTCTGAATTTGGATTAGGATTTAAATTTGAATAGGAGAAATAATGGGGAAAACAGAAAATATAAAAAAAGAACTAACTTACCCCTTCTGGGCCGAAAACCACCTAGTCTGCGTGGCCCATGCCTATTTTCCTATCCCGCGCGGCCCAAACCAGCCTCTTTCCCCTTTTTCCTTTTGTTTTGGTCGCTGTGGCGTGGGACCCGCTCGTCATCCTCTCACCCCCATTGCTCTGCCTTCCACGTTATGCGCGCTCTGGGTCACCGGCCAAGAGGGCCCACGCGGCCGGCCGCTGCTTAGCTCGCTCTAACCACTTCCGTGCGGGCCCCGCACCGTCAGGATCATCCTCCTCGCCAAAGCACGCCCGCCGCTATCCTCGCAACGGATTCCGAACTTGACGACGGGATTTGGGTCTTCGAAATCCGCGTTCCTCTGGCATAAAAGCACAGCCCCATTGCTCCTTGTCCATAGCACAGAACCTCCATGCCGCTGCTAACGCCAACAGCTTCGGCGGCTTCGGGCACCTCCATCGAGTGGACCAGTGAGAAGAGGGAGAGAGATTAGGAACGTCCTGTGCGGTTCTTCCTCAAGCGTGAGGACTAGGGAGAATCGCCTGCGTGTATGGGTGCTCGTCGTGGCGTCGTTGATGGGGAAGATCCTTGGCGTCACCGCAATTTCTCCCCAGAGATTTGGGCGCCTTCACGGATCACACTTCTCTGCGGGCCGCTGTCGTGGTCCCTGGCCTTCTACGGCATTTGGGGTGTTGGACACGGTCATTGGCGTTCGCCTGGTCTCTGGGAAGCTAGCTCCACCGCCAATTTGATGAATAACCGGTGGAAACTCGGGCAATTGCTCACCGGAGCACGGCCCCGCCGCTCACCCGCGCCTCGCCGTGGTCCGGCCTCTGCGCGCCATTTCTGTCGGCAGGTAATCCTCCCACTAACTCCCCATAGCTCTGTAATGGTGTAGCACGCGTCAACTCAGGGGGGGGCTCGACTTGTATCACGAAATGGCGTTTCCCCGACAATGGCGCCGCCGTGTGGAGACCTGGCCACCGCGCGTTGGGGAGTCAGGTGAGGGAGAGAGTCTCCGGGCCATTCATCTTGGATCGAGCGGCGTAGATTAGGTGCAGCTGGACGGTAGGCCGTTTTGCTCTACGCCGTTGGATGGGGATCGGGCGTATGAGGAGCCAAGCAGGGTTATGTGAGATCGGGTCCGTTAATCTTGTGCCGAACGGATGAGATCGAACCCTTGAAGCGTGTCGCGAACTCAGTGGACGACCGTAGGATCTAGATCTAGGGCTCCACATTGAATACCGATTCTGGGTGATTGAGATCTAATCTGGTGCGTCCGTTTCAGATCGGGCGGCCAGGACCTCTCGATACCCCTTCGGCCGTGACTTTTTACTAAAGAGACCCTGAACTATGCAGAAAACAACCCGCCATCCGGAATACACTATTCTCTGTGTCTCAGAAATTTTACGCCTGAGCCCCTGAGTTTTCCAGGAAATGAGGCCCAGTCCAGTGTCGGCTGTAAACTGAATAATGAATTAGAAATAGATTTTTAATATGAAAATAAACCCTAGAACTTGTATAATCCATAGAAAATTCATATGAAGTCCAAATTTGCCCATTCCAGTTCCTATAATTTTATAATATTATTGTTCATCAAATAGTGCCACTGTTTTGACATGAAAGCCACATTAAAATTGATATCCTAATTAATCTTGTACAAAGCACATAAAACCTTTGAAAATTCATAACTTAAAATCTATAACTCCAAAATTAATGATTCCTGTTACTATGATCTTATTTTAATATGTATATTATTAATGTGTATTTTGTTCTTATGTTTGGTGTAATGTTAATTTTGCCTATACCATGTTTGTTTGAATTGCTACGACTAGCAGTGAGGTCACGAGTCACCTGAAGATCATCCTGGTACCTGGAATCTCAAGTCCCAGGCAAGTTGTGCCCTTGATCACTTCTTTTACCCACTCATGTTCTAATTAATCATAATGATCTGCATAGGTTAATTTGATGGGACCTAATAGGTTACCCTAGTTTGTCTATCTTTATGCCTTGTTTACCACTAAACTTTCTGGGTAGTACTTGCTAGTGCTATATGTGGATTTGGGCATTGAGGTACATATTATTCATACTTTTGTTATCAGTTGTTATTTACTGTTCATGATAAGATCATTATGTTAATTGGAACATGGAGCGACCACCCGGGAAAACAGTGCTACCACAAGGGAGGAATGGGACCCCTTGGCTGATTAATTAGGAAAGCTAGTGGAAGACTACCTTACCCGAAAGGGGCAAGGGCAGTAGGGGAGTGGTCAGTGTAGGGAGGCCCTCGGGAGGATTTTGCTGCGATGGCGGTCCTGCAAGGGATTCCTGCATTGGAGCTTCCTATAAACTGTAGCGGGTTTTCTGAAGCTAGTGGAACTTTGTAAAGGCCTCGTAGTGTTACCCTGCCTCGCCTCCTCGGTAGATGTGTATGGGAAGTCGCGATCCCTTGGCAGATGGTTAACATGACTTGTGGGTAAAGATGCGCAACCTCTGCAGAGTGTAAAACTGGTATACTAGCCGTGCTCACGGTCATGAGCAGCTCGGACCCTCACATGATTAATCTATGGAACTAAATTCAATTTGTCATATGCATTGCATCGCAGGTGATGATGTTACTTTTGTTCTACTATTTAATTGGGTTGGTATTTACTTATACTTAGTAATTGCTAATAAAATTTTGACCAACTTTAAAAGCAATGCTCAGCTTCAACCATCCTCTTTGGTAAGCCTTACACTTCACATGAGCTCCCACCTTTGGCGAGTTCATACACATTATTCCCCACAACTTGTTGAGCGATGAACGTATGTGAGCTCACTCTTGCTGTCTCACACCCCCCCCACAGGTCAAGAACAGGTACCGCAGGATGAGGCGCTTGGAGGATGCTGCGATGAGTTCGTGAGAGGTCTAGGCCGTCGTCTCCCAGTCAACTTTGGGTTGCTGGACCGTTGTCTCCTTATAATGTAATTGTTTATTTTGTATAGAATTCCTATTATATAAAAAGTTGTGACATTCGATCCTGTGCCATGATTCATCATATGTGTGAGACTTGGTCCCAGCACACCTCGTGATTATGTTCACGCCCGGGTTTTGGACCCCTAAAATCCGGGTGTGACAGAAGTGGTATCAGAGGAATGTTGACTGTAGGACGAAACCTAGATATAACTGGATAACCCTTATCTACTTACCTTACTCTGATTCTTTTCTAAACTTTTCTTAATCTTTTCTCATCTATTTCCGCTTTACTCTGATTATTCTTACCTTTTCATTCTAAAGACAAATGTGGATTTCACACTTTGAAATCCTGTGCCTAAAGTGACTTTAGGAATAGGAGACCTACTCTTAGGAACAAAATCAAAACTATTTTTGGTAAATATTTGTATGCTTGAATATTTGTTCCTTGTGATACATGTCTGATTTGGATTTTTGATTGAGTGTGATGAGTTGTGGAGTAATATCCACAATTGCATCTGAATATACACATAGGTATAAAAAATATTTATAAAATAACTAGATAAACTACCTCATTAAAGTATCTAGCCTAACAATATCTATCTCATCTTGAAAGATTCTATCATACACTCATAGATCTATCTTATCTTAAAAAGATACTCATCTTATCTTGAAAAGATGTTATGTCACCCTAGTAGATCTAACTGACCTCAAAAGATTCTATCTTTATGGATCCATCATATCCTAATAAGCATACTTATCCACCCTAGTTCAACAACCATGATCTAATGCAAATCAATTAGATCATATCTAGTCAAACTAGTCCTACCAATCTAATCTAGATCCCATCTAATCTATTATGATCTAATATAAAGTAAGATACTTAATGCTGGTACAAAAGATAAGGCCATAACCGCCCATGCACTTGAAACTTCTAGTGTCTTAGACCAACTCAGCCACATGCATGAGATCTAACCCAACCAATAGAGTCTTGATGGATTGCATAAACTATCAACCCCCACCTGACATCAAACCAAATTTTGACCTACATCATGTAGTCTATCTCATCCATAACTATCTTAACCATATTTCCCCAACTCTGATGATATACACCGACCCCGAGACCAAGACCGGAAAAGAACAAGATCAACCTCGTCAAGGAAGGGAGAAGTCAAACTCAATCTTCAGATGCATTACCACCCAACACGGAGTTATGTCTCACCATGAACTTTCTTACCCCAGGATATTCTTGCCCTAACCAACCCATCTTTCGTCCTACATAATAAAATGACTATACATATGGATACCCATGCTTTCCTAATCACTCAAAAAAAAGAGGCTTTTGATTTTTTTTGAAATAATTAGAAACTGAAGGCTAACTTGCAAACCACTCTTCCTATATCCCTTTTCTTATAAATCTCGAGGACGAGATTTCTGTTAAGGGGGGTAGGATTTGTAGAGCCCAAAAATCTTACATTAAGAATTTATGAAAAAAATCCCTAGAGCTTTTGAATTAAAATATTCTTTAATAATATTTTCTTAACTTAAAGTTATTTCTCCAAAAATTCTTTCCTAATAAAATACTACTAGATGAATTAAGTTATCTTATCATAGAACTATACCTATAAGTAAAATAATAAATAAATAAAAGCATGCTTTGCATTCATGTTGGAGTTTTGTTTGTGCATTGATTAAATATAATGGTGACAATAATAAAAAAAAGAAATATTATACAACACAAAATAAAGTTATAAATAAATGAATAAATTCATCACACGTTTAGGTATGTCCAAATTGTACTATTAATCTGAGTGTGAATCTGTCACAAGTCTGAATTTGGATTAGGATTTAAATTTGAATAGGAGAAATAATGGGGAAAACAGAAAATATAAAAAAAAAGAAAAGAACTAACTTACCCCTTCTGGGCCGAAAACCACCTAGTCTGCGTGGCCCATGCCTATTTTCCTATCCCCCGCGGCCCAAACCAGCCTCTTTCCCCTTTTTCCTTTTGTTTTGGTCGCTGTGGCGTGGGACCCGCTCGTCATCCTCTCACCCCCATTGCTCTGCCTTCCACGTTATGCGCGCTCTGGGTCACCGGCCAAGAGGGCCCACGCGGCCGGCCGCTGCTTAGCTCGCTCTAACCACTTCCGTGCGGGCCCCGCACCGTCAGGATCATCCTCCTCGCCAAAGCACGCCCGCCGCTATCCTCGCAACGGATTCCGAACTTGACGGCGGGATTTGGGTCTTCGAAATCCGCGTTCCTCTGGCATAAAAGCACAGCCCCATTGCTCCTTGTCCATAGCACAGAACCTCCATGCCGCTGCTAACGCCAACAGCTTCGGCGGCTTCGGGCACCTCCATCGAGTGGACCAGTGAGAAGAGGGAGAGAGATTAGGAACGTCCTGTGCGGTTCTTCCTCAAGCGTGAGGACTAGGGAGAATCGCCTGCGTGTATGGGTGCTCGTCGTGGCGTCGTTGATGGGGAAGATCCTTGGCGTCACCGCAATTTCTCCCCAGAGATTTGGGCGCCTTCACGGATCACACTTCTCTGCGGGCCGCTGTCGTGGTCCCTGGCCTTCTACGGCATTTGGGGTGTTGGACACGGTCATTGGCGTTCGCCTGGTCTCTGGGAAGCTAGCTCCACCGCCAATTTGATGAATAACCGGTGGAAACTCGGGCAATTGCTCACCGGAGCACGGCCCCGCCGCTCACCCGCGCCTCGCCGTGGTCCGGCCTCTGCGCGCCATTTCTGTCGGCAGGTAATCCTCCCACTAACTCCCCATAGCTCTGTAATGGTGTAGCACGCGTCAACTCAGGGGGGGGGGGGGCTCGACTTGTATCACGAAATGGCGTTTCCCCGACAATGGCGCCGCCGTGTGGAGACCTGGCCACCGCGCGTTGGGGAGTCAGGTGAGGGAGAGAGTCTCCGGGCCGTTCATCTTGGATCGAGTGGCGTAGATTAGGTGCAGCTGGACGGTAGGCCGTTTTGCTCTACGCCGTTGGATGGGGATCGGGCGTATGAGGAGCCAAGCAGGGTTATGTGAGATCGGGTCCGTTAATCTTGTGCCGAACGGATGAGATCGAACCCTTGAAGCGTGTCGCGAACTCAGTGGACGACCGTAGGATCTAGATCTAGGGCTCCACATTGAATACCGATTCTGGGTGATTGAGATCTAATCTGGTGCGTCCGTTTCAGATCGGGCGGCCAGGACCTCTCGATACCCCTTCGGCCGTGACTTTTTACTAAAGAGACCCTGAACTATGCAGAAAACAACCCGCCATCCGGAATACACTATTCTCTGTGTCTCAGAAATTTTACGCCTGAGCCCCTGAGTTTTCCAGGAAATGAGGCCCAGTCCAGTGTCGGCTGTAAACTGAATAATGAATTAGAAATAGATTTTTAATATGAAAATAAACCCTAGAACTTGTATAATCCATAGAAAATTCATATGAAGTCCAAATTTGCCCATTCCAGTTCCTATAATTTTATAATATTATTGTTCATCAAATAGTGCCACTGTTTTGACATGAAAGCCACATTAAAATTGATATCCTAATTAATCTTGTACAAAGCACATAAAACCTTTGAAAATTCATAACTTAAAATCTATAACTCCAAAATTAATGATTCCTGTTACTATGATCTTATTTTAATATGTATATTATTATTGTGTATTTTGTTCTTATGTTTGGTGTAATGTTAATTTTGCCTATACCATGTTTGTTTGAATTGCTACGACTAGCAGTGAGGTCACGAGTCACCTGAAGATCATCCTGGTACCTGGAATCTCAAGTCCCAGGCAAGTTGTGCCCTTGATCACTTCTTTTACCCACTCATGTTCTAATTAATCATAATGATCTGCATAGGTTAATTTGATGGGACCTAATAGGTTACCCTAGTTTGTCTATCTTTATGCCTTGTTTACCACTAAACTTTCTGGGTAGTACTTGCTAGTGCTATATGTGGATTTGGGCATTGAGGTACATATTTGTAACACCCTAAATCTCCTTTTGAGAATATAGTAAAAATTTTCAAAGATCTTGCATTAGAATTTTTCTTTTTCTCTCTCTTTAGAACTCTCATAACATTTGAAGACTCATCTCCCTATTTAAAAGCATTTGCTTAAGTGAATAAAATAATAAATAGAACCATATTTGGCACTCATGATGGAGTTTTAATTGTATGTGCCTTTAAAATAATAATAAAATATAATAATGGAATTGAGAATTTGAATTTAACCCAAAATTTCACTTTGGGGTTTTAGAAATAATATGTAAAAGAGAAAAGGAAAGGAAGAAATTATTATGTGAATAAAAATAATTATAATATATATATTATTCTTGTACAGATTTGAGTTGGTACATTTGACTCAAAAGTGAAATTCATAACAAGATCCATATTCAAATTTGAAATTTGAAAAGTAAAAAGAGTAAAACAAAACAGAAAAAAAAGAAAAAGAGAAATAAAAGAGAAAACTCGTGTTGGGCCCAAACCGTGGCGACCGGCCCACTTAAACCTCCCACGCGCTGGCCCAACTGAATCCTGGCGCCGACATGGAGGGCCCACGGGCCAGCCACCTGCGGACACTCGCTTCACGCCGGTCACTTACGGGCGGGTCCCACGGGGCAGCCTCTCCCTCGCGCGCGCGCGTTCAATCGGTCACCGCTCGGTGGGACCCAGTGGTCAGGCGTCTTCAACAAACTCCCCCATTCACGTGTAACAGCCGCCGCGTGATCTCCGGCCAGCTGGCTCGCCGACCCTCCCTCGGTCTTCGCCCTCGACCTGGGATAAGAACCCCCCCCTTACCTTCCTGTGCCTCCAGTACTCCGTGGTGACTTCGTAAATCCCACCGCTGCGGAGAGGGAGCGAGTTGAAGGGAGAAATTTGCCGCCGCCGGTGAACTCCTTCGGTACTGGTGGTCTTGCCTCGACGAGTGGCCGAGTGGGGTCGTAATCGTCCTGGGGATCCGTCCGCGCCTGCAATCGGTGTCGCGGGTCGGTGTGGGGCGTGAATTGCTCGCCGCCGCGTCAACGGCGGGTGTAATTCCGCGTCGCGCCGTGGACTATCCTCGACTCGTCGCCTCTGCCGGTGAGATTCACGTTCTCCATTCCATTCCCCCTCCACTGAACATGTTCCGTCAAGCCGAATGCATGGTTGCCCAAAGTCGTGCCCGGAATTGATCGTCGGGCTCGGGTTTCCGCCGTGCGCCGTAGGCCGGGCTCCACACTCGACGTCGGCCGAAATTAGTGGTAGCAGTGGGTTCAGAGAGTTGCCAATTACGCGTAGGTCGTATGAATCGGGTTATGGTGTCCGTTTGGGCCGGATTGCGCGATCGCCGGTGGGAGCGCCGCCGTGGGGGAGGTATACGCCGCTGTCGCGAGGTAGGTGGAGAAGTGATTGTCCCTGGGCCGTTGGATCGTGGGCGTGTGGCCACGATTAGATGTGGATACCGGTTCGCCCAGTGTGGCTATGGGCCGTTTGATCTCGATCGTGTGGCCCGGAGCTGATTTGGCTTCATTAAATCCGAACCGTTCATTTATGATCTGAGGGATCCGAACGCATACCGCTTCGCGGATGGCTCCGTCTAATCTGATCCGTTGGGAACGGATCGGACGGCTGAGAATATTTGATACCCGTTCGGTTTGAGATAATTGCAAAAGAGCCCCTCGGGTTCCGTTGAATCAACCCGCAGTCCAGGGAATAGTTTTCTGAGTCTTAGGTTTATTTGCGCAGAGACCCCTGCACTTTTCAGTAAATGAGGCCCAGTCCAGAACTCGTTTAAATTGAATAAATAAAATAGAAAATAGATTTTTAATATGAAAATAATTGCTAGAACTTAGATAATTCATAGAAAATCCATTTTAGCTCCAAATTGAACCATTCCAGTTTCTAAAATCTTGTAATAATATTCTTCATCATTTAGTGTCTCTGTTTTGACATGAACTCTGTCAGAAAATTTATTTATCATTTAATCATATTTTAATCACATTAAATCTTAGGAAATTCATAACTTGAATTCTATAACTCAAAAATTAATAATTCTTTTTCCTGTGATCTTATTTTAATATGTAGATTATTATTATGTATTTTGTTTACTTGTTTGGTGTGATGTTAAATTTTGCCTACACTGTTTGTTTGTATTACTACGACTAGCAGTGAGGTCACGAGTCACCTGAAGATCATCCTGGTACCTGGATTCTCAAGGCCCAGGCAAGTTGTGCCCTTGATCACTTCTTTTTACCCACTCATGTTCTAATTAATCATAATGATCTGCATAGGTTAATTTTGATGGGACCCAATAGGATACCCCAGTTTGTCTATCCTTATACCTTGATTACCACTGAACTTTCTGGGTAGTACTTGCTAGTGCTATATGTGGTTTTGGGTATGAGGATTACACTATTCATGATTATACTCTTGTTATCAGTTGTTATTTAATGTTCATGATAAGATCATTATGTTAATTGGAACATGGAGAACCACCCGGGAAAACAGTGCTACCACAAGGGTGGAATGGGACGCCCTTGGCTGATTAATTAGGAAAGCTAGTGGAAGACTACCTTACCCGAAAGGGGCAAGGGCAGTAGGGGAGAGGTCAGTGTAGGGAGGCCCTCGGGAGGATTTTGCTGCGATGGCGGTCCTGCAAGGGATTCCTGCACTGGATCTTCCTATAAACTGTAGCGGGTTTTCTGAAGCTAGTGGAACTTTGTAAAGGCCTCGTAGTGGTACCCTGCCTCGCTTCCTAGGTAGAGGTGTATGGAGTCTGATCAACTCCGTGGCAAATGGGTAACACGACTTGTGGGTAAAGATGCGCAACCTCTGCAGAGTGTAAAACTGGTATACTAGCCGTGCTCACGGTCATGAGCAGCTCGGACACTCACATGATTAAATGATGGAACTAAATTCAATTTGTCATATGCATTGCATCGCAGGTGAAGTTATTACTTTTGTTCTACTATTTTAATTGGGTTGGTATTTACTTATACTTAGTAACTGCTAATAAAATTTTGACCAACTTTAAAAGCAATGCTCAGCTCTAACCATCCTCTTTGGTAAGCCTTACACTTCACGTGAGCTCCCACCTTTGGCGAGTTCATGCACATTATTCCCCACAACTTGTTGAGCGATGAACGTATGTGAGCTCACTCTTGCTGTCTCACACACCCCACAGGTCAAGAACAGGTACCACAGGATGAGGCGCTTGGAGGATGCTGCGATGAGATCGTGAGAGGTCTAGGTCGTCGTCTCCCGGTCAACTTTGGGTTGCTGGACCGTTGTCTCCCTATAATGTAATTATTTATTTTGTATAGAACTCCTGTTATATATAAAGTTGTGACATTCGATCCTGTGCCACTATACATCATATGTGTGAGACTTGGTCCCAGCATACCTGGTGTTTATGTGAACTCCTTCGGTACTGGTGGTCTTGCCTCGACGAGTGGCCGAGTGGGGTCGTAATCGTCCTGGGGATCCGTCCGCGCCTGCAATCGGTGTCGCGGGTCGGTGTGGGGCGTGAATTGCTCGCCGCCGCGTCAACGGCGGGTGTAATTCCGCGTCGCGCCGTGGACTATCCTCGACTCGTCGCCTCTGCCGGTGAGATTCACGTTCTCCATTCCATTCCCCCTCCACTGAACATGTTCCGTCAAGCCGAATGCATGGTTGCCCAAAGTCGTGCCCGGAATTGATCGTCGGGCTCGGGTTTCCGCCGTGCGCCGTAGGCCGGGCTCCACACTCGACGTCGGCCGAAATTAGTGGTAGCAGTGGGTTCAGAGAGTTGCCAATTACGCGTAGGTCGTATGAATCGGGTTATGGTGTCCGTTTGGGCCGGATTGCGCGATCGCCGGTGGGAGCGCCGCCGTGGGGGAGGTATACGCCGCTGTCGCGAGGTAGGTGGAGAAGTGATTGTCCCTGGGCCGTTGGATCGTGGGCGTGTGGCCACGATTAGATGTGGATACCGGTTCGCCCAGTGTGGCTATGGGCCGTTTGATCTCGATCGTGTGGCCCGGAGCTGATTTGGCTTCATTAAATCCGAACCGTTCATTTATGATCTGAGGGATCCGAACGCATACCGCTTCGCGGATGGCTCCGTCTAATCTGATCCGTTGGGAACGGATCGGACAGCTGAGAATATTTGATACCCGTTCGGTTTGAGATAATTGCAAAAGAGCCCCTCGGGTTCCGTTGAATCAACCCGCAGTCCAGGGAATAGTTTTCTGAGTCTTAGGTTTATTTGCGCAGAGACCCCTGCACTTTTCAGTAAATGAGGCCCAGTCCAGAACTCGTTTAAATTGAATAAATAAAATAGAAAATAGATTTTTAATATGAAAATAATTGCTAGAACTTAGATAATTCATAGAAAATCCATTTTAGCTCCAAATTGAACCATTCCAGTTTCTAAAATCTTGTAATAATATTCTTCATCATTTAGTGTCTCTGTTTTGACATGAACTCTGTCAGAAAATTTATTTATCATTTAATCATATTTTAATCACATTAAATCTTAGGAAATTCATAACTTGAATTCTATAACTCAAAAATTAATAATTCTTTTTCCTGTGATCTTATTTTAATATGTAGATTATTATTATGTATTTTGTTTACTTGTTTGGTGTGATGTTAAATTTTGCCTACACTGTTTGTTTGTATTACTACGACTAGCAGTGAGGTCACGAGTCACCTGAAGATCATCCTGGTACCTGGATTCTCAAGGCCCAGGCAAGTTGTGCCCTTGATCACTTCTTTTTACCCACTCATGTTCTAATTAATCATAATGATCTGCATAGGTTAATTTTGATGGGACCCAATAGGATACCCCAGTTTGTCTATCCTTATACCTTGATTACCACTGAACTTTCTGGGTAGTACTTGCTAGTGCTATATGTGGTTTTGGGTATGAGGATTACACTATTCATGATTATACTCTTGTTATCAGTTGTTATTTAATGTTCATGATAAGATCATTATGTTAATTGGAACATGGAGAACCACCCGGGAAAACAGTGCTACCACAAGGGTGGAATGGGACGCCCTTGGCTGATTAATTAGGAAAGCTAGTGGAAGACTACCTTACCCGAAAGGGGCAAGGGCAGTAGGGGAGAGGTCAGTGTAGGGAGGCCCTCGGGAGGATTTTGCTGCGATGGCGGTCCTGCAAGGGATTCCTGCACTGGATCTTCCTATAAACTGTAGCGGGTTTTCTGAAGCTAGTGGAACTTTGTAAAGGCCTCGTAGTGGTACCCTGCCTCGCTTCCTAGGTAGAGGTGTATGGAGTCTGATCAACTCCGTGGCAAATGGGTAACACGACTTGTGGGTAAAGATGCGCAACCTCTGCAGAGTGTAAAACTGGTATACTAGCCGTGCTCACGGTCATGAGCAGCTCGGACACTCACATGATTAAATGATGGAACTAAATTCAATTTGTCATATGCATTGCATCGCAGGTGAAGTTATTACTTTTGTTCTACTATTTTAATTGGGTTGGTATTTACTTATACTTAGTAACTGCTAATAAAATTTTGACCAACTTTAAAAGCAATGCTCAGCTCTAACCATCCTCTTTGGTAAGCCTTACACTTCACGTGAGCTCCCACCTTTGGCGAGTTCATGCACATTATTCCCCACAACTTGTTGAGCGATGAACGTATGTGAGCTCACTCTTGCTGTCTCACACACCCCACAGGTCAAGAACAGGTACCACAGGATGAGGCGCTTGGAGGATGCTGCGATGAGATCGTGAGAGGTCTAGGTCGTCGTCTCCCGGTCAACTTTGGGTTGCTGGACCGTTGTCTCCCTATAATGTAATTATTTATTTTGTATAGAACTCCTGTTATATATAAAGTTGTGACATTCGATCCTGTGCCACTATACATCATATGTGTGAGACTTGGTCCCAGCATACCTGGTGTTTATGTGAACTCCTTCGGTACTGGTGGTCTTGCCTCGACGAGTGGCCGAGTGGGGTCGTAATCGTCCTGGGGATCCGTCCGCGCCTGCAATCGGTGTCGCGGGTCGGTGTGGGGCGTGAATTGCTCGCCGCCGCGTCAACGGCGGGTGTAATTCCGCGTCGCGCCGTGGACTATCCTCGACTCGTCGCCTCTGCCGGTGAGATTCACGTTCTCCATTCCATTCCCCCTCCACTGAACATGTTCCGTCAAGCCGAATGCATGGTTGCCCAAAGTCGTGCCCGGAATTGATCGTCGGGCTCGGGTTTCCGCCGTGCGCCGTAGGCCGGGCTCCACACTCGACGTCGGCCGAAATTAGTGGTAGCAGTGGGTTCAGAGAGTTGCCAATTACGCGTAGGTCGTATGAATCGGGTTATGGTGTCCGTTTGGGCCGGATTGCGCGATCGCCGGTGGGAGCGCCGCCGTGGGGGAGGTATACGCCGCCGTCGCGAGGTAGGTGGAGAAGTGATTGTCCCTGGGCCGTTGGATCGTGGGCGTGTGGCCACGATTAGATGTGGATACCGGTTCGCCCAGTGTGGCTATGGGCCGTTTGATCTCGATCGTGTGGCCCGGAGCTGATCTGGCTTCATTAAATCCGAACCGTTCATTTATGATCTGAGGGATCCGAACGCATACCGCTTCGCGGATGGCTCCGTCTAATCTGATCCGTTGGGAACGGATCGGACGGCTGAGAATATTTGATACCCGTTCGGTTTGAGATAATTGCAAAAGAGCCCCTCGGGTTCCGTTGAATCAACCCGCAGTCCAGGGAATAGTTTTCTGAGTCTTAGGTTTATTTGCGCAGAGACCCCTGCACTTTTCAGTAAATGAGGCCCAGTCCAGAACTCGTTTAAATTGAATAAATAAAATAGAAAATAGATTTTTAATATGAAAATAATTGCTAGAACTTAGATAATTCATAGAAAATCCATTTTAGCTCCAAATTGAACCATTCCAGTTTCTAAAATCTTGTAATAATATTCTTCATCATTTAGTGTCTCTGTTTTGACATGAACTCTGTCAGAAAATTTATTTATCATTTAATCATATTTTAATCACATTAAATCTTAGGAAATTCATAACTTGAATTCTATAACTCAAAAATTAATAATTCTTTTTCCTGTGATCTTATTTTAATATGTAGATTATTATTATGTATTTTGTTTACTTGTTTGGTGTGATGTTAAATTTTGCCTACACTGTTTGTTTGTATTACTACGACTAGCAGTGAGGTCACGAGTCACCTGAAGATCATCCTGGTACCTGGATTCTCAAGGCCCAGGCAAGTTGTGCCCTTGATCACTTCTTTTTACCCACTCATGTTCTAATTAATCATAATGATCTGCATAGGTTAATTTTGATGGGACCCAATAGGATACCCCAGTTTGTCTATCCTTATACCTTGATTACCACTGAACTTTCTGGGTAGTACTTGCTAGTGCTATATGTGGTTTTGGGTATGAGGATTACACTATTCATGATTATACTCTTGTTATCAGTTGTTATTTAATGTTCATGATAAGATCATTATGTTAATTGGAACATGGAGAACCACCCGGGAAAACAGTGCTACCACAAGGGTGGAATGGGACGCCCTTGGCTGATTAATTAGGAAAGCTAGTGGAAGACTACCTTACCCGAAAGGGGCAAGGGCAGTAGGGGAGAGGTCAGTGTAGGGAGGCCCTCGGGAGGATTTTGCTGCGATGGCGGTCCTGCAAGGGATTCCTGCACTGGATCTTCCTATAAACTGTAGCGGGTTTTCTGAAGCTAGTGGAACTTTGTAAAGGCCTCGTAGTGGTACCCTGCCTCGCTTCCTAGGTAGAGGTGTATGGAGTCTGATCAACTCCGTGGCAAATGGGTAACACGACTTGTGGGTAAAGATGCGCAACCTCTGCAGAGTGTAAAACTGGTATACTAGCCGTGCTCACGGTCATGAGCAGCTCGGACACTCACATGATTAAATGATGGAACTAAATTCAATTTGTCATATGCATTGCATCGCAGGTGAAGTTATTACTTTTGTTCTACTATTTTAATTGGGTTGGTATTTACTTATACTTAGTAACTGCTAATAAAATTTTGACCAACTTTAAAAGCAATGCTCAGCTCTAACCATCCTCTTTGGTAAGCCTTACACTTCACGTGAGCTCCCACCTTTGGTGAGTTCATGCACATTATTCCCCACAACTTGTTGAGCGATGAACGTATGTGAGCTCACTCTTGCTGTCTCACACACCCAACAGGTCAAGAACAGGTACCACAGGATGAGGCGCTTGGAGGATGCTGCGATGAGATCGTGAGAGGTCTAGGTCGTCGTCTCCCGGTCAACTTTGGGTTGCTGGACCGTTGTCTCCCTATAATGTAATTATTTATTTTGTATAGAACTCCTGTTATATATAAAGTTGTGACATTCGATCCTGTGCCACTATACATCATATGTGTGAGACTTGGTCCCAGCATACCTGGTGTTTATGTGAACTCCTTCGGTACTGGTGGTCTTGCCTCGACGAGTGGCCGAGTGGGGTCGTAATCGTCCTGGGGATCCGTCCGCGCCTGCAATCGGTGTCGCGGGTCGGTGTGGGGCGTGAATTGCTCGCCGCCGCGTCAACGGCGGGTGTAATTCCGCGTCGCGCCGTGGACTATCCTCGACTCGTCGCCTCTGCCGGTGAGATTCACGTTCTCCATTCCATTCCCCCTCCACTGAACATGTTCCGTCAAGCCGAATGCATGGTTGCCCAAAGTCGTGCCCGGAATTGATCGTCGGGCTCGGGTTTCCGCCGTGCGCCGTAGGCCGGGCTCCACACTCGACGTCGGCCGAAATTAGTGGTAGCAGTGGGTTCAGAGAGTTGCCAATTACGCGTAGGTCGTATGAATCGGGTTATGGTGTCCGTTTGGGCCGGATTGCGCGATCGCCGGTGGGAGCGCCGCCGTGGGGGAGGTATACGCCGCCGTCGCGAGGTAGGTGGAGAAGTGATTGTCCCTGGGCCGTTGGATCGTGGGCGTGTGGCCACGATTAGATGTGGATACCGGTTCGCCCAGTGTGGCTATGGGCCGTTTGATCTCGATCGTGTGGCCCGGAGCTGATCTGGCTTCATTAAATCCGAACCGTTCATTTATGATCTGAGGGATCCGAACGCATACCGCTTCGCGGATGGCTCCGTCTAATCTGATCCGTTGGGAACGGATCGGACGGCTGAGAATATTTGATACCCGTTCGGTTTGAGATAATTGCAAAAGAGCCCCTCGGGTTCCGTTGAATCAACCCGCAGTCCAGGGAATAGTTTTCTGAGTCTTAGGTTTATTTGCGCAGAGACCCCTGCACTTTTCAGTAAATGAGGCCCAGTCCAGAACTCGTTTAAATTGAATAAATAAAATAGAAAATAGATTTTTAATATGAAAATAATTGCTAGAACTTAGATAATTCATAGAAAATCCATTTTAGCTCCAAATTGAACCATTCCAGTTTCTAAAATCTTGTAATAATATTCTTCATCATTTAGTGTCTCTGTTTTGACATGAACTCTGTCAGAAAATTTATTTATCATTTAATCATATTTTAATCACATTAAATCTTAGGAAATTCATAACTTGAATTCTATAACTCAAAAATTAATAATTCTTTTTCCTGTGATCTTATTTTAATATGTAGATTATTATTATGTATTTTGTTTACTTGTTTGGTGTGATGTTAAATTTTGCCTACACTGTTTGTTTGTATTACTACGACTAGCAGTGAGGTCACGAGTCACCTGAAGATCATCCTGGTACCTGGATTCTCAAGGCCCAGGCAAGTTGTGCCCTTGATCACTTCTTTTTACCCACTCATGTTCTAATTAATCATAATGATCTGCATAGGTTAATTTTGATGGGACCCAATAGGATACCCCAGTTTGTCTATCCTTATACCTTGATTACCACTGAACTTTCTGGGTAGTACTTGCTAGTGCTATATGTGGTTTTGGGTATGAGGATTACACTATTCATGATTATACTCTTGTTATCAGTTGTTATTTAATGTTCATGATAAGATCATTATGTTAATTGGAACATGGAGAACCACCCGGGAAAACAGTGCTACCACAAGGGTGGAATGGGACGCCCTTGGCTGATTAATTAGGAAAGCTAGTGGAAGACTACCTTACCCGAAAGGGGCAAGGGCAGTAGGGGAGAGGTCAGTGTAGGGAGGCCCTCGGGAGGATTTTGCTGCGATGGCGGTCCTGCAAGGGATTCCTGCACTGGATCTTCCTATAAACTGTAGCGGGTTTTCTGAAGCTAGTGGAACTTTGTAAAGGCCTCGTAGTGGTACCCTGCCTCGCTTCCTAGGTAGAGGTGTATGGAGTCTGATCAACTCCGTGGCAAATGGGTAACACGACTTGTGGGTAAAGATGCGCAACCTCTGCAGAGTGTAAAACTGGTATACTAGCCGTGCTCACGGTCATGAGCAGCTCGGACACTCACATGATTAAATGATGGAACTAAATTCAATTTGTCATATGCATTGCATCGCAGGTGAAGTTATTACTTTTGTTCTACTATTTTAATTGGGTTGGTATTTACTTATACTTAGTAACTGCTAATAAAATTTTGACCAACTTTAAAAGCAATGCTCAGCTCTAACCATCCTCTTTGGTAAGCCTTACACTTCACGTGAGCTCCCACCTTTGGCGAGTTCATGCACATTATTCCCCACAACTTGTTGAGCGATGAACGTATGTGAGCTCACTCTTGCTGTCTCACACACCCCACAGGTCAAGAACAGGTACCACAGGATGAGGCGCTTGGAGGATGCTGCGATGAGATCGTGAGAGGTCTAGGTCGTCGTCTCCCGGTCAACTTTGGGTTGCTGGACCGTTGTCTCCCTATAATGTAATTATTTATTTTGTATAGAACTCCTGTTATATATAAAGTTGTGACATTCGATCCTGTGCCACTATACATCATATGTGTGAGACTTGGTCCCAGCATACCTGGTGTTTATGTTTACGCCCGGGTTTTGGACCCCTAAAATCCGGGTGTTACAATATTATTCATACTTTTGTTATCAGTTGTTATTTACTGTTCATGATAAGATCATTATGTTAATTGGAACATGGAGCGACCACCCGGGAAAACAGTGCTACCACAAGGGAGGAATGGGACCCCTTGGCTGATTAATTAGGAAAGCTAGTGGAAGACTACCTTACCCGAAAGGGGCAAGGGCAGTAGGGGAGTGGTCAGTGTAGGGAGGCCCTCGGGAGGATTTTGCTGCGATGGCGGTCCTGCAAGGGATTCCTGCATTGGAGCTTCCTATAAACTGTAGCGGGTTTTCTGAAGCTAGTGGAACTTTGTAAAGGCCTCGTAGTGTTACCCTGCCTCGCCTCCTCGGTAGAGGTGTATGGGAAGTCGCGATCCCTTGGCAGATGGTTAACATGACTTGTGGGTAAAGATGCGCAACCTCTGCAGAGTGTAAAACTGGTATACTAGCCGTGCTCACGGTCATGAGCAGCTCGGACCCTCACATGATTAATCTATGGAACTAAATTCAATTTGTCATATGCATTGCATCGCAGGTGATGATGTTACTTTTGTTCTACTATTTAATTGGGTTGGTATTTACTTATACTTAGTAATTGCTAATAAAATTTTGACCAACTTTAAAAGCAATGCTCAGCTTCAACCATCCTCTTTGGTAAGCCTTACACTTCACATGAGCTCCCACCTTTGGCGAGTTCATACACATTATTCCCCACAACTTGTTGAGCGATGAACGTATGTGAGCTCACTCTTGCTGTCTCACACCCCCCACAGGTCAAGAACAGGTACCGCAGGATGAGGCGCTTGGAGGATGCTGCGATGAGTTCGTGAGAGGTCTAGGCCGTCGTCTCCGAGTCAACTTTGGGTTGCTGGACCGTTGTCTCCTTATAATGTAATTGTTTATTTTGTATAGAATTCCTATTATATAAAAAGTTGTGACATTCGATCCTGTGCCATGATTCATCATATGTGTGAGACTTGGTCCCAGCACACCTGGTGATTATGTTCGCGCCCGGGTTTTGGACCCCTAAAATCCGGGTGTGACAGCCCGGCCCTGTGGAAGTGGCGCCGAAGCATGACGCACTCCTCAAGGATGTGCTTGACGGGCCCCTGGTGGTAGGGGCATGGCTCCTTGAGCATCTTGTCGAAGAGGTTGGCACCTCCGGGGGTTTCCGAGGGTTCTTGTACTCGGCGGCGGCGACAAGGTCCGCGTCGGCGGCGTTGCGTTTCGCTTGCGACTTCTTCTTGCCCTTCTTCCTGGTGCCACGCTGAGTTGACGCCTCGGGGGCATCTTCCGATGGGTGGCCCTGGGGCTGCTTGTCCTTCCGGAAGATAGCCTCGACCGCCTCCTGGCCGGAGGCGAACTTGGTGGCAATGTCCATCAGCTCGCTCGCCCTGGTGGGGGTCTTGCGACCCAGCTTGCTCACCAGGTCGCGGTAGGTGGTGCCAGCGAGGAACGCGCCGATGACATCCGAGTCGGTGATGTTGGGCAGCTCGGTGTGCTGCTTCGAGAATCGCCGGATGTAGTCCCAGAGAGACTCTCCCGGCTGCTGTCGGCAGCTTCGGAGGTCCCAGGAATTCCCGGGGGCGCACGTACGTGCCCAGGAAATTGCCGGCGAAAGCTTGGACTAGGTCGTCCCAGTTGGAGATCTGCCCCAGAGGCAGGTGCTCCAACTAGGCGCGAGCGGTGTCGGAGAGGAACAGGGGGAGGTTGCGGATGATGAGGTTGTCATCGTCCGTTCCACCCAGTTGGCAGGCCAGACGGTAGTCCGCGAGCCACAGTTCCGGTCTCGTCTCCCCCGAGTACTTTGTGATAGTAGTCGGGGGTCAGAACCGGGTCGGGAACGACGCCCGTCGTATGGCCCCGCTGAAGGCCTGCGGACCGGGTGGTTCGGGCGAGGGACTCCGATCCTCCCTGCTGTCGTAGCGTCCCCCACGCCTGGGGTGGTAGCCTCGGCGCACCCTCTCGTCGAGGTAGGCCCGACGGTCGCGATGATGGTGCTCATTGCCGAGGCGACCCGGGGCCGCAGGCGCTGTGTTGCGCGTGCGCCCGGTGTAGACCGAGGCTTCCCGCATGAATTGGGAAGTCGCGGCATGATGTTCCGAGGGGTACCCCTGCCTTCGGGAGGCGGAGCTCTCGGCCCGCCGGACCGCGGCGCCTTCCAGGAGATCCTTGGGCTCTCCCTGGATTCGCCGCCCCTCGGTGGTTGATGGCTCCGGCATCGCGCGGAGGAGCATTGCTGCTGCAGCCAGGTTCTGGCCGACCCCACTGGATGTGGGTGGCGGCCTGACCCTGACATCGTCGGCGATGCGGTGCTGGAAGCCCTAAGGTAGATGACACATTTCTCTGGCCGGAGGTTGGCCCGCCCATGCCTGCCCGACGTCCCGGCGGATTGGCTCAAGCGCTCCTGCTCCCTCGTCGAGCCTGGCCTGCACCCCGTGGATTTGCTCGAGCTGTGGGTCATGACCCCCCGCCGGAACGGGGACCACAGCTAGCTCCCGTGGGATGTCAACGCGAGGCACCGGCCTAGGGAGATCACCGTCCTCCGGCATGCCGAGATGGTTGCCTTCGGAGGGACCCCCTAGATCGACGTGGAAACATTCGCGGCTCGGGCCGCAGTCCTCGTCGTCGAGGCTACGGCTACCGTCGGAACAGTCGGAAAGGCAGTAGTCGCATGCGGTCATGAAGTCCCGCATGGCACTGGGGTTGCCAAGTCCAGAGAAATCCCAACAGAAGCTGTGCTCGTCGTCTTCCTCGGACCCAGAGGGCCCGTAGGTCGAGACGTCCGTCAGCCGGTCCCAAGGTGACCGCATACGAAACCCCAGAGGGTTCGGATTCGCCTCTGCGAGAGCGTCCGCCAAAGCGGAGCCGCTAGGCGGGTCAAGGCTGAATCCTAAAGGCATGAGATGGGAATCGGTCGGTACCTCTTGGTCGACGGGCGGTGATGAAGTCACGTCGAGGACTGACTGCACCGTCGTCTCAGGTACGAGGGTGACACCCAGCAAGCCTTTCGCGAGCGTGCTGGCGTCGTCCGTTTGCTCGGGATTGGCGTGTCGCGGCGAGACAGCGCTCGTCTTCGTCTCAAGCGCGAGGTCGATGCCCGGCGCGCCCCCCGTTGGAGTGCTGGCGTTGTCGACTCGCTCGACGGCCGACGAGGCGCCGCCTCCTACTTGGCCTTGGTTGCCCCACCTCCTCCTCCGTCGGCGGGGAAGAGGACGGGGCGAGCTCGAAGGTTGTTCTTCCACCACGCGGGGAAGACATCGTCGATCCCGCCGCTGGCGGGCAGACTATCGGCCGCCATTGTCGCTGTCGCCCGGCGGTGGAAAGAGTATCATGTCGTAGCTGCCGCCGAGGGACATGAACTCAAGGCTCCCGAAACGGAGCACCGTCCTGGGCCGGAGAGGTTGCTGGAGACTACCCATCTGGAGCTCAACGGGAAGCTGTTCGTCAACACGCAGCAGGCCCCTACCTGGCGTGCCAATTGTCGGTGTTTCGATACCGGGGGTCCCTAAGCCGACGAGTGAAGTGTCGCCGCGTGCCCCAGCCCAGATGGGTCGGCGCGAGGCCGAGCGCGAAGGGGGGAAGTGAGGTGGCCGGAGACATGCGTGAGAGAGGTAGAAATCCCGCGGCCTTCGTGTTCGTCCCGCGCCTAGGTCGGGTGCGCTTGCAGTAGGGGGTTACAAGCGTCCACACGGGGGAGGGAGCGAGCGGCCTCACGCGAGCGCCTGTCTCGTCCTCGTCCCCGCGCGGCCAACCCTCTCTAAGAGGGCCCTGGTCCTTCCTTTTATAGGCGTAAGGAGAGGATCCAGGTGTACAATGGGGGGTGTAGCAGAGTGCTACATGTCTAGCGGAGGAGAGCTAGCGCCCTAAGTACACGCCATCGTGGCGGCCGGAGAGATTTTGGCGCTCGGTTTGTGTGATGTCGTGGCCGTCGGAGGAGCGCTGGAGCCTAGCGGAGGGACAGCTGTCGGGGCTATCGAGTCCTTGCTGATGTCCTCTTGCTTCCGTAAGGGGGCCGAGAGCCGCCATCGTCAGGGTGCGTGCGGGGCGCCATCATTGCCTATCTGGCGGAGCGAGCCAGATGGGACGCCGGTCTTGTTCCCTGTAGCCTGAGTCAGCTTGGAGTAGGGTAATGATGGCACCTCCTATTGACGTGGCCGGTCTGCGCCCTAGGTTAGGGCGATGTGGAGGCTCCTCCGAGGTCGGGGTCGAGTCCGTCTTCTGTGGCTGAGGTCGAGTCTGAGCCCCTACGTCGGGCGAGGCGGAGGCCATTGGCTGAGGCCAGGGCGGAATTTGAGTCCTGGGGTCGGGCGAAGCGGAGTTCGTCGTCTTCTGGGGCTGAGCCCAAGTCCGAGCCCTGGGTCGGGCGGAGCGGAGTTCGCCGTCTTCCGGGGCTTAGCCCGAGTCCGAGCCCTGGGTCGGGCGGAGCGGAGTTCGCCGTCTTCTGAGGCTTAGCCCGAGTCCGAGACCTAGGTCGGGCGGAGCGGAGTTCGCCGTCTTCCGGGGCTTAGCCCGAGTCCGAGCCCTGGGTCGGGTGGAGCGGAGTTCGCCGTCTTCTGGGGCTTAGCCCGAGTCCGAGCCCTGGGTCGGGCGGAGCGGAGCTTCCTATGGTGCCTGCGGCCGGGCCTGACTGCCTGTCAGCCTCACTCTGTCAAGTGGCACCGCAGTCGGAGCGGCGCAGGCGGCGCTGTCTTTCTGTCAGACCGGTCAGTGGAGCGGCGAGGTGACAGCGGTCACTTCGGCCTTATCGGCTGAGGGGCGCGCGTCAGGGTAAAGGTGTCAGGCCACCTTTGCATTAAATGCTCCTGTGATTTGGTCGGTCGGTGCGGCGATTTGGTCAGGGTTGCTTCTTGGCGAAGACAGGGCCTCGGGCGAGCCAGAAATATGTTCGCCGCTGGAGGGGGGCCTCGGGCGAGGCGGAGATCCTCTAGGGTCGGCTGCCCTTGTCCAAGGCTGGGCTCGGGCGAGGCGTGATCGAGTCCCTCGAATGGACTGATCCCTGACTTAATCGCACCCATCAGGCCTTTGCAGCTTTATGCTGATGGGGGTTACCAGCTGAGAATTAGGAGCATTGAGGGTACCCCTAATTATGGTCCCCGACAACTACGCATTGTGCAAGGGTAGCAAATGAGCTTGGTGAGAGATGTAGTAGATGTGTTTCCTGTCATAGATGTAGACATAAACACACATGTGGTGTAGCAGTAGCTACTCTTGATCTTTACTTGAGAGGTCACGGGTTGAAATCCCCTTGATGACGTGTTTGTTTTTTAATTTTAGCTAGACGTGGGCTATATAGGGGAATGAAAATGGGAATGAGCTTTGTGGGGAGGGGGAAATGAGAAAAAACAGAACAAAGAATAGGAATGACAGAACATGGGAATGAGAAACGCTGGGAATGGTGGCAGAACGGGAATGGCAGAACAGGAATGGTGGCAGAACACGGGAATGGCAGACTACTCTTGCAGCCTTAATAAGTAGTATATATATATATATATAGTATTTAGAGCCTTGGGCTATCTATAACTATTGGAAGCCCCAACCACCAACCGACCAGGTGCGTAGACCGCACCACACCGACCAGGTGCACAGACTTTTTGGCTCATTGTACCACCTGCTTACGTCAAATATTATTACGTGTTTATACACTTTTGGTATGCACATGTTTCGGGCATCCGGGCCCACGAGAAGATTGTGTTCACAAAATATTGACATTACGATGTCTTATGTTTCCGTTTACGAAACAGTAATCCACGTGTCGGTCCATGGGCCTTCGCGTTGATTTCGCCCAGCAGATTACGTGTATCGGGCCCACGAATCCACCAACGAGCACGTAGTTTTTCAGCTCACCTCACCCGTAACGCTCGCCGCGGTCGAACCCTAGCATTATCGCCGCCGTCTGCTTCTTCTCCGCCGTGGCGGCCGAACCCTAGAGATTATACCCGCCGTCGTATTCAGCATCTCCAACGCAGAGACCGACCGTCGTCGCCTTCACCTTCTCCATTGCATAGACCGAGACGCCGTCGCCTTGTTCTTCTTCACCGGAGAGGGACCCGGAATCACGGAGACCGAGCCGCCGCCCCCTTGTTCTTCTCCACCGCAGAGACCGAGCCGCATTTGATCCACCACGGCGTCCGAACCCTAGAGATTCTACCCGCCGTCGCGAGCACTGTCTCCAACGCAGAGTCCGACCCACTGTCAACTTCAGCGTCTCCTACACATTGACTGAGCCGTCGTCGCCTTGGTCTTCTCCACTGCAGAGGGTACCCAAATCAGCCGGCCTTCAGGCACCTCCACACATGGGTAAGTCCTCAACCGCCAACTCGTACATTTGCGTATTTACACAAACTGAATCGTAAATCGGTGTCACCTTACTAGTAACTCAATTGTTTTATTTATCAAAAAACAATTCAACATAAATTCATTATTAAACGGATACACAAATTTATAATCTTCAACATCTCACACGTTTATGCACTAAACAACACCGTGTTATGCTGTTTTGTTGACAAAATTATGCTATATATGTCAACGTGTTATGCCATAAACATCTCGTCGTACATTTAGGGCCAGTACGCACGGAATAGCCAGCTTATACATTAATTGGATGTTGCATATGAGCAGAATTTTTATTGCTACATTACGTTTTATATGTATATGTGTTGTTTGATTTGGCAGGAACATCATACATGAAGAACGTAGACCGACCTCCGTCTAATCCAAAGCGAATTATAATTCAGTCTACTCAAGAGTGCTTTAGTGTCGACATACCCCTTTGTAAGTGCAATCAACCCTAATTGAGGGTTTTGGTGATTAATGACAAAAGAAACTGAGATTCTAACAAGTTTGCTCCTAGTATGTACACAGAAATTCTACAGACAGGAGAAGCACAGATCTTACGAGCATAAAAGTATAAAGCACAGCGGATTTAAAATTCCACATCAAATGGCGTGCTCCAAGTGCTTAGAAACAACGGCGGTGCTAAATTTATAATTCTTGAGTCATAGGAATCGCCGTACAATTAAGAGGGATCCGCGACGGTTAAGTAAGTTGTGCAACGAGCCAAGTTCAAAATCTTTTGAAAACATCTTGGAGAACATTTTTCCAGATCATGAATGCCCTTGAGAAAAACAAATCTTACTTCCCACAAAGACTCCACTTTTGTTCTCTTCAAAATACTCAAAATTTGGTTTCAGCCCCCAAAACCGATTCAATCGGTCCTGAAACCGGTTCAACCGGTTTTGGTACTGTTCACCTGCCATCTCTGCTCTGACCTAGCTGATAGTCAGAGCTATCAGAAAAGTCGCAGCAGATATTTTTCTAAAACCGGTTGAGCCGAATTTTTTTCCTTACTCAGCCGGTTTTGAAACCGGTTGAGTCTCCAGCTGAGTAGCTCAGTGGACCGAGATCCCCCTGGTAGAAACCGGTTCAACCGGTCTAAAAACCGGTTCAACCGGTTTTTACTTTTTTTCTCCCAACGGCTGTCAGCTTTTGGGGGATCCTTTATATACCCCCTCACACTCTCTCTCTCATTTACTTATGCCTCTCCCACGAATTCTTGGCTGACCAACCTTCAAACAAGCGCATTCATTTCACCTTTCACACCCGCAATCACATCTCCTTCAATCATTTGAAGGAACCTTGGTGTGAGGTGAACTCGATCGAACTCGCTGTCAATTTCATCTCGATTCTCCTTTTCTCTTTGTTCTTGAGCTCGTTGCAAACTTAACCTTGTGCGGATTTGTTACTCTTGGAACCTCGTGTTCCTTGACGGTTAGAGGTTGCTTGGGAGTCTCCAAATTTGTGGACGACCCCAAGAAGTTTGTATCACCCGCTCTTTGAGCTGATTTGAGAAGAGATTGCCTTGACCTTTGTGGTCGGCTTGTGGAGGATTAGGGTTGGAAAAGACTCGGCCCTTTGTGGGTTCCTCAACGAGGAGTAGGACACCTTTGTGGTGGTTGCCGAACCTCGGGTTATATCGCGTGTTCTTGTGTGTTCTTGTCAAGCGCTTTAAATTCATTGGTTGGTTCATATTATTCATTCGAGTACATTTTGTGTAGGGCAAGTCTTTAGCTATATTCTTCACTACTTCGTATTTGTTTAACAGATTACCTAATTTAAGTTGAGCAGGTTCAAACTTGTTCAGTTGTAATTAAAATCGACTGAACCGGTTTGCACCAGTGCAACTTTAATTTAACCTATCTCGAAGTTTTTAGTGAAAATTTTCAGGTGTAGCCTATTCACCCCCCCTCTAGGCTACTTTCAATTGGTATCAAAGCCTCGTACCTCATTTTACGCTTAACCGCGTGAGGAAGCGATTATGTCTACTCAACGGGACCATGTGGATCCTATCCTCGAGGATATTCCCGTCACATCCTCCGGTGAGGAAGTGGACCCCAAGGTCCTCGACCTCGCCATGAAGATCGCCGAGAGGATGTTCCTCAAGATGAAAGAAGAAGAATCAAGAAGAAAGGCCGAAGAAGACAAAGGTAAAGGAAAATTTGATTACAATGACGACCTAGTAGATCTTTTGGTGTCGAAGGTGTTGAGCAAGGTAAGTCTCAACACCGAAGAATCATCTACCAAAAGCAAAGGTAACGAGTTTAGTAAAGTTCAATTCGATTACTCTAGAAATTTTATTCCCAACTTCTCTTCCGCCCCACTTGGAAAGTTACCAACTCTTAATGAGTTGAACTATAACGAGTGGGCCGATAAGATGAAGTCGCATTTAATCGGTGTACATCCTAGTCTTTGGGAGATTGTTAATGTAGGTATGCATAAGCCTGCCCAAGGAGAAGAGATGACTCCAGAAATGATGCAAGAGATTCATCGCAATGCTCAAGCAGTGAGCATAATTAAAGGGAGTCTTTGTCCGGAAGAATACCGAAAAGTTCAAGGAAGAGAAGATGCCCGTGACATTTGGGACATTCTTAAAATGTCACATGAAGGAGATCCCAAAGCTAAGAGACATAGAGTTGAAGCTTTGGAGAGTGAGCTTGCTAGATATGATTGGATCAAGGGTGAGTCGCTTCAATCACTCTTTGATCGGTTGATGGTGTTGGTCAACAAAATAAGAGTACTTAGGAGTAAAGATTGGAGTGACTCCAAGGTCACAAGATTATTCATGAGAGCTTATAAAGAAAAGGATAAGAGTCTTGCAAGGATGATAAGGGATCGTGATGACTATGAGGAGATGACGCCTCATCAATTGTTTGCAAAAATTCAACAACACGAGTCCGAAGAAGCCCCCATCAAGACAAGAGACTCTCATGCCTTGATCACAAATGAACAAGACAACCCCAAGAAGAACAAAGACCACAAAGCGTGGAAAGTGGTCGAGACCTCAAGTGATGAAGATAGCTCAAGTGATGAAGACACAGCTATGTTCATCAAAACATTTAAGAAATTTGTAAGGAAGAATGACAAGTTCCAAAGGAAAGGAAAGAAGAGGGCATGCTATGAGTGTGGCCAAACCGGTCATTTCATAGCGGATTGTCCTAACAAGAAGGAACAAGAAGTCAAGAAGGAATACAAGAAGGACAAGTTTAAAAAGGGAGGCAAGACCAAGGGACATTTCAAGAAGAAGAAATATGGTCAAGCCCATATTGGTGAAGAATGGAACTCCGATGAAGAGAGTTCTAGCTCCGAAGAAGAGGAAGTGGTGGCAAATGTTGCCATCCAATCTACTTCAAGCTCGCAACTCTTCACCAACCTACAAGACGACTCCTACGCTCCAACTTGCCTCATGGCAAAAGGAGATAAGGTAACTTTATTTAGTGATAACTTTCAAAATGATGATGATGATGAACAAATTGCTATGAAAAATAAAATGATTAAGGAATTTGGCTTGAATGGATATAATGTTATCATCAAATTGATGGAGAAGCTAGATAAAAGAAAAGCAACTCTTGATGCTCAAGAAGACTTGCTTATCCTTGAAAAGGAAAGAAACCTAGAGCTTCAAGGATTGCTACTCAATAAAGATGAAATGCTAGATGCCTTGACTAAGGAAGTATCTTTAGTCAAGATAACTATAGAGGATAAAGAAAAGAAAGTAATCAATATGAAAACCTCTATAGCTAGTCTTGCAAATGAAAAGGATGCACTTGAATCAAGCATATTAAGCTTGAATGTCCTAAATCAAGAACTTCAAGTGCAACTTGAAAATTGCGAGAACATTAATGCTTCATCTTTATTGATTGAATCTAAGTCTAGCTCCTCAAATAATACCTTTTGCAAACATTGTGCCAAATATAATGCTTCTTGTTGTCTAACTAACCATGCAATGAAAAAGAGCCCACAGGTGAAGGTCAAAGAAATATTAAATAGATGCTCTAGCAATGATGGGTTAAAGAAAGTTGAACCCAAGTACAAGTCCCTAAAGCCCAACAATAGAAGAAGGGGGCTTGGGTTCAACACAACCAAGGAAAACCCTAGCACAGTGCATAAGGGGTGGAGATCCCCCAAGTTCATAGAGGGAACCACCCTATATGATGCCTTGGGGAGGATTCACTCCTCAAATGACAAGTCAACTCAAGTAAAGGTAAACTTGAGTTCCACAAAGAGTAAGATGAAGGAAGCGGCATCAACCAGTGGACAAAAATTCAATGCTCCCATTTCCCACTCTTATCTTTGTGATTATATGTTGACTTGGGACTTAGGGAAATTGGTTGTGAAATATGTGGGTGCCTACACTAAAAGAAAAGTCATGAAAAGAAGTGTGTGGGTACCCAAGGCTATAACTAACACTGCAGGACCCAATTCAATTTGGGTACCTAAAAGCATAGCCTAAACTTGTTTTGCAGGTCTACTCCTCTAGTGGGTCAAGTTGGGTGCTTGACAGTGGATGCACAAATCACATGACCGGGGAGGAAGACATGTTCCGTTCCTTGCAACTAACTCAAGAAGCACAAGAAATTGTGTTTGGAGATAGTGGCAAGAGTAAGGTGATTGGTATTGGTAAAATTCCTATCTCTGACCAACAATCACTTTCAAATGTTTTATTGGTAGATTCTTTAAGCTACAATTTGATGTCTGTTTCACAACTTTGTGGAATGGGTTATAATTGCTTATTTTCTGATGTGGATGTGAAGATCCTTAGAAGGGAGGATTCCTCTGTTGCCTTTACAGGTCGCTTGAAGGGCAAACTCTATCTTGTTGATTTCACAACAAGTAGAGTGACGCCTGAGACTTGTTTAGTGGCAAAATCTGACAGGGGTTGGCTTTGGCATCGCCGGCTAGCTCATGTTGGCATGAGGAACTTGGCCAAACTTCAAAAGGATGGTCACATTATTGGACTAACAAATGTTGTGTTTGAGAAAGATAGGGTTTGTGGCGCATGCCAAGCAGGAAAGCAACATGGAGTCCCACATCAATCAAAGAATGTGGTTACAACAAAAAGGCCACTGGAGCTTCTTCACATGGACCTCTTCGGACCTGTGGCTTACATCAGCATTGGTGGTAGTAAGTATGGTTTAGTCATTGTTGATGATTATTCTCGTTTCACCTGGGTTTTCTTTTTAAGTGATAAAGGTGAAACTCAAGAAACCTTGAAGAAATTCATGAGAAGGGCTCAAAATGAGTTTGAGCTCAAAATCAAGAAAGTGAGAAGTGATAATGGGACGGAATTCAAGAACACAGGTGTCGAAGAATTCTTAGGAGAAGAGGGAATCAAACATGAGTTCTTGGTGCCTTACACTCCGCAACAAAATGGTGTTGTGGAAAGAAAGAACCGAACTCTAATTGAAGCTGCAAGAACCATGTTGGATGAGTACAAGACACCTGACAACTTTTGGGCAGAGGCGGTCAACACCGCCTGTCATGCAATCAACCGTCTCTATCTTCATAAGATCTACAAAAAGACTGCTTATGAGCTTCTCACTGGTAACAAACCTAAAGTTGATTATTTTAGAGTATTTGGTTGTAAATGTTTTATTCTTAACAAGAAAGTCAAGAGCTCAAAGTTTGCTCCTAGAGTGGACGAGGGCTTCTTGCTTGGTTATGCATCAAATGCGCATGGATATCGTGTTTTCAACAATACCACCGGTCTTGTTGAAATAGCGATAGACGTGACATTTGATGAGTCTAATGGCTCGCAAGGGCATGTTTCTAATGACACTGCAGGAAATGAAGAACTACCTTGTGAGGCCATAAAGAAACTTGCAATAGGTGAGGTGAGACCTCAAGAAAAGGATGATGAGGAAGGAACCTTATGGATGACCAATGAGGTTATTGATGTGGGTGCAAAGGTGGTGGATGACAAATCCTCCACCCAAGCAAACCCATCAACCTCAAGTCATCCAAATCTTGAAGAAAATCATCAACCCCAAAGGGTGTCAACGGTGGTAGAAGATGAACATGAAAGTATTGATGGTGAAGTGGCTCCTGATCAAGTAGATGATGAGGAGGAACAAATTCAAAGACAACCATCAGTGCCTCATCCTCGAATTCATCACACTATTCAAAGAGATCATCCGGTGGACAACATCCTGGGTAGCATCAGGAGAGGGGTAACAACTCGATCTCATTTAGCAAATTTTTGTGAATTTTACTCGTTTGTTTCCTCTCTTGAGCCACTTAAGGTTGAAGAAGCATTGGGTGATCCGGATTGGATAATCGCCATGCAAGAGGAGTTGAACAACTTCACCCGGAATGAAGTCTGGTCCTTGGTTCCAAGACCCAAGCAAAATGTGATTGGGACAAAATGGGTCTTTAGGAACAAACAAGATGAACATGGCGTGGTTACAAGGAATAAAGCACGGTTGGTTGCTCAAGGCTATACTCAAGTGGAAGGACTTGATTTTGGTGAAACATATGCGCTGGTAGCAAGGTTAGAGTCAATAAGAATATTAATTGCCTATGCTACTAACCATGATTTCAAGTTATATCAAATGGACGTCAAGAGCGCTTTTCTAAATGGTCCACTACAAGAGAGGGTCTATGTGGAGCAACCGCTGGGCTTTGAAGACCCAAGGAAGCCAAATCATGTATATCTACTTCACAAGGCACTCTATGGGCTTAAACAAGCCCCTAGAGCCTGGTATGACTGTCTTAAAAATTTTTTAATTAAGAATGGGTTTACAATAGGAAAAGCTGACTCTACTTTATTTACTCGAAAAGTTGACAATGAATTATTTGTGTGCCAAATATATGTTGATGACATTATATTTGGTAGTACTAATGAAAAATTTTGTGAAGAGTTTAGCAAAGTAATGACGAACAGGTTTGAGATGTCTATGATGGGCGAGCTTAAATACTTCCTGGGATTTCAAGTCAAACAACTTAAGGAAGGTACTTTTCTATGCCAAACCAAATATACACAAGATATGCTCAAGAAGTTTGGTATGGAAAAAGCAAAACACGCCAAGACTCCAATGTCATCAAATAAACATCTCGACCTAAATGAGGAAGGTAAACCTGTAGATCAAAAATTATATAGATCAATATTAGGATCACTGCTTTACTTATGTGCATCTAGACCTGATATAATGTTGAGTGTTTGCATGTGTGCACGTTTTCAAGCAAACCCTAAAGATTGCCATCTTGTAGCCGCTAAGAGAATTCTAAGATACTTAGTCCACACCCAAAACCTAGGATTATGGTATCCCAAAGGCTCCCTTTTCGATTTGCTTGGCTACTCTGACTCAGATTATGCCGGTTGCAAAGTAGATCGAAAAAGCACTACTGGGACTTGCCAATTCCTTGGGCGGTCCTTAGTGTCATGGAGTTCCAAGAAACAAAATTGTGTTGCACTTTCCACTGCAGAAGCTGAGTACATAGCAGCTGGGGCATGTTGTGCACAGTTGTTATGGATGAAGCAAACCCTTAGAGATTTTGGTTGTGAGTTTAACAAAATTCCACTTTTGTGTGACAATGAGAGTGCCATAAAACTTGCAAACAATCCGGTGCAACACTCTAGAACTAAACATATTGATATTAGACACCATTTCTTGAGAGACCACGAAGCCAAAGGAGATATCGAATTGTTTCATGTGTGCACCGAAAATCAACTAGCCGATATCTTCACAAAACCCCTTGATGAGACTAGATTTTGTTTTCTTAGGAGTGAGCTAAATATCTTGGATTCTCGAAACGTGACTTAATAACTAAAATTTTGATCAAATTTGATGGATGAAAATTGATTGCTTGAGCAATATGAAATGAGAAATAACATTTTTATCATTAAAATATCTCATGTCATATTTGCTAAGTGCCATTATAGCCCTTCCGGGCAATATCTGGAAACTGGTTGAGTAAACCGGCTGAGTAGGCCACTCAACCGGTTTCCCCCTGGTGGAAACCGGTTGAACCGGTTTTGGCCTTCGCGCGGTCAGTCTGCGCGCAGTCTGCGCTGACAGCTGCGCAGTCTGCGCTGTCAGTTTTTGCAGTCTGTGCTGTCAGACTGCCAGAATTTTCGCACAGTCAACACCTTTTTCTGTGCGCGTTTACTGCGCAGTTTGACCAGAAACCGGTTGAACCGGTTTTTCTGTATTCTGACGGCCGACTCCCCCCCTTTTTATTCTCTCCTCTTCTCTTCTTCTCAGTTTCATTTTCCAGCCGCCGCCACCCACTCTTCTCTCTCTCTCCTTCACACTCCACTCCAAAAAAAACTCACTTGTGCCCTCTCATCTTTGGAAGAGTTGTTGAAGATCCGTTCATCCCGGCGTTCTCCATCATCTTCCTCAATCTCATTGGGATTTCTTGACTAAATCTCCGGATCGAGGTATTGCCCTATTTCATTTCCTTGTACTCGATCCTACACGTTCTTGATTATCTAATGTATCATTCGTTGGGTACATTTTAGTTTAAGTGCTTGCAACACTTAGATTATCTTCATTTGTCACAAATACTGTTTGAGTTTAGCAATTTGATATTTGTCGGGAACCATAATTAGGGGTACCCTCAAGGCTCCTAATTCTCAGCTGGTAACCCCCATCAGCACAAAGCTGCAAAGGCCTGATGGGTGCGATTAAGTCAGGGATCAGTCCATTCGAGGGACTTGATCACGCCTCGCCCGAGCCTAGCCTCGGACAAGGGCAGCCGACCCCAGAGGATTTCCGTCTCGCCCGAGGCCCCCCTTCAGCGGCGAACATATTTCCGGCTCGCCCGAGGCCCTGCCTTCGCTAAGAAGCAACCCTGACCAAATCGCCGCACCGACCGACCAAATCGCAGGAGCACTTAATGCAAAGGTGGCCTGACACCTTTATCCTGACGCGCGCCCCCTAGCTGGTAGAGCCGAAGTGACCGCCGTCACTTTGCCGCTCCATTGACCGACCTGACAGAAGGACAGCGCCGCCTGCGCCACTCCGACTGCGGTGCCACTTGACAGAGTGAGACGGACAGGCAGTCAGGCCCGTCCAAAGGCACCATAGGAAGCTCCGCTCTGCCCGACCCAGGGCTCGGACTCGGGCTAAGTCCCGGAAGACGGCGAACTCCGCCCGACCCAGGGCTCGGACTCGGGCTAAGTCCCGGAAGACGGCGAACTCCACCCGACCCAGGGCTCGGACTCGGGCTAAGTCCCGGAAGACGGCGAACTCCACTTCGCCCGACCCAGGGCTCGGACTTGGGCTCGGCCCCAGAAGACGACGAACTCCGCTTCGCCCGACCCCAGGGCTCGAACTCCGCCCTGGCACCAGCCAGCAATCTCCGCCTCGCCCGAACCTGGGGCTCGGACCCGACCTCGGCCACGGAAGACAGACTCGACCTCGGCTTCGGAGGAGCTCCCACATCGCCCAACCTAGGGCGCAGACCAGCCACGTCAACAGGAGGCGCCATCATCACCCTACCCCGAGCTGACTCGGGCCGCAGGGAACAAGACCAGCGTCCCATCTGGCTCGCTCCGCCAGATAGGCAATGATGGTGCCCCGCATACTCTGTGATGACTGCGGCTCTCAGCCCCCTTACGGAAGCAAGAGGACGTCAGCAAGGACCCAACCGCTCCGACAGCTGTCCCTCCGTCAAGCTCCAGCACTCCTCCGACGGCCACGACATCACACCAGCTAGGTGCCAAAATCTCTCCGGCTGCCACAACGGCATGTACTTAGGGCACTAGCTCTCCTCCGCTAGACACGTAGCACTCTGCTACACCCCCCATTGTACACCTGGATCCTCTCCTTGCGCCTATAAAAGGGAGGACCAGGGCCCTCTTAGAGAGGGTTGGCCGCGCGGGGACGAGGACGAGACAGACGCTCGCTGGAGGCCGCTCGCTCCCTCTCCCGCGTGGACGCTTGTAACCCCCTACTGCAAGCGCACCCGACCTGGGCGCGGGACGAACACGAAGGCCGCGGGATTCCCACCTCTCTCACGCTGGTCTCCGGCCGCCTCGCTCTCCCCCCTTTCACGCTCGCCCTCGCGCTCGACCCATCTGGGCTGGGGCACGCGGCGACATTCACTCGTCGGCCTAGGGACCCCCCGGTCTCGAAACGCCGACAGTTGGCGCGCCAGGTAGGGGCCTGCTGCGTGTTGACGAACAGCTTCCCATCAAGCTCTAGATGGGCAGTCTCCAACAACCTCTCCAACCCAGGACGGTGCTCCGTTTCCAGAGTCTTGAGTTCATGTCCCTCGACGGTAGCTACGACGTGATACTCCTTCCACCGCCGTGCGACAACGACAGTGGCGGCCGACAACCTGCCCGCCGGCGGCGGAATCGGCGACGTCTTCCCCGCATGGTGGAAGAACAACCTTCGAGCTCACCCCGTCCTCTCCCCCGCCGACGGAGGAGGAGGCGGGGCAACCAAGGCCAAGCAGGAGACAGCGCCTCGTCGGCTGTCGAGCGAGTCGACGGCCCCAGCGCCCAACGGGGGGCGCACCGGGCGTCGACCTCGCGTTTGAGACGAAGGCGAGCGCCGTCCCCCCCGCAACACGCCAATCCCGAGCAAGCGGACGACGCCAGCACGCTCGCGAAAAGCTTGCTGGACGTCACCCTCGTACCTGAGACGACGACGCAGTCAGTCCCCGACGTGACCTCATCGCCGCCCGTCGACCAAAAGGTACCGACCGATTCCCATCCCACGTCTTTCGGATTCAGCCTCGACCCGCCTAGCTGCCCCGCTTTGGCGGGCGCTCTTGTAGAGGCGAGTCAAAACCCTCTGGGGTTTCGTATGCGGTCACCTTGGGACCGGCTGACGGACGTCTCGACCTACGGGCCCTGTAGGTCCGAGGAAGACGATGAGCCCAGCATCCGTTGGGGTTTCTTTGGACTTGGCAACCCCAGTGCCATGCGGGACTTCATGACCGCATGCGACTACTGCCTTTCCGACTGTTCCGACGGTAGCCGTAGCCTCGGCGACGAGGACTGCGGCCCAAGTCGCGAATGCTTCCACGTCGATCTAGGGGGTCCCTCCGAAGGCAACCATCTCGGCATGCCGGAGGACGGTGACCTCCCTAGGCCGGTGCCTCGCGTTGACATCCCACGGGAGCTAGCTGTGGTTCCCGTTCAGGCGGGGGGCCATGACCCACAGCTCGAGCAAATCCGTGGGATGCAGGCCAGGCTCGACGAGGGAGCAGGAGCGCTTGAGCCGATCCATCGGGACGTCGGGCAGGCATGGGTGGGCCAACCTTCGGCCGGAGAAATATGTCATCTACCCCAGGGCTTCCAGCACCGCATCACCGACGACGTCAGGGTCAGGCCACCACCCGCATCCAGTGGGGTCGGCCAGAATCTTGCGGCAGCAGCAATGCTTCTTCGCACGATGCCGGAGCCATCAACCATCGAGGGGCGACGAATCCAGGGAGAGCTCAAGAATCTCCTGTGTAAGGAAAATGGACCCCGGGCCATTTGGCTAATTGAGTTTTGGTGTTTGATGAACAACACAATCAGTGAACTAATAAGTTTTCTAGTGTTTGTGTTTGTAGTTCACAGGATGCGAAGAGAATTGGACCAAGGCAATGAGGATGCAACACCTCAAAAGAAGACATAAAAAGATGCATAGGAGTCCAATACTCAAGAACAAAGAAGCCTGAAGAAATCAGCGAAGAAATCCAAGACGAGGGCTGTCAGCCAGCGCCTGGTGGCGCACCGGACATCGGTGTCCGGTGTGCACCGGACTGTCCGGTGAGGCACCGGACAGTCTGCGCAGAGAGGCCGCAGGCAGGCGCTCTCTGGCTGTAGCACCGGACTGTCCGGTGTGCACCGGACTGTCCAGTGTGCCAACGGGCAGACGGCAACGGTCGGATCCAACGGTCGACTGCTACAGGCGCCAACGGTCGGCTGACGTGGCGTGCACCGGACATCTACTGTGCAGTGTCCGGTGGTGCACCGGACTGTCCGGTGCACCCGACGACAGAAAGCTGCTGCTTTCTGTCCAACGGCTAGTTTGGGGTGTGAAGGCTATAAATACCACCCCAACCGGCCATTCTCAAGTGTGAGAGCCCAAGCAACATACCAAGACACATAGTGCATATTTCCAAGTGCTCAAACACCCAAGTGCTTAATAGAATCACTCGGTGATTAGCGTAGGTGCTTTGCGAAGTGCTTAGGTTAGTTAGACTGCTTTAGCGCTTGCTCTAGGTGAATCCTAGTTAGTTGAGTGAGTTTTGTAAAACCACACAACCCCTCGGCTCTTGCGCGAGCCGTTGTAATTGTACCGAGTGGGGCGAGAGTCTTGCGAGACCGTGACAACCGCGTTTGTGTCACGGCCGCCACCGTGTACCGGACGGAACGAGGCCTGCGGCGTTTCGGCCGGAAGCTCGATAGTGGAGACGGCGGGGAGCGTCCGAGAGGAGCCGGAAGCGGAGCACCACTTGCGCGTGGAGAAGGCCCGCGGCTCTCTACGGAGTTACTCGACCGTGGTGCTTGGCCCTCGCGTGGGCTTCCCTTTGCGTAGGGGCACCAACGAGGATTAGTCGGGACCTTGCGTGGTTCCGGATACCTCGGTAAAAATACCGGCGTCATCCACGAGAGTTTGCTTCTCTACTTAGCTCTTCACATTCCGCATTTATATTAAGCATTAAAGTTTCAATCTTATTGTCATACTTGTTTAGTGTAGATTGAAACTTAGCCTTTGCGGTAGAGATAGCAACACTTAGACAAAACCTAGTTTGCACATTCTAGTTTTGATTACTTGCATAGGTTTTGCTCTAGGGATTTAATTGTGGCCTAGTTTAGTAAAAATTTTAGAAGTCCTAATTCACCCCCCCTCTTAGGCGTCACCCGTTTCCTACAAGTGGTATCAGAGGCGGTTTGGCTCATTTGAAACGCTTTAGCTTCACCGCTAAAAGAGCCGACGCTTTTTAGAGGAAGGGATGGATACCCATAGGCCACCACACTTCGACGGCACTAACTTCCCATATTATAGTGCTAGAATGGCTTGTTACCTAGAGGTCGTTGATCTAGGTGTTTGGAGAGTCACTCGTGACGGGATGAAACCCCTCAAGAATCCCTAGAAACCCACCACGAGTGAGGAAAAAGAAATTCATTTAAATGCTAGAGCCAAAAATTGCTTGTATGAATCTCTTAGCATGGATATTTTTAATCAAGTATTTACCTTGAAAACTGCTAATGAGATTTGGCTAAAATTGCATGAGCTCCATGACGGCACATCCAATGTCCGTGAGCAAAAACATTGCCTAGTCTTAAATGAGTATAATTCTTTTGCCATGAAAGATGATGAGCTTGTTCGAGACATGTATTCTCGTTTGAATCTAATCATCAATGAGCTCAATTCTATTGGCATTAATAAGCTAGGTGATGCGGACATTGTGAGGAAGATTATCTCCCTGCTACCACAACAAAGATATGGGAGCATCATCACCATCCTTCACAACATGGAGGACTTGAGCAACATGACCCCGACCATTGTGATTGGGAAAATCGCGGCCTTTGAGATGTCGCGTAAAATGAGTCGGGGAGAGGAGCCAACTTCCTCAAGACCATATGCTTTTGCATGTGATGAAAGGAAGGGCAAAAAGAAGGCTCCCACTCCAAGTTCCTCAAGTGAAGAAGAGGAAGAAGAAGAAAGTGATGATGATGAAGATAATCAACCATGCACATCATCCTCCGAGGACGAAGAGACAATCCGACGCGTCGGAAAGGTAATGGGGATGATCCGCAAGATTAATCTAATGGGTGTGCCCCTGCAGGTCGAGGATCTTCTCTTTAACATTGATAGGAAAAAGCAAAGGAAGAGAGGATGCTTTGCATGTGGGGAGAAGGGCCACTTCAGGGACAACTGTCCAAATATGGCCAAGCCCAAAAAGGAGAGGAGCAAAGGCAAGGCGCTAACAAGTGTTAGAACTTGGGATGATTCTTCAAGTGAAGATGAACCTCCAAGGACGCGCAGCCACCGGTCCTCGTCACGATCATCACGGTCATCACACAAATGCCTTATGGCAAGAGGTAACAAAAGCACTCCATCCTCTAGTGATGAAAGTAGTAGTGATGATGAAGGTGAGGGAAAAGCCTCTCTAGATGAGCTTGCAGAAGCCGTAGAATTTTTTCAGGATGTTTGCACTAAGCAAAAAGCTCAACTTAAAACTTTGAAAAATAAGTTGGTTAGCTCTCAAAATGATTACAAAGGTTTGCTAGAAAAATTTGAAACTTTTGCAAACTTAAATAGTGAGCTATCAACTAAAATTGAGCTATTAGAATCTAGTGCTCCATCCACTGCTACCGATGATAGCCTTGTTAAAAAGAATGAGAAACTTAAGGCTAAGTTAGCTAGCTCCCAAGAAGCTATTGAAAATTTGCTAGAGAAAATGGAAATTCTTAGCATACACAATAATGAGCTAACTACTAAGCTAGAAAACATTGGTAGCACCCCAGCAGCATCTTTAGTTGAAATACCTGAAATAATTAAGAAAGATGCTTCTACTTCCTGCTTTGATTTAATTGATGATTCTAACCCCTGCAACCAAGTCGTTGTTGAGAATATTATTGTAGAGACATGTACGGATGAGGTTGCAAAGGAAAATGAACAATTAAAGCAAGAAGTGGCTCGCCTTGGCAAGGCTTTGTATGACAAGAAAGGCAAAGCCAAACAAATCCGACCTCCACAGGATAACACCACTGCGGGAGTGAACAAGCCTGTAGAGGGAGAAACTGTGATTTGTAGGCTATGCCACAAGGAAGGCCACAAGTCTTTCCAATGCAAGGCGATGACCGGGGATAAACAAAGGCAAAAGCTCAAGCAAAAGCCATCAAGCAAAATCTCCAACACCTACATCAAAAAGGTGAACAAAAAGGATGCTACACCATATTTGATCAAGAAGAAAAAGAACGGAAAGGTGATAGCAATCAAGGCCAACAAGCAAGCCAACAAAGGAAAGGGGGCCAAACGCATCTGGGTGCCAAAGGAAATAATTTCAACCATGAAAAGCACCAAGAAGGTTTGGATCCCGAAAGGGAAGTGAGTGGACCGAAGGTCCTCGAGAAATTTGGAGACTTGGCAAAGTTGGGATGTATATCATGGGGTACATCATATTGGATCAAGTTTATTGCCAAGTGGGTTAGTAAAAACTTTGGACCCAAATTTCCCACCCATGACTAAGGTAACTAATTTTATTGTATTCTTCATTTTTAGATATGCGTATCTATTTACCTTCTATCTAGTTTACCTTTCTTGCCTAGTATTACAATTGTTATGTACTTTTGTTTAAAATCATGCATACTAGGTAAATCACATGGTAGGATTGCTTGCTTTCAATTCATATACTTAAGCAAACCTACATGGTTTAAATGTTTATTTAAGCACGGCACATAGCCTCTATATCTCTCCATAGTAAATGATGCATAAATTGAAAATTTTGATTTCTACAAAGTGTATCATTTAACTTATATGTGCCAAAGTTTGGATTATGGATAATTTGCCCCTCTTGATATCAAATCAAAGTGCATGTCTCCTACAAGTATTCAAAACTTGTATGCACACCTTTAGGGGGAGGTTACTCTATAATCTAACACTTTGAGACTAACACCTTTTCCAGTCTATTTCATGTGATAGTCTCATTGTAAGGAAAATGAAGTCCCCGGAGAAAGACAACAATCTTCCACTGCAAAGTCTCCAAGAACTCTTATGTCTCTCAAGCTCACCATTGACTTTCAATTGGTATCTTTTGAGACTACATTCAGTATCATTTACATGTCTTCTCCAGTATTTGATTAGACTATATTTCATATCATATGCTTCCATGTTGCTAGAAATGCATAAGTAGTTAACTCATATTCTGTTACCTATGCATAAGGGAAGTTAGTCTTTTCAAATCATGTCTTGCACCTCTAATTTTCACATGCTTTTTCCTAAGTAGAGGATCTCTGTCAAGGGGAGTATTTCTTCATCTCTAAAGGGGGAGAAAAACTCTTTCTAAAGGAGACAACTCATTTAGGGGGAGTAATCTTTTAAGGACTCCTTCAAGTGGTATCATTCACATAGTTTAATTTAATATCCTTCTAGTGATATCATTTGATACAATTCTTGATGAGGGCAAGCTTTTATTTACTTCCTACATGCTTTTAATGTCTTCCTTTTCGGTGGTTGATGCCAAAGGGGGAGAAGTTTAGGGACCAAAGCAATGAAAACTATATCAAACACCAAACACCACCAATTTAAAATTTTATATCTACAAATGGCTTTTCAAGTGGTTTTGGTTATTTGGTCCAAAAATAGGAAGTAAGTGAATTATGGAGTTAGGGGGAGGCTTAAGTCCATAATATCACATTGTGGGGACAATCATGCATCTTAGCAAGTAGATTGCATATTTTCACTCAAATACTTGTATTATTTGCTTGCTTTGGTTGTGTTGTCATCAATCACCAAAAAGGGGGAGATTGTAAGGAAAATGGACCCCGGGCCATTTGGCTAATTGAGTTTTGGTGTTTGATGAACAACACAATCAGTGAACTAATAAGTTTTCTAGTGTTTGTGTTTGTAGTTCACAGGATGCGAAGAGAGTTGGACCAAGGCAATGAGGATGCAACACCTCAAAAGAAGACATAAAAAGATGCATAGGAGTCCAATACTCAAGAACAAAGAAGCCCGAAGAAATCAGCGAAGAAATCCAAGACGAGGGCTGTCAGCCAGCGCCTGGTGGCGCACCGGACATCGGTGTCCGGTGTGCACCGGACTGTCCGATGAGGCACCGGACAGTCTGCGCAGAGAGGCCGCAGGCAGGCGCTCTCTGGCTGTAGCACCGGACTGTCCGGTGTGCACCGGACTGTCCAGTGTGCCAACGGGCAGACGGCAACGGTCGGATCCAACGGTCGACTGCTACAGGCGCCAACGGTCGGCTGACGTGGCATGCACCGGACATCTACTGTGCAGTGTCCGGTGCACCCGACGATAGAAAGCTGCTGCTTTCTGTCCAACGGCTAGTTTGGGTGTGAAGGCTATAAATACCACCCCAACCGGCCATTCTCAAGTGTGAGAGCCCAAGCAACATACCAAGACACATAGTGCATATTTCCAAGTGCTCAAACACCCAAGTGCTTAATAGAATCACTCGGTGATTAGCGTAGGTGCTTTGTGAAAGTCGCCTAGAGGGGGGGGGGTGAATAGGGCGAAACAAAAATAATCACAACTACAAGCCGAGTTAGCGTTAGAAATATAAACGAGTCCGCGAGAGAGGGTGCAAAACAAATCGCAAGCAAATGAAGAGTGTGACACGCGGATTTGTTTTACCGAGGTTCGGTTCTTGCAAACCTACTCCCCGTTGAGGAGGCCACAAAGGCCGGGTCTCCTTCAACCCTTCCCTCTCTCAAACGGTCCCCCGGACCGAGTGAGCTTTTCTTCTTCTCAATCAAACGGGAACAAAACTTCCCCGCAAGGGCCACCACACAATTGGTGCCTCTTGCCTTGGTTACAATTGAGTGTTGATCACAAGAACAAGTGAGAAAGAAAGAAAGCGATCCAAGCGCAAGAGCTCAAAAGAACACGGCAAATCTCTCTCGCTAGTCACTAAAGGCTTGAGTGGAATTGGAGAGGATTTGATCTCTTTGGTGTGTCTAGAATTGAATGCCTAGCTCTTGTAAGTGGTTGGAAGTTGGAAAACTTGGATGCAATGAATGGTGGGGTGGTTGGGGTATTTATAGCCCCAACTACCAAACATGACCGTTGGCTGGAGGCTTCTGTTCGATGGCGCACCGGACAGTCCGGTGCACACCGGACAGTCCGGTGCCCCTGCCACGTCATCACTGCCGTTGGATTCTGACCGTTGGAGCTTCTGACATCTGGGCCCTCCTGGATGTCCGGTGCACACCGGACAACAACTATTCATTGTCCGGTGCGCCGGTATGGGCACGCCTGACGACTGCGCGCGCAGAACGCGCATTAAATGCGCCGCAGGGAGCCGTTGGCGCCGAAATAGCCGTTGCTCCGCTGGCACACCGGACAGTCCGGTGCACACCGGACAGTCCGGTGAATTTTAGCGGAGCGGCTGCCGCGCGAACCCGAGGCTGGCGAGTTCCGGAGACCGCGCTTCCTTGGAGCACTGGACATGTCCGGTGCACACCGGACAGTCCGGTGAATTATAGCGCGCCGGCTTCCGAGAATTCCCGAGGGCGAAGAGTTTGAAGTCGGAGTCCTCTGGTGCACTCGTGGCGCACCGGACACTGTCCGGTGTACACCGGACAGTCCGGTGCCCCCAGACCAGAGGTGCCTTCGGTTGCCTCATTGCTCCTTAGTTGAATCCAAAACTTGATCTTTTTATTGGCTAAGTGTGAACCTTTTGCACCTGTATAACTTATGCACTAGAGCAAACTAGTTAGTCCAATATTTGTGTTGGGCAATTCAACCACCAAAATTATTTGGGGACTAGGTGTAAGCCTAATTCCCTTTCAATCTCCCCCTTTTTGGTGATTGATGCCAACACAAACCAAAGCAAATATAGAAGTGCATAATTGAACTAGTTTGCATAATGTAAGTGCAAAGGTTGCTTGGAATTGAGCCAATATAAATACTCATATGTTGCGCATGGATTGGTTTCTTTGTTTTTGACATATTGGACCACATTTGCACCATAAGTTTTGTTTTTGCAAACTGTTTTGTAAATTCTTTTCAAAGTCATTTTGCAAGATAGTCAAAGGTAAATGAATAAGATTTTGCAAAGCATTTTCAAGATTTGAAATTTTCTTCCTTTGTTCAAATGCTTTTCCTTTGACTAAACAAAACTCCCCCTCAAATAAGGTCTCCTCTTAGTGTTCAAGAGGGTTTTAAGACATCAATTTGAAATACTACTTCCTCCCCCTTTAGAACATAATAAGATACAAATTTTGAAATTGACCAATTGAAAATCTCCAAAATTTTAAAATTTAGGTGGTGGTGCGGTCCTTTTGCTTTGGGCTCATACTTTCTCCCCCTTTGGCATGAATCGCCAAAAACGGATACTTTGAGTGAGATATAAGCCCTTTAAGGTACTTTCTCCTCCTTTGGTCATAAAATAAATGAGTGAAGATTATACCAATGTTGGAGAGTGATGCGGAACGACGGCGAAGGATGAGTAGTAGAGTGGAGTGGAAGCCTTGTCTTCGCCGAAGACTCCAATTCCCTTTCAATATACCTATGACTTGGTTTGTAATACACTTGAAAACACATTAGTCATAGTATATAAAAGAGACATGATCAAAGGTATTATTATGAGCTATGTGTGCAAGTTTAGCAAAAGAAATTTCTAGAATCAAGAATATTAAGCTCATGCCTAAGTCGGGTAAAAGATTGTTCATCAAGCGGCTTGGTAAAGATATCGGCTAATTGATCTTTAGTGTTAATGTATGAAATCTCGATATCCCCCTTTTGTTGGTGATCCCGAAGAAAATGATACCGAATGGCTATGTGTTTAGTGCGGCTATGCTCAACGGGATTATCCGCCATGCGGATTGCACTCTCATTATCACATAGAAGAGGAACTTTGGTTAATTTGTAACCATAGTCCCGCAGGGTTTGCCTCATCCAAAGCAATTGCGCGCAACAGTGGCCTGCGGCAATATACTCGGCTTCGGCGGTAGAAAGAGCGACTGAATTTTGCTTCTTTGAAGCCCAAGACACCAAGGATCTTCCCAAGAACTGGCAAGTCCCCGATGTGCTCTTTCTATTAATCTTACACCCCGCCCAATCGGCATCCGAATAACCAATCAAATCAAAAGTGGATCCCCGAGGGTACCAAAGTCCAAACTTAGGAGTATAAGCCAAATATCTCAAGATTCGTTTTACGGCCGTAAGGTGTGATTCCTTAGGGTCGGCTTGGAATCTTGCACACATGCATACGGAAAGCATAATGTCCGGTCGAGATGCACATAAATAAAGCAATGAACCAATCATCGACCGGTATACCTTTTGATCCACGGACTTACCTCCCGTGTCGAGGTCGAGATGCCCATTTGTTCCCATGGGAGTCTTGATGGGCTTGGCATCCTTCATTCCAAACTTGCTTAGGATGTCTTGAGTATACTTTGTTTGGCAAATGAATGTGCCCTCTTGGAGTTGTTTGACTTGAAATCCTAGAAAATACTTTAACTCCCCCATCATAGACATCTCGAATTTCTGTGTCATGATCCTACTAAATTCTTCACATGTAGATTTGTTAGTAGACCCAAATATAATATCATCAACATAAATTTGGCATACAAACAAATCATTATCAAGTGTTTTGGTGAACAAAGTAGGATCAGCTTTGCCGACTTTGAAGCCATTTGCAATAAGGAAATCTCTAAGGCATTCATACCATGCTCTTGGGGCTTGCTTGAGCCCATAAAGCGCCTTAGAGAGCCTATAAACATGGTTAGGGAACTCACTGTCTTCAAAGCCGGGAGGTTGCTCAACATAGACCTCCTCCTTGATTGGTCCATTGAGGAAGGCACTCTTCACGTCCATTTGATAAAGCTTGAAGCCATGGTAAGTAGCATAGGCCAATAATATGCGAATTGACTCAAGCCTAGCTACGGGTGCATAGGTTTCACCAAAATCCAAACCTTCGACTTGTGAATACCCCTTGGCCACGAGTCGAGCTTTGTTCCTTGTCACCACACCATGCTCGTCTTGCTTGTTGCGGAAGACCCACTTGGTTCCTACAACATTTTGATTAGGACGTGGAACTAAGTGCCATACCTCATTCCTTGTGAAATTGTTGAGCTCCTCTTGCATCGCCATCACCCAATCCGAATCTTGAAGTGCTTCCTCTACCCTGTGTGGCTCAATAGAGGAAACAAAAGAGTAATGTTCACAAAAATGTGCAACACGAGATCGAGTAGTTACCCCCTTATGAATGTCGCCGAGGATGGTGTCGACGGGGTGATCTCGTTGTATTGCTTGGTGGACTCTTGGGTGTGGCGGCCTTGGTTGATCATCCTCCTTGTCTTCATCATTTGCATCTCCCCCTTGATCATTGCCGACATTTTGAGGTGGCTCATCTTCTTGATCTTCTTGTTCAACATCTTGAGCCTCGTCCTCAATTTGAGTTGGTGAAGATGCTTGCGTTGAGGAGAATGGTTGATCTTGTGCATGTGGAGGCTCTTCGGATTCCTTAGGGCACACATCCCCAATGGACATGTTCCTTAGCGCTATGCATGGAGCCTGTTCTTCACCTATATCATCAAGATCAACTTGCTCTACTTGAGAGCCGTTAGTCTCATCAAACACAACGTCACAAGAAACTTCAACAAGTCCTGAGGACTTGTTAAAGACTCTATATGCCCTTGTGTTTGAGTCATATCCTAGTAAAAAGCCTTCTACAGTTTTAGGAGCAAATTTAGATTTACGACCTCTTTTAACAAGTATAAAACATTTGCTACCAAAAACTCTAAAATATGAAATATTTGGCTTTTTACCGGTTAGGAGTTCATAGGATGTCTTCTTGAGGATTCGGTGAAGATATAACCGGTTGATGGCGTAGCAGGCGGTGTTGACCGCCTCGGCCCAAAACCGATCCGGTGTCTTGTACTCATCAAGCATGGTTCTTGCCATGTCTAATAGAGTTCGATTCTTCCTCTCCACTACACCATTTTGTTGTGGAGTGTAGGGAGAAGAGAACTCATGCTTGATGCCCTCCTCCTCAAGGAAGCCTTCAATTTGAGAGTTCTTGAACTCCGTCCCATTGTCGCTTCTAATTTTCTTGATCCTTAAGCCGAACTCATTTTGAGCCCGTCTCAAGAATCCCTTTAAGGTCTCTTGGGTATGAGATTTGTCCTGCAAAAAGAACACCCAAGTGAAGCGAGAATAATCATCCACAATAACTAGACAGTACTTACTCCCGCCGATGCTTATGTAAGCGATCGGGCCGAATAAATCCATGTGTAGGAGCTCCAGTGGCCTGTCACTAGTCATGATGTTCTTGTGTGGATGATGGGTGCCAACTTGCTTCCCGGCTTGGCATGCGCTACAAATCCTGTCTTTCTCAAAATGAACATTGGTTAGTCCTAAAATGTGTTCTCCCTTTAGAAGTTTGTGAAGATTCTTCATTCCAACATGGGCTAGTCGGCGGTGCCAAAGCCAACCCAAGTTAGTCTTAGCAATTAAGCAAGTGTCGAGTTCAGCTCTATCGAAGTCTACCAAATATAGCTGACCCTCTAACACTCCCTTAAAGGCTATTGAATCATCACATCTTCTAAAGATAGTAACACCTGTATCAGTAAATAGACAGTTGTAGCCCATTTGACATAATTGGGATACGGAAAGCAAATTGTAATCTAAGGAATCTACAAGAAAAACATTGGAAATAGTATGGTCAGGTGATATAGCAATTTTACCCAGTCCTTTGACCAAACCTTGATTTCCATCCCCGAATGTGATAGCTCGTTGGGGATCTCGGTTTTTCTCATAAGAGGAGAACATCTTTTTCTCCCCGGTCATGTGGTTTGTGCACCCGCTGTCGAGTATCCAACTTGAGCCCCCGGATGCATAAACCTACAAAACAATTTTAGTTCTTGACTTTAGGTACCCAAACGGTTTTGGGTCCTTTGGCATTAGATACAAGAACTTTGGGTACCCAAACACAAGTCTTGGAGCCCTTGTGTTTGCCCCCAACAATTTTGGCAACTACCTTGCCGGATTTGTTAGTTAAAACATATGATGCATCAAAAGTTTTGAATGAAATGGCATGATCATTTGATGCATTAGGAGTTTTCTTTCTAGGCAACTTGGCATGGGTTGGTTGCCTAGATCTAGATGTCTCACCCTTATACATAAAAGCATGATTAGGGCCAGAGTGAGACTTCCTAGAATGAGTTCTCCTAATTTTGCTCTCAGGATATCCGGCAGGGTACAAAATGTAACCCTCGTTATCCTGAGGCATGGGAGCCTTGCCCTTAACAAAGTTAGATAAATTCTTTGGAGGGACATTAAGTTTGACATTGTCTCCCCTTTGGAAGCCAATGCCGTCCTTAATGCCAGGGCGTCTCCCATTATAGAGCATGCTTCTAGCAAATTTAAATTTTTCATTTTCTAAGTCATGCTCACTAATCTTAGCATTAAGTTGTGCTATGTGATCATTTTGTTTTTTAATTAAGGCTAGGTGATCATGGATAGCATCAACATTAACATCTCTACATCTAGTACAAATGGAAACATGCTCAACATTAGATGTAGAGGGTTTGCAAGATTTTAGTTCAACAACCTTAGCTTGCAACAAATCATTTTTAGTTCTAAGGTCAGAAATAGTAGCATTGCAAACATCAAAATCTTTAGTCTTAGCAATCAAATTTTTATTTTCTAATCTAAGACTAGCAAGAGAAATGTTCAATTCTTCAATCCTAGCAAGCAAATCATCACTATCATTTCTAGGATTTGGAATTGAAACATTGCAAATATGTGAATCAACCTTAGCTAACAAATTAGCATTTTCATTTCTAAGGTTGTCTATAGTCTCATGGCAAGTACTTAGCTCACTAGACAATTTTTCACATTTTTCCATTTCTAGAGCATAAGCATTTTTAACCTTAACATGCTTCTTATTTTCTTTAATAAGGAAGTCCTCTTGAGAATCCAAGAGATCATCCTTCTCATGTATAGCACTAATCAATTCATTTAATTTTTCTTTTTGTTGCATGTTGAGGTTAGCAAAAAGAATGCGCAAGTTATCCTCTTCATTTTTATCATCATCTTCATCACTGGATGTTTCATATTTAGTGGAGGACCTTGATTTTACCTTCTTTTTGCCGTCCTTGGCCATGAGACACTTGTGGCCGACGTTGGGGAAGAGGAGTCCCTTGGTGACGGCGATGTTGGCGGCGTCCTCGTCGTCGGAGGAGTCGCTTGAGCTTTCGTCGGAGTCCCACTCCCGACAAACATGGGCATCGCCGCCCTTCTTCTTGTAGTACTTCTTCTTTTCTCTCCTCTTTCCCTTCTTGTCGTCGCCCCTGTCACTGTCACTAGACATAGGACATTTTGCAATAAAATGACCGGGCTTACCACACTTGTAGCAAACCTTCTTGGAACGGGGTTTGTAGTCCTTCCCCTTCCGTTGCTTGAGGATTTGCCGAAAGCTTTTGATGATTAGGGCCATCTCCTCATTGTCGAGCTTGGAGACGTCAATTGGTTGTCTACTTGGTGTAGACTCCTCCTTCTTCTCCTCCGTTGCCTTGAAGGCCACCGGTTGCGCCTCGGATGTGGAAGGCTCGTCAAGCTCGTTGATCTTCTTTGAGCCCTTAATCATGCATTCAAAGCTTACAAAATTCCCGATAACTTCCTCGGGGGTCATTAGTGGATATCTAGGATTACCACGAATTAATTGTACTTGAGTGGGGTTAAGGAAAATAAGTGCTCTTAAAATAACCTTAACCACCTCGTGGTCATCCCACTTTTTGCTCCCGAGGTTGCGCACTTGGTTCACCAAGGTCTTGAGCCGGTTGTACATATCTTGTGGCTCCTCCCCTTGGCGAAGACGGAAGCGACCGAGCTCCCCCCTCGATCGTTTCCCGCTTGGTGATCTTTGTGAGTTCATCACCCTCGTGCGCCGTCTTGAGTAGGTCCCAAATCTCCTTCGCGTTCTTCAACCCTTGCACTTTGTTGTATTCCTCCTTGCTTAGAGAGGCAAGGAGAATGGTTGCGGCTTGGGAGTTGAAGTGCTCGATTTGGGCCACTTCGTCCGTGTCATAGTCCTCATCCCCTACAGATGGTACCTGTACACCATACTCAACAACATCCCATATACTTTTGTGGAGAGAGGTTAGATGAAATCGCATTAAATTACTCCACATAGCATAATCTTCACCATTAAAAGTTGGTGGTTTGCCTAATGGGACGGAAAGTAAAGGTGTGTGTTTAGGAATGCGAGGGTAGCGTAGGGGAATCTTACTATACTTCTTACGCTCTTGGCGTTTAGAAGTGACGGATGCCGCGTCGGAGCCGGAGGTAGATGTCGATGAAGTGTCGGTCTCGTAGTAGACCACCTTCCTCATCCTTTTGTGCTTGTCCCCACTCCGATGCGGCTTGTGAGAAGAAGATTTTTCCTTCTTCTCCTTGTGGTGAGAAGAGGAAGATCTTTTCTCCTTCCGCTTGGAGGAGTTCTTCTTCTTCTCCCTTCTCTTGGTGCGGGACTCTTCCGATGAAGTGCTCCCTTGGCTTGTAGTGGGCTTGTTATCGCCGGTCTCCATCTCCCTCTTGGTGTGATCTCCCGACATCACTTCGAGCGGTTAGGCTCTAATGAAGCACCGGGCTCTGATACCAATTGAAAGTCGCCTAGAGGGGGGGGGGTGAATAGGGCGAAACAAAAATAATCACAACTACAAGCCGAGTTAGCGTTAGAAATATAAACGAGTCCGCGAGAGAGGGTGCAAAACAAATCGCAAGCAAATGAAGAGTGTGACACGCGGATTTGTTTTACCGAGGTTCGGTTCTTGCAAACCTACTCCCCGTTGAGGAGGCCACAAAGGCCGGGTCTCCTTCAACCCTTCCCTCTCTCAAACGGTCCCCCGGACCGAGTGAGCTTTTCTTCTTCTCAATCAAACGGGAACAAAACTTCCCCGCAAGGGCCACCACACAATTGGTGCCTCTTGCCTTGGTTACAATTGAGTGTTGATCACAAGAACAAGTGAGAAAGAAAGAAAGCGATCCAAGCGCAAGAGCTCAAAAGAACACGGCAAATCTCTCTCGCTAGTCACTAAAGGCTTGAGTGGAATTGGAGAGGATTTGATCTCTTTGGTGTGTCTAGAATTGAATGCCTAGCTCTTGTAAGTGGTTGGAAGTTGGAAAACTTGGATGCAATGAATGGTGGGGTGGTTGGGGTATTTATAGCCCCAACTACCAAACATGACCGTTGGCTGGAGGCTTCTGTTCGATGGCGCACCGGACAGTCCGGTGCACACCGGACAGTCCGGTGCCCCTGCCACGTCATCACTGCCGTTGGATTCTGACCGTTGGAGCTTCTGACATCTGGGCCCTCCTGGATGTCCGGTGCACACCGGACAACAACTATTCATTGTCCGGTGCGCCGGTATGGGCACGCCTGACGACTGCGCGCGCAGAACGCGCATTAAATGCGCCGCAGGGAGCCGTTGGCGCCGAAATAGCCGTTGCTCCGCTGGCACACCGGACAGTCCGGTGCACACCGGACAGTCCGGTGAATTTTAGCGGAGCGGCTGCCGCGCGAACCCGAGGCTGGCGAGTTCCGGAGACCGCGCTTCCTTGGAGCACTGGACATGTCCGGTGCACACCGGACAGTCCGGTGAATTATAGCGCGCCGGCTTCCGAGAATTCCCGAGGGCGAAGAGTTTGAAGTCGGAGTCCTCTGGTGCACTCGTGGCGCACCGGACACTGTCCGGTGTACACCGGACAGTCCGGTGCCCCCAGACCAGAGGTGCCTTCGGTTGCCTCATTGCTCCTTAGTTGAATCCAAAACTTGATCTTTTTATTGGCTAAGTGTGAACCTTTTGCACCTGTATAACTTATGCACTAGAGCAAACTAGTTAGTCCAATATTTGTGTTGGGCAATTCAACCACCAAAATTATTTGGGGACTAGGTGTAAGCCTAATTCCCTTTCACTTTGCGAAGTGCTTAGGTTAGTTAGACCGCTTTAGCGCTTGCTCTAGGTGAATCCTAGTTAGTTGAGTGAGTTTTGTAAAACCACACAACCCCTCGGCTCTTGCGCGAGCCGTTGTAATTGTACCGAGTGGGGCGAGAGTCTTGCGAGACCGTGACAACCGCGTTTGTGTCACGGCCGCCACCGTGTACCAGAGGGAACGAGGCCCGCGGCGTTTCGGCCGGAAGCTCGATAGTGGAGACGGCGGGGAGCGTCCGAGAGGAGCCAGAAGCGGAGCACCACTTGCGCGTGGAGAAGGCCCGCGGCTCTCTACGGAGTTACTCGACCGTGGTGCTTGGCCCTCGCGTGGGCTTCCCTTTGCGTAGGGGCACCAACAAGGATTAGTCGGGACCTTGCGTGGTTCCGGATACCTCGGTAAAAATACCGGCGTCATCCACGAGAGTTTGCTTCTCTACTTAGCTCTTCACATTCCGCATTTATATTAAGCATTTAAGTTTCAATCTTATTGTCATACTTGTTTAGTGTAGATTGAAACTTAGCCTTTGCGGTAGAGATAGCAAAACTTAGACAAAACCTAGTTTGCACATTCTAGTTTTGATTACTTGCATAGGTTTTGCTCTAGGGATTTAATTGTGGCCTAGTTTAGTAAAAGTTTTAGAAGTCCTAATTCACCCCCCCCCCTCTTAGGCGTCACCCATTTCCTACAAGTGGTATCAGAGGCGGTTTGGCTCATTTGAAACGCTTTAGCTTCACCGCTAAAAGAGCCGACGCTTTTTAGAGGAAGGGATGGATACCCATAGGCCACCACACTTCGACGGCACTAACTTCCCATATTATAGTGCTAGAATGGCTTGTTACCTAGAGGCCGTTGATCTAGGTGTTTGGAGAGTCACTCGTGACGGGATGAAACCCCTCAAGAATCCCGAGAAACCCACCACGAGTGAGGAAAAAGAAATTCATTTAAATGCTAGAGCCAAAAATTGCTTGTATGAATCTCTTAGCATGGATATTTTTAATCAAGTATTTACCTTGAAAACTGCTAATGAGATTTGGCTAAAATTGCATGAGCTCCATGACGGCACATCCAATGTCCGTGAGCAAAAACATTGCCTAGTCTTAAATGAGTATAATTCTTTTGCCATGAAAGATGATGAGCTTGTTAGAGACATGTATTCTCGTTTGAATCTAATCATCAATGAGCTCAATTCTATTGGCATTAATAAGCTAGGTGATGCGGACATTGTGAGGAAGATTATCTCCCTGCTACCACAACAAAGATATGGGAGCATCATCACCATCCTTCACAACATGGAGGACTTGAGCAACATGACCCGACCATTGTGATTGGGAAAATCGCGGCCTTTGAGATGTCGCGTAAAATAAGTCGGGGAGAGGAGCCAACTTCCTCAAGACCATATGCTTTTGCATGTGATGAAAGGAAGGGCAAAAAGAAGGCTCCCACTCCAAGTTCCTCAAGTGAAGAAGAGGAAGAAGAAGAAAGCGATGATGATGAAGATAATCAACCATGCACATCATCCTCCGAGGACGAAGAGACAATCCGACGCGTCGGAAAGGTAATGGGGATGATCCGCAAGATTAATCTAATGGGTGTGCCCCTGCAGGTCGAGGATCTTCTCTTTAACATTGATAGGAAAAAGCAAAGGAAGAGAGGATGCTTCGCATGTGGGGAGAAGGGCCACTTCAGGGACAACTGTCCAAATATGGCCAAGCCCAAAAAGGAGAGGAGCAAAGGCAAGGCGCTAACAAGTGTTAGAACTTGGGATGATTCTTCAAGTGAAGATGAACCTCCAAGGACGCGCAGCCACCGGTCCTCGTCACGATCATCACGGTCATCACACAAATGCCTTATGGCAAGAGGTAACAAAAGCACTCCATCCTCTAGTGATGAAAGTAGTAGTGATGATGAAGGTGAGGGAAAAGCCTCTCTAGATGAGCTTGCGGAAGCCGTAGAATTTTTTCAGGATGTTTGCACTAAGCAAAAAGCTCAACTTAAAACTTTGAAAAATAAGTTGGTTAGCTCTCAAAATGATTACAAAGGTTTGCTAGAAAAATTTGAAACTTTTGCAAACTTAAATAGTGAGCTATCAACTAAAATTGAGCTATTAGAATCTAGTGCTCCATCCACTGCTACCGATGATAGCCTTGTTAAAAAGAATGAAAAACTTAAGGCTAAGTTAGCTAGCTCCCAAGAAGCTATTGAAAATTTGCTAGAGAAAATGGAAATTCTTAGCATACACAATAATGAGCTAACTACTAAGCTAGAAAACATTGGTAGCACCCCAGCAGCATCTTTAGTTGAAATACCTGAAATAATTAAGAAAGATGCTTCTACTTCCTGCTTTGATTTAATTGATGATTCTAACCCCTGCAACCAAGTCGTTGTTGAGAATATTATTGTAGAGACATGTACGGATGAGGTTGCAAAGGAAAATGAACAATTAAAGCAAGAAGTGGCTCGCCTTGGCAAGGCTTTGTATGACAAGAAAGGCAAAGCCAAACAAATCCGACCTCCACAGGATAACACCACTGCGGGAGTGAACAAGCCTGTAGAGGGAGAAACTGTGATTTGTAGGCTATGCCACAAGGAAGGCCACAAGTCTTTCCAATGCAAGGCGATGACCGGGGATAAACAAAGGCAAAAGCTCAAGCAAAAGCCATCAAGCAAAATCTCCAACACCTACATCAAAAAGGTGAACAAAAAGGATGCTACACCATATTTGATCAAGAAGAAAAAGAACGGAAAGGTGATAGCAATCAAGGCCAACAAGCAAGCCAACAAAGGAAAGGGGGCCAAACGCATCTGGGTGCCAAAGGAAATAATTTCAACCATGAAAAGCACCAAGAAGGTTTGGATCCCGAAAGGGAAGTGAGTGGACCGAAGGTCCTCGGGAAATTTGGAGACTTGGCAAAGTTGGGATGTATATCATGGGGTACATCATATTGGATCAAGTTTATTGCCAAGTGGGTTAGTAAAAACTTTGGACCCAAATTTCCCACCCATGACTAAGGTAACTAATTTTATTGTATTCTTCATTTTTAGATATGCGTATCTATTTACCTTCTATCTAGTTTACCTTTCTTGCCTAGTATTACAATTGTTATGTACTTTTGTTTAAAATCATGCATACTAGGTAAATCACATGGTAGGATTGCTTGCTTTCAATTCATATACTTAAGCAAACCTACATGGTTTAAATGTTTATTTAAGCACGGCACATAGCCTCTATATCTCTCCATAGTAAATGATGCATAAATTGAAAATTTTGATTTCTACAAAGTGTATCATTTAACTTATATGTGCCAAAGTTTGGATTATGGATAATTTGCCCCTCTTGATATCAAATCAAAGTGCATGTCTCCTACAAGTATTCAAAACTTGTATGCACACCTTTAGGGGGAGGTTACTCTATAATCTAACACTTTGAGACTAACACCTTTTCCAGTCTATTTCATGTGATAGTCTCATTGTAAGGAAAATGAAGTCCCCGGAGAAAGACAACAATCTTCCACTGCAAAGTCTCCAAGAACTCTTATGTCTCTCAAGCTCACCATTGACTTTCAATTGGTATCTTTTGAGACTACATTCAGTATCATTTACATGTCTTCTCCAGTATTTGATTAGACTATATTTCATATCATATGCTTCCATGTTCCTAGAAATGCATAAGTAGTTAACTCATATTCTGTTACCTATGCATAAGGGAAGTTAGTCTTTTCAAATCATGTCTTGCACCTCTAATTTTCACATGCTTTTTCCTAAGTAGAGGATCTCTGTCAAGGGGAGTATTTCTTCATCTCTAAAGGGGGAGAAAAACTCTTTCTAAAGGAGACAACTCATTTAGGGGGAGTAATCTTTTAAGGACTCCTTCAAGTGGTATCATTCACATAGTTTAATTTAATATCCTTCTAGTGATATCATTTGATACAATTCTTGATGAGGGCAAGCTTTTATTTACTTCCTACATGCTTTTAATGTCTTCCTTTTCGGTGGTTGATGCCAAAGGGGGAGAAGTTTAGGGACCAAAGCAATGAAAACTATATCAAACACCAAACACCACCAATTTAAAATTTTATATCTACAAATGGCTTTTCAAGTGGTTTTGGTTATTTGGTCCAAAAATAGGAAGTAAGTGAATTATGGAGTTAGGGGGAGGCTTAAGTCCATAATATCACATTGTGGGGACAATCATGCATCTTAGCAAGTAGATTGCATATTTTCACTCAAATACTTGTATTATTTGCTTGCTTTGGTTGTGTTGTCATCAATCACCAAAAAGGGGGAGATTGTAAGGAAAATGGACCCCGGGCCATTTGGCTAATTGAGTTTTGGTGTTTGATGAACAACACAATCAATGAACTAATAAGTTTTCTAGTGTTTGTGTTTGTAGTTCACAGGATGCGAAGAGAATTGGACCAAGGCAATGAGGATGCAACACCTCAAAAGAAGACATAAAAAGATTCATAGGAGTCCAATACTCAAGAACAAAGAAGCCCGAAGAAATCAGCGAAGAAATCCAAGACGAGGGCTGTCAGCCAGCGCCTGGTGGCGCACCGGACATCGGTGTCCGGTGTGCACCGGACTGTCCGGTGAGGCACCAGACAGTCTGCGCAGAGAGGCCGCAGGCAGGCGCTCTCTAGCTGTAGCACCGGACTGTCCGGTGTGCACCGGACTGTCCGGTGTGCCAACGGGCAGACGGCAACGGTCGGATCCAACGGTCGACTGCTACAGGCGCCAACGGTCGGCTGACGTGGCGTGCACCGGACATCTACTGTGCAGTGTCCGGTGGTGCACCGGACTGTCCGGTGCACCCGACGACAGAAAGCTGCTGCTTTCTGTCCAACGGCTAGTTTGGGGTGTGAAGGCTATAAATACCACCCCAACCGGCCATTCTCAAGTGTGAGAGCCCAAGCAACATACCAAGACACATAGTGCATATTTCCAAGTGCTCAAACACCCAAGTGCTTAATAGAATCACTCGGTGATTAGCGTAGGTGCTTTGCGAAGTGCTTAGGTTAGTTAGACCGCTTTAGCGCTTGCTCTAGGTGAATCCTAGTTAGTTGAGTGAGTTTTGTAAAACCACACAACCCCTCGGCTCTTGCGCGAGCCGTTGTAATTGTACCGAGTGGGGCGAGAGTCTTGCGAGACCGTGACAACCGCGTTTGTGTCACGGCCGCCACCGTGTACCGGAGGGAACGAGGCCCGCGGCGTTTCGGCCGGAAGCTCGATAGTGGAGACGGCGGGGAGCGTTCGAGAGGAGCCAGAAGCGGAGCACCACTTGCGCGTGGAGAAGGACCGCGGCTCTCTACGGAGTTACTCGACCGTGGTGCTTGGCCCTCGCGTGGGCTTCCCTTTGCGTAGGGGCACCAACGAGGATTAGTCGGGACCTTGCGTGGTTCCGTATACCTCGGTAAAAATACCGGTGTCATCCACGAGAGTTTGCTTCTCTACTTAGCTCTTCACATTCCGCATTTATATTAAGCATTTAAGTTTCAATCTTATTGTCATACTTGTTTAGTGTAGATTGAAACTTAGCCTTTGCGGTAGAGATAGCAACACTTAGACAAAACCTAGTTTGCACATTCTAGTTTTGATTACTTGCATAGGTTTTGCTCTAGGGATTTAATTGTGGCCTAGTTTAGTAAAAGTTTTAGAAGTCCTAATTCACCCCCCCCCTCTTAGGCGTCACCCGTTTCCTACATCCTGGAAGGCGCCGCGGTCCGACGGGCCGAGAGCTCCGCCTCCCGAAGGCAGGGGTACCCCTCGGAACCTCATGCCACGACTTCCCGATTCATGCGGGAAGCCTCGGTCAACACCGGGCGCACGCGCAACACCGCGCCTGCGGCCCCGGGTCGCCTCGGCAACGAGCACCATCACCGCGACCGTCGGGCCCACCTCGACGAGAGGGTGCGCCGAGGCTACCATCCCAGGCGTGGGGGGCGCTACGACAGCGGGGAGGATCGGAGTCCCTCGCCCGAGCCACCCGGTCCGCAGGCCTTCAGCCGAGCCATACGACGGGCGCCGTTCCCGACCCGGTTCCGACCCCCGACTACTATCACAAAGTACACGGGGGAGATGAGACCGGAACTGTGGCTCGCGGACTACCGTCTGGCCTGCCAACTGGGTGGAACGGACGATGACAACCTCATCACCCGCAACCTCCCTCTGTTCCTCTCCGACACCGCTCGCGCCTGGTTGGAGCACCTGCCTCCGGGGCAGATCTCCAACTGGGACGACCTAGTCCAAGCTTTCGCCGGGAATTTCCAGGGCACATACGTGTGCCCTGGGAATTCCTGGGACCTTCGAAGCTGTCGACAGCAGCCGGGAGAATCTCTCCGGGACTACATCCGGCGATTCTCGAAGCAGCATACCGAGCTGCCCAACATCACCGACTCTGATGTCATCGGCGCGTTCATCGCTGGCACCACCTGCCGCGACCTGGTGAGCAAGCTGGGTCGCAAAACCCCCACCAGGGCGAGCGAGCTGATGGACATCGCCACCAAGTTCGCCTCCGGCCAAGAGGCGGTCGAGGCTATCTTCCGGAAGGACAAGCAGCCCAAGGGCCGCCCTTTGGAAGATGCCCCCGAGGCATCAACTCAGCGCGGCACCAAGAAGAAGGGCAAGAAGAAGTCGCAAGCGAAACGCGACGCCGCCGACGCGGACCTTGTCGCCGCCGCCGAGTACAAGAACCCTCGGAAGCCCCCCGGAGGTGCCAACCTCTTCGACAAGATGCTCAAGGAGCCGTGCCCCTATCACCAGGGGCCCGTCAAGCACACCCTTGAGGAGTGCGTCATGCTTCGGCGCCACTTCCACAGGGCCGGGCCACCCGCGGAGGGTGGCAAGGCCCGCGACGACGACAAGAAGGAAGATCACCAGGCAGGAGAGTTCCCCGAGGTCCGCGACTGTTTCATGATCTACGGTGGGAAGGCGGCGAATGCCTCGGCTCGGCACCGCAAGCAAGAGCGCCGGGAGGTCTGTTTGGTGAAGGTGGCAGCGCCAGTCTACCTAGACTGGTCCGACAAGCCCATCACCTTCGACCAAGCCGACCACCCCGACCATGTGCCGAGCCCGGGGAAATACCCGCTCATCGTCGACCCCATCATCGGTGACGTCAGGCTCACCAAGGTCCTCATGGACGGAGGCAACAGCCTCAACATCATCTACGCCGAGACCCTCGGGCTCCTGCATGTTGATCTGTCCTCTGTCCGGGCAGGCGCTGCGCCCTTCCATGGGATCATTCCCGGGAAGCGCGTCCAGCCCCTCGGACAGCTCGACCTTCCCATCTGCTTTGGAACACCCTCCAACTTTCGAAGGGAGACCCTAATGTTTGAGGTGGTCGGGTTCCGAGGAACCTACCACGCGGTACTGGGGAGGCCATGCTACGCGAAGTTCATGGCCGTCCCCAACTACACCTACCTGAAGCTCAAGATGCCGGGCCCCAACGGGTTCATCACCATCGGCCCCACGTACAAACACGCGTTCGAATGCGACGTGGAGTGTGTGGAGTACGTCGAGGCCCTCGCCGAGTCCGAGGCCCTCATCGCCGACCTGGAGAGCCTCTCTAAGGAGGTGCCAGACGTGAAGCGTCATGCCGGCAACTTTGAGCCAGCGGAGACGGTTAAGTCCGTCCCCCTCGACCCCAGCGGCGACGCCTCCAAGCAGGTCCGGATCGGCTCCGGGCTCGATCCCAAATAGGAAGCAGTGCTCGTCGACTTTCTCCGCGCGAACACCGATGTCTTCGCGTGGAGTCCCTCGGACATGCCCGACATACCGAGGGATGTCGCCGAGCACTCGCTGGACATCCGAGCCAGAGCCCGACCCGTCAAGCAGCCACTGCGCCGATTCGACGAGGAGAAGGGCAGAGCCATAGGCGAGGAGATCCACAAGCTAATGGCGGCAGGGTTCATCAAAGAGGGTATCATCAAAACAGGATGAAAGAGTCTGACCAGCTCGCGACTTCTTTCATCACACCCTTCGGCATGTACTGCTATGTCACCATGCCGTTCGGCTTGAGGAATGCGGGCGCGACGTACCAGCGGTGCATGAACCATGTGTTCGGCGAACACATTGGCCGCACGGTCGAGGCCTACGTCGATGACATCGTAGTCAAGACGAGGAAAGCCTCCGACCTCCTTTCCGACCTTGAAGCGACATTCCGATGTCTCAAGGCGAAAGGCGTCAAGCTCAATCCCGAAAAGTGTGTTTTCGGAGTACCCCAAGGCATTCTCTTGGGGTTCATCGTCTCCGAGCGGGGCATCGAGGCCAACCCGGAGAAGATCGCAGCCATCACCAGCATGGGGCCCATCAAGGACTTGAAAGGCGTACAGAGGGTCATGGGATGCCTCACGGCTCTGAGCCGTTTCATCTCACGCCTCGGCGAAAGAGGTCTACCTCTGTACCGCCTCTTAAGGAAGGCCGAGTGCTTCACTTGGACCCCTGAGGCCGAGGAAGCCCTCGGGAACCTGAAGGCGCTCCTCACAAAGGCGCCTACCTTGGTGCCCCCAGCTGCCGGAGAAGCCCTCCTGGTCTACGTCGCCGCGACCACTCAGGTGGTTAGCGCCGCGATTGTGGTCGAGAGGCAAGAAGAGGGGCATGCATTGCCCGTTCAGTGGCCAGTCTACTTCGTCAGCGAGGTACTGTCCGGAACCAAGATCCGCTACCCACAAGTTCAGAAGCTGCTGTACGCGGTGATCCTAACGCGGCGGAAGTTGTGACACTACTTCGAGTCTCATCCGGTAACTGTGGTGTCATCCTTCCCCCTAGGGGAGATCATCCAGTGCCGAGAGGCCTTGGGTAGGATTGCAAAGTGGGCGGTGGAAATCATGGGCGAGACAATCTCGTTCGCTCCTCGGAAGGCCATCAAGTCCCAGGTCTTGGCGGACTTCGTAGCTGAATGGGTCGACACCCAGCTACCGACGGCTCCGATCCAACAGGAGCTCTGGACCATGTTCTTCGACGGGTCGCTGATGAAGACAGGAGCCGGCGCAGGCCTACTCTTCATCTCGCCCCTCGGGAAGCACCTACGCTACGTGCTACGCCTCCATTTCCCGGCGTCCAACAATGTGGCCGAGTATGAGGCTTTGGTCAACGGGTTGCGGATCGCCATCGAGCTAGGGGTCCGACGCCTCGACGCTCGCGGCGACTCGCAGCTCGTCATTGACCAAGTCATGAAGAACTCCCACTGTCGCGACCCGAAGATGGAGGCCTACTGCGATGAGGTTCGGCGCCTGGAAGACAAGTTCTACGGGCTCGAGCTCAACCACATCGCTCGGCGCTACAACGAGACTGCGGACGAGCTGGCTAAAATAGCCTCGGGGCGAACAACGGTTCCCCCGGACGTCTTCTCCCGGGATCTGCATCAACCCTCCGTCAAGGTCGACGACACGCCCGAGCCCGAGGCACCCTCGGCCCAGCCCGAGGTACCCTCGGATCATTCCGAGGCACCCTCGGCTCGGCCCGAGGTATCCTCGGTTCAACCCGAGGTACCCTCGGCCCCCGAGGGCGAGACGCTGCACGTCGAGGGGGAGCAAAGCGGGGTCACGCCTGATCAAAACTGGCAGACCACGTACCTGCAATATCCCCACCGGGGAGAGCTACCCCGCGACCGAGCCGAGGCTCGGCGGGTGGCGCGGCGTGCCAAGTTGTTCGTCTTGCTGGGAGATGAGAAGGAGCTCTACCACCGGAGCCCCTCCGGCATCCTCCAGCGATGCATCTCCATCGCCGAAGGTCAGGAACTCCTGCGAGAGATACACTCGGGGGCTTGCGGCCATCACGCAGCGCCTCGAGCCCTTGTCGGGAATGCTTTCCGGCAAGGCTTCTACTGGCCGACGGCGGTGGCCGACGCCACTAGAATTGTCCGCACCTGCGAAGGGTGTCAGTTCTACGCAAGGCAGACCCACCTGCCCGCTCAGGCTCTGCAGACGATACCCATCACCTGGCCTTTTGCTGTGTGGGGTCTGGATCTCGTCGGCCCCTTGCAGAAGGCACCCGGGGGCTACACGCACCTGCTGGTCGCCATCGACAAATTCTCCAAGTGGATCGAGGTCCGACCCCTGAACAGCATCAGGTCCGAGCAGGCGGTGGCGTTCTTCACCAACATCATCCATCGCTTCGGGGTCCTGAACTCCATCATCACCGACAACGGCACCCAGTTCACCGGTAGAAAGTTCCTGGACTTCTGCGAGGACCACCACATCCGGGTGGACTGGGCTGCCGTGGCTCACCCCATGTCAAATGGGCAAGTAGAGCGTGCCAACGGCATGATTCTACAAGGGCTCAAGCCTCAGATCTACAACGACCTCAACAAGTTCAGCAAGCGATGGATGAAGGAACTCCCCTCGGTGGTCTGGAGTCTGAGGACAACGCCGAGCCGAGCCACGGGCTTCACGCCGTTCTTCCTAGTCTACGGGGCCGAGGCCATCTTGCCCACAGACTTAGAATACGGTTCCCCAAGGACGAGGGCCTACACCGACCAAAGCAACCAAGCAAGCCGAGAAGACTCGCTGGACCAGCTGGAGGAGGCTCGGGACAAGGCCTTACTACACTCGGCGCGGTACCAGCAGTCCCTGCGACGCTACCACGCCCGAGGGGTCCGGTCCCGAGACCTCCAGGTGGGCGACCTGGTGCTTCAGTTGTGACAACACGCCCGGCATGGAGGCCCAGGCCCACGCGTCATGCAACCGGCGCGCCGAATGCTTCGTGCATGCAACTGCACCGCCACTTGCGCCACCACCGCGCCTCCTCGACTGCGGAACCAATGTCGCGACTCGAGGCGGTCCAGTGCACGACCCAGCAGCGCCAGCCTGGCGCGACGGTCAATGCGACCAAGAATGGGCCGGCGGTAATGGCGGTGGCAGGCAGGCAGGAGCAGCGGTCACGTCATCAACCAAGCTTACGTCCCGTCCGGGGGCAGCGAGATAACCCTCTCTCACGGCGTGAAGACAACGCGCCTGTGATCTGTCCCTCGAACGGCTCGCGCACGCACAACGGTCGCCCCGCCAACCACTCGCCCCATCGCATTAACTCCGCGGCGGGACAGGCGGCGCCTCTAGCAGGAGAAGCGGGCGACGCTTCGCCTTCGCCATAATGACCGCGTCAAAAAAGGTACGCCGCGTCGTTCGATTTCGTATCCTTTTCCTTTTTTCCTCTTTCTCTCTCTTGCAACAGGGACCGGGAAAGGGGGATACCCCGAAAAGGATCCTTCCCCGAGAAGGAACCAGGCTCCGAGCCCCCTACTGATCAGAGGTTCGAAGACTGGCCCCCCGGAAGGGTTCGACAGCCGCCTCAGATTGCGTGGGCCCTACACCCACTACTGGTCAGAGGTTCGAAGGCCGGCCCCTCAAAAGGGTTCCACGGCCGCCTCAGGCTACTCGGGCTTCGCGCCCACTACTGATCAGGGGTTCGAAGGTTGGCCCCCGAAGGGTTCACAGCCGCCTCAGACGCCGAGCGAGGGATGACCATGGGTACGTTCGATACATAACCAAGGCTCGGGCTGTGCTCCCGAGGTACCCTAGGACATTTCCGAGACCAGTGAGAACGATCTTGTAACAGAATCCCATCAGAGGGAGGCATCGAGCCCTCGGACCCCGTCGCCAGGGGACCGGGTCCGGCAGATCACCCGCAGGTACTTTTTGGCGTGCCTCTGGGCCCCTAGCCGACCCCTAACGAACGGGGCACGGACATCCACTCGGATTACCCGCTTGCAGCTCATCGGAGACACCATGTTCGGCGCCCATCGAGGGCAACATGGCGCTTTCCCCCCCTCCTTGCGGAAAGGCGACGCAGGGGCGTATGTAAAAAAGCCGAGTCTGCCCCTGACTGCCCTCTCGCTCTATGTAGAGGCTCGAGGGCTGCTCTCGCAAACCCGGCTCCGGCCGAACCGTTGACAGCGTCAACATACCAGCCCGAGAACTTGGGACCCGACCGTACACCTGGGCTACGGCCAGCTCGCATGAGGGAACGACCAGACCAGCCGAAGCACTACGCAAGGCATTAAGACCTCGAAGGAGTGAAACCACTCCTCCGAGGCCTCGGGGGCTACACCCGGCGGGTGCGCTCGCGCGCACCCAACGGAACAAAACGCAACCGAGAAAGGCTGGTCCCCTTGCAAAAAAGTGCGACGAAAGCCTCCAAGCGAGTGCAAACACTCCCTTCGAGGCTCGGGGGCTACTGTCGGGAACCATAATTAGGGGTACCCTCAAGGCTCCTAATTCTCAGCTGGTAACCCCCATCAGCACAAAGCTGCAAAGGCCTGATGGGTGCGATTAAGTCAGGGATCAGTCCATTCGAGGGACTCGATCACGCCTTGCCCGAGCCTAGCCTCGGACAAGGGCAGCCGACCCCGAAGGATTTCCGTCTCGCCCGAGGCCCCCCTTCAGCGGCGAACACATTTCCGGCTCGCCCGAGGCCCTGCCTTCGCCAAGAAGCAACCCTGACCAAATCGCCGCACCGACCGACCAAATCGCAGGAGCACTTAATGCAAAGGTGGCCTGACACCTTTATCCTGACGCGCGCCCCCTAGCCGGCAGAGCCGAAGTGACCGCCGTCACTTTGCCGCTCCACTGACCGACCTGACAGAAGGACAGCGCCGCCTGCGCCACTCCGACTGCGGTGCCACTTGACAGAGTGAGACGGACAGGCAGTCAGGCCCGGCCAAAGGCACCATAGGAAGCTCCGCTCCGCCCGACCCAGGGCTCGGACTCGGGCTAAGTCCCGAAAGATGGCGAACTCCGCCCGACCCAGGGCTCGGACTCGGGCTAAGTCCCGGAGACGGCGAACTCCGCCCGACCCAGGGCTCGGACTCGGGCTAAGTCCCGGAAGACGGCGAACTTCACTTCGCCCGACCCAGGACTCAGACTTGGGCTCGGCCCCAGAAGACGACGAACTCCGCTTCGCCCGACCCCAGGGCTCGGACTCGCCCCGGCACCAGCCGGCAATCTCCTCCTCACCCGAACCTGGGGCTCGGACCCGACCTCGGCCACGGAAGACAGACTCGACCTCGGCTTTGGAGGAGCTTCCACATCGCCCAACCTAGGGCGCAGACCAGCCACGTCAACAGGAGGCGCCATCATCACCCTACCCCGAGCTGACTCGGGCCGCAGGGAACAAGACCGGCGTCCCATCTGGCTCGCTCCGCCAGATAGGCAATGATGGCGCCCCGCATACTCTGTGACGACTGCGGCTCTCAGCCCCCTTACGGAAGCAAGAGGACGTCAGCAAGGACCCAACCGCTCCGACAGCTGTCCCTCCGTCAAGCTCCAGCACTCCTCCGACGGCCTCGACATCACACCAGCTGGGTGCCAAAATCTCTCTGGCTGCCACAACGGCATGTACTTAGGGCGCTAGCTCTCCTCCGCTAGACACGTAGCACTCTGCTACACCCCCATTGTACACCTGGATCCTCTCCTTGCGCCTATAAAAGGGAGGACCAGGGCCCTCTTAGAGAGGGTTGGCCGCGCGGGGACAAGGATGAGACAGGCGCTCGCTGGAGGCCGCTCGCTCCCTCTCCCGCGTGGACGCTTGTAACCCCCTACTGCAAGCGCACCCGACCTGGGCGCGGGACGAACACGAAGGCCGCGGGATTCCCACCTCTCTCACGCCGGTCTCCGGCCGCCTTGCTCTCCCCCCTTTCGCGCTCGCCCTCGCGCTCGACCCATCTGGGCTGGGGCACGCGGCGACATTCACTCGTCGGCCTAGGGACCCCCCGGGCTCATATGAACAATTGAAGTGCATGCTCAATGTGTTATGTGTCTCTACTCAAACAAGTTTGATCCTTGCTCATCATAGGTTCTTCCTTTTAGAATGGTGCGTCGGAGGAACCCGTCTGTGGTTGAATCTGACTCCTCGGATGACCAGGAAATCCATGGACATACTCCCCCACGCTCTCGTTCCAAGCGTGGGCGAGGAAGCGGAAGTGTCATGCAAGGTGCTGAGGCCTCCGGGTCTCAAAGTGCTCGCGGTCGGACAACCCGGAATCCTTCCGGTCGGTCCCGACCCGTGGCGAATCAGCAGGCGTGGGAGGCTACGAGTGATGATGAAGGCGGGAAGGATGATGAAGTTGATCTTCCCCCAGCACACGCCCCTGTGATTCGTGGGTTGGTCCTCCACCGGGCGGAGGCTCGGCGTGCTGGCAATGAGCCAGTAACTGATTTCACTGCCAGTGGAGGCTCTGCTCTACTTCAGGATCTTCGTTTCCAAAATCCTGCATTGCGCATTCGCGATGCCAGGATTGATGGCACTACTACAGGTATCCTCTATACAGGCGGTCCGGTTAGCCTCTACACAGGCGGTTCTAGGAACCGCTTGTGGTGCACCGCCTGTGATGTAAAACAACATCACAGGCGGTCAATCAAAAACCGCCTGTGATAGACACACATCACAGGCGGTCCAGTTTAAAAGTACCGCCTGTGGTAGTCACACATCACAGGCGGTCCGGTTTAAAAGAACCGCCTGTGATAGAGACACATCACAGGCGGTTTTAATTATAAGCCGCCTGTATTTCCCAGATTCATATACAGAAGCAGATTCATATATATTTTCCAGATTCATATACAGAAACAGAATTAATAACAGATTCAAACACATATTCATCATACAAAGATTCAAACAAGTTCTATAGCAGGTTCCATACACAGATTCATCCACATATATATCAAGTTCCATCATACACAGATTTATACACATCAAGTTGTATAACAACTCAACATCTCAAAGTTCCATAGACAACTAAACATCTAAAGTTCCTAACTAAAGACCTAAACACTGTGTGATATTGTGTACAAACTTAGTTCTGGGAATTTTTGCAAATTTCCATTTACATTGTAGAATAGCCCTTGTTGATGAAGAACTTCACGGCGCATAAAGTAAAGCAAGTCTCTTACAACCTTAGCCACGCCGGTGGAAACCATATCTCTTTCTAACCATTCAGCATTGATCTTAGATTTAGGAACCTGCAATGAAAGCAAAAAGCAATCGGTGCTAAGAGTAATGTGATGAGCAACAATATAACATAAAAATTGCAATATAGATAATGATAGCGAACTTACATCCTCACGATTGACCATGTAATGGAAGGTGACACGACACCATTCGCATACATAATAACCGCACAGGACAGTACCCGGAGGTTGTTTGTCACCATATGGAAATAATGATATTGACAAATTAGGCTTGTCCTCTGGATGTTCGCCGCCAAGATCTTTCCAATAAAAACGGTATGCACTGCATATAAGAATAGCATTGTGAGATTAAGAATACATTTGTTAAGTTGTAATAAGTACAAGTGTGCAATAATAATCATACTTCTCTAAAATCTTCAAGAAGTCATTATACGTAACCTTTTCCATTCTCAGTGAGTCGAAGACCACGACTTTACCATCCTTTGGCCAGATCATGATACAAATGTTGTGGTCACTATATAGACATAGACGAAAACACATGTTAATATCACGATTGCCATAATTTATAGTTCAAAATTAAACCATGTCGATAACTTACTTAAAGTGGTGCGGAGCTATTATTAAGTCCTTGCCATGTTGTACATGATTATACATGGCTCGTCCAATGTATGCCGCCATTACCTTCATTTTCTTTCTCTGATTCTGTTTGACGGCTTTCTCAAATTCAGCATCGTCCAAGTCTTTGTATTCTTCTCCTTGCCTCCGAGCAACTACTTTGTAGCGAGCTTGGGATATCATCAACGGGTCAAGAAACCCTGTCTTAAGTTGTTTCTTCTTATCATCCATGTATTGCATCCTACGTGTAATAGTGTTAATCGTTAGACTCTCGTTTATGTGTGCGTGTACAAAACTAACAAATATGAAAGTTTAGAGGTACTTACAAGCAAAAGAGGGTTAAGTAGTTGGTTTCCATCCTTTGTCGGTGGTACAACGACCAGAGATCGTCAAAGAATAAATGCCGCACAGGATTTATATGATCATTGCTCCAAAATGCATCTTCTGGCACAACAAATGTGAATTCCTCGAGTTTGTATTTGTTGCTAGCCACCATGTACCACTCATGCATTCTAATCTCCGGAGTCGACAACTTAGAAAGTTGCACCGTCGTTAAGAACGGCCTCCCATTCACAAATTTAGGAGGAACATCCTCCTTCTTGTATACCGAGATATTGGTTTTAAGACGTAATGATTCTCGAGTATGAATCATTCCATCTTCTTCCCATACTTCGAAATTGTCTATTTGGGCCGGCCGTGTGCCTACTCCATAAGATGCTGATACTACTTTTGATTGATTAGTCATAACTCTCTGCAATTTATGCAGGTAGCGTGCCACTGATTCTGACGGTTTCTTGACATCGTCTGTGGCGATTCGCTTATGAATCTTCTTTGAAATAGTTGGCCCTTCAACATTGGTGCCAACCTTTGGTTCCTTTTTGATGTTGACGTCGACATTCTGAGGAACAATTTTGTCTACATCCCCCTCGTCGAGTTCCTTCGCAAGAGGCGATATGATTGTTTCAATGATTTTTTTGGAGGTCGGTGTCATATCTTCCTGCACCATGGGGTGTGGAATGATCGAACTAGCTTTTTGTTGCATTGGTGTTGAATTCGGCTCATCACCAAACTTGATGTCGCGTCGATGCCAAAGGACCAACTCGTTAATTGCGTCATGCAAAGTTATGATCCCCTCAACTGGAAAATCTATCTCCCAATCTTCACAACCATTGTCTGTGATTTCTAGAACTTGGACCACAGCATAGTGTGGCGGGACAGGATTGTCCTTGTAGTTAACAAGTCCTGGTTTTACCAAACCAGTAGCAGCTTGCTTTGTTTTTGTCCCAGATCGATTGATTGGAATATGAAGAAAGCAAGGCTTGTCCTCAACAATATCGTCTACAGGGTACTTGGTCAAGTCTTGCACAGATCCAACGCTGCTAGGGACTATAGGTGGACTCATGTGGCTTGGCTTGAGTTCAAATGATATGCATTCTGTTTTCTTCATTTTGTTCATCACGTCATTAATAGCCTTTTGTACCCTTTCATCAATAGTCTCTTCAAGGGTCCTTTTCGACTTCTCGTGTTTCCTATATGACGACGCATACTCTGGAAACGCCTCTCTCCAGGAAATCTTAGAAGAGATTCCCCGAGCCCGTCCAGTGTGTTCAGGATTGCCTAGGGCTGCAGTTAGTATGTCATTCTCCCTCCGAGGCTTAAATTCTCCTTTTTTTCTCTTATCTGCATATTCTTGAATTTTTGACGAAACTTCGCCTACCAATTCTTGATGCAAAAGTTTGCCGTCCTCACTCAAACCTGCTCGACCTAAGATCCAACGAATAGCTCTCTCATCGATATCTTTTAATATTGGGTCCAAAGTGCCGTTAGTTATAGCTTCCTCGATAATCTTGTTCCACTGCACAACTTTATGGTGATATCCGCTTGACCCCAGGCGATGGGGGTGTTTGTTCATCTTCGCTCTCTGAGAATTAGTTTTGCCCAGTTCTTTGGCCTTCAGTTCGGTCTTCTGACGAACAAATTCCTCCCACTGAGCTTGAGTGATTTTCCCCATTTTCTTGGGTGGAGGAACCTTATTCTTCTTAACAAAGTCCCTATTCATCTCGGCCTTCCACCCACGAAACATCTTGGCCATAGCAGAGAGCATCGACTTCCTTACTGCATCCTCTGTGCCTTTTGGGAACTTGAATGACTCATACAACTTAGCCCATAGCTTGTTGCGGGTGTCTTCATCTAAATCCTTCCATTTTTGAAGTGTGATTGGCACTATATCTCTAACAGTAGCCCCGCAGGAATTTCGAAACTTTGTAACCACGTCAAGTGGTTCTTCAGGAAACCCCTCTGCATTTAGTTTTGTTACATACATAACTGCACCTTCTTTCATCTGATTTGGACCTCGTCGCCCTCGTTTCCGCTTATGTGAAATGGATGATTCAGGCATCGGAGCATCCTCCGTGTTTCGTGTAGAAGATGCATCCTCTTTCTTCTCTTCATTTGAAATCTATATAGTGAAAAAAATAATGGCCTTTCATATATGAACATTATTTTACAATATAGTCGACATATTTCTATTTACCTCTTCATCGTTGGGAATATAGTCGGCATCAAGCTCATCTGATGTTTTTTTCTTCCTTGGAGGTATAGGAGTACAAGGATTGTCGTCACTAGAACTATCCTCCCCGCTCCCTTCACTGGAGCTGCTCGTTGTCTGCCATTCAAGTTTGGTCGCGTCTTCATCAACTTTGTTAGACGCACCGGTGCAGACCACATCCATACTAGGCTGCTCGTTGTCTGCCATCAAAGCTGGTTCCACCGATAAAGGGATATACTGTTAGTCTGATATACTGGTTCCATCAATAAGGGAACTTGGAGAAAAGGCACTTTCCAATGCAGTTAGACAGAGAAGGCATGGCTGTGATGTTATAATGCTGAAGGACCCCAAGAAGAGATTAAGCCTCTAGTCTACCACCTCTCGTTATTTGTGGGCTTCACCGAGGGCGGGAAACATTTGGTGACATCAAACGACCTTCGGGCTGGGGACGTCTGCGAGCTTGTTAAGGGGCCAGACGATGGTGAGCCGGTGTACTCTGTCCGGATGTGTGGTCACAAAATTTAAAGCCGCCCCGGCTTCATCTGTGCGCTTCTCTTCTCTTATGTCGGCTACTAAGATCACTTAGCACCCCACCTAAGAGAAGAGAAGCACACACATGCAGCCGGGGCAGCTTTTAATTTTGTGACCACACATCCGGACATAGTACACCGGCTCAACATCGTCTGGCCTCTTAACAAGCTCGCAGACGTCTTCAGCCCGAAGGTCGTTTGCTATCACCAAATGTTTCCAGCCATCGGTGAAGCCCACAAATAACGGGAGGTGGTAGACTACAGGGTTTAATCTCTTCTTGGGGTCCTTCAGCATTATAACATCACAGCCATGCTGAAGGACCCCAAGAAGAGATTAAGCCCTGTAGGACCCCAAGAAGAGATTAAGCCCTGTGGTCTACCACCTCCCGTTATTTGTGGGCTTCACCGAGGGCGGGAAACATTTGATGACATCAAACGACCTTCGGGCTGGGGACGTCTGCGAGCTTGTTAAGGGGCCAGACGATGGTGAGCCGGTGTACTCTGTCCGGATGTGTGGTCACAAAATTTAAAGCCGCCCCGGCTTCATCTGTGCGCTTCTCTTCTCTTATGTCGGCTACTAAGATCACTTAGCACCCCACCTAAGAGAAGAGAAGCACACACATGCAGCCGGGGCAGCTTTAAATTTTGTGACCACACATCCGGACATAGTACACCGGCTCACCATCGTCTGGCCCCTAAACAAGCTCGCAGACGTCTTCAACCCGAAGGTCGTTTGCTATCACCAAATGTTTCCAGCCATCGGTGAAGCCCACAAATAACGGGAGGTGGTAGACTACAGGACTTAATCTCTTCTTGGGGTCTGCCGATTCAGGCATTCCGCCGATGCCATTCTCCATATAAGTCCCAAACAGAGAATAGGGATGAGGTAGTCAAGATTGTAGGCGCTAGTGCTCAACTACTAGCATCTATAGATATGGACACAAGTCCAAATTTGGTGCTACTCGGCACCATCGATATCACTAGAAAAAAAATACATCAAAGAGATACACTTCCCAATAGTACTTGAAGATAGTTCATTGACTTGACACTCTCTAAGAGGTTCATACAAAATACATTATCTCTAAGAGTGAAACCTACGATACTCATATCGTGTTGTTTAGGACTAAACATCAACAACCCCTTGACTGGTCGCTATCATACTCAATTCCAAAATATTTTTCCAATATGTCGGCTTGAGTAAGGAGATCTGGGCTTGGGAGTTCCTCCAAATCATCTGCAGCTTCATCATCTTCAGCATATTGCAGGGCTTCATCTTGAATAATTTTAGCCCTCTTGGAGTCGGCATACTTTTTGATGGACAGAGCACACTTCTCAAGCATGTCGCATACATCTCCAATTTGAAACAAAGTGGTCTTAAGTGTGTACACTGATTCTGGTTCACTAGTATCCACAACCCCATCAGTCACTAGACTGCGAATGATGTCAACATGTGTCTCGATGACTCGAACTGAGCTCTCAACCATGTCAAGTGGCTCTTTTTCCATCTCTAAAACTGAAAATGGCCAAGTCTCACAATCAACATTGAGATCGCAACAAAGGCAGGGATCAGAGGGAAAACAAGGATGTGGCTTATAGGGCAAAAAGAGGGGTCCAAATAACATTGTCATGGCTATGAACAAGTCAAAGATGGGAGATAAGAACAAGTCTTATAACATAGGGTTGGGAAGCAAAGATAGGTAGTCAAAAAACTAAGAAGGGAGATAAGAACAAGTCTTATAACATAGGGAGATAATAACATTGCCATGGCTATGTACTTCCATGATGTATGTGGCCATAAGCACTAAAAATAGACTTGTTTCCCCAATCACTATGGAGATTTTCTACCAAGAAGGGGTCCTAGTAGTTGCATCAACTATCCATGACAAAATTCTTCATAAGCATAATTACCAACATTTAATCACAAGGGATACAAGCTACTAAAGCAAAAATGGTGACCTTAACAAAATATGTAAGTGAAAACACCAACAATATAAGCATAATGACCAACATTAACAATATAAGATTAACAATAATTAAGGCATGACTAGCAAAAACAAGTAATCAAGGCATGAATTTTTAACAAGTAATTAAGGCATGATCAAGGAGTGCACCGAGGGCTCGGAGATGGGCACGGCGGCGCACTCGGCGCTCGGGCTCGAGGACGGGGACGGCGGCGCTTGGCCTCGGAGACGGTGGCGCTTGGGCTCGGGGACGGGGACGGGGACGGTGGCGCACTCGGAGATGGGCACGGCGGCGCGCTCGGCGCTCGGGCTCGGCGGCGCTCGGGCTCGGGGATGGGGACGGCGGCGCTTGGCCTCGGAGACGGTGGCGCTCGGGGACGGGGATGGGCGCCCAGCTCGGAGACGGTGGCGCTTGGGCTCGGGCTCGGCGACGGCGTGGCGGGCGCTCACGGCTCGGAGACGGGGACGGGAACGGCGGCGCAGCAGCCTGGCGGCGTAGTATCAGCTCCGGGCGAAAACTAAACCCTAAGCCACCGTACCGAGGCTTTTATATAGTAAACACATCATAGGCGGATTTTTAGAAAAACCGCTTGTGATGTATAACATCACAAGCGGTTTTCTATTTCGACCGCCTGTGATATGTATGTAGTATAAAAGGCTCGGTGGTTCCAGCGCAGGAACCCTAACTTCCGGAGCCCGACGCCGCTAGGCTGCACACTACTGTAGCGGCGGCGGATTTTTTTGATCTACGGGGAGAAGGTTTTGTTTTTGATTTTCGGGCTTGATTTCAAGAGTTTATGCATATATATGATCTCCGTTTGTTTTCTTTCTCATTTTGATACGATTTTTTGCCTCAATTTTGTAATATAGACCAGAATTGAAGAAAAACTCAGGAATTCCAAGATTTGGACTTGTAGTTGATCTAATTTAAAGATTTTTTTTGAAGAGTTGTCTCACCTCAAGGTACCTATATTGCTGCAATCTTGTTTCATTTTCATGCACATTAATTCGTTCATGATTTAGGGATTAAATTCAATTAATTAGGGATATTTTAAAAAATTTTTGTCTCATGTACTAGGTACATCTCGATATGATCTTGTTTCACTTTCATGAACATTTATTTTTTCATGTTACATCTCGATATTGACGTTAATCAATATAGGGATAGGTAATGGACCGAGGTTGGATGTACAATGTGCCAAGACCACATCCGTCGTACATTCGAAATTTGAGAAGCTTTATTGAAGCGGCCAACAAGCACGCGAATTTGCGAAAGAGCAAGGAGATATTATGTCCGTGCATCGATTGTGATAATAAGATAGCTTGGAGAGATATAGGAGTAATCCAATCACATCTGCTAAAAAGAGGGTTTAAAAACAATTACACGATATGGTCAGAACATGGTGAGTTGGATCCGTGTGAAGTGCCTGGTAATGACGAGAGAGTTGTCGGAATTTTAGATCTTAAAGTTGATGGTAAAGTGGATAATGTGGATGCTAATCAAGAATTTGAAGAATTTGATTGTGAAGAGATGTTGCGCCATATGGAACCAGAAATGTTAAGTTCTGTGGGATCGCAGAAAGGGCTATCTAAAATGGAGGGACTGGAAAGTGCCTCAAAAGAACCTTTATATGATGAATCAAAGGGTTGTGACAAAGAGTTTACTACACTGCGTACAGTTCTAGAACTTCTGAAGTTGAAGGCTAGCGCCAGATGGTCTGATACTAGCTTCACAGATCTTTTGAATTTTCTGCCTCAATTACTACCAAAACCCAACAAACTACCAACAAGCACTTATAAAGCGAAGAAGCTTATATCTCCCATAGCTCTGGGTGTGCAAAAAATTCATGCATGTCCGAACCATTGTATTATGTATCGTGGCGATTTTGAGAACGCATCAAGATGCCCAGTTTGCAATGTCAGTCGATACAAGAAGAGCTACAATCAAGACTGTGTAAAAAAATTCCCGAAGAAAAATAAAAACAAGAAATCCACTATTGGACCTGAAAGTGACGATGACACTTTTGATGACATGGATGGGAAAAAGAAGTCAAAGAACCCAGCTTTGGTGATGTGGTATCTTCCAGTAATTGATCGCTTAAAACGTTTGTTCTCAAACCCTAGGGAGGCTGAGCTTATGCGTTGGCATGCTGAAAATCGCAAGCAGAATAACAAACAGATTCGACACCCTGCTGATGCATCACAATGGAAAAATTTCGATCTTATGTATCCTGAGTTTGCCAAAGAAACCAGAAATGTAAGATTTGCTTTGGGTACAGACGGAATGAATCCATTTGGTGAAAAAAGAAGTGTACATAGCACCTGGCCCGTGACTTTAACGATGTACAACCTTCCATCATGGCTGTGTCACAAAAGAAAGTATATTATGTTGACTATTCTTATTCAAGGTCCGAAATCAGCTGGTGTTGATATTGATGTGTTCCTAGAACCTCTTATGGAAGATATGACAAAGCTCTGGAATGAAGGAGTTAGAATATGGGATGAGTATTGCCGTGAGTATTTCAACTTAAGAGCAATTATATTTGTTACCATCCATGATTCTCCCGGTGGCGCCACACTATCAGGGCAAAAGACTAAAGGAAAGAATGGTTGTGTAGTGTGCGTCGATGGAACTGCTTCCATGTACCTTAAATCATCCAAGAAGTTGGTGTTCATGGGACACAGACGGTTCTTGATGAAGCAGCATAAGTACCAAAAGATGAAAGAGGAATTTAACAATCAACTGGAAAGTGAAGGTGCACCAAAGCCTTATAGTGGGAAACTTGTTTTTGAAATTGTAAAGAACATTCATGTTGTATTCGGAAAGGGAAAAAACAAAGGAGAAAAGAGAAAGAGAACTGACCCTTCAACTTACACAACTTTCAAGAAGCAATCAATATTTTTCAAGTACCTCCCATACTGGAAGGATATGGAAATTTGCCACAGCATTGATTTGATGCATGTAACAAAAAATGTTTTTGACAGCATCATTGGAACCTTGCTGGGCATGCCAAGTAAGACAAAAGACGGACTTAAATCACGCAATGATCTAGTAGATCTTCAAATCAGACCGGAACTTCATCCAGTGGATAGTGGCAAAGGGAAGCCTTACCTCCCCCCAGCTAGCTACAACTTGTCAGTTGAGGAGAGAACAAAGATTTGCAAATATTTGCGTGGGGTCAAAGTGCCCACAGGTTTCTCATCCAATATCAGCAGACTAGTCAGGATGAAGGACTTGTCTCTATTTGGCTACAACTCTCATGACTGCCATGTGATGATGACGGTGTTCCTCCCAATTGCGGTAAGAGCCCTCGAAACAGAGCATGTCAAAGTTGTCATCACACGCTTGTGTTACTTTTTCAATGCGGTTTCACAAAAAGTAATAGCTTTAGAAGACTTGGACTATCTAAAGGCATAATCATCGAGACTATGTGCAAGCTTGAAATGTGTTTTCCTCCATCATTTTTTGATATGCAAGTACACCTAATCATACATCTCGTGGATCAGATAAAAATATTAGGGCCACTATATTTACATCATATGTTTCAGTTGGAGCGATACCTGGGAGTATTAAAAGGTTATGTGCGAAATCGCGCTCACCCAGAGGGTTCAATCATGGAGGGATACACTACAGAAGAAGTGATTGAGAGCTGTATAGATTACATCAGTGACGGAACAATGATAGGTGTGCCTGTACCTAAACATGAGGGTAAACTATGTGGGAGAGGGAGAATGGGCAAGAAAACTTTTCGCGTTGAGGATTACAAGCTAGTACATTATGCTCATGGTAGTGTACTACAACATCTCACGATAGCCGAGCCTTACATAGAGGAACACCTGAATGAGCTTCGTAAAGAAAATCAGAACCGCACAGAGGACTGGATCATGAGGGAGCACAAACATCGTTTCAGCGAATGGTTAATGGACAAAAACATCCCATTCGGAGACTCTTCGGATGAGAAAACAATGAAGAATTTGGCTTCTAGGCCATCGTGTTTTGTGACATCATGGCAAGCATATGACATCAATGGGTACACATTCTACACTAAATCAAAAGACATGAAAAGTGTTGCACAAAATAGCGGTGTTCGTATCGATGCTTTTGACCTACATGGACAGAAGACCACATATTTTGGATTCATAGAGGAAATATGGGAACTTGATTATGGCCCAAGCATGAAAATACCCTTGTTTAAGTGCCAATGGGTACAACATCCCGTGGGGGTGATAGTGGATAACTACGGACTCACACTGGTAGACTTAAAGAAAGTAGGATATAAAGATGACCCGTGGGTTCTCGCCGAATGTGTTGCACAAGTGTTCTATGTACTCGATCCAGCAGATGAGAAGATGCATGTAGTTATTTCTGGAAAGCAAAAAATTGTTGGAGTTGAGAATGTGGGAGACCAAGATGAGGAATACAATAAGTATGAAGAGATGTTCGTCTTTAACGGTCCAGAGAGAATCAAGCGTGTGCAAAAGAAAATTGATAAGAACTTAAAGCCATACATGCGGAAAAATGGTAGTTCATGAAAAATTGTATGAATCAAATTGTATTTGTTATCATGTATGATCGACTATGAATTGTGGTTGCCAATTAATTTAAAATCTCTCTAGTTATCTATGTGTGCTATTATAATTCATTTAAATTGTATTTGCATATTATTGTTAAAAATTAAATATTAATTCATTTAAATTGTATTTGCATATTTCTGTTAAAAATTAAAATTATTTTCATATTTAAATTGTATTTTCATATTTTTACAATCACAGGCGGTTTTGTCTTAGGGTCCGCTTGTGAAAAGGATAGAGCATCACAGGCGGTCCTAAACAAAAACCGCTTGTGATACTATTACATCACAGGCGTACTAAACCGCCTGGGACATCACAGGCGGTTTTCTAACCGAACCGCCTGTGATGTAAAAATCCTACCGCTTGTATAGAGCCAAATTGTACTAGTGTGGAAACCGCTTTTGGACGCTTCATCATGTGGACTTTTATAATTCCGTCATTCTCCCCAAGAAGCATCAACCTATCCTGCATCAACGTTATATCAACTGGGAAGGTTGTGAGGTCATTGGGGACCCAGAGATGACACAGGCATTGAGGGCCTGTGAAAGGAAAAAGATGAAGAGTATCATGACATTCCAATATGATTGGAATGATGAAGTGATTGCCCAATTCTACTCAACTTTGTGGATCAAGCCAGCTGACGAGGAGAGCCCATACAACTACCCTTATCTGAACTTCTACATTGAAGGTAGTTGGTATAAGGTGAGCTATCGTCGATTTGCTCACATTCTTGGTTTTTCTGACAATGATATCTCTGGCGACAAGATCAAGATACATGATTTCCGGCAGCCTACTAGAGATGAAGCCAAAGATCTTCATCTTTCTGAGTCTGGGAAGTATTGGGAGTCTACAAACATTCATAAGTATTATCGCTACATAAACTCCCTCTGCAGGATGACCCTCATTCCAAAAGGGGGTAATCAGATGAACATTCTTGGAGAGAGCAAAGTCTTGCTCTCTTTCATGAAACCCAGCAGCTCAGAAAGTATAAATGTCTTTGATATGATTTGGCAGGAAATCATTCATGCCGCTTGCTTTCCATTGAAGGGGTGTCTTCATGCTCTGTTTATCATGAAGATGATTGAAGTTGTGACCCAGTTTAGATTTGACAAAGGTACCAGACATCAGTCATATACCCCTTTCTGGATTGATCCCAACAATCCAGCAGGGCGCCTCAGGAAAGCCCCCTCCAGTTCTCGTGCTCATACATCCGCGGGTCCGTCTGCTGGTCCTGCTGCTGCTGCTGCCGGTGCCTCGCGCCCTTCCCCTGGCCGCGGATCTCCCACGCCACGTGGTCGTGGTCGAGGTCGTGGCCGAGGGATGGGGGCCCGCTTGGCCCACGGGTTTGCGGCATTCTTCTCCATGTGCCGGAACATTGCTGCGGATGTCCATGAGGTGGCTCGACGTCAGCGGGAGACTGACGACAACCTACGTCATCAAGCTTCCTCTTTGGGTACTCCCTTCGCTCCCCGCTTTCCTGATGTACCTCTCCATCCTCCTCCTCCGGAGATCAACGAGTGGTACCAGCAGGCATACGGGGTGCCTTTTTCGACTGCAGACGACGTCGACGAAGAAGAAGAAACTTATTTTGATGATCGTGAGCAGTTTGTCCCGCCTCCGTATCACGGGGATCCGGGCCAATCGTCCTCTTACCCTCTGCCCCAGGATCCTTCTGGCAGTGCTCCTCAGTCTGGGGAGGAACACTTTGCCTCTGACCTGGCGCACCACCTCTTTGCTCCTCATCATCCTCCTCCCAACTGGTGATCATTGGACTGGCGTCTCTCTCTCTCTTTTTGGTTCTTGTTGCCAAAAAGGGGGAGAAGGTTTATTATGGCAGTACCCTTTATGCAGTACCCTTTATTTTTGTAATGAACAATTGGTCTGTAATAACTATTTATGATGCATGCATGGCTCTAAGCCATAAACACTTTTATGATGTGATGAGATGAGTTCTCATTATTGTAATAGCAGTAGAATTTTTCATATCATATGCTATGCATTAATGAGCCTGAATGTGTAATTTTTACTCTCTCTATCTAATTATGTTTCATACCTCATTGTTTTGTGTATGGCGTTGATTGTTTTCTCTCTAAATATGTTGCAAATTGACATGTCAAGTCAATGTTAATTTCACAAAACTCATGCACATATTTAGGGGGAGCTACACATACACAAAAGGTTTTATGTCGCAAGCACTTATAACTTTTAATTCTTATTTCTATTCCAGTTTGTTTTGGCATCAATCACCAAAAAGGGGGAGATTGTAAGTGCAATCAACCCTAATTGAGGGTTTTGGTGATTAATGACAAAAGAAACTGAGATTCTAACAAGTTTGCTCCTAGTATGTACACAGAAATTCTACAGACAGGAGAAGCACAGATCTTACGAGCATAAAAGTATAAAGCATAGCGGATTTAAAATTCCACATCAAATGGCGTGCTCCAAGTGCTTAGAAACAACGGCGGTGCTAAATTTATAATTCTTGAGTCATAGGAATCGCCGTACAATTAAGAGGGATCCGCGACGGTTAAGTAAGTTGTGCAACGAGCCAAGTTCAAAATCTTTTGAAAACATCTTGGAGAACATTTTTCCAGATCATGAATGCCCTTGAGAAAAACAAATCTTACTTCCCACAAAGACTCCACTTTTGTTCTCTTCAAAATACTCAAAATTTGGTTTCAGCCCCCAAAACCGATTCAACCGGTCCTGAAACCGGTTCAACCGGTTTTGGTACTGTTCACCTGCCATCTCTGCTCTGACCTAGCTGACAGTCAGAGCTATCAGAAAAGTCGCAGCAGATATTTTTCTAAAACCGGTTGAGCCGAATTTTTTCCTTACTCAGCCGGTTTTGAAACCGGTTGAGTCTCCGGCTGAGTAGCTCAGTGGACCGGTGTCGGGGACCATAATTAGGGGTACCCTCAAGGCTCCTAATTCTCAGCTGGTAACCCCCATCAGCACAAAGCTGCAAAGGCCTGATGGGTGCGATTAAGTCAGGGATCAGTCCATTCGAGGGACTCGATCACGCCTCGCCCGAGCCTAGCCTCGGACAAGGGCAGCCGACCCCGAAGGATTTCCGTCTCGCCCGAGGCCCCCCTTCAGCGGCGAACATATTTCTGGCTCGCCCGAGGCCCTGCCTTCGCCAAGAAGCAACCCTGACCAAATCGCCGCACCGACCGACCAAATCGCAGGAGCATTTAATGCGAAGGTGGCCTGACACCTTTATCCTAACGCGCGCCCCCTAGCTGGCAGAGCCGAAGTGACCGCCGTCACTTTGCCGCTCCACTGACCGGCCTGACAGAAGGACAGCGCCGCCTGCGCCACTCCGACTGCGGTGCCACTTGACAGAGTGAGACTGACAGGCAGTCAGGCCCGGCCAAAGGCACCATAGGAAGCTCCGCTCCGCCCGACCCAGGGCTCGGACTCGGGCTAAGTCCCGGAAGACGACGAACTCCGCCCGACCCAGGGCTCGGACTCGGGCTAAGTCCCGGAAGACGGCGAACTCCTCTCCGCCCGACCCAGGGCTCGGACTTGGGCTCGGCCCCATAAGACGACGAACTCCGCTTCGCCCGACCCCAGGGCTCGGACTCCGCCCCGGCACCAGCCGGCAATCTCCGCCTCGCCCGAACCTGGGGCTCGGACCCGACCTCGGCCACGGAAGACAGACTCGACCTCGGCTTCGGAGGAGCTTCCACATCGCCCAACCTAGGGTGTAGACCAGCCACGTCAACAGGAGGCGCCATCATCACCCTACCCCGAGCTGACTCGGGCCGCAGGGAACAAGACCGGCGTCCCATCTGGCTCGCTCCGCCAGATAGGCAATGATGGCGCCCCGCATACTCTGTGAGACTGCGGCTCTCAGCCCCCTTACGGAAGCAAGAGGACGTCAGCAAGGACCCAACCGCTCCGACAGCTGTCCCTCCATCAAGCTCCAGCACTCCTCCGACGGCCACGACATCACACCAGCTGGGTGCCAAAATCTCTCCGGCTGCCACAACGGCATGTACTTAGGGCGCTAGCTCTCCTCCGCTAGACACGTAGCACTCTGCTACACCCCCCATTGTACACCTGGATCCTCTCCTTGCGCCTATAAAAGGGAGGACCAGGGCCCTCTTAGAGAAGGTTGGCCGCGCGGCGACGAGGACGAGACACGCGCTCGCTTGAAGCCGCTCGCTCACTCTCCCGCGTGGACGCTTGTAACCCCCTACTGCAAGCGCACCCGACCTGGGCGCGGGACGAACACGAAGGCCGCGGGATTCCCACCTCTCTCACGCCGGTCTCCGGCCGCCTCGCTCTCCCCCCTTCGCGCTCGCCCTCGCGCTCGACCCATCTGGGCTGGGGCATGCGGTGACATTCACTTGTCGGCTCAGGGACCCCCCGGTCTTGGAACACCGACAACCGGGATCCCCCTGGTAGAAACCGGTTCAACCGGTTTTTACTTTTTTTCTCCCAACGGCTGCCAGCTTTTGGGGGATCCTTTATATACCCCCTCACACACTCTCTCTCATTAACTTCTGCCTCTCCCACGAATTCTTGGTTGACCAACCTTTAAACAAGCGCATTCATTTCACCTTTCACACCCGCAATCACATCTCCTTCAATCATTTGAAGGAACCTTGGTGTGAGGTGAACTCGATCGAACTTGCTGTCAATTTCATCTCGATTCTCCTTTTCTCTTTGTTCTTGAGCTTGTTGCAAACTTAACCTTGTGCGGATTTGTTACTCTTGGAACCTCGTGTTCCTTGACGGTTAGAGGTTGCTTGGGAGTCTCCAAATTTGTGGACGACCCCAAGAAGTTTGTATCACCCGCTCTTTGAGCTGATTTGAGAAGAGATTGCCTTGACCTTTGTGGTCGGCTTGTGGAGGATTAGGGTTGGAAAAGACCCGGCCCTTTGTGGGTTCCTCAACGAGGAGTAGGACACCTTTGTGGTGGTTGCCGAACCTCGGGTTATATCGCGTGTTCTTGTGTGTTCTTGTCAAGCGCTTTAAATTCATTGGTTGGTTCATATTATTCATTCGAGTACATTTTGTGTAGGGCAAGTCTTTAGCTATATTCTTCACTACTTCGTATTTGTTTAACAGATTACCTAATTTAAGTTGAGCAGGTTCAAACTTGTTCAGTTGTAATTAAAATCGACTAAACCGGTTTGCACCAGTGCAACTTTAATTTAACCTATCTCGAAGTTTTTAGTGAAAATTTTCAGGTGTAGCCTATTCACCCCCCCCCCTCTAGGCTACTTTCACCCTTGTTCCGACGAAAACTGTTAGACACAAACCAATGCAGGCTGGTGACGAGGATGATGACTTTATGCCATTATCGAAGAAGCGTAACTTTGATGACAGTCCTCCAAAAGTCTTGAAGAAGATAGTTACAAAGCGGGGAAAGCAGTGGATCCCCCCCGATAGGTTAGAATTGATGGTCAATGGCAATATATCATTTCTGCGTGAAATTATGTTGTATTGTGATTTGATTTAAACATTGAGTTGCGATTATGCAGATATAAATGTTTACGCTATTCATGGTATACATTTTTTCAGTAGAGGCTTAATGTGAGATGCAATCCCCAAGATGTTATAGTAAGCATTCAGATTTTAAATGACAGACAGCGTCAAGCTATTGCACGGAGGGGGTTCTCCAGTATTCTTGATATGAGAGTTGACGCGCTTGGCAGTAGATCTCATTTAGCTTGGCTGATGGAAAAGCTTGACCATAATGACATGACAATTCGAGCCGGCCCAGGGAAGGAGCTCAAAATTACAAAGGAGACAGTGCACCTTATTTTGGGGTTACCAAATGCTGGTGGAGGAAAGGCATTAGGCATTGATGAAGCTGTTGCTGCAAACAATTTAAGGGCTGAACTTGGTTTATCAAAAGAAGAATTTGGTGTTGCAGCTCTTCAAGATCGTCTGAGGAAAGGGTTTGACGATGATCTAAGCATCAGATCCTTCTTCCTGATACTGTTCAATAGGTTGTTGTTCCCTACTGTAAGCCGGGGAATAACTAACCATGAGGTTCTTTTAACTGAGGAAATGGCTCGTTTCCATGAGATGGACTGGTGCCAGCTAATATTCAATGATTTATGCCAAGCTGCCAAGAAGTGGCATACTAGGAGCGTTACAAATGTTTCTACAACCATTTACAGATGTTCCATCATCATTCTTGTAAGCATATCACTTTTTTTGTTTGTTTTATGTAGCCAGATTTTTGTATGCAAAATTCATCTACATTTAGATTATGTTATGTCTCACAACGATTCATGTTATGCTTTTGTAGTTGTATTATATGGATCATCTTTATGACTCAACTGCACCTCAGAATAAACGTGGAACACCACACATCAAATATTTTGATAGGAATATTATTCAAGCATTGACAAGAGCTGACAAGGGAAAGATACGCCAAGGACAAGAACCATTTGGACATTGTTCGGTATTTTTTTCGCGTCAATTATATTTTTTATCAATTTAATTTGTCTTATATATGGTACATGGATAGAAGCAGTGTCGTTTATATTTACAAATGAAACTCCATTTTATATGTGTGTATAAGTTTGTACTCCATCTTTCACGCCTTTTTTAGTTCCGAAGCAGCACAGAGACCTGCTACACAGCTGTACCACCTGTTGAAACACAATTTAAGGCAAGATTCTATTTATATATTTTTTGTCCTAAAATTTCAACATAATATTCAGTTATACACTGTATATTTACTTAATAATATTTATTTTACAACAGCATAAGAACAGGACAAACACTTTTGATGTACCGCGTCCTGACCCATCTGGACAGCACACCATTCACATCGAACTCTCGCTCATCAGGGATTTGATATCAAGCAAGCTGAATCAGCTTCCATCCCGCCACCGCCTGGGATTCATAGAGAAGTTGTCACATTATGATACGGAGGTTGGCAATGCTTGTTCAGTTATTAAATAGACTCTTCAGCAGATTGTTGAGAAACAATACAATCTATCTGATGTTTTTGGTGAGTTAATTGATGAGGTCCTCCGTGCTGAGTCGGGGGACAATGAAGATGGTTATGATGTGCAGAAAACAACTACAAAATCAGATGATATTCTTTCCCAGTCGGCAGGTTGGTCAGTTTTATGGTCTTTACGTCAATCTAAAACAGTTATACAAATATTTTTCGATATCGTTATGATGCCATTATTTAAAACGATGTTTTTTGCTTAATGATATGTAAATAAGGATGTACGAGTCCGGCTACACAAATTGTACCTGATATGTCTACTCCAGCATCCCAGCATGAGACGCAATTTACAGACACACAGGTACATGAATTACTGTTAAGGCAACAACATATTCGTGTACTATTAGAAAGTTTCTCTGATGAAGCTGACATTGATCCACTGGTTCATACAAATATAATGAAACAGACCAAAACACATACAACCCTAGTGGTAATGTTTTTTTATTACTTGTATTTTCATTGAAGGTTTGTATTCATCGTTTTCTTTAAATAGCATATAACCATTACATTTTTTAGGGTAAACATGGTGACGTTGGCAAGAACATGCCGACCAACACAAACGTCACTCCTCAACCAACACCACATACGGAACCTTGTTCGCCGATATTTGATGCAACGCCGCAAATAAAGGTATGAGTACACCACCTCGTTGTTTTTCTATATAATTATTAGTAGTTTACTAAACATCTAATTCATTTATACCATAATTGTTAGTCTCCCGGCGACGTCAACCAAGCGGCACAAACAGATCTCCTCGATAGTGGTCCATGCTTTGATCAGACTCCATATAAACTTGTCAGCTCAATAATATTCATTTTCATTATAGTTGCCAAAATTGTTCACATATTGATATATATATTTTCATATACCTTTTTAGGTTTCTGTTGAAAGCGATCCAGCTACAAACACTCCTCGGGTTGACCAGGTTTCACCTGATGCGGAGATGCAAACTGTGTTAGCTCTACGTGAATAAGTGTGTGGTACGCAATCTGACACCAGCAGGTATGAAGTCCAGACAAAATCAAAATATGTTTAAATGCTGGTAGTTGCACGCGACCTCACTAATTGTTATCAAAATTTCCACAGGAACATAATAGATTATGGTGAATATTGTTCGACATGTTCTGATATATATGAATCTTTCGCCGATGGGAAGTGTCTCGACAATGTGTTCATGCAGTGCTTCATCCAATGTGTTGATGATGATGCCAAAAATCAGCAGTCTTCCACGAGTTCGAACAGATTAATTCTTGATGTTAATGTTGGGGTAAATTATCGTAACATACCTACACCATATTCATATACACAATGGTATCCCAAGTATACTGACTCCATTCATATTGTTTATTGCAGTCACTACTCAACTTTGAGGAACAGGAACGACACAGCCGAAACTCACAACCTTTTGATGAATCTATACTGCACACACTTCTTGATAATACATTGCCCGAGAAAGACGAATTGGATAGATGCAAAGCGGTAACAATCGAATTTCATTTTACAAACATAATTTATTTTAAATGGTACATATCACATCGTTATGCTTTGTCATTTACACTGTTCATCTTTATGCTTTTTTTACACGGTCAGATCATGGTTCCCATGGTAAGCAGGGGGCACTGGACATTGTATATTGTCAATACAGTCAAGAAGTGCATTCACATTTTAGATTCCAATCCATATGGGGCAACACTTGGTGGTACTACTTGGAAGGACTATCATTTTGCCCAATTGGACTTAGGTGGCAGAAAGTTACCATGGGCTAAGGTTATTATGAGTAGATTAAACAAAGCCCTACAACATGTATGGCCCAGGACATGCTTTTCCAAATTTGGCAACTTCGCAATTGACTTGTCCCCAAATTGTCCTACTATGGCAGCAGGATCTAATGATTGTGGATTTTATGTTATGGGATACATTCTCTTTTATGACTGCGTCAAAGGATCTCTGCAGTCAGACATAGAAGCAGTACGTACAAAATTTATCAGTTAATTTTATAGTTGGCCCAAAGCAACATATGGTACACATGTATATCTAACACAAATTTATTGGCTTGCAGGGCAACACTAGTGAGATACGGTCTCTTGCGCTGCATTATATCACATTCCATCGGAAGAACAAAGCATTTATCGCTGCTTGAAGACATCCAAAGATTCAAGGTCTAATGGATGTAGTTTAGTTTAGATATGTAATATATTGTGTATACAATGGTTCCATAAACTTCAGCTGAGTCATGTGTGTATACTATGGGCAAAGACGGTAGACGTTTCTTATGTTATGTCAATGGCAACTTGGGGATCAGTGATGTCTAAACTGGAATATTGTACCCTATGTGTTTGATCTTCATGTGTGTTTCATGCACTTGATTCTGCCAATTTCCTGTACAATTTTATGCTATCAACAACATCGTGTTATGCTTGTTTTGCCTCAAGTTTATGATATAATTATCACCGTTCTATGCTGGAAACATCTCTTTGTACAGTCATAAGCTTCACAGTTTGACCAGTTTATGCAATAAACAACGCCGTGTTATGTATAGTTGCACATACATTTATGCTACATACGACAACGTTCTATGCCCATACATTATGCTTGTTTTGTCTCAAGTTTATGATACAATTATCACCGTTCTATGCTGGAAACATCTCTTTGTACAGTCATAAGCTTCACAGTCTGACCAGTTTATGCAATAAACAACGCCGTGTTATGCATAGTTGCACATAAATTTATGCTACATACGACAACGTTCTATGCTTTATAAGCTTCACAATCTGAACAGTTTATGGCCAGTGTTATGCATATTCGAACATTCATTTATGCTACATACGACAACGTCCTATGCTATAAAACAAGTCGATGTACATCCATAAATCTACATAACTATTAAATGCTTATGATAACTTTCACATACGTTTATGACAATATGTAAACATATTTATGACGTTGTCTCTGCATTAACAATTTAACATACGAATCACATTTACATCCAAAATATAATTTTATCATAAATCTTATGGTATTCTACTCTCTACCAGATGAATCATCATCTCCGACATACACCGTTCGTTTTTTCAACGTTGATGTCTCATTCCATTATGGTGCTGCACCTACGCTTTTGTTCCTTGAACCAGGAGACCGTCCTCGCTTACGTCTAGATAGGTTAGCCAATCAAACCCTATTATCCTCCACAGTTAAACACGTACGGTTGTTGTGACCATCAGCTATGCCACATTTCTGGCACTTCCTGCACATCTTCTTAGCTCCTTTCGCACCCAATTTAAGAACTTGTTGCTCACTACTTTTGATCGTTCTTCCCTTAGGCTTGGCCTTATCTGGTCTTGCTAAGTTTACACCTTCCATATGAAACTCCAGTTTCTACAAATCAAAGATATTAAGTCAGTTTTTATATTCACATATTCATCATATATTATAGCAATGTTATTACCTTTCTAGCTTCCACATTCGTAGCACTACTATCAACCAGACGCATATCAGTGTTATGTTCCAATGTTAATATCGGCATATTACATTGATCATCGTTAGCATTGCATTCATTTGTATTAGACCCCATTACAACTTCCTGTGAAATAACGCAAACTCCAGTGAAGACACAAATGTTATAGAGCAACATAAATAATACATTATAAAATTATGTTGCATACCTCGTTCCCATCATCTAATTTGCGTAAATTATCTATAACTAAGTCTTCTGTTTCATACGCTTCGACCTATATCATTTAAATTACATACATGGATCATTATCGACATGTAATAATGGTGTATTCATAATAACACGATGTGCGTACCTGGATGTCATCGCCAGCACTTGTGCCACAACTCTCACCAGTACCTATATCAGGCTCCACACGCATCAATAACCCTAATAATTCGTCCATCATCTCTAGGGCTTTATCATTCCCAGCTTTAGATAGACTCGCATGGTGTACTACTTTCATTGTTTTTTAAGCAACATCTTCTGTCTATATGATCTAGTTTCTCTATCTTTTCCTTTCAAATTCTTATCGTCTCTTGAAAAAGCCACATCTTGTCGCGCGGAGTATGTGTATCGTTGCAAAATGTACTCACTCGGGGTCCTTTCAATTTGTAGATGCATGAAAGCGCGTACAAGATGAACACAAAATAGGCCTATAATTGATTAACCATACATTATGTCATATATTACTCGCAAACAGTGTTATATTCATAATAATTTATCATTTCATATAGAAATATTCGTTTAGTATAACACACCTGTATGCTCCCAATGCTTACACTCACATGAATACTTTCCGGCATCCACATCAGCCCTTATTTTGAATTGGTGTTGTTCCCAAACAATTTTATTTGATCTTGTAGTACGTTTCACCGCCCAATCATTTACATCACCCTCTGTATCACGGTCTATTCGGTATGCAGTTGCATATTTTACGGTCCCCTGAAACCTTGTCATTACAGCTCTAGTGTATGCCCTTGCAACTCTTATTTCAAACATATACAATGTAGTTGTATCCTTTTGACCCTGCAAATTACACAATACAGTATTAATACCGTTTTGTTTTTAATAGCATAAAACATATGTTTTTCATTTTTTCACTTATCATGCATCCTAGTGCCTCTTTGGCCTCTTTCATCTCCTACTATGCAGGAGCTTCATCATTTGTTTTGCAAATTGATGAAGCGGTGTATTTTCATCCACGTGGGCACTCTTCACCAGCTTGTTCATGCTCTCGCTTCGTCGTGTAGAGACCATAAGACCACAATAATCTCCTTTGAAAAATGCAGGTACCTAATCTTTACGTATTTCATACAATCTGACAAGGGTGTCGTTCTCGTGTAGCTGGAAATAATTTAGCATCATTTGCCAGGCAGCCTCGAACTCCATTTCATTCAATGGATGATGTATTATAGATTGGAACCTTGTTTTGAAATCCATTTCCCCAAATCTTGCATACAATTCATTCAAGTAGGGCATATACCTGTTTTGCACATGCCACAAACACAATTGATGTATTGTGTTTGGGAATACTCTGCCTAGTGCGATTGGCATAGCAGGGTCTTGATCTGAAATAGATAAATTTACATAACATTAGGCAAGTCAATGATATCATATAGGACGTGTCTAATAAATACGAGCAATTTATTACAACATACCTGTCAACATCACTCGTGGTCCGTCACATCCCATGCATGTTTTGAATGTATTGAAGACCCACTCGAATGTATCAACTGTCTCGTCTCCTAGTAAAGCAAACCCAAATATTGTGCATTGTAGGTGGTGGTTCGAGCCAACAAACATGTCTAATGACTTATCATACATATTAGTCTTATGTGTAGTATCAAAGGTAACTGCATCACCAAAATCAATGTACTCGGCTTGCTGGCTAGCATGTGACCAAAATATGCTTAAAATCTTCCCTTCTTTATCCAGTTGAAAGTCAGAAAAAAATTGTGGATTATCTTTCTTGCATAATGAAAAAAATGTAATAGCTTCGACACATCATTTGCTTTTCTTTCCCTTTGCCATGCTTTCTTCCTGTCAAAAATGTAATGATTATGCACTACGTGCTTTTAACACATTTTGATTGTTTCGGTAATATATAATACCATTATTGTCAATGCATAATACACTTACAGGTTACTCATGTCCTGCATGGTTATTGGAACGTTTTCTGGACCACTATGCATCTCTGAAACAAAATCCATAATGCAATGTTGTGGAATCCTGCTTTCTTGCATCGCACTAAGGAACTCCATATAATCACGATCATGAGTTTTGTTGCATTGCAATTGCCCTTTTTCTGTATCTTTCTTCAAGAATTCATGATTATGCTCATAGTTTATCAGATCAATTCGGACGGAAATAACATTCTCTTTAGCATCATCGTAGATTTTTTTAAGTTTCATCCCAGCCTTGCACTATGTTCGTTTTGAATATGTGTTACGTATCCTTGGATTTCCAGCTACCCTTTCAGCATTCTTTCCTTCCATTGAACAATTCAACCATTTACAATTCTTTCGCTCCCTATATTTCTTCAATGGAAATCCAACCTCGTATGCATATTGACTATAAAAATTATACGCCTCGTCCACGTTACTAAATGTCATACCGACTTTAGGTATCAATCTTATATCAATATTGTCCGGCTGTGCACAGAAATTTAACATTTACGATTCAATAGCGACTAAATCTAACGTAATATAGGTACATCATTACAAAAAGTATGTACGAAACTAATATTATCATAATTGAGAGAACTTACATGGCTTTGAAGAATATGATGTGTGTCCTGTTCATGCGCCCCAATATGTCTCATGGGGATGTGCTTATCTGCGCCTACCACATCTGCCGATTTTGTGTGCTCATCAATATGTCCAGGTGCCCTCAATGCCGCGGGTGGAGTAACAGATACACCCTCTGTGTAACCGGTGATCGCAGACGCTACAGGATGCATGTCCATTGAAGTAGACGTACCTGTTGATCTATGCACAGACGCTACAGGTTGCATGTCATCGCCAGCGCTGGTGCTGGACATTCTCTCGCCGTTAATCACCACCCGGTGTTGTCCCTTCTGCCGCCGGTTACCGCCGCCAATATCACAGATACGAACGTGGACGAACTGCGGCTGTAAATTAAAATTTATTTCTTTCTACTAATGCTCCTCAAACCGTAACTGTCCCTTTATTTTCGTGATTGTGCAGCATGTCTTTCCTTATCTCAAACCGGTCAAGATTTATATAACGCATGATTTATGCTATCATGTTACACATTTTTATGCAGTCGTAAACGGTGTGCACATGGTAATATTCGTTCCCGTGATTCGTGATACAAAAGATTCCTTCTATGCATGATTTATGCACATGACTACATATACTTATGCGTGCGTATATTGTCTGTCGCGTATCATCCGGGATTCGTGGCTATCATCTGCATGGCTGACGCAAGCGCGCGTGCACTGGGCCGACCGCGACCTGACTGGCGTCCTGGCTAGGGCTTTCCTCACTAATGGAAGCCCACAGCTTCCATTACCTCTTCCTCTCTCTCTCTCTCTATATATATATATATACCTCTATTCTCAAACACCCTATTGTATTCTCAAATATCACTGTTAAAATTAGTTAGAAATATCCAAACAATCTATGTTAAAATTACTTAGAGATACCCAAACAATCTAACTAATAATTTGACTATTAGCTACTTTTAGTTAGAAACATCCAAACACACTCAACTAATAGTCCAACTAACTATTAGCTACACCCTCAACCTCAACTACTCATTAGTTGGACAACTATGATTAGTCATCTAATTTCACTAGCAACTTTTTAGCCAACTAACTATTAACTAGATGCATTCAAACAGGCATCCACCCATACTTCACAACCAACAAACCCATCCAATATCCTCAATTGCTTACAGTCAGATCATCCTGGTAAGAAAAAAGCTAAAACTTTCAATTCAAAAAAAAACTGCGATGGTCAATGCCAAAGCCATGAGATGATGTCCAAACAACAATTATGATGTACGTTTCCAAGGACTCGCCGTAGTACAACAACATTCTCCCTCCCCCTCAAAAATGGCGAGGAAGCATTCGCCTCTGTACACCGCCAGCAAAAGCTAGCGACTCGCCCCAGCCAAGGCAGTCTAACTCCTAAACAAAACCCTAGTGTCAGTAAGGAAAAAAAAAACAAAAGAAACTAAACTTGTCGAGCCGCTAGCAATATGCTTTCCATATTACTACCCAAGCTACCTCAGGCTGCGCCAGTCCTGGGTATCTCATCTCTTGTTAGAAGCGCCCAGATTGGAACCGTCGCTTGTCAAGGGTTTCTCCTCTATGAAAGCATACACTCGCGACCTGAATTTCTGGGCCAGCTCCGCGAGATCATTTGCCATCCGCGTATGGGGCAGCCGGTTCGCAACATCGATCGTCCAGGTCGCGCATAACTTGCTTCTCGTCAGCACTTCCAAGGTTGGTTTCGAATAGTTTGCGTGTGACGCCAGCCGGTTTAGCAGGATAAGAGCTTCTCTCATCACCAAACATCTGCAGAAACAGTTTTTGCGTTAATACCACAACAAATTGTTCATAGGCAGCTAAGAGCAACTTGGAGTGCAGCTTAAGATAGTTGCCCGCAAAAAGGGGAAGAATAGGCACGTCTAGAATTTACTCAGTGATGTCTCCACACTCATGCTGTGATACAACAAGCTAGGAACGCACAAGACTGTGGTAGCCAAGTATGATGTACCTTTCTTTTAGTAACTCTCGTGTTTCATATTGCATTTGCGATGCAAGGACTTCCATTATCATCTCCAAAAAACTGGCACCACGGGCACTCACTGGACCTAAAAGCACCTCATAACCCAATTTGCCACTGGAAGCTATATAAGCTAGCAGAATGATGACGAGCCTGCAAAGCTCAATCCCCTGGAAAATATGGCTGTTCAGCTAACTAATGTCAAATAAACAAGTTGCACTGAATCTAAAAGAAGTCTCTAGCTAGCCATTTTCAGGGAATAACATGCAACGCCTTATATTTACCGGTGACAGGTGAAAAACCATCGCAATGTTCAATCCATGTCTGGCAGGTATTGAAGAATAGAATCTAGCTAGATGTACAAATGCAGATTTCCATCCTGAATAACTAAAAAAGATAAGTAGCTTACCAGAGAACAAGTTTCCCCACATGTCAAACAATCAGATAAATCCACAAGAACTGAGCTTATGACTTCTTGTGATCTATCACTTTCACAAGCTTCCGATCCCATCTGTTTGGAGCCGTCTTTGCCTCCACTACACAGCAACTTCAACATCACTGGGCCTAACAGAACAGAAATTATGTTGCAATTGCAAGGATTAAAGGCAGAGAAAGTTACATAAGTGTAACGTATTTAAAATATCTTTGAAACTGAAAACAAAATTATTTTAACAAGGAATCTACATCAAACCGATCCCATAACTGAACTCAATTCTATATTTCTATATAAGCACGCCAAATGACATGGTGGGACAAACATCTTTGGTAAAAAGTACAAACAAATAACACAAGAAACACCAACAAACAAATCAGGATTTTCCATCTAACCATTAAAAAGAGGTTCCACTACCTAAGGCTGTCTCCAACAGCTTACTCATTCTATCTCTTATCACATCTCATGTTTCAAACTTCACTCTATGAACATGAACAGTACATTCTACAGTGCAAACATTGTTATGCACAACCATTGTACGATATGCTGGAGACAATCTTATGCTTATGCAGGATGGGATGTCCCCAAGAACCAGGCAAAAACATCATGAAAAAGACAACCAAGGGCATCAAGTAGCTAGTCCACAGAATGTGGTGCACACATTGTAGTGTACACCTGGCAAGAACAGTTCTTGCATGATAGCATCTTCAGTTCTAAAGCTAGTGTGAAGAAATCAAATATATAAGCACAAAAACTTACAATTCAGAAGCAAGAAAAGTAGACGCACAGAATGCTTCTTAACAAGCAATCCGTTCTCTTTCTGCAATAGCAGATGCAATCTCGTCATTACTGAAGTAAATCCGAATCTGAAAATAGCAGCATTATATCATTAACATCCAACATAGCAAGTGACTACAAAAGAATCATCATCAGATGCTTGCTTACTTCTGCCGTTCCTCTATGGGATCTGTTGTCCTTACAATGAGAATCATTATGGATAATGCATCAGTACGAATTGTCTCTTGTGAGTACTTGACCCCAATTTGAAGCATGCCAGTGAAAAGTGAACTCCAGAAAGTAAAAGGAAGAAACATATTATGCAGTCTCAATGAATCTTCTGCATCCACTGGTCTCAACAAGGTGGAACAGTCTTTGTGGTTGTTCTCCATGAGTACGTTAACATATGGTTCAACAGAAACATTGTTCCTGAGGGTACACTGAGAAAAATCAAATTAAAGTTCATAAGCATGAGAACCTACAATAGTACAAGAAAAAAAGAACATTATGCAAGCCACCCTTGGGTAGAAGCATTTCCGACATCAAAAAATCTACCCAGTTTATTTCATTTGAAAACCATGTCAGCATTTCACTTTTAACATTTAAAAACTGGAGCAGAAAGGAAAACATGGTTTACAGATCAAGAAAGAATAGCAGCCCAAAACCTATGAGTTACAGCTAAGATCTACCCAGTTTATTTCATTTGGAAACCATGTCAGCATTTCAAATGAAATAAAATAGCAGCCCAAAAACATGGTTTACAGCTTAGATCTAGGGAAATATTCAAGGCCAAGTTTTGAATTAGAGAAAAAACATGGATATTAATTTACAAGAACTAGAAACTTTGATTCGTTCTCTATCTGATATATTGTGAGTTGATTACTGTTCGAGTTCAGTGCTACACCTAAGCACCACAGTTGATGTCTACTAGTAGAAATGTATTCCATGCACGAGCAAAGCATACCTTTCACTAGACTTGGCTCCATGTTGCAGTAAGTGCTGTAAAACTTTGAGGAATACCCTCAAAGTTCTACTGACTATAGCAGCCTGAAATACAAGGTAAAAATGAATAGCATGTTAAACAAAGCGAAAATAAAGCATTATTCAGTCCAACATCACAATCCACAACAAAGGGGAAAGACTAGCAGGTATATATAGCAAAACAATTACAACAGTCTAGCAAATATAATTAAAATGTATTCATTCATCATTATTGTTTCAACTCTCTAGCAATAGTATATATCTGATGGGGTTCACGCTATGAGAACTTAAACAAAAGTCAAAGCGATGAGTACAAAAAGAGCAGACCCAGTACCGAAGGCTCCCACTGTCACACATGAGTGAGATCTGGGGAACGGATAAACCAAGGCAAGCCTTCCACCATAAATGCGGAGAATCTGTTTCAAACCTGTGACCTGGTGACTCAGTGAGACAGCTCTAATGTACTATCGATGTTTAAACACGGTTGAACCAGTTTTGCTAGTATTTTCCCAAGTCTGCATCAATTAACTGCTCACCCTTTTATTATTCACAAAGAAATCAACCTAAAAGGTACATCATTGCTTCATACTCACTGCAAATAGGGAATAGTTTTTTTTTGCAGGTTCCTTCATTCCTTATTAGTTAAACTACTGGACCTATGATGCCTAAAGTCACCAGTTTTCACAATAAGGTGCATGATTAAAATGGAACTTAGTCAAAATTAAATTGTTGTCTATCAGTATTAACATTAGAAACCATCATTTTCCTTCCCCACAGTTATGAAGATTAACATTGAGAACCTCAACACCACATCAAGATAGCTCCCACTAATTTAAAAGTAAATTTCACATAACTACAACTGTTTTGGCACTGGGTAGTGGGTAGCTATTAGAAAATTGTAGTTCTATAGTATCAAGTGCTAAAATAGTTTATTGCTGTGATACATGTCCAAATACTTGCAAATCTATCAGTATTAGATCACAATAGTTATAGTTCTGTGAAATTTACTCAATGTTTAGTGCTAGTTAAACAATAAGGAAGCACACAAACATATCTATTTAAGAGCATCTGAAATAACAAAATAAAATCGATGCTACAAGCGAAAGGAGAATATTGGAGTCTCAGATCTTACATCATCAAAAGCACAGAGATTTAGCAATGCTTCAAGGAAAGTTTGTATTGACATCTTCCCACTATTCATCTGCCAAAATGAACAATTAAATTAATAATTTTAGTCAACTTAAATGGCATGACTAAAAGGAAAGATGGAAGATTTTTTTGCTATTTTTTAGATCCTGGCTACTTAAAATGCAGAAAACATGTGTGGCATTTCATATGCAGATACTGTCATACTGAATTGACATGTCCAGGCAATTTAGGACATCTTGTGGCTAAAATACAAGTCTTATATCAGTCCAGATATATAAAATATGGGGGAAAGATCAAAGTAAAAAGCACATGAGTCACTTCTGCATCACAAGACTATGACATTAAGGCTCAATTTCAAACAGAAAATGCATACCACCATTCAAATGCATGTTCACCTTAATGAACTGCAACAGGGAAATAAAAAAGGCACTTATTACATGGTACTCACCTTAATGAACGTGTCATACAGTTGGGAAATAGCTTCATTCATGGAGGAGATTGCTTGAGAAGAGGGTTCACAGTTATCTGACAATCTTGTATGCTGGAGAAGTGACAAAATTTCTTCTGAACAAGAAACATTGATCTTTGATATCAAATTCCTGCTTGATAAACTGTTAGGTGACATGCCCCACATTGCACGTAGGTTACCAGATATACGCTCAACCAATAATTTCTTGCAGTCAAGATGTTCATTGTCAGATGTGTTATCTGTCTGGACTCCTATCGCCTTAATTTCCTTGCATGTAGCGTTTCTTGGTTCAAAATGGGTGTCCTCCTATCAACATAACAGAAAATATAATTTACACAAGTTTTTGGCACTATATATGTGACATAAAATGATCACAATAAGCTAGGGCATTACCTCCAGAGACACTACTCCAGATGTACTCATTCCTGTTCAAGCCAACCATCGATAAGATTCAGAGGGTAGGGGGTTAATAAATTTAGTGTCAGCTACAAAATGAGCACAACATCTTACCGTTATCAATCATGGTGCGACGCCTCAGTTCTAAAGCCTCAAGTAAATCAGTTTGACGCCCTTGCTTTAGATAGAGATCATCTCGCAGTGAATGGGCATCCTTATCTTTGCCACTCATCTTGTCTGTTCGCCTAGAAGAACCACCAGTATGCAAAGCCTCATTTGCAGGGGCGTGAAAGGACTGATCAATGTTCATCCCTGCACTGCAAACATCTTTCATGGAGCTGCTGAGTAAAAAAGAAATTGAAGCAGAAAACAGTGTCAACAGCCTTGGAACTGATGCAGAAAACAATATATGGTGACTCAAGTAATATTTTAAAAAAAACACCCCCGCACAGTCCTTCGCTCAGAAGGAGCAAGACATGTTCAAATTCTTCAGATACAGATAGATGACTAGTATGTTAGCTCACAGTCAGCATCATGGTGACTGAAATAACGAGTACATATGAAACCAGTAGTACTTACACATTAGCTTTTTTCAGATTTTGAATCTCCCCTTCTTTAGCTTTGATTTGAAGATCTTTCTTTGTTCTGTCCTTTTTCAGCACGGTGCATTCATTTTTCTGCAAACAAGATTACAGAGAATCATCACCTGCTGATCATACTGAGTTATCTAAAAACAATCCCCACTAACCAGTAAAAGAAAGAGTTGGTCAGCAGCACCAGTTTTAGTAGTAGTAGATCAGACCTCATCTCAATTTAGATTCAAACAAGATTGGTAAAAATGTACAGTTCTAAGGATCCACAGAAATACAGAATACTGTCACGAATGATAACACAAGGTACGCACCAACTCATTCCTTTCCTTGGAGACACGGTCCAGCTCTCTCTGCGGTTGTGAAGACCAAGAGCATTAGGAACAAAAGGCAAAAAACCGCTCCGCCCCAAACACGAAAAAAAAAGCCAGAAAGTAATCACTTTGAGCCTCTCGATCTCCCTCGCTTCCCTCTCCCTCTTCGCGCCCGCTTCTCCACCGCCCGTGCTAATGAAGCGGCGGTCGCTGGCTGAGCTCGACGAGGCGAAGGTCACGAGGCTGCCCACATCAGCCGCCGGGCGCTGGGAGAGCTGGGGCGGAGGAGAGAAGTCGCGACCGACGTCGGCCCCCGTCGCCAGCGCATCCCTGGTGCTGGTGGCAGCGGTCGGCGGCGGGAGCGGCGGCCGCTGGGAGAGGTCCCGTGGAGGGGAGAAGCTGATCGCGGAGTGGAGGTGCGAAGCGGCAGGGATGTAGGAGACCGAAGAGGCTGGGAGGTAGGAGACGGGGGCGGTGGCCAAGGGATAATACGTGGGGATGGGAGCGGGCGCGGGGGTGGGGTTAGGGTTGCGGGAGACGACAGCCTCAGCCTCGTCCGTCGCGCGTATCACCTCGTCGAGGAAGCTAGCTTCCCACTCGTCGTCGAGGCCGCCGTCCATCCCCGCGCTACGCCTCCCTACTCTTCTCACCGGCACTGGCGGCGGCAGATGCGAACGGTGGTGGACTTGCGGTGTTTTGTGGGAGAGTTATTTGCTATTAGAGTATTTATTGCGGTGTTTTGTGGGAGAGTTATTTGCTATTAGAGTATTTATTTTCGTGTTTTAGTTAAAAATAAACTAGTCCACCACAAATATTCAAGAACTAGTTAGGTGCCCGTGCGCTGCAACGGTTCCTTACAATCAATTCATTTTTAACACCATTTTCAATCAATTCATCTTTGACACCATTTTCAGTAGCGTGTGAAATATATAACAGTCTTTTAGTCCCAAACAAGTTAGAATAGGCTATAGCTAAAACAAAATTTTGGAGAACTATTTCACAATTATACAAAAAAAATGTACAAGCTTTTATCTGTATACTATTATGCTATATACATCTGGGATCATCAATTAAACCACATTGCATGAGAATGAAAAACAGAAAATGTTCAGAATTAATATAACGGGAGAATCTTTCACGAGGTGCTACTTTCCTGACTCTCATAATTACAGAAACTCGCTTGCAATTTACTGTCCAACAATACCTACATGGTGCAAAAATGCTTTATGTTGCCATGCTAGAACAGAATGAGCAAATAACTACCTCTCCTCAGTCCTCAGTCTATAGAGCAAGAACATCATTCGTTACACATGAGCAAGAGACTGCCTTGATTTATGGCTTATTATTTTCAGTAACAGAGGTTGTGGCGTGATAGCAGAAGAAACTAACTTCCCAACATGCTGACATGAACCTGAAAATGTGATAATGACGGTTAGGTTGTAATCATCTAGTACACAACATGCTTTTTATTTTCGCTTGATATGTAACATGCTCATAATTAAATGCATACAATAGAAAGAGGATCATGTATCAATAATACTTAAGCCTACTGTAATTATGCTCCAAAACTGCTACATATGGCTAATCAGTTACCTAGAAAGCATGCTTCTCAGCTATAGCTAAACAGTCCATTGCAAGGAATCTCCCTTTGATTAGTTTCTTGCCACCCGACGATGAAAATAGAACCAAAGATGTTCACCTGCAAAACAAAATAAAACAGAATAATTAACAAATGAACATAAGTTAGCAACATAGTTATATAAAGAAGAACAAAACTTTCCCAAGAATGATTAGGACCTGGATGGTCCTACATACAACAAATGTTAGGGAAAAAACAAGACAAAAAAGAACATAAGAAAAATATTAAGTGTTAGAAACATAACCTGTAAAAAAGAGTTAAGCAACAGGTAGAATTAGGTAGAATTGAGCTATATGAGAACATACCGTAAATGATTCAAGATTGATTAAAAACTTGACAAGCAAAACATTAATAGCAGCTCTACAAAAACTTCTGTCAGCAAAACCAAGTCAGTTCCATGTGCCTGGATTACAAGGCCAAAAAATCTTTCACATATTTACATTGATGGACAAATGTACACCTCAAGTATATTAAATTGCATCAAAGAATCAAAATTAGAAGAAAACTTAGTTGAACATAAAGTAAAACACACAAAATAACTAAATAGGAAATGTGAAAAAAGAAGAAGCAACTAATGATTTTCTGAACGTACTACTAAACAAAATAGTCACTCAATCAAAGTTCACTGAGTTACAACAAGGTCCCATGAAACAGAATAGATACTACATAGACATTTATTAGGTGTATCTAAGGAGTCTCATATCCCTTCATATAAGTCTACAAAGAAGGAAGCTCTTATAGTTCCATCCTGTAATCGAAGGGAAAGTGGTAGACAAAACGGAATTAGGTTGACTGGCTAAAGAAAAGGAAGTATCGTTAGCTCTAGCTCAGGCCCATGCCATCTCCAATCTGGCTCGGGATTGGAGACACATTAGAGTAGGACCTCTCAAAGGGGAAGGATGCAGTTGTGCACCACGCATGCGCTTGCTGTGCACTTCATGCTTCCTACGGATAGTCATTTCTATCCATATTTCGTAGAACAATCACTATGAGTTACAACCAGTGATTCATCGCCAGAAGCAAAAATAAATGTGTGTATTGATGTCACAATGTATACAAACCATGGCAGTTTCTATACACTTTCTAGGATCAAACATCACAATTTTCCAGCTTTCCAATTTTCTTTACATGGTTATATTTCAATAGCTGGCAATGCCATAGAATTAATATGTACTAACAAAAGGTAACTGTTCGATGTATAGAGAAAAATCTCCTTTATATTAAAGTTATCCTACTGCTGGTTAGATGATTAAAAAAATGGATACCTTGTTTCCCTTTCCTTCTACGTCCATCTACTCTGCAAGAATTGTCCCATAAATGAGCTTCATATTTCCTACTCCACGTATGCCTGCACAAATTGATGACAGCAAATTAATGCTTAGAAGGCAAGGTGCATTTAATTAAGATACAAAGTGATAAACCAATTGTATTGTTTGTCTCCCCTTAGAAACTATTACAAATTACAGGGACACTGGATTCCTATGTCTTTCGAGTGCCTGCATCCTTAGTTCCTGAAAAAATGTGGCTCTACTCACTGAAAAAAGGAATTAAAAGAAAAGGATTTGTTCAAAAACTCATCTTCCATCTCATAGTAGGACACTATGTGAAGGATGGGACAAAGCAGAGAGGATGACGATTCCCTATGCCCGCAACTGAACTGAGATGGCATGAGCAAGAAGCCATCTGGTTCTCTCAAAGGCGATGGCTTCCTTAAGCCCCACAAATCAGAACCACAACAACAGCCATAGGCTCAAAAGCAAAACCAAAAACATGGAGCTCAGGCAATAAAAACAAGAAAAAAAGAAAAATACGAAGATCAAAAACTTGATGAAGTATGGCTATGGTGGCGACTCCATATGACCAGGATTTCGATCCAATGGCTATGGTGTATTTGATCAACCACAAAAGGTAAGTTCTAAATTTGAGGCAGACTCCAACCTAAAATGGAACATGAATCCAAATATTGCTATTATTCCCACACCAGTTGGTTCCATAACAATACCTGCATAGACGGTGGCAGACCTTCAGGTGCAACAGGCAGCTTCGGTCCTGACAGTCTTATTTGTGAGGGGTCGTTAGGCCCCGCGTTTACAAAGCGAAATTCGGTGATCAGAAGGTATATCTCTAATTCTTACATGTTGAAACCAACTATTAGGCCACTGTATCTTGATGATATGCTTCATTTCAGATTCACGAATTTCAAATTATGATCAAAACTATTGCGATATCATCACTTTCTGGATGGTAAATTTCAGGTAATGGCTGTAAAGAAAATAAACTTTTCTGCATTTCGAAGCCATCCTTCAGATTTGTTCGTTGAGTTAGTTGCAAGTATTTCAAGGCTAAACCATCCAAACCTTGCTAGTTATTGCCAGCCGATGGAGAAGCTCCTAGCGAAGCCCATTCGCCACCTCCTGTAGATGCTAATGGTCCTAGTCTGCCTCCTCTAGGTACCAGCACCAACCGAGCCTCCCGTTCTTCCGCACGCCGCAGATCGGACCCACCACGGCCGTGTTTCGCGCTGACGAGCCCGAGTAGGGGACCAGCGGCAAGACGATGCCCACCCGGGCGAGAGGACACCAGATCCGGAGAAGGTAGGACTGGATCCGCACTTGGAGGCCCCAAATCCACACATCCACTGACTGGATGCCGCTAATGCTGCTGGAGGTTCAATCGGGGAACAATAGGATCCAGAGCGGTGGGGAAGTGGTAAGCCTCTCTGTGGCTGGTGCTGGCGCGCGAATGGTGGCGGCGAATGCGTGTGGACGGTTGAACAGATGGGGGAGGGAAGGAGCGAGAGAGACGGGGAGGGAGCAGTGGAGCACGACAGCGCGGAGACGGAGGCGAGGCAGGACGTTGCCGGAGCGCGGGTGGGGTCGTTGCGCGCAGCGGTGACACGGCGGGCGTGATTTCCGGGTGGCGGACAGCGAGGCTTGCGCGAGGAGGGGGGCGGGGGCATGGTGAAATGGTGTGGACGCCCACACTGAAATGGCGAGGCTTGCGCGAGGAGGAGGCGACAATGCGCGACGCAGGGAGACCTTCCTGGTCGGACGGACGCCAGAGCGGTCAGTATCACGGGCGGGGGCACGACGGGGGTGTGGACGCCCTCGTTGCACGCTTATAGAGTAGTAAAGATAGGGGTTAGCTTTTTTACTAGACTTCTCTTTTATAGTACTCTCAACTTAACCTTCTTTGTAATCTGTATATATAAACTATTAAGCCCGGATTGTAGACTGCCCCCGCCCTGCTCGTAACACCCGCCGCTCCGCTGTCCGCCGCATCTCACGCTCTGCAAATCCTGCTCGCCTACCGCCGCTTCTCCTGCACGCCCGCCGCGATGCACGCCTGCCGTCGCTTCTCCCGGACGCCCCCCCCCCCCGCGCGATGCACGCCTGGCCTACCACACGCACGCCGCCCGCGCGCAGCACTCCCCCTCCGCGAATCACGCCACCTCCCGCATCCCCCCGCTGTGAAACACCCGCCTACCACACGCACGCCAGCCACCGCGATGCACGCCCGCGCCAAGCACTCCCCCGCCGCAAATCTCGTAACCATCTGCACGCCAAGCGCCCGCGCGAAGCAATCCCCCGCCGCGAATCCCGCCACCACCCGAACGACCGCCCGCACCCCGCTCGCCAGCCGCCACCCGCCAACCGGCCTCGCGAAAAGCCCGCCCGCAAACCCCACGGCATGCCGCGACCTCTCCGCAACCGCCACCAACACCCGCACGCCCACACGCGCTTCGCCCCAAGCTCAATACCCCGCGTGCGGCCCCGAGCTAGCCGCAAAACACCGCCATCCTCAATCCACCGTCAATTCGTGGCTCTGAGCACCTTTGTTCACCTGCTCAATCCCCGCCCCGCCCTGTTCATTGCCCCGCCCCGCCCGAAAGGAAGGACGAAGGAGAAGGAGCTTGCCCCGCCACCGGATAGGAACGATATCTGCTATTGCTCAACCGCGCAGGCCTCGACCAAGGTATGATCCACTCCAATGAAGTGTGGTATTATTATGTTTGTTTATACTCAGTTTGCTAGGAGCAATGATTTTAATTGTAGACCGTGTATTGTTTTGCTTGATTCTTTTTTTCAAAAGCGTAGGAGAACTGCGTATCATTTTAATTAGAGAAGAAAAAAGGTCCAAAATGGACCAAGGTACAAAGCCCTAAGCAGGCTTAATCAAAACAAAAACTCACACCACTCCCTAGACCCTATGAAGGTTACGCACAAGCTCTAAGCCAAAGCTCTGAAGATGCTTGGCTCCAGCCGTAATCCAACACCCAATCTCATCAAGAAAGACGCATCTGATAGAGCTTAGCGAAGGGGTCTCCCCATTAAAGACAGCTTTATTGCGGTGGATCCATAAACACCAGGCCCCCAAAATGATGATGCTGTTCATGCCCTTTCTCTTGCTTTTATGGATCTTCTTACTTGTTTTTCGCCACCAATCAGCAAAGGAGATCTCATCTCCTGATGGAGAGAGATTACCTACATCCAACACGAACAAAATGGAATGCCAGAACTGTCTTGCAAAGACACATGTACACAAAATATGTTGTATGGTTTCCTGCGCTTGATCGTAGAGTAGGCAAGACACTGGATGGTCCAGACCTCTCTTCTCCAATCTATCTAAAGTCCAACATTTATTCCGAATAGCCAGCCACAAGAAAAACTTGCACTTAGGGGGAGCCCAAGATTTCCAAAGCCTCTTCCAAGGTTCAAAAGTAATAGCTCCCATAAAAAAGCCCTGTAACAAGACCTAGAAGAAAACTGACCAGAGGAAGTATGCAGCCAGGTGTGAATATCTGCCTCCTGTGTTAACACAATATTGCTTACAGCATCCCAAATCAGCAAAAATTGCTGGATCCCCATCCAGGAAAGAGGTGTCAAGATGTCACTGATCCATTGATGTCCTCCAAGAGCCTCGGCCACTGTTCTAGTGGAGACAATAAGTTTATCAATCTTGGAAACGACATCAGGAGCAAAATCATTGATGCAGCCGCCATTTATCCATCTATCAGTACAAAATAAAGTTCTGTTTCCGTTGCCCACCGCAGTAATAACCGAAGCATGAAAGAACTTCCTGACCTGCAACGGCACAGGCAGCTTAAGCCCATGCCAGGGCTTGTTTGAATATGTTTTCTCTAGCCACAACCATTTAGCTTGCAGTGCCCAGCTCTGACAATACAAATTTGGGACCCCAAGCCCACCAAATAAAAGCGGCCTTGTAACGACATCCCAAGAGACTAAACAGTTACCTCCATTCACATCCTTTCTGCCTCTCCATAAGAACCCTCTGCGAATCTTATCAATCGATTTGATCACCCACTTGGGAATACTCATGGCAATGAGAAGACAAATAGGGATGGCAGAGAGAACAAAACACACCAACGCTGTCCTGCCAGCGAGATTAAGTAGCCGAGCCTTCCAATTGGGGAGTCTATCTGCTACCTTCTCAACCCAGTCCATAAGATATGCCTTTCTAAGCTTTATATCTGATATTGGGAGACCCAAATAATTACAAGGGAAGGACGCCGAGCTGCAAAGAAGAAGGTTGCAACCCTGCTGCACAGCTTGGTCGCTACATTTAATTGGGATGGCGCAGCTCTTATTCATATTACACACCAGTCCAGACGCTGAACCAAAGCAGTCCAATATTACCTTAACACAATTCAGATCTTCCACTATAGGTTTAACAAACAGAACCACATCGTCAGCATAAATAGAAATTCTGTTTTAGACATTCCCTTCCTGAAGGTTATGGAGCAGCCCCCTATCTTCGGCGAGCAGAAACATACTGCTAAGGACATCCATTATTAGCACAAATAGCATGGGGGAAAGGGGATCACCTTGGCGAAGCCCTCTCCGATGCCTAATAGGAAGACTAGGAGACCCATTTAGCAGCACTTGAGTGGAAGATGAAGCCAACAGATTCGAAATCAAATTTCACCAAATATTTCCAAATCCAAGGTGAGAAAGCACCTCAATGATAAAAGCCCAAGAAACGGAGTCAAAAGCCTTGGAGATGTCCAATTTTAAAAATAAACTTGAGACTCTTTTTTTGTGAAGAGATTTAATAGAGTGTTGCACCATCATGTAATTATCATGAATCGATCTTCCTTTCACAAAAGCACTTTGGTTAGCAGCCACCAACTTCTGAAGGTGGGGGCCGAGCCTATTAGCTAGCAACTTAGTAACCAATTTAGCGAAGCTGTGAATTAAGCTAATAGGCCAGAAATTCCTGGCTGACAAGGCATCCATTTTCTTGGGGATAAGCACAAGATATGCTGAATTCAGCAGCCCCAAACTATGAGCATTTCCAAAATGAAGATAGTCTAGCGCAGCCATAATATCTGTCTTAATGATGTGCCAAGCAGATTTGTAAAACCTCCCTGTGAAACCATCAGGGCCAGGTGCTTTATCATTGGGAAGGCTTGCAATCGTATCCTGAACCTCCCTTTCGGAGAAAGGAGATTCTAAATCGCTTAGGTCAACTGGATCCCTGTGGCAATTTAGCAAATTAAGAGTGAAAGGTCTCTGGATTTCAGTCCCCAAAAGATCTAAAAAGAAACTATCCAACAGCTCCTGCATCTAGTCATGGTTAGTCACAGTCCTGCCCTCATCCTCCAAATGAGAAATAAAGTTTCTCTTTTTTCTAAAGCAAGCCTGCATATGGAAAAATCTTGTATTTGCATCCCCTTCCTTCAAATATTGTATCCGATACCTTAATCGGGCGATTGTCCTTTGTAAAGAAGTTAGGACAAGACAATGTTGTTTCAGTTTTCGCAGCAACCAAACCTCTTCTACAGCTAGGGTCCTAATATCCTGGGCAATCTCCATTTTGTGCAACACCTCGCGAGCCAAGCCCAATTGAGCCCCAACATTACCCACCATTTTGTGCCCCCAAGACTGCAGTCTTTTGGACAATCTCTTCAGCTTCATGGACACTTTCTCAAGAGGACAGTAACAATGAGCTGGTTGATTCCAGGAGGCAGCAACCTCCTCAAGGAACCCAGGGAGCTTAAGCCAAAAACTTTCAAAATGAAATCTGCGCTTCCCCCTAAGATCCATCTTGAGTTTGAGAGTCAAGGGACAGTGATCAGAGGCCACAGTGGCATTACTAAAGAGCATACAATCCAGAAAAAATTCTTCCCACACTACAAGAAACTGATAAATGTTCGTGGGTAAAATTAAGAACGTGGGTACCCACGTTCTTACTTGAGTTAAGTTCATGGGTTACGTTAAGAACGTGGGTACCCACGTTCTTAAGTTAAGTTCGTGGGCCCTGGATAAAACCGTCGAACTTAACGAGTTAGGAACGTGGGTACCCACGTTCTTACGTTAAGTTCGTCGGGCTTGTGGACACCGTCGAACTTAATCTTGAAAACCTAAATCCCAAAATCCCACACGCGCGTCTCTCTCTCTCACCCTGCTGTCTCATCCCGCGCGCCCACACACGCTCCGCCAGGAGCCCGCGCCGCCACCGCCGAGAGCCCGCGCCACCACCGCGCCGTCACCGCGACTGGGCCGCGCTGCCACCGTGCCGCCGCCTCGCCGCCGCGAGCGGGCTGCGCCGCCGCGAGCGGGCCGCAGCGCCGCGCCGCCGCCCCGGCTCGCCAACTCGGCCTGACCGCCCCAGCTCGCCGCCGCACCACACCCGTAAGTCCTGAAGCTCCAGCTTTTACGCCCCATTTTGGTCGGGTCTTCCTCGGGTTATGATTTGGAGGTGGGAGTAAGTGAGAAATCTGGAATCGGTTCCTCCCCAACAGCTGGACGGCGCAGTAAGTGAGAAATCTGGAATCAGGTTACGAGTTGGTAATGGAAGATAACCAAGAAATTGGCGCATATATGTTTAGGAGGACAGTGCCCACTGTTCACATGGCACCTGAAGATGTTCGATGGATGGTAGGTCAATTTGCGCAGCATGAATGCATTGGTCTTCATAATTATGTTAAGGCCATAACTGATTCATCAGATCACATGCCAGCTGTGTAAGTGGCCAAGTATGGCAACCAAATCTGTGTCGTAGGAAAATTGTGAAAGGGGTTCAAGTAGAAATCATCCCTATGGCACTGTATTGGTTTGGTTAGCTAAAATTTGGCCATGGAGAACACTAGGCAAATTGAATTATTTCCGCAGTCACTCTCCCAACTCGCTGGTTGTGTCTAAAATGAAATTGCTGCTACCAAACTATCCTCTGTGCACCTCTTTGATTAGACTCTGCTACCACTTCGTATCCAAATACATGTGATCGAGCTCATTTTTTAATCCCTGCCAGGCTAGTAGAAACCTGTTTCCTAGGCCAAGGCAGCTTTCCTGAGAGAAGCTTCATGTTTTTCATTGCATGGAGTAACTGAAGGAAGCACCACTACATAAGACTTTAAACATCAGATTCACACGTGAACGCACAAGTAAAAAATCTCAGAGGCTGTTCTGAGTAAATTTCAACCAACTTTTCATATTTTGTAACTACTATTTCACACAAATATAATACCCTGAAGTTTCCTAAAGTACCTTTCTTTGGTGTATCTACTTCTGTCTGCATGTGCTCTCGTAGTATATTTTCAGTGGGAACAAGGACTACTGGATCAAAAAGTATCTTGTGCAGGAGAAGATAAAGAAATAAGAACTATGTATGATTCCATGTAATATATGGGTCATAGACAATAGAGTCTTGCTGGCAATTGGGGAGAAAAGACCATCCATTTTTTGGATGCACTTTGTTTTCCCCTTTGATTCCAACCATGCTCGTAATTTGGCTTCCATGTCGATCTTGACATTGGGAATTTCTTGTTTGCTTGAACTGGTGAAATTCTCAATATGACATGAACGAGCAGCTAGACTTACTGTGTTGGTTGGCTCATGGTATTCTTCAGGATTCTGAAACAACAAAAACAATTAGCCAAGTCCTAATCCCTATAATCAACCAGCCTAGTCAGGAGTCCACTAAAAGAAAGCACAGACAGCTCACCGACTCAACAGTCTGTGGCTCTTTGCAGCGGGACCGGTGAGGGAGAAATAAGAGAGGCTATTCACCGCTTGCTCCATCTCATTCCTCTTCCCCGTGAACCCAACCATCATCTCACCTAAAACCAGAAGGTGGCTTGACTCGAACTCTAGCGTCGTTGGTGGAGAAGACTTCACGCGATAGCAGTGACTCCCGTTTCAAACCCTTACAATAATTCTTATTCTACTAATAGCTCTACTGTATTATGTCCACATGATTACCAATAGATTACCAACAGGCGAGAATGCTGACATGTTCAAGCAAGTAGAAAACAGAGGATAAAGAGCATCGTTTACAGCTCTACTGCATTATGTCCACATGATTACCAATAGATTACCAACATGCGAGATTGCTGACATGTTCAAGCAAGTAGAAAACAGTGATATGCTTCAGCAACTTATTTATTAAAACATTGCTGGGGTTTGCTGTCTTATTAAAACATTGCTTCAGCGCATCTTGGTAAATTAATTAGCAACAACATAGTCATTTGAATTCAGAAGTTGCAGATGTCCTAAAGTAAGAATAGGAAGAAAAAAACTTGCAGCTGTGTATAGTTATTTTTCTGGGTGGCTGGGTACTGGGTAGCAGGTCATATAGTTATGTTTTGTTCTATGCAAAGTTATGAAACCTAAAGCCGTGTTTCCATCTAATTGTAGGCCCATTTGACTCTAGTCTCCGGTCTCTCTCTCCACTCTAACTACAGCTGGCCCGCGTCTCCTCGACCATCACCACCTTGACGGTCTTCGTGAAGGTATTTTTCTTCTTTCTTTGATGCATATTATTAGAATTAGTTTGTTAGTTAAAATTTGATGCATGATTTTGGCTAGTTGTTACAATTGATGCATAATTTCTTGTTCATTGTAAATTATTCGATGTTAGGTTCAATGTTTGGTTAATTTTTTTATGTCTAGTGATCCTTCCTAATAGAAGAAGGGCTTAATGATGTTTATTTACACATTTTTTATTTATGTTTGTATGCTTAATGATGTTTATTTACACATTTTTTTATTTACGTTTGTATGCTTAATGAGGTTTACTTACATATTTTTTATACATTGGGTTATTTAGTTTTGCAAATGGATGACAATAGAAGAAGGGCGATGTATGATGGATTCAATAGCGTGACTCTAGGTCACTCAAAGGAATGGGTTAGGGTTGCAAAACAATTCGTGGATCTCGCATTTTCCGGTGGACCTCGTGTGGTGAAGTGTCCGTGTACCAAGTGTCGGAATTTTAAGTATGTGAGAAAGATCGAAGAACTGGAGCATCACCTTTGCAAGAATGGGTTTATGCCTAACTATCTTGTGTGGCGCTCACATGGAGAAGTAGAGCAGAATATCACAGAGTCAGAAATAATTGATGATGATGAGGAGGATCGGATGGATGACTTGGTGGCTGATATTAGTAGAGAGTATCCAACATTGGCCTCAGAACAGGATACACCAAATGAAGTGCAGGAGTTTTACAAGCTTCTTCACGCGTCAGAGGAAAAAGTGCATGACGACACCACTGTGACTGTGTTGCAGGTGGTTACACGTCTTATGGCAATGAAGGCAAAGTATAACTTCTCGAATAATTGCTATAACGATATAATCAATCTGATTATTGATCTCATCCCATCGAACCATAAGATGCCAAAAGACTTATACCAGTCTAAAAAGATTGTGTCCGGTCTTGGGATGAAGTATAAGAAGATTGATGTGTGCGAAGATAATTGCATGTTGTTCTGGAAGGAATATGAAGCGAGCACCCATTGTCAGAAATGCGGTAAATCAAGATATGCGGAGGTACTAAAAGAGGATGGAGCTACTTTTGCTACAAAAGTGGCAGTTAAACAACTTCGATATATGCCCATCACTCCAAGGCTTAAACGTCTGTTTTTAACCCCAGAAACTGTGAAGCTAATGTTGTGGCATAAGGAAGGAGAACGTGAGATCCAAGACCTAGACATTATGATGCATCCATCAGATGGCGATGCTTGGAAGGCTCTGGATCGTTTTGACCCAGAATTTGGAAGAGACGCTAGGAGTGTTCGTCTAGGCTTGTCCACTGATGGTTTCACTTCTTACGACAACAGTTCAACTTCATACTCTTGTTGGCCGGTTTTCATCATGCCCTACAACCCCCCTCCCAACAAATGCATGAAAGAAGGGTTCATATTTCTTGCCCTTATTATTCCAGGGCCTAAACATCCTGGAAAGAAGATCAATGTATTCATGCAACCGTTGATTGAAGAGTTCAAAGAGCTATGGGTAGGGGTAAAGGCTTATGATGGTCATCTAAAACGTGAATTTACCTTACGTGCGGCATATTTGTGGTCAATTCATGATTTGCCTGCATATGGTATTTGGTCTGGCTGGTGTGTTCACGGTCGACTGTGTTGTCCCATATGCATGGGGGACACACAAGCATATCGATTGGAGCATGGTAAAAAGGTCTCATTCTTTGATTGTCATCGACGGTTTCTTCCATCCAATCATCTATTTCGAAATGATACGAAGTCATTTAGAAGAGGCATAAAAGTTAAAGACGGTCCACCAAAACGTTTAATGGGTGAAGATATCATGATACAACATCGTGCCCTTCAAAGGGCTGCAGAAGGTCATGAGTTTGAAGGCTATGGTCAAGATCACAACTGGACTCATATTTCTTTTCTCTGGGAACTTCCGTATGCGAAGGTATTGATTTTACCACACAACATAGATTTGATGCACCAAGAGCGCAATGTTGCTGAAAGCATCATAAGCATGTGTCTAAACATTAAGGGTAAAACAAAAGACAACATCAATGCCAGGAAAGATTTAGCTAATCTTTGCGATCGCCCTAGCCTTGAGGTCAAATTAAATCCTAATGGAAAGGAGAGGACACCACGAGCTCCATACTGTCTAAAGCCGGAAGAGCGAAAAGAAGTATTTCGATGGTTGAAAATGTTAAAGTTTCCAGACCGCTATGCAGCTAACATAAAACGTACTGTTAACCTCGACACTAATAAATTAAATGGTTTGAAGGCTCACGATTACCATATTTTGATGGAAAGACTTATGCCGGTAATGTTCCGTGGCTATTTGAAGCCTCCTTTGTGGAAGATGATTGCTGAACTTAGTTACATATATAGACATATATGTGCTAAGCATATCTCAAAGAAATTGATGATTCAATTTGAGAAACAAATCGCGGTGCTTGTATGCAAGATGGAAAAAGTATTTCCGCCTGGATTTATGAATGTGATGCAACATTTGCTAGTGCACTTACCTTATGAAGCATTGGTAGGAGGACCAGTGCAGTTCCGATGGATGTACAGTCAAGAAAGAGAATTGAAAAAACTTAGAGCTACTGTGCGGAACAAAGCAAGGGTTGAGGGGTGTATCGCAGAGGCCTTTGCAGCTAAAGAGATCACAATCTTCTCAAGTCAGTATTTATCACACACTAACGACGTGAATGCTCAGTCAACACGGTATCATACTGAAGAAGAAGGTCCTTCGACCGACCTTAGTGTTTTTCTCTGGAAGGGGAAAGGGGTCGGGGCTTCTACTGCACATTATGTTGACATAAGAGAGCGTAATTTCACCATGCTCTACTTGTACACCAACATGGAGGAACTTGATCCATACTTTGAAATGTTTGATTCCATATATTTAGCTGGCCACAAACCTACACCAAAGGAACTGGATAATCTACGTATGAAAGGGATGAATGGAGGTCCATGTTTCGTTGAATGGTTCCACGAGCATGTAATTATCTCTTTATAATTTTCCTTTGTGTACTTAGATTGCACATATGACTTGCTATTTACCTATATCTTTTTTTCTGCTCTATGTAGTGTAAGAAACTTGACTCTCTAGTCTCGGATGATTTGCGACAGATATCACATGGTCAGTTGAAAGCAAGAAAATATAGCCGCTATGATATTAATGGATACCGTTTTCGAACATCAAAATTAGAAAAAATCCGCCCGCAGGCAGCCACGACAAACAGTGGAGTAGTAGCAACTGCCACAAATGCAGACGGAGGCACTCATGACTATTATGGTGTTCTTCAAGACATAACGGAGTACACTCTTGGTGGGGCCAAAGAGTTCATGTTTGTGTTATTTGATTGTGAATGGTTTGATCCGCAACAAACGCGAGAGGATGAATTTGGAATTGTGGAGGTAAAGCATGAATCACGGTTTAAAGGCAGCGATTATAGCAATGTTGTGCTTGCACATCAAGCGCAACAGGTGTACTATCTAACATATCCTCATGAAAACTTGAAGTCTTGTTGGGTTGTATACAAAATTAATCCTGAAGTCCATCCGTTACGATATGATTATTACAACACAAATAACGAAGATGATGATTCTGTTGATATTTATCAAGAAGATGGCGATCAGTCAGAAAATAGAGAATTTACTATATCTGAGGATTTAGGGCTCAATGAAGTAGCTAGTCTTGCCATAGATTTGATGGCAGAAGAACCAGGTCCTTCTAGGGCAAGGACTCGTAAGTCACAGAGAATTCTTGAAAAACAACAAAGACTTGAAATAATTGAGCAGCGTGTTGCTGAAGCAGATTCTGATGCCGATGATTTTTGAAAAGTATATATATTTAAATTCTTGTATATGCATTCCTATTTCAATACTAAAAGTATATATATTTAAATTCTTGTAATGAAATTTGTGCAGATGATGAGGGTCATGGACAAGCTCAAAGGGAAGAAGCGCGGAGACCGTGGTGACTCCTCGAGGTCACGGTCAACTAGGGGTTCAGGTGGTGGGGATACATCCTCTATGTTGTTCCAGGTATTTAATTTGTTTTATTTTCTTTTCTTCTACGTATACATCGAGTACTTGATATATCTCATTGTTGATTATGTTTGTAGGGCTCTACAGCGTCAAGGCAACGGCTAGAGCAGCTCCTTGGTTGCATGGAGGAGCAGGGGCGCGAAGTGGGAAGCCATAGTGCACTTGGGCACGAGCGCGAGGTGGCAGGCCATAGTGCACCTGGGCAAGAGCGCGATGTGGCAGGCCACACTGCACTTGAGCCAGAGCGTGAGGCGATAGGCTCAAGTGGACCTATGCTAGAGCAGGACCACAATGCATTTGGGCAAGCGCGCGAGGCGGCAGAGCACAATGCACCTAGGCAGGAGGACGAGCTGGCACGCCAAGATTCACCGATGCGTGATGATGATGACTATGGGGAGGACTACGATGGAGAGGCCGATGGAGAGGCTGATGACGAGGTTGTTACAACGACACAGGCAACAAACTTCAGGTAATTTTATTTTGACGAGGAGTTCCATTTTTGTTGGATTGATATTATTACCAGTGCACAATTTACAATTTTGTAGGTTTCGGCGGTCCCTTAGAGTTCCACCGACACAACCCTTGGACCAACGTAGGGTCATAAACCCTGCAGGAGAGAGGAGTTGGGTGGAGGTGGCATGGAGTGGCAAAGGTCATCGGACACCAGTTAACACAGTGCTGGGATCTATAGCTCGTTTTCACTATCCAGGGGTGGTACAACTCAACGGGGCAGAGATAGGGGCGTATCACTGGGCTCACTGGGGCCTCAAACCATATGGACCCGACCGTACTCACCAAGACGCAGTGTGGTCATCGTTTTGGGTGAGTTTATTATGTCTTTTAAATTTACTTATCGTGTGCGTCTATAAATGAATTTAATTGCTTCTTCATTTTGCAGGAACAATTTAGATTGGACGAAACAGCGAACGAAGAACATGCAAAACGTGTATTCCACAATGCTGCTAGAAAAGTTATAAATGGTTCAATGTCAGATGCACGGGTCAAAGCTGTTACCGTGTACTTCAAGAAAGTGAAGGGTCAAAGAATGACCAACAAGCAGGCATGTGAAATCCACTTGACAGCTGAGGAGTACAAACAAAGTGAAGTGGACTGGCTCACTGCTCATCCTGAAGCTTGGGTCAAGCTCTGCGAGTACTGGTCCTCAGATGAGTACAAAGTGAAGTCAGATAGAAATCGTTTGAACCGGAAGAGCAAACCGGGCCTCCATCGATTTGGAGCAGATGGATTTATTGGGAAATCACAACGAATGGTATGACGAGCTAAGTAACATTTAGTCTTTTTCCCTCAGACAAATTTGTATATTTTATTATGTCTCTTACTGCAGGAGGCTCGTGATGGTGTTGAACCCCGATTCATTGACGTTTACATGGAGGGACACCGAGGTCCAGATCCAGATCATCCAGAAGTTTTATGTGACGAAAGCGCGACAGAAAAGCTGGTAGGTGTAAATAATTACTATCTATTCTTAATTAACTTGTGACTCATTTATAATTAACATAAATTGTTTTGTAGACTCGTTATGCTGAGGAGGTTAGGAGGAAAGCAGGAGACGATGATCTAGATTGGAGGGAGGCACCTTTCGATCCGGATGCAGCATATGTTGCCGGTGGTGGGCTACCACATGGGAGGTATGATAAGATCAAAGTTGTGATATATAAACACTATATTATCATAACTTGTGATGTTTCTAGGTTGGGGATCGGCGATGGGGTTGTGAGTCGCGATAGCTTTGGTCGTCGGTCAGTTTCCTCGGCGGGGAGTAGATCTCGAACTTCAACTTCGAGGGAATCAGAGCTTGATGAGCAACTAAGACAACAACAACAACAAGTTCAACATCTATCTCAACAAGTTCAGATGATGCAGGGAATGCTGATGCAGGTAATAATTTTATTAATCCGCTCAGAATCTGCCCATATTTTTTTTATCTAAATCGCTCTGAGCCTTAGACAGCCTAAAATCGGTCTGGTCAATTGTTGAGTGATTTCTGCATTTATTAGGAGGTTGTCACAGCCTGTGATATGAACATACCCTTAACTGCACAAGCACAACCACTTCAGATTCAGGATGTGATTAGTTGAATCTAGGCTAAGTGAGACAATGTCAATCCCTTAACATTAGCCAAGCAACCTGGGGGCAAATTCAAAGAATTAAAGAACATCGACACACTTGTCTAACGCCAAGCTGCCATGGGCTTTCTACAAGAAAGTTCTCAGCTGCTCTGGTTCCAGAATTAGTTGCACACACTGATCAGCTGCTCTGGTTCCAGAATTAGTTGAACATCATCTGCCTCAAACAGACTGAAAACTGGGTTCACTTGATTAGTGCTGAATTCAGTTCTAGGTGACTGAAAACTGGGTTCAATTTTTGGGAACAAAAAGCTTTCCACGTTGCAGCTATGTTTCCCTTGTCTGATTTGAAGCTGGGCATCTGTGTTTTTTTGCGGACTTTGGTGCTCTCCTGTGCGTGATCCGTGGAGTTTTTGGTTATAGTTATTATACCAAAGTGATAGAGCATGGATCAGTGCACAACTTTGATTAATACCGATTTGCAAGTCGTGTTGCAAATAACGGAGTAGGAATTGCTGGAACCTGAGCTGTCAGACATGCTGGGCAAGTGGGCATTGAATATTGTCCAGTTTTGTGAAACCTGTCTCAGTTTGGACAGATAGAAGAGGAAGGGGGCGACATGCCCAAGCTGCTCGACGGTAGGTAACTGCTTGCTTTTAGAAGTTTGAGTGTAAGTTCTGGTGGCCGAAGCTTTTAGGATATGGAAAAAGATCTCCACGTCACTGAAAGATGCAAGATGTCACCCACAACCAGATCATGAATCAGTACCCTTTTGGTTTTCCTATCTCTAGTGACAAGGGCGTATATCTTCTTTTTCTCGCAGTCCAGCTCCATGAACTTCCGTGACTGTTTGTAATCACTGGATGCTGTGACCAGCACCACCAACAAAATGCTGGTTATTATGCCAAGGCCGTCATAGATGCCCTTCGGCCATCCCTCAGTGGCAAGGCCAACCATTAGAGAAACAACGGCACAAACGATTAGAATAATCAACGTCAGGTCATGCAACGCGTCCCAGACAAACGTCCAGAAGCTTCTAGGAGGTTTCTCGGTGTGCTTGTTGCTGCCATACAGCTTCTGTCTGGTTGCTATTTCAGTTTCCTTGATGCCATCATCCAATGGTGCCTTGATTTTCCTAGATATTCCACTGATTCCACCATGTGACTTGAGGATCGTAGAGTCTTCACGGATACCAGTAATTGCTGCCAGTTCATCTGGACTGATACAAAATCCTTCTTCGATAAGCTCAGGAGATAGGTGGTATCGTCTTATACCTGTGCGATTTTGTGATCACGGTTAAATGCAATAGGGTGATGATAGTATAAGAGAAGAAAGCCAGACAGTATCAGTTGATGAATCCACACCGTCCATAAAATGCAGCGCTGCCTTGTGCACATTAATTACAACCTGAACTTTTCCCTGGTAACAAACGCAAATATCTCTTAGACACAGAAACATATTTTGTACTCATCCCTACATATATAACGTTTTCCAAAAAAAACTTTAGAAAATAAGAGTTAGGAATTACTATTAGACTTTGATTGTATGTTTTTATGCTGGATCTTGTATTCAAATAGTTCATGATCAGTAATTGCAAATATACTATGATAGCTTAATGATATTAGTTAGTGATCAGTAATTGCATTCCATACATCGTGCTCACCCTATCACCCATTTGTCCCATGTTTGCATCATGACAACCACGTAGAAATCAAGATGATGAAATTATCGAGTTTGGCCATGAGGGAAGCCCGTGATCGAAGATGCACCGAGGAAGGCACCTAACATCTTGAACTCCTATTTTGTATTGAAACTGAAATCACTGAGTTCCGGTGCATGATCTGAAGAGGAACTCACTGAGTTCCGGTGCCCCTGCCAAACACCACAGGCCACACTCATAATGGTTTGATGGAGCTCAGTAACGTTGGGCTGAGCCCTGTCAAAAACACAAGGGATTTTATGCTTCGAAACATCCCATCCCACAAGAATGGTCAGGGAATTCAGTCCCTTGCGCAACTCTTTGGGAGTAACCTGATGGTGTGCCCCCACCAGGTAGAGAAGCACTTCGCCTTTGCTGAAGGTGCTACAGCAGCCAGGTCCAAGCTCTACAGGATCAGGGACCAAATTTCCTCTACTTGTTTGTTATGTTTGATGATGCTACTTTGCCTCTTCTGGCATTCGCATCATGAGCATGAACTCTATTCTGCGTGTCCAATGTTTATTACATTGTTTGTGGCTCTAAACCTGGAGCAGCACTATGGAGATGACCATTTGGTTCTTTCTTTAGAGAGTAGCTGCGCTTTTCTTTCAGAAATGGTCCTGTTAGCAACAGCACAGTACGAAGATGGGCTGCTGGTCTGACATTCTTGTTTGTATAACTATTAATGTTTGTAGTAGTAGAGATTAGTTTATAGAATGGGCACAACAACAATACGCTCGTGTGTTCTATTGTTGTGAAGATTTGCGTGCTGGCAACCTACCAACATCCTGGCCAGATTAAAAATTTAGAAGACTTAGGCTATGGACTTCTGAGTTATTTGACCACTCCTAAGTTTGTCTTGTATGTTTACACTCATTAGCATAATTAAGTAAATGAAATAAAAAATTACATCTAACTCAAGCTTATTGTATTTGCAGATGTATAGTGCTCAGATGGGATCTCCAATGGGACCCCAGTTCACCCGTCCGTCACAATCTGGACAGACCCCAAACACCAACGAAACACAGGTATAGTTTTGTAGTATATTTACTTTCATTTACAATTATAATCATGCATCGTTTTATTTGGTTATAGGGTTCTGAGACCGGACAAGGAAACCCACAGATGGACATTCAGTGGTCGATGCCTCCTAGAGGACAGATTCTTCCTCCTCCACAACCAGGTATGGGATATTGGCCACCACCACCATGGGGATATCCTACACATCCAATGGGGCCTTGGGGACGCCCCCCATGGCCAACACAGCCACTTCCGTCACATGCGGTACGTTCCTGAATTTCAATGCTAGTTGATTTCCTCCTAATTAAATAAACTAAGTCTAGATTGGTTTTATCGTCTAGCTTTAGTCACTATTTTTGTTGCTGCTGGTGCTCATTTTGGTTTATGTGTACATGTGATTTAATGCTTTCCTATATTTATTTAGAAAAGGACGCTATGTTTATCATGCTTTCCTATATCTTGGTGTACATGTGATTTAATGCCAGTTGTATATTTATGAGAATTTTGGTTTATTTTGTAGGATTCCGGCTCTCATCAAGTGACTCCTCCCCCTCACGCTGACTTTGCGGACAGATGTCTCAATTCTAGTGGTGGAGCTACGAACAACAATCCGATGTCCTGATCGAGAGCGATGGAGCTAATGTTTGAACTTGTGAACTAAAAATGAGAACTATGGATATGAACCTATGTATTTGGACTTGTGTGAATTTGTGAACTTATGTATTTGGACTTGTGTGAATTTGTGAACTTATGTATTTGGACTTGTGTGAATTTGTGAACTTATGTATATTTGGACTTGTATGAATTTGTGATATGTATATATCCCTGTGTTTGAAAATTGTATTGTATGTGATATTCTGTGTTGCATGTGTTATTATGTGTGTCTAATTTATCATTTCTGTATTTTTTATTTTTTTCTGGAAAAGAGTTAAGAACGTGGGTACCCACGTTCTTAAGGTTAAGAACGTGGGTACCGTCGAACTTAATGGGCAGCCCGCGCCGACTCGCGCAGGACACATAAGTTCGACGGCCACCTGTACCCACGTTCTTAACGTTAAGAACGTGGGTGCCGTCGAACTTACGGGACACAATTCGACGGTCCCCGTCGAACTTAAAAACCCACGTTCTTACAGTTAAGTTCGACGGTACCCACGTTCTTAAAGTTATGTTCGACGGTACCCACGTTCTTAACGTTAAGAACGTGGGGGCCGTCGAACTTACTTCTTTAAGTTCGTCAAAAAAACGCCGTCGGCTATGAACGTGGGTAAACCCACGTTCTTATGTTAAGTTCGACGGCCTATTACATTAAGTTCGACGGTTTTGCACCCACGTTCTTTAACCAGTTTCTTGTAGTGCCAGCTGTTAGTGTAGAAGACATGATCCAGCTTAACAAGGGTAGGGTCTTCTCTCTGATTTGACCAGGTGAATCTCCTCCCACATAGCGGTATTTCTTTTAACTCCAGAGAATTGATCTAGTTTCGGAAATCTCCCATCAAAGGTCGATTGATATTGGAATTATTCTTATCTTCTGCTCTATAAATCATGTTAAAATCCCCAGCAATGATCCATGGCCCTTCACATTTATTCCTGACCACACCAAGCTCCTGAAGAAAGGCTAGTTTGAGGTTATCTTGATGAGGCCCATACACACCTGTGAACCACCAGAGTTGACCTGATAGCAACTAAAATTGAACTGACACTGAGAACTCCTTGATGGCAGAAACTCCAGTGGAAAGGGTTCTGTCGTGCCATGCTACAAGAATACCCCCCTGGTTCCAATGGCGAGGCTAAAAATAAAATTACTATATGCCGACCCAAGAATTGTAATAATATCAAAATCAGAGATGGATGACAGCTTGGTCTCTTGCAGGCACACGATAGAAGGCATTGTGTCAAGAACTAAAGATTTAATAGAGTCTCTCTTAGCACGATCGTTTAGACCCCTCACATTCCATATCAAAATACCATTTGAATCCATGAAAAACAAATTCAGCCAGCTCCACCAAACCGCACAGCTCAGGACTGCCCAGGTGGGGGCACCTCCCAACCGGACAGGGCTGCCAGCACAGTAATATGCTCTCTAGAAAGAGGTGAATCAAACAGTTTAGCATATCTTCTTGCATCCGTGAAGGAAATATTCTCTCTCTCGCCACAGAAACCTAGATGCTTGCACACCTTTGCAGCAGAGGGAGAGCCTAATTCAGGTGGTATCTTGGCCACCCTCCTGCTTCGCCTTAGGTTGAAATTGCTAGGAATTAGCTTTCTCTTTCGTTTGACTGGTTGGATAGGGGCCGGTAGGATTCCATTGATCTGTTTTGTAATTCCATCTTTAAATTTCTGCAAAGGAGTAGAAGTTCCAATCTCCTCAGACTGTGCTAGCTACACCGGGATTTTTTTACAAACATAAACCTTGAAGCAGGGAGGTTTGGCCCTGATCTTGTAGTCCCATGAAGAAACCAGAAATCTTGACGCAGATTGCTCCTCCAAATTAAATGTTGAATCCAAAGGAACTAGGGCATTCCCGGAAAAAGGCTCCAATGTCATATCAGCAGTCTTCCCACCGGTGGAAACTACAGAACCCCCAACTGAAGTAGGAAGGGGTCCAATATTGGCAATAATTGGCGCCCCTAATGCAGGAGATGGAGGATTGCCTGGGAAGGAGGGAACAGGCGCCTGCAACTCATCAACCGAGGAATTCGGGAGAGGAGCGGCATGAACTGTTCCACCTCCCCCACAAGGAGTGATACGTGGTCCCAACCGTGCATGAACGGAGGACCGGACCGAAGAGAACTGATGATTCGGAAGATGCTGCCTCTGCCACTGATGCTTGCTATCCCGATCTTCATCATCATCTAGGGAGGAAAACAGAGGCTGCTCCTCAACCGACAATGCAACCGGAGTAGTCACCTTCACCGAAATGGAGTAAATCAATGTGCGAGGGAAGCAGGATCCATCTTTTCCAATAGACGTCGGCTCTTCAACATGGAGATCGCAGCGAGAAGGCAAGAAATCCATAGAGAAACCCCAAGCCTTTAGTTTCAAAACTGACAAATCCATCCCATCAACAGTATCCGGATGTAATCCCTGAACAATGCAGTGTCCATCGAGCAGATGCTCTGCCGTATCAATCCCCCAGAGGTGTGGCAGAATCCCGCCAAGTTCAACATCCATAAGCATAGGGAGGGCACCTCCACCAGAGGCTGACGCCTGACGTGACCACCTCCTAAGATGCAGCCGGAGGGGGGGTATGGAAATGGAATTTCCACCAGCCAAGGCACGAACAGCGTGATCCACGGAGGGGAAGAAAGCCAGGTACGAGTTGGACATAGCACGTCGGATTTGGAGCGCATCAGCCTCAAGACCATATTTCGAGGCGAGCGCCTCCAAAATCACAGCGGCACAGTCAGAACCCTCTTGGCCAAGAACATTGATGAACAGAGCACGATGAAAATTCTCCTCCGCCTGGTCGATCAACCTTGAACACTTAAGAATATACAAACGAGGGGGGTGCACCACCGAAGGCAAGGAAGATGAAGCCAACGATGAGACCCTACCAGGTGCGCCCAAGTCCTCCCGGTCCATCCTTCGGCGCCTCTGTCCACGGCGAGTGTGCTTCATCTTCTTCATTCCATCACCATCACCGCCGACCCGCGAAACACCTTCCATGTCGTAGAGAGGAACTTTCTCCGGGACGACCTTCCTGGGAACTGGACGCCACACCAACACCTTCGCTGGGTGAGGCAGAGTCTTCTTCCGACGTGGGCACGCGCGCACCCGATGCCCAGGCAGGCGGCAATGGAAGCACCGCACCAAACTGCCACAGTCAGCCACACGATGGGACGACGAGAAGCAGTTGAAGCACTTCCCACGTAAATCAGCAGGAATGGGTCTGGGGGGTGCAAGGGAAGAGGGGGACAGGGACTTCGACGGCGAGACCGACGTCCCACAACCTTCACCCATGCACCGTCACCATCATCAGCGCCGCAAGCAGTGGACCTTCCATCCACCAGCGCCTCCTTATACGAGCGACGTAAATCACTCCGGTAAGCAGCCGAAGGAAGATCCTGTTCACACCATCGTTGTGCCTTTGAACGACCACCAGGAAGATCCGCCACAGACTGGGCGGAGAGAGGAGAGGAGGCCGATGCCAGGGTAGCAGGTTGGGTGGCCGCCGGCCTTGGGAGGATGACTAGCGTGAGGCTGTGGGTTGGAGGGGCTGAGGCGTCGGCCGGAGGTGGAAGGTCAGGGGGCGGGAGCGGAAGGGGCGGGAGCGGAAAGGACATCGCGCTCCGTCCAACTTTTGCTTGATTCTGAGCACTTAAGTCTCATGTGGATTGCATTTTCGGATTAAAGTAGACACTGTAAAACTCCTTTTACAAATGGCATTAGGTAGTGAATGTCATAGGAACTTTAATGATTTCAGCACCTGGTCATTGTAAAAGGTGTTAATCTTCTGCGGTTCTGACACTGATTCTTTTGGTTTCTCCTGTCATGATGCATATGAAAATAGTCAATTTCCCAGGTAATTGTGGACTAGGATTTTCATAAAGACAAGTAGCAAGGACAATGAAATAAACTAAACAAACCTCAGAATTGTAAAATCCGAGTTCCCTTCCAGCTTTTGCTGCTCCTTCTATTTTCTCATTTGGATTCACAAGATTTAAGAAGTTCACTGCACGACCTTCTTTTTCACATAGCAAAAATCCAATGACACCACTAGAAATCCAAATAGCTACTAAATTAGCTGAAAATTTGGCAAAAGTCGACACAAAAATATCTCTCCAAACATTGAACAGAAATAGATAATTGAAATTTTGTCTATCAAAATGTGGCCAGCAAATCTTCTTATTAATCTTAGTTCAAAAATAAATATAAATAGAGCTCAATCCTAATTCAATCCTTAAATTTTACCGTATAAAGTCTAGATCTCATTACCACCCCTAGGTAGATCCCGTTGGCATTAATCCTTAGTTAGCTGCCCAAACACAATTAAAATTAATCCTTAGTTAGCTGCCCAGAAGACGATCCAAACATATCCAAGTATTTTAGTTGTTTTCAGTCAAAGGCACAAAGAGACGAGGAAAATTTTAAATAACTAAATATTGATACTTCTTCTGTAAATCTTAGTCAAAATTTAGAAAGATTGACTAAGAATAGAGCTAGAATTTCATCCTTACTGAACAGAGGTAGTACATAAGAAGGCACGACATACCTGAATTTTCTGGCCGACGTATTGAAGCCGCTCATAACAAAATCTTGGATGCTCAAACTTATGTTTTGATGGGTGCAAAAAACACAGTTGCAAGGAAACAAAGCACCATGATGGTCTGTCTGACTTCTCATATTGTAAACGTAATGGAAGCCATGCAAGCTTCTATTTCCTATGTCATTAAGGGAATACAGAATACGAAAATACGTGAACTCATGTTACAACTGAAAAGTGGTATGTGATCAAGCCTGGAAGCAGTATGATGATTAAGTTGCACACTACAGAAATGTGTGATGATCAAAACAAACTATCTGTGTATCGTTACATTCAATCCTAGCAATTTTTCAAATGTCCTAAACCAACACTGTTTGGTAGACTTCAATGTATCCCATCACGATTCATTCAGCCAGCACTTTAGTGCCACAAATATACTCATTGTAGTTTATTCTTCACAGTCCATCCTCCAAACTATATTCCCTCATTACAGCTACATATATTATAGATGTTAAAATTTACATTCTTATGCTCAGTCAAAAGGACCTGTATTCTCAGCTGCGTTGTTTTCTACATGTAAGAGTCAGGTTGTGCACTTCATTTCCTTTTCTGATTTATAGTTCTAGACTTCTAGCTAACTGCTATAGGAAACATAATTTCAAAAGGCTACTTATGTATTAACTTCCTTTTCGCGGGTTCAAAGCATTCTCTTTGCATTTGTGAAGGAAGGCTTGCCTCGTTTTATCCCTTTTCCAGACCCCACTCATGTGGGAGTCTCCTGCACTGGGACTGCCCTTTTCTGATTTATGATTATGGCTAATTGCCACAAGAAATATAATTTTAAAGGGCTAACTATGTAAAATACCAAGCACATACTTTGTAGATAGACAGATAGTTAAATAATTTTTTGAAAGAAATGACAAAAGGGGAGAAAAAATGGTCTAGGGATGTTGAGTTACCTGAAGACCAAGTCCAAGCTGTATATTCCTTGCTTCTGTGATTTCTGGAATTCTGTCATTCATGGGCAAGGGATATCCTAGGGTAGTCATGACCTTGGGTCTAATGTCAAAATCCCAAATATTTCCTCTGAACCGATGCATGCCTAGTGGCACACAAGCTCGGAAAAGCCTAGGATGAGCAAAAAGAGCATCCGGTGGTGGCTGCATGAGATGTGACAAGATAAGATAGGAGCAAAAAGCTAAGATATAGGGAAAACAATAGTAAGAACCATTACCCTATAGGCAGCAACATCCTGCCAAGTGAGCTGCCTCTTTTCGAACTCCACTGAAACATAATCAGAATTGTGCCCCCTCCATATTATCATCGGGTCCGTTTCACTTGTGTCCCAATAAGCTCATACAATACCCTAGGGGAGCAGACTGGGAACCATGGCCTTTTCCGAGGGCAGAACACATTATGCAAACATCACTTCTTCCTTATGTTGTTCATATGAAAAAGTATAATTAGGTGGTAGCATTTCAAAATATTCTTTGACATCGATCATTTCAGTTGCCCTGGATGTTTGCCTGTCTGGCTCACCATAGTTGCAGCACCATGAACCTAAACAACATATATAATAGACCAAAAACATCTATGAGAAGAGAACAACATATATAATAGACCAAAACATCTATGAGAAGAACATACGATAAACAGAAATCACTATAAAAAAGAGTAAACTTGAGCACGTATCAGTTTTACTGAACCAAGATACAGTAATGCAGAAAAGAACTCAGCTGCCTGTCGTGTGTCCCAATGTCAAGTGCCGCAGCATTATTGTCATATTCACGTAGTCATGGTTGAAGATACATGGCTCACCGAAACTATTGGATGTCTGCAGAAGATTCAGGCTTCAGCTGTCAAGATTCCAAGGCGTCAGCGACAACAGCAGCGATGACAGGACAACGAGCACGTCTTTTCTTGCTGTAACCAGGCTTCCAAGGCTCCAGATTTGTTTGGGCGAGTGGTGTGGTGACTGCCTCTGCCTATGTACTGTACTGACTACTTAAATACTTAATACCCAATGGTTTGAAATCTGGTTCAGAGAACTTGTTTAAAATATTGTTTTTTGTTTGAAGTGATTTCTTTTCTTTTGGTAACTGAACAAGGTTCTATATGCGACACATGATTTGAAATCTGGTTCAGAGAACCTGTTTAAAATATTTGAACCTAAAATTAGGCTTTGAATAGCTGGCAATGCTAAAACTCTAATATTTTAAACAATGCTGGTGTGTTGTGTTATATAGGTGTCTGGACAAGCAGCAGCAGTTCGTGTAACGGCTGACAGGTGTGCCTTTTACGGCTGCAGATTCCTCGACTGGCAGATACTTCCCTTTCTTTTACCCTATTGGCTATATGATTTCACTGTTTTTTGTTATTTCTCTTTTTATTACTTCATTTCCACGCTAGCTGTAGCTACCTCATTAAATTGTGCTATTTATTCGATGTTTGCTTCTTCGAAAAATGAACTAGATTACCTGAGCTTCCAAGTCGTATGGAGATACAAACATAGCTGCCATTATTTAGTTCTATCGCTCTGTTACTTACATGTATTATAATGTCAGCGTGCATATTACATAATTTTCTCCTTGTCTGATATATAATTGACACACTAATTAGTAATTAGTATAATATTCCACACTTGTGTGTATTTCGGGTATTTATTGGGGTAGTGTAAAGTTTATATGCATACTTCCTGTATATACAGGTTGATGCTATTTATCTAATAATAGTGGGAAGGCTTAGTTAATAGTATGATTTGTGTACGGTGAGTTGCATCCGTTCACAATTCTCTTTCTCACATGCTTCTCTTCACATCACGGCAGCAACAGAGTAAACCAGGACATAGAGAGATCGAGTCTTGACCTGATGGGTTTGCTTCCAAGGTTTTCATGAAAGCATTAGAAACAGACATTCCTAATGACAGATTCTGCTCCAGGGCGTAATCCAAGATTCTTTTCTGCCTTAGAGTGAATTTCACTGATTGTCTTGGCCTTAATCTGAAGGTTCGAAACAACATAAGTTCTAGAATAATTTTACAAGTAACTGAAAGTGAACAGGGCAATTATGATCTGAAGAGTTACATCCGTTCACAATTCTCTTTCTCACATGCTTCTCTTTCTTCTATTTTTGATCTGCCATTAAATACAATAACAAACACCATCTACTCCTCAAATAGAAAACACCATCTAACTACCAAATTTCTGCATCAATAAAATTCACTTAAAATGTATATGTGTTCACTGGACTGATGATCCAGAAGTCACCATGAAGTTATAAAATTACCAATCTACCTTGTTTGGTTTATTTGGAATGGCTGAAAAATCACCACTATATTAGGTCTGTTCTTTTCAACTGCCATTGAGGTTTTAGGCATTGTGTCATCAAAGGTATTTAGTATGAGTTGCAGACGCCGAACTTGTGCACCAACTGGGCAATACAAATCCATGAGACGCAATCATGCATGCCATCCACCTCTGCATGAGCTGCAGACTCATGAACTACAAGCCTTATTCACAGTCACACCTATAGTCCAAAATAAGTGCTCAACCAACCAACCCACACTACTCCTACAAGCCTTATTCACAGTCACACCTACAATCAAAATAAGTGCTCAACCAACCAACCCACACTGCTCCTACGTCGTGCTATATCAATGCACTGGACCATTTTACAATTTAGTTTTAATAAATATTTTCAAATGATAAAAGGTTTTGATGGAACCAGCCGTATTGAACCGTGAAAGAGTTGCATTGGATAAGAAAAAAGGATGCCTATGTAAGTTATATTATAAACAATAGTTAACACAAGATTTCACTATCAAATTTATGAACGTTATTTAGTTGCATGTTTAATATAGCTTCAGGTTGTTCGACGACTATAGCGATGAAGATTTTTATGGGCTACAACAGAAGTATAGTATTGTCGCTCGAGTTGAAGTTAAATTTCCAATGGAACCACGTTATCGTGACAGGCAACATTACATATTGTCTGACATCAATGTAAGACAATATCTCTTTAAGTTTCATTTATATAACTATATATAATATTCATACCACACTCTCTTTTGTGCTGAAATCAAATTAGGGAGCCAAGATCGAGGCCATTACAACTCGGTATGAGATAGTCAAATACTTCAACAATTTGCTCCATGAAAAGCATGTTTACAAGATGCACAACATAGTGTTTGGTCTTAATCCGGGTGCATTTAATTTTTGACATCTAAATGGTACCATAGAGTTGTATTTCACTCAACAAACTGTCGTAGAGCCATACACTGTCCCAGTTCAAATGCCGCTATTTCCAAAACATATATTCTTGAACCTTGATGATATTGCCGAGTTGCCAAACAGGACTTTAGTTGGTAAGAATATATCGATCTACTAACCCTATTAAAAATTCTTTTACACAAAATTCAGCATTAATCCATATTTCATTGTGATTTTGTAGACATTATGGCTATTGTAGTCCACTTGGATACAATTCATCACACAATGTGGGGTATATTCAGGAAGATTGTTATAATGAATGCTAGGTATATTCCAATAATATTACCGATATGATGTTAAATCTATTAGTACTAATCTATTCTTCACAAAATTAATGTCATAAGGTGGTCTTTACATACCATTAAAGTTTGGGGCGACTTACTAAACAAAAATGCATTCCGCTGGGCGTTGGCTAATGAGAATTATAGCATCATAATTGGGACCATGTTTTGGCGGTTCAGAAAACAAAGTACAACATATGTTTACGCCTTGCAAACACATTATTCACTAATTTTTCCTTTATAATGATTCGTAATGAATATTTAAATATGCTATTCTAGAGTGTCTCGAATCAACTGACCATACAACAATACACTTCAAACCGTTCCATCACAACACCCATTATTTTGAACGTAAGTATTTTATAAGATTACCTACATCAACATTATGTACTTGTTTTCATTATATTGTTAACTGAGTATAAATGTGATTATATGTTGCACTCATTGCAGCAATTCAAAAGGCTTTGGTGGTGCGGAACGATCGTCAGTTTGCCGTTAGATATCTTGACGACCAAAGGCGTAGATAGAGTCTATAACTTTTGCAACTCTGAATTTTATGATGGAATACATGTACTATTATTGATGCAACTTACATGTGTCAAGATTTGTAAAACATTTTGTTCTACTTGGAAATATCAATGAATAAGTGGATCATCTGTGGCAGAACCTCCAAGTTATTGGGCCCACATGCACCTGTCCTTGTCCCAAAGACTTCAGACGGCTATGCATGTGCACCAGATAACTTAACAGGATCTATCCGATTGCCCCAAGGACATCGGATAAACCACTTACAATCAAGATCGCGGGATTAAGTAATACAAATCACACACACCAATATTTTTGCAGCGGAAATCTTATTACCAAATTTTACAAGTTACAAAATTTTTACATTATTTTTATCGGAGTGATTACAAAAGTATAAGTTTGAAATATATGCTAGCTCAAGTGACCATCCTCGATAAGAAGTATAGAAGGGTTACTTAGACTTATAAGAAGGCCGAGCCCACTGGCACTTAACACCATCACAGCAGCACAAGGTTAGACCTGAAAAACAACAGGGAATAAAACCCCGAGTATGAAATTACTCAACAAGACTTACCCGACTAAAGAAAAGACTCTCAAGGGTATGCTGGCTAGAGTGATTCAAGAAAAGGCTTCTCAAGAATCAAAGACTCTGTTTTGCAGAAAAGCTTACTATGAGTGGATCCTTAAAAATCCATTTTTACTTGTCAGGTTAAGTAAAGTTACCTGCATCTAGAGTTCTTTCTACCCTAGTTCAATCACTTGACCTGCACTAGCCAATTTCTTATCAACCCTTCATCTTCACTGGATTGCTACGTGTAAGTCAGTGACCAAGTCTTCATAACCGTGAAGGTACGGTGATCCGAATCGATTATACTCAGCTGAGGATCTCCAATCACACGACATATGTAGCACTTAACCCTTACATATGTCAACTCGCCACCGGGGTTCTTAAGACCAGATCAGGTTCACGCCAACCGAGAGCACAGATACACCATCGTCCAGCCTCTTGCCACGGAGGGTACACGCTACTCTCGCCATCTCTCCACTCCCATTGCGTGGTATCTTATTCTGGTATTAGTCTGCCCGAGGCAAAGCTTACCCATGACGAGGCATGTGACCAGTTAAAGGGTCCTCGGTCATCAAGCCTACATTGGCACGGTCCTTAATCGACTCAGACGGAGACACTACACCGAGACTCCTTTCTCGTGCAAGTCAACCGCCCGGTCTCAACTTTATTAATTTCAACCCAAAGTTTGGTACCTGGCAGAGGTACATCTTTTCCGATGTTGAACCCATCACGGCCATGATGTATTCACCATCAAGTTTTATTTTCGAAAACATTCCCACCCATTGAAGCATCACCTTTGTCTTAAAACAAAACATTTTTGTTTACTAAAGCAAGGCTAAGCATAAAAAACTCTTTTCAAAAAGGGTGTCAAGGAAGGGTAATCAATTTTCCAAGGAAGGAAATGCATCAACGGTTTAGCACACAACTCCTATCACCTAATGCATCAAACAAGGTGATAAAGATTTTAAAACATCAAGGAGGTGGCGAATGCACCGGGGCTTGCCTTGGTTTACAGGTGAATCAGGCTCGGTCCCGCAGATGTCAAAATAGAAACAGCTGCCTGCCTGATGTTCCTCAGGTGGTGGTGGTGAAGTCTTCCTTTCTTCTACTTCAACTTCCTCCTCGTTTTCTAGGTATAATCATACATAGTAATGAATGCTTATGTAATGCTCATGAGAGTGCAAAGATAATAAAAGTTTATTATCTAAAATCTTGAATACAATTTTCCTTCACGGATCTCCGAGAACTTAGGGTTTCCGGAGTCAACAGTGAAGTTTAAAGAGCAAGGGGTAGGGTTTTGGGTTCTAAGTATCAAACAAGGTCCAAATCATACCAAACTCTACCCAAAGCTTCTAAATAATATATAAGGGTTATCTTAAAAACTTTGGGGATTTTTGGGATTATTATCTATTTTCTAAAAATCCAGAAACAGAGTTTTAGACTACTTTAAATACTCTATAATTTCTTGTTTGGATTAAAAATTCTAAAACTATTTTTATTAAATTCTATGGAAAATTAGGAATCTAGCAAAATTGGTTTGGTATTTTTACCATTTTTCTATAATTTTCAACAAATTTCTAAAGTTTCACAGAAAAGGAAAAGAGGAAAACTTGAACAGTATTGGGCTCATTTCAGCCGAGGCGGCCTAGCAGAGACCGGATTCGCCCCCGCGCGCGCTCGTGTTGATTTTGCACAAAGGTCCCTGCTGCTTTGGATTTCGGTTAAGAACCCATAGCCACTATTCACTGCCTCACTGACATTCACAGAAAAACCCCTGCACTTCTAATTCTTCACCGCGCCAGGACCACGACGTCGCACGGCGGAGCAATGAACACCGGCGAGGTTAGACTGGCCGGATGGCGCAAAGACTGGTGTTCCCGAGCGGCAGACACCGAATTGAACTACTCCCGCGTATTTCCCCAAAATCAATTTCTGGATTGGAGACCTACAGTGCTTTGTCCACGGTGACAGCGGCAACAACGGAGCACTAAGCGCGTTCTCGATGAGCTAAGGCAGCTCAGATCAATTGGGTGGGTCAATGAGCATCATAGGAACATAAGAACACTCAAACGAGGGAGCAGAAGGTATGAGCAGACCTGGAAGTGGCTGACCACGACGAGATCAATTCACTCGGTGTTCTTGAAGGTTTTGGGGAAATCTAAAATTGGAGCTTGCTGGTGATGACTGAGGGCAATACTTGGTGGCTGGGTGCGTGATGATCCTATGGAGCTCATGACGGGGTCAATTTATACTAAGCGAGAGTGGTGGCCGGGAATTCGAGCAACAACGCGTGGCGGTCGGAGGAGTGGAAAGTTACTGGCGCGCGGATTAGTGTCCTATTACCGTGGCAGTCATTCCGGTGATCAACGGAGAGTCATAATGGGTCACGGCGATGCGGTGGAGGTGCTCAGGCATGTGGCACAAGGCCGGAAGGTGGCAGTCACCGGCGAGGTTATCCGGAGTGACCGTGGTGAGTGTGGTACGGTGGTCGGATTTGTTTACTGGCTGGAGTTATCCACGGCGAGGACCCTTACTCGATCCCAAGCGCTATCCACATGATCCGAGCACGAATCGCGGCGACGACGACATGAATCGCGCGCGGCTCGTCGGTGGCGAGGGTTGAGCTGTCGATCTGATCTTATTCAGATCACTATACCATGACATTCTTCTTCAGTCGACCTGACAGAGCAATTTGAAGCTAAATTTTCTCCCAATTTCACTTGGCAACCTATCCAAGGCTCTACAGCAAAGTTGTAGTCCAACATACAATCTTCATCTTTGTTATAGTATTCCAAGACAAATTCTTACTGAATCATGCTTAGAATCAAGCTCAAAGTTTGCTTGAACCCACTGTCAGACCAAATTCAGACTTCAAACAGCCTGAAAACCTAACTTTAGGTGTATTTATCTCCAAATTCTTCATAACAACCATGCTTACTCCCTTAAGCAAAGTTATTCTCCTTTGATAGGTCTACAAAATTGATGTGGTGACTTAGGGCAAAAACTTCATAATTTGAAAGTTACAGAGCCCCAAAGTTGCACCATTATACTGAAATTCAGACTTAGTTAAAAGAGTTTAAGTATGGCTCTTTTGCAAATAAGTCCAAATCTCAAGGTTTTACTTGCAAATTCACATATTTGTGAACCATATGACTTAAGACACCTAAACTTCCTGGTTTTTTCACTTTAGTCCAAAAGTGCACTAATTTTGCGCTTAGCCCCCTAGGGTTTAGGTTTAGGGCTTTCTAGGGTTCCAATTAGGGTTTCTTGAACTCTTAGGGTTTGGATCCTACTTGAGTTCATCCATGGTGACACTTTATGGTTATTTCTAACAAGTTTTGAAGTTTTCTTTTGTTTAAGCCTTGTTTGTTCTATTAAACCAATTTAGGGTTAGGTTCCCCACTCTAGGGTCTTATTTGCAAAATATCATATCAATACAACTTGTTTGAAATTTTTGCCTAGTGAATGCACTCTAGGTGTGTTAAACATATGAAATGCCAATGCTTATGATGTTATGCTCAAGTTTTAATAATAGTAACACCAGGGGTGTTACATCATCAAATCGTTTAGCTTGTACGTTTTCCATTTAGAACACTATTGGTTTAATGTTATGTCATGTTTGACATTAAAATCGTAACTTCGCTCGTGAAATTACGTCAAATATACAAATTGACTCCGAAACAAATTTAATGTAAATTCGGTATACCGAAGCCCATCTACAGGAGCTATGTGTGCTTTAGGAAGATATTCCACATCACCAGAGTTATGAAAACAATTACTTAGCGCATCACCCATATCCAACTATGTAGTTCAAGCTTGGAATCTAACTTCCATATCTTATACCGACACCAAAATCGTTCTCCTATCACCTCTCTCTAGGTCTTATCTCTTTTCTCTCGGTTATGATGCTTGTTTCTATAACCTCTATTACCAAGGGCATCTTTTTTGATCTTCTATTCACTTGATTTATTGCAGTCAGGTCATTTCACCCTTGGTTCTTGTAGTATTATTTTTATGCTGATGTTTTCTCGGGTACTATTCTTGTTATAGATCAGATGGGACATAATGCCGATCGCAAACCATTCACAGACATCTCTAGCAATATCATTAGAGGTAAAGGTCAATACACAAACTGGCCATTCATCGTTGAAACGTAGTAAGTAGGGAACACTAATACACAAACTTACATTATAGGTGATCAAAATGAATTGCTCGGACCAATGGTTGATGCTAAGGAGCGGAAGAGGAAAAGGGATAGGGAAAGATATGCAGCGATGTCCGTTGAACAAAAAACCGAGAAGAATAGGAAGCGTCATGAAGCACGTCAATGAAGCAAGGGACACAATGTGATGCCCAATGTGTCAGGAGGTGATGAAAAACGTCCAATTTTAATTAATAAATCTGCACATAAACCTACAATTGGAAAGTAATAGTGTTCATATTTTGTAGGTGATCAAAATGAACAGCTTATGTTGTATAATCAGACATCAAGGCAGAAAGAGGGAAAGTTAGAGTACATAAGAAAACGTAGAGCACTGCAAGCTAGCACTTTGAATCAAGGGTCCATCGCCATGGAGGTCCCAACATATACCTCTGAGGTTGTACACCCTACAACAGATGTATCAGAACCTAATTCATCCTCAGATAACGCATGCGACTGGGTTATCCCTGAATACACCAGTACACCTTTCATACCAGCTTCAACACAGACCGAGGATGTCGGTTCACCCGATATGTCTACTGAGCCACTAAGACATAAATATCATGTTCTGCGTGGTGAAAGACAAGCTATCTTAGCCCGTCAAAACAAGAAATTTGAAGTAAACATTGCACGTAACATGGCTACTTTGACTGAGGATACTATCAGTGACGTCGGAAAAATGGATGATTCGACATAGCTCAGTTCAACTATAGAGATCAACAACACTGGTAATTATACTAACCAGTTTTAAATGGATCTTGCACGACGACGATAAAATGTAGTCCGACTAAATGTGTGTTTCCATCAGTACAAATAGGAATACACGCCAAAGTGCCATCGTGGCAACAAATGGGAGTGCAAACATGGTCGAACAAGGAAGTGGGTTGGAGCAAAGCCAGTCGATCCCAAGGTTCATTTCCAATGGTAATTGTTAAAAATCTTTGTTGAGGTTATATATTTTCTCACCCTTGAATGCCCTATCTTTTACTTGGATTGTATTTTCACGATCCAGTTAATGAAGATGATGAGGGTGTCATATTCGGAGAGGATAATGATGAGAACGAGGGATATCTATTCGCCGGTCAATGTACTTACGTCAATTTCTATTACAATACCAATGCTTATCTAAATTCAAATGTCTTAATCGTTCTTTTCCAAAAAATATATTAGATGAGGAGACTAACGAGGACTTCGAGATAGATGGTACTCAAGATCAATCTGTTGCCACTGATGTGCCTGACCCGTACGACAAGGTGTACAGTAACATCCCTGAAGAAACACATGCTGAAGCACGTTCCCGACTGTGGTTATTGCACTGCGAAGAAGTTTGAGTATGAGCCGCCTGGGTTTTGCTGTCGAGGTGGGAAGGTTGAGCTAGCCCCACTAGAGACCCCTCCCCAACTCAGGAGGTTGTGGGATAGTGCCGACTCTGATGCTAGACACTTTCGTGATAACATCAAGATTTTTAATGCCATTTTTCTTTCACTTCCCTATATTGTTGCCTCGATAGTATGACAACTAATATGAGGGATTCTGAAATATACACATTCCATGCACAAGGCATGATGTACCATAATATCAAGTCATTCGGTAGTGAATGTGGGGCAGAGCATAAACACCTAGAGCTTTACTTTTACGATGATGATCCCAGTCTCGAGCATCAATACCGTAAGTGTCGTGTAGATCAGATTCAGAAAGACCAAGAGGTTATTAAACAGATAGTTGGCATACTTCATGGAAAACCGTACTCTGAGCACCTTAGGAGCATGGGTCATGTTGAAAACCTTGCTGACTATCACATCGCATTGAACCTTGACCAGACGTTGAACCAGAAGACATATAACACACCTCTCACTTCGGAGGTGGCCGCTGTCTAGATTGAGGGGAGCGAACGGCAAGGCCAGTTCAGCAAGAGTGTTATGCTACATGGGAAGGATAGGTCAAGCCACGACATTCGCTCATAACATGGATGCTACGATGCGCTATCATACCACTGTTCTTCCCTAGAGGTGAACTTGGATGGCATGCAAATATCCCAAAGGTTGGTGTATCCATGGACGAAGTGGATGCATACCGGGCAACACATAGGGCAAGTAATGCAAATGATGAAGATGTGGGTTAGTTGTTTCTTTGTAATTTCTAAGTTGTTCACATTATTAAATATGTTTTCGGCATCACTAAATGATCGATTCTTGCGTATGCAGAACCTCCTACCCATCTATGTGTGTCCGTGCGTGATTACTACTGCTACAAATTCCAAATATGTCTAGGGGTATTCAATCCAATACTTCATGGTAAACAGCTTTTCCAGCAGTTCGCGGTCGACATATACATTAAGATTGAGAGCTCCCGTTTAGATTTCATACGTAAGAACCAGGATCGGTTAAGGGCAGACCTATACCAGGGCTTGGTGGATAGCATGTTAGATGGAGATGTTAGAGCAGAGAAGGTTGGAAAGTCAATTGTGTTGTCAGCGTCGTTTATTGGCGGTCCTCGTGACATGAGACGTCGATATATAGATGCCATGGCTCTGGTGCGGAAGTTTGGTAAACCAGACATCTTTCTTACTATGACATGTAACCCTAACTGGGATGAGATATGGAGAGAGCTTCTACCTGGACAGACACCGCAAGATCGTCCGGATCTTGTAGTGCGTGTCTTTCATGCGAAACTACAAGAGCTAAAGCATAGGTTGACTAAACAGGATATTCTCGGTAAAGTCCGAGCCTATGTCTATGTCGTGGAATTTCAGAAACGAGGTTTGCCACATGCCCATTTTCTACTCATCATGCAAAGGAAGTACAAGCTCACGTTCCCTGAACAGTATGACCTTTTGATCTCAGCTGAGATCCTGTCCAACAAGTACCCTGAACTGCGAAAGATGGTTATCAAGCATATGATGCATGGCCCGTGTGGGTCGCTAAACCCTAACTGCCCATGCACTAAGGGTCATGCATCATGCAAGAATCAATACCCCCGGCATTTCCATGAGGCAACCTTGCAAGGGAAGGATTCATATCCTAATTACAGATGTCGTGACGATGGGCGTAAAGAAAAGGTTCGAGGATGTGAATTGGACAATAGATGGGTTGTCCCTTACAACCCTTACCTCCTTCGGCTCTTCAACTGTCACATCAATGTTGAGGCGTGTGGGAGCATCAAGGCTGTTAAGTACCTGTTCAAGTACATACAAAGGCCATGATCGTGCGTCTGTTGTTATGAGAGATGCGAGCAAGGAAAATGATGATGTAGATGAGATCCAGCAGTATAGAGATGTAAGGTGGGTGACTCCTCCAGAAGCCTTATGGAGGATATATGGATTTGAGCTTAGTCAGAACTCTCCATCTGTGATGCAGCTGCAACTCCATCTTCCAAACATGCACATGGTGACGTTTCACGAGCGACAAATGGTCGAGCGAGTCGTCAACCGTCCAGGTGCTGATAGGTCAATGATTACAACATATTTTGAGGCGAATAAGCTGCACGAGGAGGCTCGGGGCATCCTTTATCGTGACTTCCCTGAGTGGTACACTTGGTAGCAGGGCAAAGTGTGGCAAAGGAGGAAACGAAATACAGGTGGATAGGTTGGTAGAATCGTCTCCGCTCTACCATCTGAGGGGGAGCGCTTCTATCTTCGGCTCCTCCTAAACCATGTGACTGGTGCTACCTCCTATGCGGATCTAAGGACAGTAGACGGTGACACACTACCATCGTTTCATGAGGCAGCACAAAGAAGGGGATTGCTTGAAGCAGACAACACAATAGATGAGTGTCTCAATGAAGCTGCACTTTACCAAATGCCATCAGTGCTACTGTCGGTACCCTGAAACAGGGGTACCCCTTGCTACAGTATGAAGACGCTATACCCGCGCAACTATCTCTAGTTGCATGGCGAACAACTCTCTGCCCCGCCATGTGGACGGCTCTGGGGTCGCCACGTGGCCAGGGAAAGAGATGTACTCTAAGATGCCAACAGTGGGTTTGGACCCCCATGGGAAAGCGCCAGACCCCTGTACATGTAGATCGGACCTCCGGGGTAAGGTCCAGGACCCCCGCGAGTGTGACCCAGACCTCTGGGACGGGTCCCGGACCCCTCTACGTGGGGTCCGGACTACCCACAGCCAGGTCCCAGGACTCTAGGGCAGAGGATACCCAGGCCTTGCTCAGGCAGGGGTTTGGTGCCGACATGTGTCCAGGCCCAGCCTGGTGTGGACCTATCCGCATAACGCTACTGCTCACTGCCTAGGCGGGGACCCGATGCTGCCACATGGCCTACCGCGCATGACGTAAGCCTGCGGGCGGAGCCTGACGTAAGGCCTCTAGGCCGCTGCCTATGCATTTATTGCGGAGAAGACGCACCGCCTGTCTATCCCGCTGACTGGCGATGCGTCCATTCAGCATTTAATGTGTCCTATCCACTCAGCTGGCAGGCGGCGTCCAGGTGGCGTGCCTGTTTATTCCCGTTGGCTAACAGTACGCCTGTGCTACCGCATGCGCAACACTCATCATGACTCGCGCGTTACCGAGGATGATGCAGCGAAATATCAATACTGTATGCACTACGGATATTATGGCGCTCGGAGATCACCCTGGGGGGGGCAAGCAGGAGTTCCTTCCTTCCATTTGTCCCTAGGCCCACGTGTCGGGGCTCAGTATCCTTGTATGTGCCCCCCTTGAACTATAAAAGGGAGGGCACACTGCAAGACAGATTCATTTAGACTCAAGCCATCCTAGACACAACTCAAGCTCACGAGCAATACAACACACAATGGAGTAGGGTATTACACTCCAGCGGCCCGAACCACTCTAAACCCTTGCGTGTTCTTGTGTGTTCATCCCCAATCTCGTAACAGGCAAAACGCTTAGGCCCCTCCTCATCATAGGATTTAGGGCGGGTGCACTCCGCCACCAGGCCAGAGATTTCCTCTTCGACAGCTATGAAGGTTGTTTGCAATGATACTGGTTTACTGCGAGCCGAATGATGTGGTAGAATTATGGTAGAGACACCTTGACACAATGTCCAAGGATTATCATCGTATTACTTAGAGCAAAACCCATTTGCAGCAGATGGTCTTGATTGACATTAGAAACATGTGCAGTCAATGGGTAAAGACATAAAGACATTCCCCCTCCCTGCTATCATCGATAGATATGATGATTCATAAGGTACTGATAGAGAGATTTATGAGGAGGAAAGTATCGAGGCAACGACAAAAGATGTTGCTTTGCAAGAAACCCTAAATGAGGAGTAGAAGTCTGCCTATGAAAAGATCTTATCTGTTGTTGACACCAGTAATGGCGGTGTGTTCTTTGTGGATGGGCCTGGTGGGACTGGAAAGACTTATCTGTATAAGGCATTGCTTGCGGTGCTACGTAGTCAGGACAAGATTGCAGTTGCAACAGCTACATCTGGGGTTGCGGCTTCCATAATGCCTGGTGGGAGAACTGCCCATTCACGCTTCAAGATACCACTCACTATTGATGATGGTGCTATATGTACCTTCACGAAACAAAGTGGGACATCAAAGTTGCTACAGAAAGCGTCGCTCATTATTTGGGACGAGGCATCAATGGCTAAGAGACAATCAATTGAAGCATTGGACAACAGCATGCGTGATATCATGGGACGCCCTGGTCTGCCCTTCGGTGGGAAGACTATTGTGTTTGGGGGAGATTTCAGACAAGTACTCCCTGTTGTACGTAAGGGGTCAAGGGCTCAGATAGTTGCTGCCTCTCTACGGAGTTCTTACCTATGGGAATCAATGTGCCACCTAAAGCTTGTTCATAACATGAGAGCAAAGAGCGACCCATGGTTTGCAGAATATTTGTTGCGTGTCGGTGGTGTAACAGAGGAAGTGAACAGCGATGGTGATGTTCATCTTCTAGATGAGGTATGTGTGCCATATACTAGTGATGACCGCGACCTTGACAGATTGATAGATGACATTTACCCCAGTCTAAACGAAAACATGTCTTCCAGATGAGGTATGTGTGCCATATACCAGTGATGACCGCGACCTTGACAGATTGATAGATGACCGCGACCTTGACGATGCCGCGAGATATCAATACTGTATGCAGTACGGATATTATGGCGCTCGGAGATCACCCTGGGGGGGCAAGCAGTAGTTCCTTCCTTCCATTTGTCCCTAGGCCCACGTGTCGGGGCTCAGTATCCTTGTATGTGCCCCCCTTAAACTATAAAAGGGAGGGCACACTGCGAGATAGATTCATTCAGACTCAAGCCATCCTAGACACAACTCAAGCTCATGAGCAATACAACACACAGTGGAGTAGGGTATTACGCTCTGGCAGCCCGAACCACTCTAAACCCTTGCGTGTTCTTGTGTGTTCATCCCCCAATCTCGTAATAGGCAAAACGCTTAGGCCCCTCATCATCATAGGATTTAGGGCGGGTGCACTCCGCCACCCGGCCGAAGATTTCCTCTCCGACATTTGGCGTGCCAGGTAGGGGGCTTGGCTTTAGGTTTTTGCTTGTTTTCCTGCTCAGCATCATGGTCCATATCGTCGAGCACCGTGACGTAGCCTCTGGGGACTTCCTCATGGAGGTGGAAGCCGCATCTTCTGCGCTACTGAGCTCCAGCCGCCCGACGCCTGGTGCAGCTGCTGTGCGCCCCGCAAGGCAGCACACGCCTACACAAGCGTCCCAGACTCCATCGAGGGTAGTTCCCGCCGGGGCGCTTTCTGCGGCCAGGGAGTTGTTGCGCCACCCAACAAGCTCCACGGCCTCGCCAGGGGCTATGAAGCAGTGGCACGACGACGTGGATCGCCTCCTTGGCATGGCGCACTCTAGCTCGGACAGGCCAAGGCCTCGATCATCCCAGCGCCAGCACGAGGCATCGGCCTCGGTGCGTTCACCCTCGGTGAAGGCTGCGCCGACCGAAGATCTACGGGCGGAGCTCAACCGCAGACGTGCGGTAGAAGACGCTCAAGCCTCTTTGGAGAGGCCTGAAGACCTGCGGGACGAGCTCAACCGCAGGCGTGCGGGTCAGGATGCCCGTATCTCTCTGGAGAGGGCACGTGAGCGCCGCCAAAACCTCGAGGGTCGCAACCTCGAGCAAGACTTTGCTGTGGTTGCACCGCAGACCCCAGGGGGTGCCCGATTCCAGACGGGTATCCCGTTGGCTGGTGTGGGCTACGCCTCTCTAGCGGATCATCTCCGTGTGGCGACGTGGCCATCCAAGTTCCGGCCACACCTGCTAGAGAAGTACGACGGTACGACAAACCCGTCGGAATTCCTGCAGGTCTACGTCACCACCATTACGGCAGCAGGTGGAGACACCGTCGTGATGACAACCTACTTCCATGTAGCTTTGTCTGGGCCAGCCTGGACTTGGCTCATGAACCTATCCCCAGGATCCATCTACTCCTGGGAAGAGCTTTGTGCGCGGTTCGTAGCGAACTTTGCCAGTGCTTACCAGCAGCATGGTGTGGAGGCACACCTCCATGCGGTGAGGCAAGAACCTGGGGAGACCCTCCGGACATTCATTTCCTGCTTCACCAAGGTACGTGGGACCATCCCTCGTATCACAGATGCTTCCATCATCACTGCTTTCTGCCAGAAGGTATGTGATGAAAAGATGCTGGAGAAGTTGGCCACGCATGATGTGGACAACGTCACCACGCTCTTTGCTCTGGCCGACAAGTGTGCCAGAGTCACCGAGGGCCGTGCATGGCACTCGGCACCACAGACCGGGGTTACCCAGACGAACGGCTTGGGTGCCATCGCCTAGGGCGGCGGCAAGAAGAAAAAGAACAAGAACCGCGGCCACGAGAAGCCGCAAGTTGCTGCTCCGGTCGCTGCTGCCGCGGCCGGGGGCCAGGGTGAGCACAACAAGCGCCCACGACCCAGGGAGGCAGCAGTGGCACATGCCTTGTGCACCCCAACAGCCGCCACAACGTCGCCAACTGCCGCGAGATTATCAAACTCGCGAAGTGCGTCAGCAAGTGGCATGAGCAGTCCTCCAAGGACGGCTCGCCACCTCGTCGCCGGCCCAGCAAGGAGAGGGCCGATGAAGAAGCCGCAGCCGCGGGGGAACGAGACCTCGGGTACCAGTCGCCCGAGGGGGACCTCAAGGACGTCTTCACCGGAGACTCTGACTCTGGCGACGACAACGACCGTCGCAAGAAGCTATACGTAATGTACGACGGAAGCTGGGAGCTCACCTCCCGCAGGAACGTCAAGTCCCTGCGACAGGAGGTTCTTTTGGTGGTCCCAGGGGCCCTAAGGCTACTCCGCACCAACGGTGGAGGAGCACCACCATCTCCTTCGGGGCATCCGACTGCCCCGACAACATGGCGGGGGTCGACGTACTACCGCTCATCAGCGCCACTGTCGTCGCCAACATGCGGCTGCCCCATGTGCTGATCGACGGAGGGGCTGGCCTCAACGTCATCAGCCATGCGACATTCAGGCAGCTGCAGATCCCGGGGTCCCAGTTGGGGCCCTCTCGCCCATTCTCTGGGGTGGGCCCACAGCCCGTGTATCCCCTCGGGAGCATCACACTCCCGGTTATATTCGGGACGGAGGAAAACTTCTGCACGGAGAATGTCCAGTTCGATGTCGCGGATGTCAACCTCCCCTTCAACGCCATCATTGGTAGGCCGGCCCTGTACCGGTTCATGGCCATTGCCCATTACGGGTATTTGGTCCTCAAGATGCCGTCCCCCGCAGGGGTCCTCACCGTGCAGGGCGACCGCGCCACCGCGCTTGCGGCCGTCGAGAAGCTACATGCTCTGGCGGCTGAGATTGCTCGGCCGGACGGTGGAGGGAGAAGCCCCTCGACCTCCGGTGCTAAAGCACCCTCCAAGGCACCGAAGGTACAACCATCCAGAGCAGACGGTGGACCCGCAAAGACCATCCAGGTCGGCACGGACCCCTCCCAGACCACCCGCATCGCAGGAAATCTAGGAGAGAAATAGGAACTCGCGCTCGTCGCCTTCCTCCAGGCAAATGCCGACATGTTCGCTTGGGAGCCGTCGCAGATGCCTGGGATCCCCAGGGAGGTGATTGAGCACCATTGGAAGATCTACCCGGATGCTAAGCCGGTGAGCCAGAAGCCTCGGAGACAGTCCGTGGAGCGGCAGGACTTCATTCGTGAGGAGGTCCGGAAGCTGTTACACGCCGGCTTCATTGAAGAGGTTCATCACCCCGTGTGGCTGGCCAACCCAGTCATCGTGCCAAAGGCAAACAGGAAGCTTCGGATGTGCATCGACTACACTAGCCTGAATAAGGCATGTCCAAAGACCCGTATCCACTGCCACATATAGATCAGATCGTGGACTCTACCTCTGGGTGCAACCTTTTGTCCTTCTTGGATGCCTACTCCGGTTTCCATCAAATCCAGATGTCTAGGGAGGATAGGAAGCATACCGCTTTTGTAACAGTGGATGGGCTATACTGTTATGTTGTAATGCCCTACGGTCTGAAAAACGCCTTGTCAACATTTGTTTGGGCAATGAGTAAGACCTTCAGGGACCTGATTCAGGACAAGGTGGAGATTTATGTCGATGACATCATGGTCAAGACTAGGAAGGGGTCGACTCTAGTAGAAGACTTGACCCTGGTTTTCGGCAAGCTGCGGGCAACCCGCACCAAGCTAAACCCGGAGAAGTGCGTCTTCGGTGTCTCCACAGGAAAGCTACTGGGGTTCTTGTTTTCATACAGGGGCATGGAAGCTAACCCAGAGAAGATCAAGGCTATTGAGGCAATGAGGCCTCCCGCCCGTATCAAAAACGTCCAGAAGCTTACGGGATCATTAGCTGCCCTTAGCCACTTCATTTTGAGGCTGGCCGAGAGGGCACTGCCCTTCTTCAAGCTCCTGCGAAAATCCAGCCCATTTTCTTGGACCGAAGTGGCGGAACAAGCCTTCCAAGAGTTGAAGCAGCACCTAGTATCCCTATCGATCCTGGTTGCTATGGAGCCAGGGGAGCCACGTATCTATACATTACGGCGGCTGCAGAGGCAGTGAGCATGGTGCTAGTCACCGAAAGGGCGACACAAGAAGGCCAAGGACCTGAAGGCTTAGAACCAGCTACAGGGGCCTGGACCATCCAGAAGCCGGTGTACTACGTCAGCGAGGTCCTCCATGAGGCGAAGGCCAGGTACCTCGAGACGCACAAACTCCTCTATGCTGTGCTGATTGCGTCTAGGAAGTTGCGCCACTATTTCTAGGCACACAGAGTTGTGGTGGTGACCTCCTTTCTGTTAAGGGCCATCCTCCACAACTCTAACGCCACTGGCAACATCACCAAGTGGGCAACGGAGCTCGCTGAGTTCCAGCTGGACTTCCAGCCTCGCCACGCCATCAAAAGTCAGGTCCTGGCTGACTTCATCGTGGAGTGGATTCCACCTCCGAGCGCCCCTGGGGGTCCGGACCCCGATCCGGGCCCCACACCTGCGGAGCTTAGGGGTCCGGTCTTCACCGAGCCCCACTGAACGCTGTTCTTCGATGGATCCGCCCGCCAGCAGAGTGTTGGTGCGGGGGTAGTCCTCGTCGACCCAAGCGGAGATCAGGTGAAGTACGTGGTGTGCCTCGAGTTCAAGGCCACCACCAACATGGCAGAGTATGAGGCACTGATCTTCGGCTTATCTGTGGCCCTATCCCTGGGGATCCGCCAGCTCCTCGTGAAGGGGGACTCTCAGCTAATCATCAAGCAGGTCCACGGGGAGTGTAGCTGCAACGAGCCTAGACTCGCAGCTTACCTCCTCCATGTAAGGAAGCTGGAGAAGGACTTCACGGCCCTAGAACTGCAACACGTTCCCCGAGCCGACAATTCAGTGGCAGATGACCTCTCCTAGAGAGCATCAACTCGGGCACCCGTGCCCGAGGGCGTCTTCGAAAGACGGCTGCTGAGACCCACCGCCCAGCCCGCCGAACTAGGCGAAGGGGACGAGACTGGCACCTCGAAGCTGGCGATCCCGGTGGCGTCCTAGAACCCACCGAAGGCTGTGTGTGATCTGGGGGACTCCGCCGACCCCTTAGCGCCGCAGCCGACAGCTCAGAGTGGTCTCGATGCATGGATCTTCGAGATCCGGGACTACCTGAAGGAAAATATCCTTCCTGAAGACCATGTCTCCGCAGAGCGCATAGTGCGGTTGGCTAAACGCTACACGGTGGTGGAAGGGGATCTCTACCGTCGTGGCGCCAACGGCATTCTCATGCGGTGCATCACCCAGGAGGAGGGCCGTGAGATACTCACAAAGATCCATGGAGGGGAGTGCGGAAGTCATTCTTCATCCCGCACACTGGTCGGTAAGGCCTTCCGGCATGGCTTTTACTGGCCAACCACCCTCCAGGATGCGACCGAGCTAGTAAAGTCTTACGAAGCGTGCCAGTTCCACGCAAGGCATATACACACACCGGCACAGGCTCTGCAAATGATTCCGCCCTCCTGGCCATTTGCCGTGTGGGGGGTGGATATCCTGGGACCATTTCCCAGGGTCGTCGGCAGGTACCGGTACCTCTTTGTCGCCATCAACAAGTTCACCAAGTGGCTAGAGGCTACCCCTGTGGTCAGCATCACCCAGGGTGCTACTGTCGCCTTCCTCAAGTCGATCGTCTATAGATTCAGGGTACCACAGTCACCGGATGAGACTCGAAGTAGTGTCGCAACTTCCGCCATGTTAGAATCACTGCGTAGAGCAGCTTCTGGATCTATGGGTAGCGGACTTTGGTCTCGGAAAGCACTTCGCTGATGAAGTAGACTGGCCTCTGGACGGGCAGTGCATGCCCTTCTTCTCGTCTCTCGACTACGATCGCGGCGCTGGCCACCTGAGTAGTCGCGGCTACGTAGATCAAGAGGGCTTCTCCTGCGGCGGGGGGCACCAGGATGGGTGTGTTCGTAAGGAGCGCCTTAAGGTTTCCAGGGCTTCCTCGGCCTCGGGGGTCCAAGTGAAGCACTCGGCCTTGCTTAAGAGGCGGTACAGAGGCAAGCCTTTCTCGCCAAGGCGTGAGATGAAGCGGCTCAGAGCCGCAAGGCATCCCATGACCCTCTGTACTCCTTTCAAATCTTTGATCGGTCCCATGTTGGTGATGGCCGCGATTTTCTCCGGGTTAGCCTCGATGCCCCGCTTGGAGACGATGAATCCAAGGAGCATGCCTCGGGGGACTCCGAAGACACACTTCTTGGGATTGAGTTTCACGCCTTTCGCCCTCAGACACTTGAATGTCGTTTCAAGGTCAGAGAGGAGGTCGGAGGCTCTCTTCGTCTTGACAATGATGTCATCGACGTAAGCCTCGACCGCTCTGCCGATGTGTTCTCTGAACACGTGGTTCATGCACCTCTGGTAAGTGGCGCCTGCATTCCTCAACCCAAATGACATTGTAGTGTAACAGTACATGCAAAAAGGTGTGATGAAAGAAGTCGCGAGCTGGTCAAACTCTTTCATCTTGATTTGGTGATAGCCTGAGTAGGCATCGAGGAATGACAGGGTTTCACACCCAGTAGTGGAGTCCACGATTTGATCGATGCGAGGTAGAGGGTAGGGAACTTTCGGACACGCTTTGTTTAGACCAGTGTAGTCTACACACATCCTCCATTTCCCATCCTTCTTCCTTACAAGAACAGGGTTAGCTAACCATTCAGGATGGAATACCTCTTTGATAGACCTTGCCGCGAGTAGCTTGTGGATCTCCTCGCCTATGGCCCTGCGCTTTTCTTCGTCAAAGCGGCGCAGGGTTTGCTTCACGGGACGGGCTCCAGCTCTGATGTCCAGTGAGTGCTCGGTGACATCCCTCGGTATGCCGGGAATGTTCGAGGGACTCCACGCAAAGACTTCGGCATTTGCACGGAGAAAGTCGACGAGCACTGCTTCCTATTTGGGGTCGAGCTTGGAGCCGATCCAAACTTTCTTGCTGGCGTCGTTGCTGGGTCGAGAGAGACGGACTTGACCGCCTCAACTGGTTCGAAGTTGCCGGCGTGCCGCTTCGCGTCGGGCGGCTCCTTGGAGAGGCGTTCCAGGTCGGCGATGAGGGCCTCGGACTCGGCGAGAGCCTCGGCGTACTCCACGCACTCCACGTCGCATTCGTACGCGTGGCGGTACGTGGATCCGATGGTGATGATCCCATTTGGGCCCGTCATCTTGAGCTTGAGGTAGGTGTAGTTGGGGACAGCCATGAACTTGGCATAGCATGGTCTTCCCAACATCGCATGGTAGGTTCCTCGGAACCCGACAACCTCAAAGGTGAGAGCTTCCTTTCAGAAGTTAGAGAGAGTTCCGAAGCAGACGGGTAAGTCGATCCGTCCGAGGGGTAGGATTCGCTTCCCGGGCGTGATCCCGTGGAAGGGTGCCGCACCGGCCCGGACTTCGGACCGATCAACCCCTAAGAGCTCTAGGGTCTCGACGTAGATGATGTTAAGGCTGCTGCCTCCGTCCATGAGGACCTTGGAGAGCCTGACGTTGCCGATGATCGGATCAACGACGAGCGAGTACCTTCCTGGGCTTGGCACAAAGTCGGGGTGGTCGCCCTGGTCGAAGGTGATAGGCTTGTCGGACCAGTCTAGGTAGACTGGCACCACCACCTTCACCAAGCAGACTTCCCGGCACTCTTGCTTGCGGTGCCGAGCCGAGGCGTTCGCCGCCTGCCCGCCGTAGATCATGAAGCAGTTATGGACTTCTGGGAATCCCTCTTCCTTGCCGCCCTCCTTCTTGTCGTTGTCATGGCCCTTCCCATCCTCCGCCGGGGGCCCGGTCTTATGGAAGTAGCACCGGAGCATGACACATTCTTCGAGGGTGTGCTTTACGGGCCCCTGGTGATAGGGGCACAGCTCTTTGAGCATCTTGTCGAACGCGCCGGCCCCTCTAGGAGGTTTCCGAGGGTTCCTGTGCTCGGCCGCAGCGACGAGATTTGCGTCTGCGGCGTCGCGCTTCGCTCACGACTTGTTTTTAGCCTTCTTCTTCGTGCCCCACTGGGCAGACGCCTCAGGGGCGTCTGTCTTTGACTCTCCCTAAGGCTGCTTGTCCTTTCGGAAGATGGCTTCGACCGCCTCTTGACCCGAGGCGAACTTGGTGGCGATGTCCATCAGTTCGCATGCACGGGTGGGAGTCTTGCGCCCCAGTTTGCTCACCAGGTCTCGGCAAGTGGTGCCGGCAAGGAAAGCCCCGATGACATCCGAGTCGGTAACGTTGGACAGCTCGGTGCGCTGCTTTGAAAACCGCTGGATGTACTCTCGGAGGGACTCCCCTAGCTGCTGGCGGCAGCTTCGGAGGTCCCACGAGTTCCTAGGGCGCACGTATGTGCCTTGGAAGTTTCCCGCGAAAGCTTTGACCAGATCGTCCCAGTCGGAGATCTGCGCAGGAGGCAGATGCTCCAGCCAGGCTCGGGCGGCGTCGGAAAGGAAAAGGGGTAGATTACGGATGATGAGGTTGTCATCATCCGCCCCTCCCAACTGGCATGCCAGTCGGTAGTCTGCGAGCCACAGCTCCGGCCTCGTCTCCCCGAGTACTTGGTGATGGTAGTCGGGGCTCATAAACGGGCAGGGAACGGCGCTCGTCGTATGGCCCGACTGAAGACTCGCGGACCGAGTGGTTCGGGCGAAGGACTGCGATCCTCCTCACTGTTGCAGCGTCCCCCACGCCTGGGATGGTAGCCTCAGCGCACCTTCTCGTCGAGGCGGGCTCGATGGTCGACATGGTGGTGCTCTTTGCCGAGGCGTTCCCGGGCGGCAGGCGCCTCGTCCCGTGTACGCTCGGGATGGACCGAGGCTTCCCGAATGCCGGGAGGACACCGCGTGATGCTCTGAGGGGCCCGCTCGCCTGCGGGAGGCGGAGCTCTCGGCTCGTCGAACCGTAGCGCCTTCTAGGAGATTCTTGAGTTCGCCCTGGATACGCCGTCCCACGGTGGTGGATGGCTCTGACATGGCTCGAAGCAGCATCGCCGCTGCAGCTAGGTCCTGGCCGGACCCGCTGACGGCCGGGGGCAGCGCTACCCTGGCATTGTCGACGATGCGGCGCCGGATGTCTCGGGGCCGATGACAGGCTTCTCCGGCGAGTGTTCGGCCTGCCCACTCCTGTTCGATGTTCTGTCAGAGCTGTACAAGCCGGCCTGCTTCCCCGTCGACCCGGGCCTGCATCTCACGGATTTGCTCGAGCTGTATGTCCTGACCCCCCGCAGGGACTGGGACCATAGCTAGCTCCCGCGGGATGTCAACGCGAGATGCGGGCCCAAGGGGGTCGTCAACCTCTGGCATACCGAGGTGGTTGCCTTCGTTGTGATCTCCCAGATCGACGTGGAAACATTCGCGACTTGGGCCGTGACCCTCGTCGTCAAGGTCATGGCCATCGTCAGAACAACCGGAAAGGCAGTGGTCACATGCGGACATGAAGCCCCGCATGGCACCGGGGTCATTGAGGGCAGAGAAATCCCAACCGGAGTCAGGGTCGTCCTCTTCCTCAGAACCCGCCGGTCCGAAGGTTGAGACGGCTGTCAGTCGGTCCCAGGTCGACCACATGTGGTACCCCGGAAGGTTTGGATACGCCTTTACGAAGGCGCTCACCATAGCAGGGTCGCTAGGTGGATTGAAGCTGAACCGAAAAGGTACGGGATGGAAAATGGACGGTGCCTCTTGGTCGATGGATGGTGGTGAAGTCGTGTCGGGGGCGGAGCACACCGTCATCTCATGTACGAGGGTAACGCCCAGCAGGTCCTTTGCGAGGGTGCTGGCGTCATTAGTCCGCTTGGGGCTGACACGTCGCGGGGAAGTGACACCCGCCATCGTCTCAGGTGCGGGGACAATGTCCGACATGTCCCCCAGGGGAGTGCCGGCGTCGTCGACTCGCTCTGGTGCGACAGCCGACAAGGTGCCGCCTCCTGCGTGGCCATGGTTGCCTCGTCTCCGCCTCCTCCGACGAGGAGGGTGGCGGGGACGACCGGAGTGCTCCTCTTCTGCCGCGGGGAGATGCTGTCGTAGAGCTCGCCGCCGCTGGGCGAGTCGGAGACCGTCGTTGTCGTCACGCCGCGGGGGAGGAGTACCATGTCGTAGCTGCCGTCGAGGGACATGAACTCGAGACTCCCGAAGCGGAGCACCGTCCCGGGCTGGAGAGGTTGCTAGAGACTCCCCATCTGGATCTCAATGGGAAGGTGTTCGTTAACACGCAGCAGGCCCCTACCTGGCGCGCCAACTGTCGGCGTTTCGACCCCGTGGGGTCCCTGGACCGATGAGTAAATTGTCGCTGCGTGTCCCTGCCTAGATGGGTTGGCACGGGATGGAACACAAGAGGTGGGACAAGCCTTGTATTATCCTGCACCAGGGGTGCCGCTCGCAGTAGGGGTTACAAGTGTGTCGCGTGAGGGAGGGAGAGACGCAGAGTTCGCCCGCCGCTTCCCTCGCGTGAACCCCCCTCAGGGTGGCCCCGGACCTCCCTTTTATAGAGGCAAGGAGAGAGTCCAGACGTACAACAGGGGGCGTAGCTATGCGCTAACGTGTCCGGCAGTGGAGTGCCTAAGCCCTGTGTACATGCCAACGTGGCCGTCGGGGGAGAGCTTGGGCCCTGTACATGTGATGGTGTGGCCGTCGGAGGAGCGCCTGAGTCCTGTAGGAGCACAGCTGGCAGCGCGGCGAGGATCCTGCTGACGTCTCCTTGCTGTCGTAAGGGGCTGAGAGCCACCGACGTCATGGTGCACACGGGGTACCATCATTACCCATCGCCGGGGTAAGCCAGATGGGACGCCGGTCTTGTTCCTTGTAGCCTGAGCAGGCTAGAAATAGGGAAATGATGCATCCCCTATTAGCGCGGTCAGTCCGAGCCCAAGGTCGGTCGAGGCAGAGACTTCTCTTGAGGCCGAGGCTGGGGTCGGGCGAGGACGCGATTCCTCCCGAGACCGGGGTCGAGACCGAGTCCAGGGGTCGGGCGAGGCGGAGACCTCCTCCTGAAGCCGAAGCCTGAGGTCGGGCGAGGCGGAAACCTCCTCCTGAGGCCGGAGCATGAGGTAGGGCAAGGCAGAGCTTCCTGTTGCACCCGAGGCTGAACTCGGTGATTGATCGTGACTTGTTGTCAGTCGTTGCCAGGGTGGCTGACACGGCAGTCGGAGCGGAGCGAGCGGCGCTGTTTTCCTGTCATGTCAGACAGTAAAGAAGAGGGGCGAAGTGACTGCGGTCACTTCGGCCTACCCGTCTGAGGCGCGTGTGTCAGGATACGGCGTCAGGCATCCCCTGCATTTAATGCGCCTGTGAAGCGGTCAGTTGGTGAGGCGGTATGGCCAAGGTTGCTTCACAACGAAGCCTTCCCGAGCTGGGCCTCGGGAGATTCGAGGGGGCGCCCGCTGCCTGAGGAGGCCCTCGGGCGAGGCGTGAACTTGTCTGGGACTACTGTTCCAACCCGAGGTTGGGCTCGGGTGAGATCGCGTCCCTCGGGTAGACGAAGTCTTGGATTGAACCGCACCCATCAGTTGGTCTGAGGGTGTTTACTAGCCATGATTAGGAGCATTGGGGGTACCCCTAATTATGGTACCCGACACCTGTCTTACTAATAAGTGTGCATCCCAAGTATTCCCATTAAACAAAGGTATAAGAATATATCAACAACACTTAAGTGAAACCACTTAAGCAAACCATTGGCAGATCATCGGATCTTGATTTATTTCCATCTTTAAGTTCAATTATCATGTGAGGAGTCCAGGCTGCTCATAACCATGAGCACGGCTGATATATCAGTTTTACACTCTGCAGAGGTGGTACATCTTTACCCATAAGCCGTGTATCCCCTCTAGCCTGGGTAGGCCAAAACCCGTAAACACTTCCGAGGTGAGTGGCTAGGGATCCACTATGAGGCTTTCACAAAATACACTTAATACGAAGCAACCCGCTAAGTGTTGGGGGCATGCTTCATCGCCGAAGGTCCTCCTAAAAGCAACACCGAAGCTACCACTCATGAAGCTTCGGCATTATGGAATGTCTCAAGATGAAGGGTGAAACCGACTTAAAGATGAAATGACTGTTTAGTCCATAAGGGTCTATGTCATAGTTGTAATCTTTTGTAAAGGGCATGATTGTAATATTTCACAGGTTGTGCCCTGTGCCTATAAATAGATGAACAGTACCCATGTACTGTTCACGCTGACTTGTTATCTTGCTTTTGTGTCATGCTTGTACTTTTACCTTCTTTCGAGCCGAAGGTACATTTGTAATCTGAACTCATTTCTATTTTTCCATAGTAATAAAATAGAAATGAGTTGATATATAATTGTTTATGTTATCTTTTACATTTCATATGATTCTTTCTTCATTATTATATGTTGCATCGATGAAGGTATGTCCTTCATAACCTTCGTCCGGAGATCATTATATCCTAAGGGAAATAATGCCTCGAAGGACGAAGGGCTTTAACATTTAACGTTTTTGTGTTGTCTTGTTCTTAACTCATAGCATTTGAGAACAAGTCCCCAACATTGGTGCCCACCTCCGGTGAACTCACTTCCGCTTTCGAGCTGATGGCCTCGTTCAACAATCAAGCAGAAGCTGCTTCGGCGACGAAGCTGGTACTCCCGATAACAGGTGGTTCATGCTCAGAGCCGGCCAATAAGAAGCAGAAGAAGGAGGCCCAGAGAAGGGTAAAGCATGTCGGCATGCAGGGACCCTTCATCAAGTCAAAATGGTCCCATATCCCAATTACCTTCTCCCAGGAGGACCTTCAGCTCAAGGATTATCATCACAACGATGCTATGGTCATTTCTTGTGTCATCAAGGGGTTTCTGGTCCACAATGTTCTAGTTGATACAGGCAGTGCAGCGGACATCATATTTGCCAAGGCCTTCAGACAGATGCAAGAGCCATAGGATAAGATTCATGATGCTACACACCCACTTTGTGGCTTTGGAGGAAGGCAGATTGTAGCACTTGGCAAAATCACAATGCCAATGACCTTCGGATTTGTCCACAATAAGAGGACTGAACAGGTTGTGTTTGATATTGTTGACATGGAATACCCCTACAATGCAATCATTGGTCGTGGGACACTCAACGCTTTCGAAGCAATTCTTCACTCAGCATATTTATGCATGAAGATACCTTCGGAACAAGGACCTATTGCTATTCATGGAAGTCAGGAAGCTGCCAGAAAGGCTGAAGGAAATTGGACAGATTCAAAAGCAATCCATAATATAGACGGAACCGAAGCTTGTGAGCAGTACAAGTATAGAAGGGAGAAGGCTGCTTCGGCCAATCAGCCGAAACCCATGCTTCTGTGTGAAGACATAGCAGAGCAGAAAGTATTGCTGGCATCTCAATTATCTGAGGAGCAGGAAAAAACTCTAGTAAGGTTTTTGTTCAACAATAAAGATGTCTTTGCATGGTCAGCCAACAATCTATGTGGTGTCAACAGGGACGTCATTGAACATTCACTCAATGTCGATCCATCCTTCAGACCCAGAAAGCAGAGGCTTCGGAAAATGTTTGATGATAAAGCCGAAGGTGCTCGAAATGAAGTAAAAAGACTTCTCAGTGCTGGTGTCATCAGAGAAGTAAAATACCCAGAGTGGCTAGCCAACACTGTTATGGTGAAGAAGGCCAATGGCAAATGGAGAATGTGCATCGATTTTACTAATCTCAACAAGGCTTGTCCAAAGGATGAGTTCCCATTACCAAGAATAGATTCTCTAGTAGATGCAGCAGCTTCATCAGAACTCATGAGTCTACTAGATTGTTATTCAGGCTATCACCAAATCTAGATGAAGGAAGATGAGCCAAAAACTAGCTTCATAACCCCAAGTGGCACATATTGTTATCTTTGGATGCCTGAGGGGCTCAAGAATGCTGGAGGAAGCTTTAATAGGATGACAGCCAAAGTCCTCCATTCTCAGATAGGCAGAAATGTGCTAACTTATGTAGATGATATCATTGTAAAAAGCACGAAGCAAGAAAATCACATTGCTGATCTGCAGGAGACATTTGCTAACTTTAGGCAAGCTGGCCTGAAGTTGAATCTAGAAAAGTGTGTCTTCGGAGTAAAGAAGGGGAAATTCCTTGGTTGTTTAGTTTCAACAAAAGGGATCGAAGCTAATCCAAATAAAATCGAAGCTATTCTTCAGATGGAGCCGCCAAGCACAAAGAACGGAGCTCAACGGCTGATAGGAAGACTGGCATCTCTAAATCGATTCATATCTAGATCAGTAGAGAGAAATTTACCATTCTTTGAAGTGCTGAAGTCGGCCGAAGTCTTTCAATGGGGATCAGCTCAGCAGAAAGCCTTCGAAGAGCTGAAGCAGTACCTGATAGGCCTAACAACGTTAACTCCACCCACGCCAGGGGCTCCTCTGTTATTATATGTGGCAGCTTCACATTCTGCAGTAAGCGCAGCGCTTGTGCAGGAAAAGCTTGAAGGACAAATCAAAAAGCAAGCCCCAGTATACTTCGTCTCCGAAGTCCTCAGCTTATCAAAGAAAAACTATATAGAATTGGAGAAAGTGCTATATGCTGTCTTAATAGCCTCCAGGAAGCTTCGGCATTACTTTCAAGCATTCCATATAATTGTTCCTTCATCACAGCCTTTGAAGGATATTATGAGGAATAGAGAAGCTACTGGAAGGATTGGAAAGTGGGCTGCGGAACTCAATGAATTCAACATTGATTATGTGCATAGATCCTCGATCCAGTCCTAGGCGTTAGCAGACTTCATCGCTGACTGGACGCCAGGGGCTCAGGAAGAAGAAGCAAGTAAAGATGCCGAAGCTTGGACAGTGTTCTGCGACGGTTCCTGGGGAACCTTCGGGGCAGGTGCAGTTGCTGTTTTAGTTGCACCTTCCAAAGTCAGAACATGTTATGCAGTGAAACTTGATTTCAGCTGCATAAATAATATTGCTGAATACGAAGCTTTGCTTTTGGGGCTTCGGAAGTTAAAGGCAATGGGGATAAGAAGGGCGGTTCTTAAAACCGATTCCCAAGTTATTTCTGGTCATATTGACAAGAGTTGTAAAGCAAGAGACCCGAAGCTTGAGAAATACTTGGATACAGTTCGAAGGCTTGAAGCTTCTTTCGAAGGGTTTTCTGTCAAGAATATTCCATGAGGAGAAAATGAGCACGCTGATCTGCTAGCCAAGTCAGTGGCACATGGGCTGCCTTTACCTTCAGAAGTATCCTTTGAGACAATAAGAGCACCTTCGGTGGAACTTCTTGAAAGAGCAGTGCTCAATATATCTCCTGTTCATAGTGAAGATTGGAGAACTGAGATAATATCCTTTCTCCAGGGCAATTGCCTTTCAGATGACGAAGCTTATAATAAGAGAATAGAGGCAAGAGCCCGACCATATGTAATAATAGAAGGGGAGTTATACAAACATGGAGTCTGCTCTCCATTGCTCAAATGTTTATCCAGAGCTGAAGGTATAGAATTGATGAAGGAAATACACGCAGGTCTGTGTGGATCTCACATCGGATCTAGGCCCTTGCTGGGAAAAGTCTTCCGTCAAGGATTTTATTGGCCGAAGGTAGCTTCAGATGCAACAGAATTAGTCCAAAAGTGTGAAGGTTGTCAAAAATGTGCAAGAGATCAAAAATAGCCTTCATCTCTGACTCAGCTAATACAGCCCACTTGGTCGTTGCAAAGGTGGGGCCTTGATTTGTTAGGTCCACTTCCACCAGCACAAGGAAATTTAAAATATGTTGTGGTGGCGGTAGAATATTTTTCCAAATGGATTGAGGCGAAGCCTTTAGCCACAATAACTTCAGTCACTGTTCAGAAATTTTTCTAGCAAAATATTGTTTGTCGCTTCGGAGTGCCGAAGGCTATTACTGTGGACAACAGAACATAATTTGATGTCGAAGCTTCAAAGAGTTCTGTGAACAAATTGGCACGAAAATCCATTTTGCATCGGTTAGACATCCGGAGTCAAATGGACTTGTCGAAAGAGCTAATGGCATTATAATGACAGGAATAATGAAGTTAATCTTCAATCAGCCCAGGGGAAAGTGGCCAGATGAATTGATCAAAGTGGTGTGGAGCCACAACACAACAATGTCAAGGTCAACAGGCTTTACACCATTCAAATTATTGTTTGGTGACGAAGCAATAACCCCAGAAGAAGCTAAAGCAGGATCAATAAGAACAGTGGCTTCGGCAGAAGACAAAGCTGATTATTCTGTGGCGAAAGATGCTATAGAAGGGATCAGGCTTCAGGCTATGGAGAACATCAATAAATACCAACCGAAACAATAAAATGGCGTTACAGAAAAGTTCGGTTAAAAAATATCAGGCCAGGGCACTTGGTACTTTGGAGAGTTGCCAACCCAGATACAGTAGGCAAGCTACAGTTGAAGTGAGAAGGACCTTTTCTGGTAGTATCTTCGTCAAGACCCGGTTCCTACAGATTGAAGGATATGGACGACAACGACATTCCTAGATCTTGGAATGCGGATGAGCTTCGGCGATATTATGTGTAGCTTAATGTAATCTCTTTATTTTTTCCTATGGCACCCTTTTCCTTTCCAAAGGGGGAGAAATGTTTTTAATGTGGCCATAACATGTAATTTCTCTTTTTCTTATTTCAGCTCTACAAGAGCAATATCCCCCAAAGATGTAAATGTAAAAGCTGAGCACGCACCATTGAGTGCAAAGAGAAAAGAAAAAGCAGGGAGAAGCTCGAAAGACGTCCCTAAGGGGATGCATAGCACGACGAAGCTACAAAAAGCCGTTCCTAAGGGAGCGCAGTGTAAGTTTTCTGCTCAAAAGTCGTTTCTAAGAGAATGCAGAGCTTACAGCGAAAAGTCAAGGCTGATTCCGCCGAAATATAAGGCGAAGCGTGAAAAGTCACGCGATACCGCCGAAATAGAAGGCAAAGAAGTTCAAAAGACGTTCCTAAGGGAATGTAGAACTTACAGCGAAAAGTCAGCGCTGATACACCAAAAAATAAACGGTGAAGCTGAAAAATAAACGGCAAAGAGACTTTGATTATTCCTAAGGGAATGAAGGCTATGGTCATGGCTTCGTATGTGCGTGTTTGGATATTCATTTGCACAAGCTCATTACATCATAACATTTGCATTCATAAACATTCATTTAGACATACATAGGATCATCATCATATCATACAGATGCTTCGGTCAAAAGGATAAGGCTTCGGTGAAAATAAAGAAAAATGGGGAAAGTAGTTTTATGCTTCGTTGTGAATGAAAAGAAGGGAAGGTGTTTTTTCGCCTTTGGCTCAAAAAATATAAAAGTTTCGTCCACAGCAAAGCAGTTCATAAATGGACAAAGAGGTAAATTATATTACAAGGTACGCATGAATTTACAGAGTTAGTATCTGGTTTTTAAAATAACAATGAGATTACAAAATTTCTTTAAGAATCTTTTGCAGCAAGATATCCAGTTTTGATTAAGCTTTGGATCGTCTGAGCTTTGGAAGGACCATTTGAGCTTCGGAACATTTGTCAAGCTTCGGCTCATTTTTCCTCGGCTTCGTCATCCTATACATGTTAAAACGGTATGAGACAACTGCAAGGTTCAAAGAGAAGGCAAGGTAATATAAAATATTTTTACCGGCTTAAGATGCCTTCGAGCTTCGTCTCCAGCTATTTTTCGACCGCCTTTTATCCAAACCTGAGTTATAAATCTGCTTCCTATGCTTCGAGCTAAGCTAGGAATATCAAGTAAATCTGCCGGTGACAAGCTAAAATTTGGTCTGTTGACAATTTCCCGTGTGTGCAGCCAGATTTTATGAAAGCAACAGCTGTGCCCCGAGAAGCTAGCAAAGCACAAAAATCGGCGTGACCAGCTATAACTTCGTCGAGAGCATCAACTTCGCCCTCAATATGATTGAAGGTTTCCAGTAGGTTTTCAACTGAGGGTTTGAATTTCTCGGAACTTGCTCCAACCGAGTTAAAAATTTGTTTCAATCGCTGCAAACATTGGGTGCCGAAGCTCAGACACTTTTCTTGAAGTTCTCTCAGTAATTTCTGTAAATTTGAATTCTTCTCAACTTCAGCTTCGAGTCTGACTTCAAAATTTTTCCTTTCTAAGCATAGTTCACTCTTCAATTTAGCAATTTCAGCCTGAGCATCTGCCAGTGAACCTTCCATAGTCTGAAGTTCGAAGTCCTTTTTCTCTAAAACAGCTTCATGATCTTTGACTTTCTTCTCTAGATCTTCAATTGTAGCTTCGTTCTTTTTGTCCTCTACGTCTTGTTGCATTCTCAGGACTTTGCTTAAAAGTAAACTCTAGCAAAGTAATCTTCATCAGAGAACATCTTCATATAAAAATAAAAAAACAAACAGAAAAGGAGAAAAGCATCAAGAATGTAACCTTAAAATTAGCATAGAAAAGGCTACCGGCGATATGCTGTCGCCGGTACCTGCAAAGGTCCGCCTCGATCTTCGGAAAGCCAACACTCTTTGATAAAGTGCCGACCACCTTAGCTCCAGTCCGGTCCCAAAGACACCCTAGCCTCCCTTCGTTGACTCCACCAAAAAGTAGAGCTCCCGGTTTGTATCCACAAGATATAACATATTTCTTCAGTTCTTCTTTTTCATCTTTTGATAACTCTTGCCCAAGTATATCTTGAAAATTAAACTCCTCCTCTTCGAAAATGTCTTTGGCTTTACCTTTTCCTTTTTCAGCAGCTGCGGCAGTTTCTTCTGCGGTCGCACCCAGAAGCATGGTATCAATTTCAGCAAGAGCGGCCTCCAGATTCACATCTTCGGCACCTTCAGCTTTGGCACCTCCAGCTTCATTCGCTGTGGCTTCGGAGGCAGCAGTGCTAACAATAACTGGTATCTTCGACGCCGACGCCTGTGGAGGTGTCTGCTGAATGACTTCGGCCACCTGAATAATCCTTCGTTTTTTCCGCCTAGCAGGTTTCTCCACTGACGAAGGCTCCTTTTCCTTCTGAAAAAGCTTCATCAAATGTGGCCCTAGCGGACTAAGCTTGATAGGCAAGGATTCGGTCATTACCTGTAAAATTTCTTCCACATCGGCAGCAGGAGGTGTTGCAGGAGCTTCTTCCTTTGTATCAGCTGTTTTCTGTTTCGGAGCCGTAGCTTTCCTCTTCTTTGAAGCAGCTGCCTTTGGCTCAGGGCTTAACTTTCTCTTCTTCAAAATTTCTTCGTCCTTTTTCACTAACTTAGCAGCTTCCCTATCAAGGACGCTGGCAACTCTTTTTCTTTTTTGCCCTTCGGCACCTTTATCCAGTCTCTCATAATCAGGATAATCGAAATTCAAGGCATCCATCACTCGGTTCAATCTTCGCTTCGAACGAGTGCCGAAGACCGCAGTCATTAACTGATCTTCCTTTTTAGAATAGTTGCCAAGGATCTCGTTGCACATAACTTCGATAGTATCCAACCATTCCTGGCAAGGTTCTTTGAAATGCTTCTTGAATTTATAATAGTAAGGTAGCTGAACAAGCTCTTTCTTCTTCTTCTCCCCTTTTAGCTTTGGCATGTCCCATTCCTTCAAAGTTGGAAATACTCTGAAGGCTAAGAATTCTTGCACCAGATCCCTAGTGCCAATATGCTCCGCAATAACCCGAAATTCGCCAACTGCAATTTGGCATGGACTATCTGGATTCATGTCACACTGGGGCCTAGTCTCTCCGAAGATTAAACTCAAAGGGCTTTGAACCAGCTTCTCCTTCTTCTCATCTACTTTGACATAAAACCATTCGGTCTTCCAGCCAGCTGGCCATTTGGTACGATAGCTGATGACTGGATACTTCGCGTCTTTGCGGTAAGCAAAATTATAACAGCCAAAGTTATCATGCAGACCATCTTCTCTAGCTTTGGTCTAATAATGGAGCTCGTGTGCCCGGCAAAATCCTTCGGCAAGCGGTTCTGTCTCATGGCTTCGGAGAGCCCAAATGTAGATACTAAGCGTAACGATGGCATTAGGAGTTAGCTGGTGGAGATAAATCCCGAACCTCTCTAAAACATCTGCGATCATATCATGTAAAGGAAATCTCAATCCTGCTTTGAAGAAGCTTTTAAAAACCACCACTTCATCTTTTTCTGGCTTCGGGGTAATTTCCTCCCCGCCGAAGCGAATCAGCTTCTTTTTGGCTTCACTGAAATAACCTAGCTTCAGCAACTTAGGCACATCACCTTCAGTAATACTAGACTTCCCAAATTCCAGGTGGCTTGGCTTAGATGGCGTAGCACCGTACTCGTCTTCATATTCATCTTCTCCAGCATCGACCTGTTCAGTTTCGGTAGCAGGTGCAATTTTGTCGGAAGCTTCCTCCGACACTACCAGCCCTAACCGCTTCATCACTTCAGAAATCGGAGCGGCCTCAGCAGCTTCGTCCTTATCTCCCTCGCGATCAACCCTGGGAGTAGAGCGTACTCTTGCCATTTGATGATAAATTCCTTACAATTTTGTGCGAAGTTGTTGACTTTTTTGATTCTCTCGAAGCTCTTCCTCTTGTGACGAAGCAGAACCAAAAGCGGTGCTTCGTTTGAGCCCGATGAACAAGCTTCGGCTATGTTTAATTTTTCGGCAGCAAAACAGTGCAATAGCAATGAATGCTATGGTAACTTTACACCTACCCATCTGTTTATATAGTACCTCAGGTGGGAGGGTGAATCGACAAGTCTTCTGCACTGGACGAACAGTCGCCCGCACCCACTGAGTAGTGGACCACAAAGCCCGAGAAGGTGAATCGCCAGGACGCGTGTACCGCTGCGTGGTGGAATCCTTTCGCGCTTGGAGAATTTATATCGTTTCTCAGCAACGAGCCTAGGTAGGTGTTTTTTTGGACCTCCGGCTTCCCGAAGCCAAAGAGATTTTTCACGGATCAAGCTCGTTACGATAAACGATCTAGCACCGCGAAGGGGCTACTGTTGGGGGCATGCTTCATCGCCGAAGGTCCTCCTAAAAGCAACGTCGAAGCTACCACTCATGAAGCTTTGACATTATGGAATGTCTCAAGACGAAGGGTGAAACCGACTTAAAGATGAAATGACTGTTTAGTCCATAAGGGTCTATGTCATAGTTGTAATCTTTTGTAAAGGACATGATTGTAATATTTCATAGGTTGCGCCCTATGCCTATAAATAGATGAACAGTACCCCTGTACTGTTCACGCTGACTTATTATCTTGCTTTTGTGTCATGCTTGTACTTTTACCTTCTTTCGAGCCGAAGGTACATTTGTAATCTGAACTCATTTCTATTTTTCCATAGTAATAAAATAGAAATGAGTTGATATATAATTGTTTATTTTATCTTTTACATTTCATATGATTCTTTCTTTATTATTATATGTTGCATCGATGAAGGTATGTCCTTCATAACCTTCATCCGGAGATCATTATATCCTAAGGGAAATAATGCCTCGAAGGACGAAGGGCTTTAACATTTAACGTTTTTGTGTTGTCTTGTTCTTAACTCATAGCATTTGAGAACAAGTCCCCAACACTAAGGTTTCTAAAGCCGATGGTGGTGACCCCCTGGGTGAGGTACCTTAGACAAGAATACGTCCCCATGTTAACATGGGCTGCCAACACCACCGCTCCCCCTCTTGCCCATATTTCAGGTAAGGTTGCCAGGCACTAAGCATATAAAGCTAATTACCAAAGCCAGAGCCATGATAGCACTCGTGGTTGCACTGTTTTCCTGGGTGGTCACTCCATGTTCCAATTAATATGCAATAATCTTGTTTAACCATCGGGTTGACAACAATAGTGTAAACTTACCATTTTGGAACATTAATATCATAAGCGGGAGTGACTGCATAAAGTTAAGTTGTAGCAATAGCATAGCTACGAATGTAAAGTATAATTCCCAGGTTTGATCAAGGAATAAGGTTGGAAAGGTTATCTAAATAGGTAACCCGTCAAATTATGCATATATGTCCAAAAGAATAAATTTTATTAAATGTATTGTTTGGGATCAAATAGAGTATGCAGAGGGAGAAGTCCACTTGCCTTGCTTATTGAAAACTTGAGGTTCTTCCACATATAGGAATAGATCTTGATTCTTAACTACTAGATCAACCACTGAATATCACACAAACAAACAAGAAGAACAAACACCACTTAATAACATACAACATTCAACATACGTAAAGCTAAAAGAAAGCCTAACGAAAAGAGCGTTCGCTTTTCAAAAACATTACACACAAGGGTTATAATAAAAAGGTATTCTTTTAAAAAATGTGTGATCTATACTTCATAAAACAAGGCATGAGCTTAAAAATATCTTAATTAAAATATACAAGTATTAGGTTCACCAAATTAATCTTTTATGAAACGTCATACGTGATATGTCTAAGATTAAGGGTTTATAAGGTGATAAAACACGTAATAACAATATTAAACATTTTTAACCTTTTAGAAAATATATAGGTTATATATCTAAGGTTAATGAGTTATGAAACACATTATTAGACATTATTTTTATAAAAAAGCTCATAAATAGATTAAACAACTTTTTATGTGAAAAGATTATAATTATATTATTAATCACCTATTTAAGACAAGTTAGGTTATGGGTCTTAAGTGGATTTTCATGCAAAAGGATAATAAACAAACAACTATCTTTTAATTTTATTAAAACACATAGCCTATATTATTATATTCGAAGTCAATATATAAAGTAACCTTTTAAGTTATAAAAGAACTTAAACTCTTATTACTTTATTTTATTCCTTTAGAAAAAGCTAAGTGATTCGCACATATAATGTGCACTAATTTCTATGAAATCATTAATCATGTTATAAATCTAGTTAAGGACAAATTGACTATCAGTTTGATTAATAAATTATGATAAAGGATAATTAATCTATTAATTATCTTTAATTCTATTGTACGAATAAATGATCTAATTCAGTAGAAAGGAAATTTGTATAAACTATCATTTTAGTTTATAAAAGCAATGACCGATGTTATCTTTTTATTAAGAAAACATAAATAATCTATTAATTATATCTAGTTTTAATTTAGGGACATATGACCTAAATCATTTGAAATGAATACTATATTCATTGGTATATTATTAAATATTGTTTTAGTTATGACGGTGTGAGCACTTATTTAAGCCATTATATCATTATTAGAAAAGTTATATGACATATTATTATTTAGTACGGTTATACTTAAACATCTATAACGAACCTTGTTAAATATAATATCTATTAAAAAGGTCATTTTAAACTAGAAACAATTTATCTAATTCTTTAGTAAGAAACCTATGTTTACCAACATAACTATCAATTTCTTTATTAGAAAAGTATGAGTGCTTAGTTAAGTCATTTTAACATTAGTATACACTCTACTCTTTCAGTTTTCTCCTTTTCTTTTCTAAATAGAATTTATGTATAACTAAAAAATGTTTATTTAATTCCTCTAACATTAATATACTAAGAATTAATTGTAAATTACTAAATGGGACTTTTAATAACCTATTCATGGTTATTATGACATAAATAAGCATTTTACTATTCTAAGTAATTAGGTGCTATACTTATGAATACATTTATTATGAACAGTAAAATCTATATATTTTTCATTTGACCGAAAATACGTGGCTTAATATCTATTTCAATTTCTTATATCACTAAGATCACTAAGATTACACTTGTCACAATACTAACCAATTATCGCTCCACACATTAAAGCGAAATCAAATCCGTAAACGTATTCTAGTATGAAAATCACTAAGTTAGTGAATAGTGACTGTGCTCAAAAAATCATACGCATTTTTTTAAAGTATTGTCGCGGGTTCGATTTTGGTTACACGTGTATATCGAATCTCTAAAATCGTACACGTGAATCGCCAAATCGCATCATCTCAATATTACAACAATAATTCATAATAAATTCGACACATGATTTAGACAATAAATTAACGGGTTGGGGTTGTCTTCAACCTTGGGTTTGCTCATGCGCAGGAACGAATGTCGACGAGGGGGAGTGGTTTGGTGGGTAAGGAACGGGCGCGAGGTCCGGTTGGTGTGCTGTGCGATCGCGTCGACGACGGACGGCGTAACTCCGTGATGCGTTTGGATGGCATGGTGTCGGGGAGTCCACGGGGTCTGACGATGTCGATGAGTGAGCGCAGCAACTGTGAGTAGTAACGGCGCAGCGAACAGGGCTCTGGGAGACCAGTAAGCTACACCGACGACGGTGAGATGAGCTTCGTCGGTGTGATGGCGGCGAGCAGTGGCACAGAGAGCTTGGTGTGGCTTGGCTGGGCACGACGAGAGCAGGGGAAAGCTTCGGCCATGGCTTTATAGAGAGAGGGAGGGGAGAGGGAGAGACGGGGAGAGAAACGACGGTCTTCAAAGCCATGGCTTCAAGGCCATTGATGGCGTGTATCAATGGAGGGAGTAACGGACGTATTGAACTCCATAACACAGAGAGAACGGACGGTCGCGCGAGGTCTTCGTCGGGGCGTCAGTCCTTGGCTCGGGTCGCCTAGCGGCGTCGGGTGGGGCTGGCGCGTGCTCCTGCTCGGCGCAGGGTCGGGCTGCACGGGGTCCTGCGTGAGACTCGGCCGTGGGCGCGGCGGCTGCTCCGCTTGAGGCGCGCTGGCGCGGGAGCAGCTGCAGGCGCGGTCGGGTCGTGGCGCTGGTGCGCGCGGGCGTTCCTGGCTTCCTGGCGGCGCGCACGGAAGGGAAGCAAGAGAAGAGAGAGATGGCCGGGTGGGAGAGAGAAGCAGAGAGGGAGAAGGAGTGCAGGGGGCGGTGGCGGCTAGGGGAGGAAGAAGGCAGGGCGCGGCGGTGGCTGGTAGATGGGCCTAATGGGCTTTTAGGGTTAGGTTAGGTCTTTTTTTCTAGTTTCAAAATACAAATTTAAATAACCCTAAAATTTATAATAATTAAACCAAAATTATTTATAAATAAAATAGTTATTTTTGGAACTAATAATTATATTATTAATTTATTAGGATTTTCATTTAACAAGAAATGCTATTCAATGACCAAAATCAATCATGAGCATCCAAAAATCAGTCCAAAGGCAAATAAATGACAACCACTTAAAATAAAATTCATTACCCTAATTACCATTATAGACTAACATTATTAATATACATATTTTCTAAAAACCTTATTTTAGCAATTCATTATTGTTTTGTAAAATGAGATTTTCTTCACAAGATCAAATCCATAGATTGGATTTGCAAATCAATTCAAACAAAATATATGCTTCGGCATGAGTGCAACAAACACTTGGTAAAATTTTATCTATTCAAAAATTGTTCAAATTATTTATATTACATTTTACTATTAGAAATCATAAGTATTTTTCCTTTCTATTGAAAAATAATAATATAAACTAAGTTATCTTCAATTGATGGATTTAGGGTGTTACACAGAGGGTGCCTCTGACGAAGGTGCACATGCTTCCGAAGCTAAACAGGCTGACATTGAAGAGGGTAATGCTGATGAAGAAGAGATAGATTATAACACCGTCATGCCATCCAAACCCAGCCACTTGGACTTTGGAAAGTCTACTGTCTTTGCGGCTGATATTCTCATGATGTTAAAGCTAGGCTACTTCGGGGAAGCCGAGAAGAAGCTAATTCGTTTTGGCGGGGAAGAAACCACTCCGAAGCCGGAAAATGATGAGGTGGTAGTTTTCAGAAGTTTCTTCAAAGCAGGATTGAGGTTTCCTTTGCATGAAATGATTGGGGATGTTTTGGAAGATTTCGAAATTTATCTTCATTAGCTGACTCCTAACGCCATCGTTAGGCTCAGCGTCTTTATCTGGGCTCTTCGAAGCCAAGGAGTGGAGTCGCTTGCCAAAGCTTTCTGCCGGGTGCACGAGCTTCATTATCAGATGAAGGCTAGAGAAGATGGGCTTCACGAGAATTTCGGCTGTTACAACTTTGCTTATCGCAAAGATATGAAGACTCTGGTGGTCAGCTATCGCACCAAATGGCCAACCGGTTGGAAGAATGAGTGGTTTTATGTTAAGGTTGATGAGAAGAAGGAGAAGATAGTTCAGAGCCCACTACTAAGCAAAACCTTGAGGATGCAACAAGACCTCGAGGAGAAGAAAAATGAAGCTATAATTGAGGGCTTCGAGAGCAAAATTAAAGATCATGAATCTGCTCTAGAAAAGAAAGACTTTATGCTTCAAACGATGGAGGGTTCACTGGCAGAAGCCCAAGCCGAGATTGCTAGATTGAACAGTTAACTCTCCACAAAGTCAAAAAGCTTCGAACAGGAGAAGAAAAACTTCGATGCGAAGCTTGAAGCTGAAGTTGCAAAGAGTTCGAAGTTGCAAAAGTCATTGAAGGAACTTCAAGATAAATGTCTGGACTTCGGTAACCGCTGCATGCAATGATTGAAGCAAGTCTTCAACTCAGTTGGAGCCAGTTCTGAAAAGTTTAAACCTTCCGCTAAAAACCTGCCAGGCATCTTCGATCATATTGAAGGCGAAGTTGATGCTCTTGATGAAGTCATAACTGGGCATGGTGACTTCTGCGCTCTGCTAGCTTCTCGTGGCACAACTGTTGCTTTTATGAAGGCTGGTTGCATGCACGGGAATATTGTAAACAGGCTGAACTTCAGCTTATCACCAGCGGACTGAATGACATTCCCGGCCTGGCCCGAAGCATTGGGAACAGATTCGTAACTCAAATTTGTGCGAAGGGTGGACGAAGCTTGGCTGGTGACGAAGCTCGAAGTCACCTCAAACCGGTAATAAACTCATACCTTGTGCTTACCTTTTACTTGAAACTTGAATTTACCTTATAACGCTTTGTTATGTACAGGATGACGAAGCCGAAGAGCAATGATCCGAAGCTTGGTGGATGATCCGAAGCTTAGCGGATGATGCTGAAGCCGAAGACATTGCTCTGAAAAAACTTTAGAGAAACTTTTGAATTATTCTTGTAAAGAATATTGTAATTTAAGAATCAGATAATACTCTGTAAATTTGTCCATATCTTGTAATATATTTTTACCTTTCCGTCCATGTATGAATTGCTTTGATGTGGACGAAACTTGTATTTTTTGAGCCGAAGGCGAAAAACACCTTCCCTTCTTTTCGTACACAACGAAGCATAAATTTGCCTCTTTTCCTTTTACTGAAGCCTTATCATCAAAGACGAAGCAACTGTCTGTATTTGTATGATATGATGCTAATGATTCTATGTATGTCTAAATGAATGTATATGAATGCAATGAATGATGTGATGTATTATGCAAATGAATGTCCAGACACATGCTTACGAAGCCACATCAAAACTCTTCATTCCCTTAGGAATAGCTGAAATCTCTTTGCCGTTTATTTTTCGGCTGCACCGCTTATTTTTCGGTGTAAGTTCTGCATCCCCTTAGGAACGTCTTTTGAACTTCTTCGCCTTCTATTTCGGTGGTATCACTGTTGACTTTTCGATGTAAGTTCTGCATTCCCTTAGGAACATCTTTTGAACTTCTTTGCCTTCTATTTCGGCGGTATTTGGCTCTGCATTCCCTTAGGAACGACTTTTGAGCAGAAAACTTAAGCTGAGCTCCCTTAGGAACGACTTTTTGTAGCTTCGTCGTGCTCTGCATCCCCTTAGGGATGGCTTTTCGAGCTTCTCCCTGTTTTTTTCCTGCACTCGATGGTGCATAGTCAGATTTTACATTTTACATATTTTGGGGGATTTTGCTCTCGTAGAGCTGGATAAGAAAGGAAAAATTACAAACTATGGCCCATTAAAAACCTTTCTCCCCCTTTGGAAAGGAAAAGGGTGCCATAGGAAAAATGAAAAAAGATTACATCAAGTTACACATAATATCGTCGAAGCTCATCCGCATTCCAAGATCTAGGAATGTCGTTGCCATCTATATCCTTCAATCTGTAAGAACCGTGTCTTGACGAAGATACCACCAGAAAGGGTCATTCCCACTTCAGCTGTAGCTTGCCTACTATGTCTAGATTGGCCACTCTCTAAAGTACCAGATACCCTGGCTTAATGTTTTTCAGTCGAACTTTTCTGTCACGCCATTTTATTGTTTCGGCTTGATATTTATTGATATTCTCCATAGCCTAAAGTCTGGTCCCTTCTATAGCATCTTTTGCCACAGAATAATCAGCTTCGTCTTCGGCCGAAGCTACTGTTCTAATTGACCCTGCCTTGGCTTCTTCTGGGGTTATAGCTTCGTCACCGAATAATAACTTGAACAGTGTAAAACCTGTTGACCTTGATATAGTTGTATTGTGGCTCCACACAACTTTAATCAACTCATCTGGCCACTTTCCTCTGGGTTGATTGAAGATTAACTTCATTATTCCTGTCATTATAATACCATTTGCTCTTTCAACAAGTCCATTTGACTCTGGATGTCTGACTGACGTAAAATGAATCTTCATGCCAATTTGATCGCAAAATTCCTTGAAAGCTTCAGCATCAAACTGTGTTCCATTGTCCACAGTTATGGCCTTCGGTACGCCGAAGCGACAAACAATGTTTTGCCAGAAGAATTTTTGGACTGTGACCGAAGTTATTGTGGCTAAAGGCTTCTCTTCAATCCACTTGGAAAAATATTCTACGGCCACCACAACATATCTTAAATTGCCCTGTGCTGGTGGAAGTGGTCCTAACAAGTCCAGGCCCCATCTTTGTAATGGCCATGTTGGTTGTATTAACTGAGTTAATGACGAAGGTTGTTTTTGGTCCCTTGCACATTTTTGACAATTTTCACACTTTTGGACCAGATCTGCTGCATCCGAAGCTGTCTTCGGCCAGTAAAATCCCTGTCTAAAAACCTTTCCCAGCAAAGGCCTAGACCCAATATGAGATCCACACAATCCTGCATGTATCTCCTTCATTAGTTCTATACCTTCGGTTCTGGATAAACACTTGAGAAGGGGGGAGCAAACTCCATGCTTGTATAATCCCCCTTCTATTATGATATACAGTCTTGTTCTTGCTTCCATTCTTTTATTATAAACTTCGTCGTCCGACAGGCAGTTACCCTAAAGGAAAGATATGATTTCAGTCCTCCAATCTTCACTATGTACTAGATAAATGGCGAGCACTGCTCTCTCCATGAGTTCAACCGAAGGTGCCTTTATTGTTTCAAAAAATACTTCCGAAGGTAGAGGGAGCCCCTAAGCCGCCGATTTGGCTAACAGATCTGCATGCTCATTTTCGCCTCTTGGAATGTTCTTGACATAGAAACCTTCGAAGGAAGCCTCCAACCTTCGGACTGTATCCAAATATTTTTCAAGTTTTGGATCTCTTGCCTTGCTAGTTTTATCTATATGGCCAGTGTTGGGGGCTTGTTCTCAAATGCTAAGAGTTAAGAACAAGGCAACACAGAAAATGTTAAGTGTTAAAGTCCTTCGTCCTCCACCACATTATATCCTTTCGGGATATAAAGAATTTCGGACGAAGGTTACGAAGGGCGTACCTTCGTAAACATAATAACGAGGGACGAAGTACTCATATAAATCATGAGGTATAAAATAAACATTTAAATGCTGTCATAGAATCATTTCCATTTTTACTAACATGAACGAATATAAATGATTTCAAATTACAAATGTACCTTCGGTCCTGAGGAAGGCGGGAATACAAGTGTGATGCGAAGGCAAATGACAGGTTCGCGTGAACAGTACAGAGGTACTGTTCATCTATTTATAGGCACAGGTCACAGCCTGTGACAAATTACAATTATGCCCCTTACAAAAGTTTACAACATTGACCCAGACCTCTATGGATAAAAAGGTCATTCTATCTCTATGTCGGTTTGTAACGCCGAAGCTCCATGAAAAGGAACCTTCGGCCATCTCCTGGAGACGACTTCAGCCGAAGCTGCTTCTTCGTGTAAGACCTTCGGCGCACCGAAGCACGGCCCCAACAGTAGCCCCTTTCGCGGTGCTAGATCGTTTTTCGTAACGAGCTTGACCCGTGAAAAAAGCCTCTTCAGCTTCGGGAAGCCGAAGGTCCAAAAAACACCTTCCCTGAGCTCGTTGCGGAGAAACGATCCGGCTTCCGAGCGCGTGCCAGGCCCACCTTGCAGAGTTACTGTTTGATCTTTGCGGTCCACTGCACAGCGAGTACAAGTGACTGCCCGCTTGGTGTAAAAATCCTGCCGCTTCGCCTTCTTACCTGCAGCACTATATAAACAGACTGGTAGGTGTGAAGTTACCACAGCATTCATTGCTATTTGCACTGTTTTGCTGCCAAAATTTTTAACTATAGCCGAAGCTTGATTCTCAAAATCGAACGAAGGTCCGTCTCGACGTCTGCTTCGTCAGAAAGAAAGGCTTCGGGAGAGAAGAAAAAAGAAAAAAGTATCTAACTTCCCCAAACTCAGAATCAAATGGCTAGAGTGCGCTCTACTGCCAGAGTTGCACGTGAAGGAGACGAAGCCGAAGGTTCGAATACTGTGCCCATCTCCGAAGCGATGCAGCGTTCCGGACTAGTGACTGCGGAAGAAATGCCTGCTGCTGAAGCAAACCCGACAACTGCCGAAGGAGAAGAAGAAAACATTGAAGGGACTGATCCCGAAGATGACTACCGTATTGCCATGCCCAGCAAGCCCAGTCACCTGGATTTTGGGAAATCAACTGTTTCAAAGGGTGATCTTTTGAAGATGGTGAAAGCAGGTTATTTCAATGAAAATCAGAAGAAGCTACTTCGCTTCGGGGGAGAAGAAACCACCCCGAGGCCAGAGAAGGACGAGATTGTCATCTTCAAGAGCTTTTTAAAGGCTGGGCTGAGATTCCCTCTTCACGAGATTATTGCGGAGATACTGAAGAGGTTTGGTATCTACCTTCACCAGTTAACTCCTAACGCTATCGTTAGGCTTAGCGTTTATATTTGGGCCCTCCGAAGCCAAGCAGTAGAGCCATTTGCCGACAGTTTCTGCCGAGTTCATGAGTTACATTATCAAACAAAGGCCAGAAAAGATGGGTTACATGAGAACTTCGGCTGCTACAATTTTGCCTACCGGAAAACCGCAAAGTTTCCTATGATCAGCTACCGAAGCAAATGGCCGGCAGGCTGGAAATCGGAATGGTTCTATGTCAAGGTTGATGACGACAAGGAGAAGCTTGTGCAAAGTCCACTCGAGCTGATCTTCGGAGAAACCCGACCCCGCTGCAACATGACACCAGAGGGTCAAACACAACAGGCAATGGATGAATTCGGAATTATTGCAGAACATATCAGTACCAGGGATCTGGTTCAGGAATTCTTGGCATTCAGAGTCTTCCCTACTCTGAAAGAATGGGAAATGCCAAAGTTGAAGGGGGAGAAGAAGGAGGGGGAACTTGTCCGGCTTCCATATCACTTCAAATTCAAGCAATACTTTAAGAAACCCTGCCAAGAGTGGCTGGACACAGTCGAGGTGATGTGTAATGAAATTCTGGGGAATTATTCCAAAAAAGAAGATCAACTAATGACAGCAGCCTTCGGCACCCGTCCGAAGCGAAGGCTGAACCGAGTGCTTGATGCCCTGGGCTTCGAGTATCCTGACTATGAGCAGTTGAGCAAGGGTGCTGAGGGCCAAAAAAGAAAAAGAGTGGTCGAAACTCTGAACAGGGATGAAGAAAGACCAGCAAAAGAGAAGAAAATTCCCAAGAAAAGAAAAATATCAACTCTGAAGCGAAAATTATCTGAAGAAGAGGGGACCCCCACACCACCTTCTACCAGTGACGTGGAGGAAATTTTAAAGGTAATGACTGAACCTGTGCCCACGAAGCTAAGTCCACTAGGGCCTCAACTGACGAAGCTTTTTCGAAAGGTGGAAGAGCCGGAACAAACGAAGATAACCAAGCCAAAGCGGCAAAGAATTATTGCAGTGACCGAAGTTATCGATAAGACGCCGCCAAGAGCGTCAATTCAGAAAACGGCAGCTGCTGAAGACACAACAAACGTCGAAGTCGCACCTTCGGAGGTCGCGGCTACCGAAGCCGCTACAGCCGAAGATGTGAACTTAGAAACTACTATTGAGGACATCGACAAAATTTTGGAAGACATGGCTACAGAAGAAGCTGCCACTACTGTTGAAAAAACCATGGCCACAGTGCCTGAGAAAGGGAAAGAAATAGCCGAAGACACTTCGGACGACGAAGCCTACACATTTCAAAATTTAATTGGGCAAAAACTGTCGAAGGCCGAAATGGAAGAACTTAAGGACTATGCCAAATCTTGCGGCTACAAGCCAGGAGCTCTTCTATTTGGAGGCATTGATGACGAAAAATTGGGCTGCATTCGAGACCAAACTGGAGCTAAGGTCATCGGTACTTTGTCAAAAAGTATCGGTTTTCTGAAGCTGGAGACAGATATCAGCCGCTACCGACGACAACATATCGTCGGCAGCTTATTTTATTCCAATTTCAAGGTAAACAACCCTTTCTCTGGTTTTTATTGCCTTTAATAATGAAAATGTTACCAACGAAAACTGTTTCTGTACAGAGCATGCTACTGAGCAAGGCTCTGAAGATGCAGCAAGATTTGGAGGACAAAAAACACGAAGCTATAATTCATAATTTAGAGAGCAAGATAAAAGAACAATCAGCTATCATTGAGAAGAAAGACTTCGAGCTCCAATCAACCGAAGGCTTGCTGGCAGAGACTGAGGCTAAGGTATCAGAATTGAATTCGAAGCTCATCGGTCAATCAAAACAATTTGAACAGGAGAAGCTAGAGCTAAATTCGAAACTTGAAGCCGAAGTCCGGGCCAGCTCAGACTTGAAGAAATCATTAACAAGCCTTCAAGACAAATGCTTGAAATTTAGCAATAATTGTATTGAACGATTAAAAAAGATATTTTACTCTGTTGGAGCCAGCAGCGGGAAGTTTAACCCTTCAGCGGAAAATTTACCCCAAGCCTTCGATCATATTGAAGCTGAAATCGAAGAACTTGACGAAGTTATAGCCGGGCACGGTGACTTCTGTGCCTGGGTAGCTTCTCGGGGTACCGCTGCAGCTTTCCTGAAGGCCGGCTGCGAGCATGGAAAAATCGTCAACAGGCCCAACTTCACCCTGTCTCCATCAATCCTGGATGATATACCTGACCTCGCCCGAAGCATCTCAAATAGATTTATAAAAATGATATGGACAAAAGGCGGGCGGGAGAAGGCTGGAGACGAAGCTCGAAGTCATCTTGAACCAGTAAGAAATGATACTTCGTACTTACCTTCTCCTTTGAACTTGATTTTTACTCTCGATACCTTGATTTATGTAGGATGACGAAGGTGAAGATGATGCTTAAGATATGTCGCCGAAGCCGTCGCCGAAGCTGAAGCTCAATGAAGATCAGTAGAAGTATGCTATAGGAAAAAACTCAGGATATTTTTGTAACAACTTTTGTAAATACAATTAAACTGTTCTCAAGGAACGTTGTACATACCTTGTAATATATTCTTACCCTTCTACTGAGGCGCTTTGATGTGGACGAAATCAGTTTTTTGAGCCGAAGGCGAAAAAACACCTTCCCTTCTTTTCGTACACAACGAAGCATAGAAGACCACTTCTTTTTGCCGAAGCTTTTTCTTTTTCATATCGAATCATAAAAAACCACTGCTCCTTTTTGCCGAAGCTTTTTCTTTTACATAACGAATCATAAAAAACCACTGCTCCTTTTTGCCGAAGCTTTTTCTTTTACATAACGAATCATAAAAAACCACTTCTTCTTTTTGCCGAAGCAACCATTTTGGTACACAAATGCTATGAATGAATGCTTATGCATGCAAATTCCATGATGTAATGTAATGTGCGAATGAATGTCCGAAACATATGTCCGAAGCCACACTCAGCCATTATTTCTTTAGAACCAACCACACATCAGCTCTGCATTCCCTTAGGAACGAATTTGGAGCTTCTTCGCCTTTTACTTAGGCGGTATAAGCTCTGCATTCCCTTAGGAACGTCTTTGGAGCTTCTTCGCCTTTTACTTAGGCGGAATCAGCGTTGACTTTTCGCTGTAAGCTCTGCATCCCCTTAGGGACGTCTTTGGAGCTTCTTCGCCTTTTACTTAGGCGGAATCAGCGTTGACTTTTCGCTGTAAGCTCTGCATCCCCTTAGGGACGTCTTTGGAGCTTCTTCTCTTTTTTTTTCAGTTTCGGCACTCGATGGTGCGTTCTCAGCTTTTACATTTACATTCTTTGGGGGATTTTGCTCTTATAAATCTAAAAAGGAAATTACAGATGATGGCCCCATTAAAAACCTTTCTCCCCCTTTAGAAAGGAAAAGGGTGCCATGAAAAAGAAAAGAAAAAAAAACATAAAAAGTTACATCAAGTTATACATAAAATCGCCGAAGCTCATCCGCATTCCAAGATCTTGGAATTTCGTTGCCATCCATGTCCTTCAATCTGTACGATCCAGGCCTTGACGAAGATACTACTAAGAAAGGCCCTTCCCATTTCAATTGTAACTTGCCCACTGTGTCTGGGTTGGCTACTCTCCGAAGCACCAAGTGACCCGGCTCAATATTTTTTAAGCGGACCTTTCTATCTCGCCACCTGACTGTTTTAGCTTGAAATTTATTGATATTCTCCACGGCCTGAAGCCTGATCCCCTCTAAAGCATCTTTTTCCACAAGGCAAGCATCTTCGGGGCCTGATTCTGCCGAAGCTACTACCCTTATTGACCCAGCTTTAGCTTCTTCCGGAGTTATTGCCTCGTCACCGAATAATAATTTGAATGGGGTAAAGCCTGTAGACCTTGATGTTGTTGTATTGTGGCTCCACACCACTTTGGTCAACTGATCTGGCCACTTTCCCCTTGGTTGATTGAAGATTAACTTCATTATTCCTGTCATTATGATGCCGTTGGCCCTTTCAACAAGCCCATTCGACTCCGGATGCCTGACTGATGCAAAATGGATCTTCGTTCCAATTTGATCACAGAAATTTCTGAAAGCTTCGGAGTCGAACTGCGTTCCGTTATCTACAGTGATGGCCTTCGGTACCCCAAAGCGACAGACAATATTCTGCCAGAAAAACTTTTGGACAGTGGCCGAAGTTATTGTGGCTAATGGCTTCGCCTCAATCCACTTGGAAAAATACTCCACAGCTACTATAACATATCTTAGATTCCCTTGGGCCGGTGGTAATGGACCCAACAAGTCAAGGCCCCACCTTTGCAATGGCCAGATGCGTTGTATCAGCTGTGTCAAAGACGAAGGTTGCTTTTGATCTCTTGCACATTTCTGACAACCTTCGCACTTTTGAACCAACTCCGCTGCATCCGAAGCTGCCTTCGGCCAATAAAATCCTTGGCGGAAAACTTTTCCAAGTAACGGCCTAGATCCGATGTGGGATCCACACAGGCCTGCATGTATTTCTTTCATTAACTCTATACCTTCGGTTCTAGACAAGCACTTGAGCAGCGGGGCACAAACTCCATGCTTGTATAACTCCCCTTCTATCATGACATACGGACGAGCTCTTGCCTCTATCCTTTTATTATAAGCTTCGTCATCTGATAGGAAGTTACCCTGAAGGTAAGAGATTATTTCAGTTCTCCAATCTTCGCTGTAAACAGGAGAAATGTTGAGGACTGCTCTTTCAAGGAGCTCCACTGAAGGGGCCTTTATTGTTTTGAAGAAGACATCCGAAGGTAACGGCAGCCCCTGTGCTGCAGACTTGGCTAGTAAATCAGCATGCTCATTTTGTCCTCGAGGGATATTCTTGACAGAAAATCCTTCGAAGGAGGCCTCGATCCTTCGGACCGTGTCTAGGTATTTTTCAAGCTTTGGATCTTTGGCCTTGCAACTTTTGTCAATATGACCCGAAACAACCTGGGAATCAGTCTTAAGAATCGCCCTTCTGATTCCCATTGCCTTTAATTTCCGAAGGCCCAAGAGCAGGGCTTCGTACTCAGTAATATTATTTGTGCAGCTGAAGTCAAGTCTTGCTGCATAGCAAGTTTTAACCTTGGATGGTGAGACCAACACAGCAGCTGCACCTGCTCCGAAGGTTCCCCAAGAGCCATCACAAAACACTGTCCATACTTCGGCATCTTTATTTGCTTCTTCGTCCTGAGCCCCTGGTGTCCAGTCGGCAATGAAATCTGCCAATGCTTGAGACTGGATTGAGGATCTATGCACATAATCAATGTAAAATTCATTGAGCTCCGCAGCCCATTTTCCAATCCGTCCAGTAGCTTCTCTATTTCTCATGATATCCTTCAACGGCTGCGAAGAAGGAACAATAATGTTGTATGCCTGAAAATAATGCCGAAGCTTCCTGGATGCCATTAAAACGGCATACAATACCTTCTCCAGCTCTGTATAATTTTTCTTTGAGACACTAAGGACCTCAGATACAAAATATACTGGGACCTGCTTCTTGACTTGTCCATCAAACTTCTCCTGGACAAGTGCCGCACTTACTGCTGAGTGCGAAGCTGCCACATATAACAACAGAGGAGCCCCTGGCGTCGGTGGAGTTAATGTTGTTAGATCTATTAAGTATTGCTTCAGCTCTTCGAAGGCTTTTTGTTGACTTGGGCCCCATTGAAAGACTTCAGCTGACTTCAGCACCTCGAAGAATGGTAAGTTTCTTTCTGCTGATCTGGATATAAATCTGTTGAGAGATGCCAGCCTTCCTGTCAATCTTTGGGCCCCCTTTCTTGTGGTTGGTGGCTCCATTCGAAGTATAGCTTCGATTTTATTTGGATTAGCTTCGATTCCCTTTGTTGAAACCAAGCATCCAAGAAATTTACCCTTCTTCACTCTGAAGACACATTTTTCTGGATTCAGCTTCAGACCGGCTTGTCTGAAGCTGGCGAAGGTCTCCTGCAGATCAGCAATATGATTTTGCTGCTTCGTGCTTTTTACAATAATGTCATCAACATAGGTCAACACATTTCTGCCTATCTGAGACTGGAGAACCTTCGTAGTCATTCTGCTGAAACTTCCTCCAGCATTCTTGAGCCCCTCAGGCATTCGAAGATAGCAATATGTGCCACTTGGGGTTATGAAGCTAGTCTTCGGCTCATCCTCCTTCTTCATCCAAATTTGATGATAGCCTGAGTAGCAGTCTAGGAGACTCATGAGCTCTGAAGAAGCTGCTGCATCGACTAAAGAGTCTATCCTTGGCAGCGGGAATTCATCCTTCGGACAAGCCTTGTTGAGATCTGTGAAATCGATACACATTCTCCACTTGCCATTGGCCTTCTTCACCATAACAGTGTTAGCTAGCCACTCTGGATACTTCACTTCTCTGATAACTCCTGCACTGAGGAGTCTTTTTACTTCATTGCGAGCCCCTTCAGCCTTGTCATCAGACATTTTCCGAAGCCTCTGCTTTCGGGGTCTGAAGGATGGGTCAACATTGAGCGAATGTTCAATAACATCCCGATTTACTCCACAGAGATCATTAGCTGACCATGCAAAAACATCTTTGTTGTTGAATAAAAACCTTATCAAGGTTTTCTCCTGGTCTTCAGATAATTGCGAGCCCAGCAGCACCTTCTGTTCTGCTATGTCTTCACACAATAACATGGGCTTCGGCTGATCCGCTGAAGCTGCCTTCTCCCTCCTGAATTTGTACTGTTCACAAGCTTCAGCTCCATCTATGTTATGGATTGCCTTGGAGTCAGTCCAGCTTCCTTCGGCCCTTCTAGCAGCTTCCTGGCTTCCATGAATAGCAACAGGCCCTTGATCCGAAGGTATCTTCATGCAGAGATAAGCTGGGTGAAGAATTGCTTCGAAGGCATTAAGAGTACCACGGCCAATGATAGCATTGTAAGGATACTCCATGTCAACAATATCAAACACAATTTGCTCAGTCCTTGTGTTGTTAACAAATCCGAAGGTTACCGGCATGGTAATCTTCCCGAGTGCTACAATCTGCCGCCCTCCGAAGCCACAAAGAGGGTGCGTAGCATCATGAATCTTGTCTTCAGGCTCTTGCATTTGTCTGAAGGCTTTAGCAAATATAATGTCAGCTGCACTGCCTGTATCAACTAGGACATTGTGGACCAGAAATCCTTTGATCACGCAAGAGATAACCATGGCATCATTGTGAGGATAATCCTTAAGCTGAAGGTCTTCCTGAGAGAAAGTAATTGGAATGTGGGACCATTTTGACTTGATGAAGGGTCCCTGCACTCCAACATGCTGCACCCTTCTCTGAGCCTCCTTCTTCTGCTTCTTGTTAGCCGGTTCTGAGCAAGAACCGCCTGTTATCGGGAGCACCAGCTTCGAAGCCGAAGCAGCTCCAGCTTGATTGTTGAACGAAGCCATCAGCTCAGAAAAGTGGAAGTGAGTTCACCGGAGGTGGGCGCCAATGTTGGGGGCTTGTTCTCAAATGCTAAGAGTTAAGAACAAGGCAACACAGAAAATGTTAAGTGTTAAAGTCCTTCGTCCTCCACCACATTATATCCTTTCGGGATATAAAGAATTTCGGACGAAGGTTACGAAGGGCGTACCTTCGTAAACATAATAACGAGGGACGAAGTACTCATATAAATCATGAGGTATAAAATAAACATTTAAATGCTGTCATAGAATCATTTCCATTTTTACTAACATGAACGAATATAAATGATTTCAAATTACAAATGTACCTTCGGTCCTGAGGAAGGCGGGAATACAAGTGTGATGCGAAGGCAAATGACAGGTTCGCGTGAACAGTACAGAGGTACTGTTCATCTATTTATAGGCACAGGTCACAGCCTGTGACAAATTACAATTATGCCCCTTACAAAAGTTTACAACATTGACCCAGACCTCTATGGATAAAAAGGTCATTCTATCTCTATGTCGGTTTGTAACGCCGAAGCTCCATGAAAAGGAACCTTCGGCCATCTCCTGGAGACGACTTCAGCCGAAGCTGCTTCTTCGTGTAAGACCTTCGGCGCACCGAAGCACGGCCCCAACAGCCAGAAATGACTTGAGAATCAGTTTTAAGAATAAATCTTCTTATTCCCATTGCCCTTAACTTTCGAAGCCCCAACAGGAGTGCTTCGTATTCGGCAATATTATTTGTACAACTGAAGTCTAGCTTGGCTGCATAACATGTTCTGACTTTCGAAGGTGCTACTAGAACAGCAGCTGCTCCTGCGTCGAAGGCACCCCAAGAACCATCGCAAAACACTATCCAAGCTTCGGCATCTTTATTTATCTCTTCTTCCTGAGCCCCTGGCGTCCAGTCAGCGATGAAGTCTGCTAACGCCTGGGACTGAATTGAAGATCTATGCACATAATCAATGATGAATTCGTTAAGCTCTGCAGCCCATTTCCCAATCCTTCCAGTAGCTTCTCTGTTCCTCATGATGTCCTTTAGAGGTTGTGACGAAGGAACAATTATGTGGTATGCTTGAAAATAATGCCAAAGCTTTCTGGAGGCCATTAACACAGCATATAATACCTTCTCCAATTCTGTGTAATTTTCCTTTGATGGACTTAAAACTTCAGAGACAAAGTATACTGGAACTTGCTTTTTAGCTTGGTCATCTAGCTTCTCCTGCACCAGCGCTACACTCACTGCAGGATGCGAAGCTGCCACATATAAGAGCAATGGAGCCCCTGGCGCGGGTGGAGTTAATGTTGTAAAATCAATCAAATATTGTTTCAACTCTTCAAAAGCTTTTTGTTGTGTCGGGCCCCATTGAAAGACTTCAGCTGACTTCAGTATTTCAAAAAATGGCAGATTTCTTTCCGCTGATCTAGATATGAATCTGTTTAATGATGCTAATCTTCCTGCCAGCCGTTGAGCCCCTTTCTTCGTGCTTGGTGGCTCCATCCGAAGGATAACTTCGATCTTGCTTGGGTTAGCTTCAATTCCTTTCATTGATACCAGATAGCCAAGGAACTTGCCTTTCTTCACTCCAAAAACACATTTTTCTGGATTTAATTTTAGGCCAGCTTGCCTGAAATTGGCAAATGTTTCTTGCAAATCAGCAATATGATTTTCTTGCTTCGTGCTTTTCACTATGATATCATCAACATAGGTCATCACGTTTCTGCCTATCTGAGAATGAAGGACCTTGGTTGTCATTCTGCTGAAGCTTCCTCCAGCATTCTTGAGCCCCTCAGGCATCCGAAGATAGCAATATGTGCCACTGGGGGTTATGAAGCTAGTTTTTGGCTCATCTTCCTTTTTCATCCAAATTTGGTGGTAGCCAGAGTAACAATCTAGTAGACTCATGAGCTCTGAAGAAGCTGCTGCGTCTACTTGAGAATCTATTCTTGGCAATGGGAATTCATCCTACGGACAAGCCTTGTTAAGATCTGTAAAATCAATACACATTCTCCATTTGCCATTGGCCTTCTTCACCATAACAGTATTGGCTAACCATTCTGGGTATTTTACCTCTCTGATGACACCAGCACTGAGAAGTCTTTTCACTTCATTGCGAGCACCTTCGGCTTTATCATCAGACATTTTCCGAAGCCTTTGCTTTTTTGGCCTGAAGGATGGATCCACATTGAGTGAGTGTTCAATGACATCTCTATTGACACCACAGAGATCATTGGCTGACCAAGCAAAGACATATTTGTTGTTGAATAAAAATCTTATCAAAGTTTTCTCTTGTTCTTCAGATAGGTGAGACCCCAGCAATACCTTTTGCTCTACTATGTCTTCACATAGAAGCATAGGCTTCGGCTGATCCGCTGAAGCAGCCTTCTCTCTTTTGTATTTGTACTGTTCACATACTTCGGTTCCATCTATATTGTGAATTGCTTTTGAGTCTGTCCAATTTCCTTTGGCCTTTCTGGCAGCTTCTTGACTTCCATGAATAGCAATGGGCCCTTGTTCTGAAGGTATCTTCATGCATAGATATGCTGGATGAAGTATTGCTTCAAAGGCATTAAGTGTTCCATGACCAATGATTGCATTATAGGGGTACTCCATATCAACAATATCAAAGACAATCTGTTCAGTCCTTGTGTTATGAACAAAGCCGAAGGTAACCGACATTGTGATTTTGCTGAGTGCTACAATCTGCCTTCATCCAAAGCCACAAAGAGGGTGAGTAGCATCATGAATCTTGTCTTCTGGCTCTTGCATCTATCTGAAGGCCTTAGCAAATATGATATCCGCTGCACTGCCTGTATCAACTAGAACATTATGGACCAGAAATCCCTTGATGACACAAGATATGACCATAACATCATTATGAGGGTAATCTTTAAGCTGAAGATCATCCTAGGAGAAGGTGATTGGGATGTGGGACCATTTTGATTTGATGAAGGGTCCCTGCACCCTAACATGCTGCACCCTTCTCTGCGCTTCCTTCTTCTGCTTCTTGTTAGCCGGTTCCGAACTTGAACCACCTGTTACCGGAAGCACCAGCTTCGTAGCCAAAGGTACTTTAGCTTGGTTGTTGAACAAAGCCATCGGCTCAATAGTGGAAGTGAGTTCACCGGAGGTGGGCGCCAATGTTGGGGACTTGTTCTCAAGTGCTATGAATCAAGAACAAGGCAACACAAAATGTTAAAAGTTAATGCCTTTCGTCCTCCAAAGCATTATTTCCCATGGGATATAATGATCTTCAGACGAAGGCGATAAAGGACATACCTTCGTCATTACAGTTTATATCAATGTAAGAAGAAGCATATGAAATATGAAAGACAACATGAATAATCATGAATAATTATATGATGTTATTAATATATTTTTATTGTCAAGGATTAGATAAAAATGATATTGAATTACATTTATACCTTTGGCTTGGCAGAAAGCAAAGGTTCAAGCGTGATGCACGAGCGAGTACAAATCAGCGTGAACAGTATGGGGGTACTGTTCATCTATTTATAGACACAGGGCACAGCCTGTGTGAAATTACAATTGTACCCTGTATAATTGACTACTTTTATGACATAAATTATCATGGGTCAATCTGTCCTTTCATCTTTAAGTTGGTGTTACACCTTCGTCTCAAAGCGTGTTACTATGCCGAAGCTCCTTAGATGACAGTTTCGGCGCTGCTTCTGTGTTGATCTTCCGAAGGTGTTTCTTCTTACAGGACCTTCGGCGACGAAGCTGGCCCCCAACAATGTCAAACAAATCCTTTTTGATCTTTGAGCTTACAAGTTTCTATGATAAAAAGTAATTTGATTACCAAGCAACTACTAACTTTATGTATGCCAGACCTCTGAACTGAATGTTGGTTAAGTCTTTTGTGTGCATTGAGATATTAAGTTTATTCAATTTGTATGCCTATATTCTACTATACCTGATTACATGTTCATGTCATACATCTTAGGACCTGGCAATCTATTTTGACCTGTATTGCTCTTCTTGTTTATAGGCACATGATGATTTGGCAATTTTGAATTTTAGTGAGAATTGTACACCAGAATTTTTGATGCCTTACCTGGATGGAATCGTGAATAAATTACTTGTTCTTCTTCAGGTACGCAATTACTTGTGTCGAATTAGGTTTTAGGTTGCTTCAAATATATTTGTTATCATGGTTAGTAAACAATGCTAACTGCTCATGTTCATATTCTAGAATGGCAAGCAAATGGTGCATGGGGAGCATTGACAGCTCTAGCGTTAGTAGCAGATTCATCACAGGCGTTGTTCACTTGGGAGTTTTATGCATAGCGGACCTCTGTTGTTGTGCATCATGGCCTCATGGGGTTGTCGTATTGTTGTTGCGCTTTCTAACTTACTCATAATAACAACTTTATATATCATTTACATTGTTTTTTTGTTTGTCTATCTGATCATAAGTTTGTAGCAATAACTTTTTTGTTTGTCCATTTACGTGGGGCAGCAGGCTGCTGCGCTCTTGGGAGAGCAGCCCGTCTACCACACCATACATCGTTCCATTGGCTGCGGGGCCGCCATGCCCCCAGTGGCGCTGCCCGACAAGGAGGCTGGGTATTTGAGGCATTATCAGGGAAGCACCATGGCTCCCAATGAAGCAGGGGCTGCGACCAGCGCGCTGGACGTTGCTGGGGGGCCACCTGATGCTGGCGGCGGCTGTTGCCTGGGGGCAGCGGCAGAGCTCATGATCGTCGAGACCTTTGATACTAGATTGGTAGGAGCCGCGTTCCCTATGGTGACAATATGTTTCCGTTGCAACGCACGGGCATCCACGTAGTAGTATTTATAAGCGGTATTATCCTTCTAAATACTATTCTATCCTCTTTTTAATTATTTCTTTTATCCTTCTTTGTTCTAGTCCGCTACATTACATCATGGGTGCGAAGTTTCTATGTGATTATATTATGGCAATCCAAGATGATACGATACTAGAGTAAGTGCTCATTCTTTTATCTATTTTATGTATATCAACTACTTATATTTTTTATATAGACTTCTGTCATGCTACATTACAGGATGACATGGGTGCGAAGTTTCAACCCTTTTAAGATAGAAATATTTGTCAAAATCTGCAAAACATATTAATGATAAATCAAGATATGACTCTAAGATATTTTGACATGGTTGTTCGACTGCTTACCATTAAAGAGTCACATAGGTCGAAAGGAGAAATCATAAAGAACAGAAAGCATTATATGGACATGTGTTTCTAGGTATGTTTGTTTCCAATCAATAATATACTAATATATAGTATCTACATCTAATCCTCATGTGGACACGTATATATACTTATCTAGAGAATGGTTGGTTTTGGTAAACTTCCAAAGTACCATCATGACCCTACAATAGAAGAGTTAGCCAAAACACTCGATTGTTGGCCATCAATGAGTTATTATATCACAGGTTGTAGATATGTAAGTATGTGCTCATTTCGAATGTATTTATAAAGGGTACTTCTTTGCAATCCTAATGACTGATATTTTGCAGGTTCTTATGCCATGGAATTTTAACGGATGTCACGCTTGAAAGGGAAATGACCTCAACATTTCTTGTGATCGATTTTGGTGTTTGACGTCCATCACAAACCATATGGACTAACTAGTTTGCATAGTTGCTATTTTTCTCAGGTGCATAAAGTTCAACATAAACATATAAATAAAAAGACTAGATGGAATTCTACAAAGTTTCGAGCATACAAGTATTGGTGCAGCCAGTGGCGCACCGGACACTGTCCGGTGCCCAGACCGAAGCACCTCGCGAATTGGCCGCTTTCAGGTTTTCTCAGAGTCCATCAACTATAATTCATCAGACTGTCCGGTGAGACAATGGAGCAAAGGTCAACTTCACTAACGGCCGACTACAGTACAGTCTGACCATCAGAAGTCAGAGCCAATATGCAATGTCAGAACACACCGGACTGTCTGGTGTGCCATTGGACTATCCGGTACCGCAAGAGGACAAATGACTTCAACGGTCAACAGCTCCAAACCCCAACGGTCGGCTGACGTGCCATGCACCGGACAGTGAACAGTGCATTGTTCGGTGCACCACCAGACTGTCTGGTGTGCTCATCTACAACAAAGTCAGCCAACGGCTAGGAAGTGGTTGGAGGCTATAAATATCCCCCAACCACCTCCATTCAAAGCCATCCAAGCTTCTCACTCTTATCATTCAATACAAGAGCAAAGAATACACTCCAAAGACACAAACATTGCATTCAATCCTCTCCAAGCTCCAAAATCAAATCGAGTACTTAGTGACTTGAGAGAGGGTGTTTTGTGTTTATTTTGTTGCTCTTGTTGCTTGGATTGCTTCCTTATTCTCACTCTAAACTTCTCAAGTGTTTTGTAAAGCAAGCGAGAGACACATACTTGTGTGGTGATCCTTGCGGTGTCTTAGTGACCCGTGTGATTAAGAAGAAGCACACGACCGGTCTAAGTGACCGATTGAGAGAGGGAAAGAGTTGTAATAGACCCGACCTTTATGTCATCCTCAATGGGGAGTAGGTTCTTTGGAACCGAACCTCGGGAAACAAATCGTCGTGTTCACTTGTGTTGATCTTCACTACTCGATTTGTTTCTCTCCTCTCTCTTCCCTTGCACATATTGTTTTGAGTTTTGTCGGAGAGGAAATTCTCCGGTCGGGTGGCGGAATGCACCCGCCCTAAATCCTAAGATGAGGAGGGGCCTAAGCGTTTTGCCTGTCTGCTAGATGGTCAAAGAACACGGGTGAACACGAGGATTTAGAGTGGTTCAGGCCGCCGGAGCGTAAAACCCTACTCCACTCTGTGTAGTATTGCTGATGCTCGAGAGCTTGGAGAACTTCCCGATGGTCTAAGTTGGCTTGAGAGCTTAAGTTCGGTCTGCCTTGTAACGTCGTGTGCCTTCCCTTTTATAGCCCAAGGGAGGCACATACAAGGGTGCTGAGCCCCGACATGTGGGCCCAGGAACATAATGGATAGAATATCTAGAGCAACTAAATGCAGGTGACGTCTGTGCAATCTCTAGGCCCATGTTGTCCGCAGCACGCGCAGCGTTGACATGCGGTGGCAGCTCCCTTGGTAACGTACGAGTAATGATGGGTGTAGTGCACGCGGTAGTATGGCGTGCAGTCTGCCAGTGGAACGGACAGGCATGCCGCCTGTGGGATGGATAGGTCGTTGCCTGTCAGCGGAATGGACAGGTCCCATTTAATGCAGAGGCGGCACATCGCCTGCCAGTGGAATGGACAGGCACACCGTCTGTGGAATGGTCAGGTCTCATTAAATGCTGAGGCGGCATATCGCCTGTCAGCGGGATGGACAGGTGGCGCGCCTTATCCACAATAAATGCAGGGACCGCGTAACCCAGAGGCCTTACGTTAGGCTCCATCCGTCGGCTTACGTCATGTGCGGTAGGCCACGTGGCAGCATCGGGTCTTCGCCTGGGCGGGGAGCAGTAGCGCATGCGGACAGGTCCGCACCAGACTGGGTCTGGACACGTGTCGACTCCGGACCCCCACCTGGGTCCTATTCAGGGCTCGGGTATGTTTTGTCCTAGGACCTTGGGACCCCCCTGTGGGTGGCCCGGACCCCATACGGGGGTCTAGATCCCATTCCAGGGGTCCAGCTTGGACAAGTGGAGGTCCGAGACCAACCTCGGAGGTCCAGCCTATATATCTGGGGGTCCGGGACCAACCTTGGGGGTCTGGACTGTATATCTAGGGGTCTAGTGCTCTCCCGTGGGGGTCTAGACTCACTGTTGATGCTTTGGAGTATACCACCTTCTCTGGACACGTGGCGGCTTCGGACCCACCCATGTGGTGGAGTTGGGCACTGCTGTGGACCCAGAATAGCCGCCTGAGGTTGGGGCGAGCCGTGGCTTGGTCCCACACACAGCACTTCTACCACGCGACTAAGGGCTAGCCGCGTGGGTTCTTCGTCTTTGTACAGTAGCAGGGGGTACCCTAGTTTCAGGGTATCGACAGTTGTAACACCCCTGGTGTTACTGCTACTAAAACTTGAGCATGACATCATAAACATTGGCATTGCATATGTTTGACACACCTAGAGTGCATTCACTAGGTAAAAATTTCAAACAAGTTGTATTGTTTTGGTGTTTTGCAAATAGAACCCTGGAATAGGATACTTAACCCTAAATAGGGATTAAGGGGGGGTAAAACATGACCCAAATTGAGAAAACCCAAAAGCTTCAGTGGAATGGTCATAAAATGCTCCCAAGAATGAACTTGAATTACATTTGTACCCATGGGATACCAAAAACCCTAATTGGAACCCTGGAAAACCCTAAATCCAAACCCTAGGGGCCTATGTGCAAAAATAGTGCACATTTGGACTAAAGTGTGAAAACTACTATGTTAAATCATATTAAGTCATATGGTTCACAAAATTAGGGATTTGCAAGTGAAACCCTAAGTTTTGGGTTTATTTTCAAAAAGTACCACTTGACCTCTATATTGCCTAAGTCTGAAATCAGTGTTATGAGCACAACTTTGAGCCCTTGTAACTTTCAAATTCTAAGGTTTTTGCCCTAGGTCACCACATCAAAATTGTAGACCTATTAAAGGAGAACAACTTTGCTTAAAAGGTTAAGCATTGTTGTTATGAAAAATTGGGAGATAATTAAGCCCTAAGTTGGACTGTCAGGCTTCTTAAGATCTGAAATTGGATTACCAGTGGGTTTGAGTCAACTTTGGAGCTCTGTAGATTGAGAGATTTAAAGAATTTGCTCGGGATCATTATAACAAAGTTATAGAGCTATTATAGAGGAACAACTTTGCTGCAGAGCATTGGTTGTGTTGCCATAGAAATTTGGAAGAAATTTGGCTCTAAACCTTGGCTCTCAGACAACCTGAATGGAGCTCGCCATGGTACAGTACCAGAATCAGATCAGACCGCCAGCGCGATAACCTCGCCGCCGACGACCGATCTCCGCCGCGATTCGCGCCGCCGCCGTTGCAATTTACATTACCAGTGACCTGATAAGCCTGCCAGCTAAAAGCCCTTCGCCTGGGGATAACTCCGGTGACTCACCGTCGTACCCCCGTGCTTTGCGGCTTGAGTAGATAAGCTCGCCGGCGACAGCCGTCTTCCGATCTTGCGCCACGTGCTCTGGTGCCTCCGTCGCGTCGCCGTGACTCTCTATAGCCATCTAATCATTGCCGGTGAAGTTGCCACGACGGTAGACACGAGTTCATGCGCGCCAGTAACTCCCTGTCCCTCCGACCGCCGCGCGTCGTCGCCCAAATTCGCGGCCACCGCTTGTGGACTCTATAAATTGACCGTGCCCTTAGCTCCATCATGTAATCAAGCAGCTTCTGCACCTACTTGCACCCCAAACCCTCCACCAGTGAGCTCTAATTCCGGATTTCCCCCAATTTGGGTTTCCACCACCGTAAAACCAACTTCACCGCGGCCAGTACAACTCCGGTCAGTTCATCCTCCTCTCTTTCTCGTTTGAGTATTCTCATAACCCCATGATGCTTGCCGAACCATCGAATTGAACTAGGAGCCCACCAATCACCAGGAACACGTTCATCTGTCCGCAACACCCTCGGTCACCGCGGCCAGAGCGAATTGGATCACCAATTCTGAAATTAAGTTAGGGGAAGTGGTCGGGAATGGTTCAATCCTATGTCCGCTGCTCGGGAGCACCGGCCTTGGCCTCCTCCGGCCGGTCTACGCGCTCGCCGGAGCTCGGCCACGCTCGACGCCGTCGGGGACCTCACCTTCACTAGTAAGAATGTGATCATCAGTGACGATTTTCTAGTGACGCTGGTGACTTCAGTCACAGATTGATACATTTCTATGACCAAATTTACATCTTCGTCAACAATTACAAGTGACGAAGATTAGACTTGAATATTCATGACGATAATGAAAGGAACGTCATAGACACAAAGTTTGGACGCAACAAGTTCGTCACAGATTAGATTTGATATCGTCATCGCTAATTTGCCTTGATCGGCTGACGTAATGATGAAATAAATTGGTCACAGATGAGTTTTAGTAAAAAACGCCCCACGTGTACACACCACTTGACGTCGTGGGATCCTTGGCCTACATGGGCCGCAGTTTTTTGGGACATAGCGACGCGGCCCCGGCCCACCAACTGGAAGCGGTATTTATTTTTTTGGCAAAAAAAACTTGCGCCCGCGGAGCTTCGAACCAAGGACCTGTGCCTTTCTTCGAATCAGTGTTACCACCAAACTACTCGCTTGTTCTTGTAAATAAAGAAAGTATCGTTCTGTTAACAGGTGTTCCCATCTGTCGTTCTGTTAACAGGTTTTCCCAGCCGCCATTCTGCGATCTGCATGGCTGTTCGCCTGTTCTGATTCTGCCTTCTGCGATCTGCGCTTCTGCGATCGGCCCTCAGGTTATGGCCCACAACGACGCCGACGTCTGTCGTCCGCTTGATCGGCAACTGGGTAGCGTCGCAGCGAACGAGCGATCTTGTCGCCTGATCCATTGATCCAACTGTGTTGGAAGAACAACGTCGTCGTGAAAACAGCGAGGCAGAGAAGCTTCGGGCGCGGCAAAGCAGCGGCGTCGTGCGCAGAGCTACGACGGGCGTGGACAGAACAGCGACAGGGCGGGGAGAAAAGACAAGGTTTGATGTGTTGTGTTTTTGACAATAATGTTCCATGTGCATTTGAATTTTATTTCATATATGCATGTGTTTGATGTGGTTTTCAATTTTGTTCAATTTAATCATAGTTATGTAGTTAATGCAAGTTTTAATTTATTGTCAAAATAGATGGATAGAAGATGGGTTTATGGGAAACAATTCACACCTGCATATGTGAAAGGAGTTGAAGATTTCATGAATTTTGTTAGTGAAAGATACCCAGAAGACACACACATTCTTAGACACACACATACTTTTATAATTAGATATTTATTTATCCTATGTTAATTGGGTTAATCTATGTCTATTGGATTAATTTATTTAATATATAAATATAGTATTCTAACTTTATGGTTATACGATGTTTGACCATTAGTCTTGCAAACACACACATTTACCTTTTTGTTTAAGCAAAAGCGTATGGTGGTACGTGTCCGATGACTAACGATGTACGAGAGAATTTCTTCTGGTATATGTGAAACATGCTCTCCAATAATAAGACCATGCAAATCATGACATATATCGAAGTTTGCATGATACTGATGGTTGCAATATAGTGGTGAAACAGATAGATTATAAATAACAATATTTATATATGACCAGAATCACAAATTAATTATGAAACATTTTCTAATAACGGTATAACACATATTTTATATATAAGTTATCGTAGTATACTGGTATTATATTTTCCCGTTGCAACGCACGGGCATTCAGCTAGTATATATTTTAAAATATTAAATTTGTTGGACAATTCGTATCCATTTTCATCCCTGTAAACTACGACGCGCCTAAATTTATGCCGTGGCGGTTAGGGCAGTGACAAAAGGGGAAGCGAGACCGCCACCACATGCCTCCTGGCCTCCTACCTCGCGGCTGCCTCCTACTCGTCGTCCCCCATCTTCGCCGCCACTTGCCGGCGCTTTGTTCTACTCTTCGAAGCAGGCCCCGGGGCTTTCTTCTCCCCCGTACGTGCCGTCTCCGGCTACTCCGCCATGGCGGCTGGTTCGCCGGAGCAGCAGCAGCGGAGCGTTGTGCTCAAGGATACTGTGGAGCTCACGGAGACGGAGGAGCGCTTCTTTCGCCGCCTTCTCGAGGTTGTTCGCCACTTAAGTCTCGGCACGCAGCTCCGCGTCGCCGGCGGATGGGTCCGTGATAAGGTCAGCCTTTTCATTTTATTCTTTAGGATAACTTTCTCTTGCCCCGTTGGACGTGGACTCGTAGAGTATCAGAAAGAGGTAGATAAATTTCAAAATCGGCTGTAATTAGGGTTTAAGATTAATATATTTGGGTTTTAGCGTGTGATTGCCCCCTGTTGATACAAAGGGGATTTTCCATTGTTAATTTGTTATGTTGCATGTCACTGAATTGAGTCATGTAGGTTCTTTCTGAAGGTTTCGGTATAAAGCATTTTGTGATTTATTAGGTAAAATGGTGTTGTTTTTCTCCCCACTAGGCAAATAACGGACAAATGTAGCGTTTTATGCCTGCATATGGTTAGGAATGATTCATCCATTCAGTGGGATTTGACCAGGCTTGCTGTATTTTTGGTCTATTTATACGATGATAATTTTAAGTGGTTTCTCCATCCTATGTTTTTTTCAGGGTGGACATTCTTTGTTTTTTTGTGGCTTACAACTTTACATGCATGGGAAAAGCTATGTTTTTTACTGCATTTGGCTTGGAAAGTTTGGATGCAACAGTGCAGCACCATTTGGCATCATATTTTTGGGGCTTATTGTATAGAATGATTGTTGTCTAATTTTATGATTTGACTATTGCGTTGGCAGCTATTAGGGAAAGACTCCGCTGACATTGACATTGCCCTTGACAATATGACGGGCCAGAATTTCTGTGAGGAAGTAAATGAGTACTCAAAGTTGATAGGGGAGCAGCAGAAAGGAATCGGTGTCATCCAATGGTATGTGGTTTTTACTATGGTAATCCGAATGAGTATCTTATTACTGTTGCTACTTGTTCGTGGGGTTGGATGATCCTTTTAAGTAGTCTCTATTTGTTTCTATTCCCTGTCATAGGCTGTTTCTTCTTGTAAGTAATCAGGTGAGGTGTATGTTTTTCTGGGTTGACGTGCTGAGAGTTTTTCTACTATTTCTCCTCTCCCTTGTACAATTTATTCTCTCTTATTAATGAAATGATGTGCAGTTCTCCGACGTGTTCGAAAAAAAACTGTTGCTGCTTATACCATTTTGCACTTGTTTGGCTGAAAGCAAGCAAGTGAGCTGTTTGAATATCCATCAGCTTGGATAATGATTTTTATTATTTTTTTGCAGTAATCCTGATCAATCCAAGCACTTGGAAACTGCTAGGATGCTTATTCTCGACATCTATAAGTTTGCAAAGGTTCTTCGCATATTGAACCTATGATCTAATCTGACATGTTCATTCTCTTGTGGGAAATAAGTGAAAAGAACAAGCAGAACCGCAGTCAAGTCAAGTTTCATCAGGCTACGGGTTCTCACTGCTATGTGGCACACTTACATGCATATGTAAGTAACTATTACCTTGTACTACTACCTGCACTTTTGCACTCAACAACTTCTATTGCATTTGATCTGAGCAAACTTCGCTGTGATTGTTTATCCACGAAACAGAAGCAGAAGAGAAACCGAGAAGAACCCAACTTAGATCAGACTGAAGAACTAGATGCGGTGGACGCCTTCAAGACCTGTCATACCAGCTCCAAACGTGGCCTGAGTGAACCAGCAAGAGAAGCACTTGTAAGTTCATTTGTTTGCTTTATTTAGTGTAATTTTTATGAGATCATATGAGGGAGGCTGGCTGTGGGTCGATGGAACGAAGGGGAGTGAGATCGATGAGTGAGATCGCCTGTCCCATCCCAGGGGAGTTCAGATTTTTTGACTTCATATGATTCGTTCGTGCCAAGGGATTAGGGAGGCTACAATTTGTGAAAATGCAATTGCATCCAGTAGTGAATCGATCTGCCATCAAATTATTACCTCCATTTGTCTGCTAGATAAAGTTGTCCTTGGCTTTGGCCATCAAATTATTACCTCCATTTGTCTGCCATCAAATTTCTGAAATGAAAGTAAATATCATAGTCTATTTTTTGTAGGACCCGTGCACTAGAAATGTATAGCTTTTAGAGTCTTTGTTAAGCAAATCTGCTATAATTTGTAACTGTTTTCACATTATTTTTCATAGTCTATTTTTAGAGTCTTTCAAATGTATAACTTTTAATTTGCCATCAAATGTATAGCTTTGAAGCAAATCTGCTATAATTTGTAACTGCTATAATCTGCTATAATTTGCCATCAAATGTATAGCTTTAGAGTCTTTCATAGTCTATTTTTCATAGTCTTTGTTAATGCCTTGTAGGACCCGTGCACTAGAAATGAAAGTAACTGTTTTCACAGTTACTTTTAGCGACAAATCTGCTATAATTTGTCATCTCTACATGCCTCAAATTATTGCAATAACTAACAATTGGCATCTTGCTGTTGCTCATTAGCATTAACATGTAACTGTTTCTGTCCATGATATTTCAGTCTCATATGGAGGCTTTGAGGGCTGAACCTGTTGCTGAAGGTGAGATGCCAGCATCCAGTGTGCACCTTGTGTCCAAGGTGCTGTCCCAGAGCAGCTCACACCAATTCCTGAAGAGCGTCGGCATCAAAACATCGGCAACCTCCAAGGCATCATCATCAAATCAAAGTGAGCTTCGGGAACAACTTGCAGCTGAAGCGATGACTGCTGTTCAAGGTGAACTCGACCAGCTCAGGAAGAAATGTGAAGAAGCTGAGGAACAGCAGGCGAGGACACAAAGGGAGTTGGAGGAGTACAAGAAGATAACAGAGAAGAACAGCAAGGAGATGGAGGAGACCAATGTGCTCATCAAGAAGCTCTTGTCCTTGCATGGTAACTCTTCTTCGACATGAGGGCTGCTAGTCAGAGCTGCTGTTTTTGGCCTATTCTTTGACATGAGGGTACCCAAAAACTCTAGTTGCTCGTGGGTGTCAACTTTTTATTATATGCTGTTATGTTTGTGCAAACTCAACTAAAATGTGAAGTCAAGTGGTGATGCTGTGAACTGAGTTTAGTGTTGTCCACTTAGTTTGTATGCTCACTGGAATACTAGTTGTATTCATCTACGGAATATGGAATTGTGTGCTCATTCCTCTGTTCTAGTATCTTTTGCAATTTCCAATAAAATTATTCTCTGCACATCTGTGACCAAACTGGTGGCATATAATAAAACATATGCCACGTCAGCGCTGACGTCAGCTGCCACGGTACTAGCCACGTCAGCGTTGACGTCAGCTGCCACGTTAGCGCTGATGTCAGCTGCCACGTCACTAGCCACGTCAGCGCTGACGTCATACGCATCGGGACCTTCCAAACGGCTGTTAATGACCAAACCACGGCTCTATCTATGACGATACCGTACCGTCACAGAAACCAAACAATGTTAACAATGCCGTCAGGTTGCTCGGGCAGACAACGAATTATGACAGAAAAGTGCCTTCCTCTATGACCAAAATTGATCGTCATAGAATGAATTCACTTCCATGACAACGCGTATTTCGTCACAGAATGTATACACATCGATGACGAAAATGGGTAGTCCGTCACAACACAACAAATGTGACACGACCCCTATGACCAAATCGAATTCGTCACAAATCTTTATTTGTGACGATATATACAGATTCCGTGACGCAATACGAACGTCATCGATGATAAGATCTCTACTAGTGCTTGTGAAGGATTAGAACGTGGAGGGGTTTTCTGTAATACGTCGGTGACTCATTGAATAGTGCTTCGGTTTTGCTTCTGCTTATTCAAAAAGGCAAGGACCCCTGTGCAAAGTGGCACGGGCGCGGGCGCACTTCTGTCCACAGTTGGGCCGTCTGGGCTGAATGCAGCCCAGCACTGTTCAATCTTTTCACTTTTCTTTTTCTATCCAACTTTAGAAATATGTAGAAAATTGTAGAAAAATGTTAAAAATATCAAACCAATTTTGTTAGATTCCTTATTTTTCATAGTATTTAATAAAAATAGTTGTATGATTTTTAGGACAAATAGGGAATTTTGAGTCATTTAAAATAGCTTAAATCATTGGTTCTAGATTTTTAGAAAATAGATGATAATTCCAAAAATGCCCAAACTTTTTATATGAACTTTACACATTGTTTAGAAGCCTTGGGTGGAGTTTGGTTGGATTTGGACCTTGTTTGATAACTAGAACCCAAAACCCCCACCCCTACCCTTTGAATTCCTTTACTGACTCCGGAAACCCTTGTTTCCCGGAGAACCGTGAAGGAAAATTGTATTCAAGAACCTTAGATAATAAATTCTTATTATCTTTGCACTCTCATGAGCATTTCATGGCATACATTCTTATATACATCTATATATGGTTATCTTTAGAAAACGAAGAAGAAGTCGAAGTAACTGAAGAGAAGACATCACCACCACCTTCGGACTCTCAGGCAGGAAACTGTTTCTACCTTGATATCTCCGGGTCCGAGCCTGACTCACCTATCAACGAAGGCAAGCCCCGGTGCATTTGCCACCCTCCTTGATGTTTTTAAAATCTTTCTCACTTGATTAATGCATTAGGTGATAGGAGTTGAATGCTTAAACAATTCCTGCATTACCTTCCTTGAACTTGATTACCTTCCTTGAAACCCTGTTTTTACAGAAGGTTTTACTATGCTTAGTATTGCTCTAGCAAAACAAAAGGTTTTGTTTTAACAAAATTGATTGGCAAAGTGGGAAGGATATTTTTGAAAATAAAACTTGATGGTGGATCCATCATGGCCATGATGGATTCAACATCGGAAAATATGTACCTCTGTTAGGTACCAATTTTTGGGTTTAAATGATTAAGCTGAGACCAGGCGGGTGACTTGCACGAGAAGAGAGTCTCGTTGTAGTGTCTCCGTCTGAGTCGATTAAGGACCGTGTCGATGTAGGCTTGATGACCGAGGATCCTTTAACTGGTCACATGCCTTGTCATGGGTAAGCCTTGCCTCGGGCAGACTAAGGCCAGAATAAGATAACACGGAATGGACGTGGAGCGGTGGCGAGAGTAGTGTGTACCCTCCGTGGCAAGAGGTTGGACGGTGGTGTATCTGTGCTATCGGGTTACGTGAACCTGATCTAGTCTTAAGAACCCCGGTGGCGGGTTGACATATGCAAGGGTTAAGTGCTACATATGTCGTGTGATTGGAGATCCTCAGCTAAGTATAATCGATTTGGATCGCCGTACCTCCGCGGTTATGGAGACTTAGCCACTGACCTATACGTAGAACTCCAGTAAAGATGAAGGGCTTGTTAAGAAATTGGCTAGTGCAGGTTAAGTGATTGAACTAGGTTAGAAAGAACTCTAGTTACAGGTAATTTTACCTAACCTGAAAATAAAACTGGATTTTTAAGGATCCACTTTTAGTAAGCATTTATGCAAAACAGAGTCTTTGATAATTGAGAAACCTTACCTTGATTCCCTTACAACCAGCATACCCTTGAGAGTCTTTTCTTTAGTCGGGTAAGACTTGCTGAGTAATTCCATACTCAGGGTTTTATTCCCTATTGTTTTTAGGTGAGGAAGCAACAAATTTTTGTTGCTTTTGTACCAAGGTGGTGTCAAATGAAGAAAAGCAAGAATGAAGCTGTGGGAGGACCTAGTCCTCCATAAAAACTTTTATGTAAGAACTTATCGGGAGGAGTTTTTACCTCCCTTGGTATTGTAATAATAATACTCTGCACTCGTGTTTATATGCTGGTCTGTAATAGCTAACTTTATCTTACTTTCAAATAAATGTAAGTTATGTAATCGCTTCCGCATTTCTGTATCTCTGATGTTCTGTAATGTCTGCGTGACGGGTAAACGCTCTTGGGAAGGTAAGAAAAGCAGATACCGAACTTTTCAAGTAATTCAGGGGCATCTACAGGGTTGTCTGAGGTCTGTTGGACAAAGACAACTGTAGGTGGGCCTAATGACTTGGGAGGTTCCGTCACAGCTGGTATCGGAGCGAAGCCCTTCTCTACAGATATTATGAGGCATCTTCAAAAGGATTTTCTAAAGACTTATCTAGAAAAATTTCTTCCATTCTTACCCATTATATCTGAAGAATCTATATGAAAGACCAGATAGGAAGAGTGCAATGTATAGAAGGTATGGATCAACTGAGGTTGGTTCTGTAATTATAAATGCATCATGCTAAGAACTATACTAATAAAATTTCCCCCTTAGAGAAATGCCGCCGCACACGAGGAAAACCGCGCGCAAGTCAACTGGCCCAATTGGTGTACCCCGTCATCAACTCGCTCCCAGACATGAGGATAGTAGTAGTGGGAGTAACGATCCGATCGGGGATCTTGAAGCCCAAGTAAATCAGCTTCAAGCGGAACTTCAACGCAGGACTAACATATGGGTCGCGGATGGCGACAGAATAAATGAATTAAGAAGCCACATCCGCCGCCTGCAGGATCAGCTCACTGATCGAGATTTAGCGCTCGACTGGGCGGTTCAGTCTCGTTCGCTTGCCTGGGCTAAGGAGGCAAAGGCGCGAGCCCGAGTCGAAGAACTTAGCTCAGCTATTGATAATCTACAGGCATATTGCAATACCCTACATGAAGAAGTTCATGTACTGTATTCGCAATTGCACCCCAGCGTACCTACAAATCCTGTCGGGACAGAAGCCGGACCTTCTCACGAAGCGGGAGAAGCTTTTGGTGGCGAATTGGACCTTTTTAGGCCCCCTCCCTCCATGAAGTTGGTCGACGAATGGTCTCCTACGCCCGACAGTGAGGCTACTAAGAGTGATAGGAAGTAGGAATAGTATAGTTGTAGAATTAGTAGTGTTATTGTATAATGGGTACTGTACTCCTGTTGTAAAAATTCGAGTTTGTAACATTACTCTTTTTAGTAATGTAAATTGGATGGTGTTGGGGGCCTTCGGCTCCCGAAGGTCCTCAAAAACATAGTTTGACAATGTTTTCCGAGTGTAATATGTGAACAGGCACCTTCGGAGTCAGGTCGCGGATATACAAGAGCAGGGTTAAGACGAAGCTTGACTGGAATGAAAAACGATCATAACGAAGGATAAGACGGTCACGAAGCTATGTGCAGAAAAGCTTCGGCATAACGACAGAAAAGAGGAACCGACTTAAAGATGAAAAGCCAAATTGGACCTTGAAGAATTACTATAGAGTTATTGATAAATGTAAGGGACATCAATGTAATTTTGCAAGGGCTGCGTCCCGTGCCTATAAATAGGTGAACAGTACTCCCGTACTGTTCACGCTGACTTGGCATGCGCTTTTTCGCATCACGTCTGTACCTTTACTTTACATCAATCTGAAGGTACATTTGTAATTCGTTTTTATGAATTTAATAATAGAAATACATTGATGATAATACCGGTATTATTATTCGTGTATTATATATGATTGCTCTGTTTTACCATTTATCAACCTTACGTAGGTCTTTTCTTTTGTAACCTTCGTCCGAGATTCATTATATCCAAAGGGGTATACTGTTTTTAAGGACGAAGGAGTTTAACATTTAACACTTTTATGTTGTCTTATTCTTAATTCATAGCATTTGAGAACAAGCCCCCAACATTGGCGCCCACCTCCGGTGAACTCACTTCCACTTTTTGAGTTTTAAAAACCTTCGGCAAGCATCACCTTCGTCATGCCGCCGAAAAAAGCTTCAGCGACAGGGGCTGCCACTCTGCAGCCACTGGACCCCAATCAGGATGTCGTTTCTCTTAGGGAAGCCCAAAGCCAGAAGAGGAAGGCCACCAGTCCAACGCCTCCGGAAGACGACTTGGACCAAGAAATCCAAAAAATGGAGATGCTTCATCAACAGGTCCAACAGAAGAAGGAGAAGATGGCTCGTCTAGCTGATCTTCAAAAGCAGATAGATGAAGCCTCTGAAGAGCTTCGACACCTCGCTCAAGATGACCAGAATCAAAGGCCCCCGCGCAGAGAGCTTCATCAAGAGGGTTTCTACAACGAGGACGACTGGTATGAAGATTTTCATCATGGAAATTTTGCTTTTGATGATACTTCTCCCCTGTCAACAGAACTGCAGGCTACACCTTGGCCACAGTCTTATAAGCCACCTCAGCTCCCCATGTACGACGGTCATTCAGACCCAAAGCAATTCTTGATGAGCTATGAGGCAACTATATCTTCGTATGGTGGCAACACAGCGGTCATGGCAAAGTCCTTCGTCATGGCTGTCAGGAGCGTTGCACAAACCTGGTATTCCTCCCTTAGGCCAGGAACAATCACCTCATGGCAAAAGCTGAAGGATATGTTGATAACCAGCTTCCAAGGCTTTCAGACGAAGCCAGTCACTGCTCAAGCTTTATTCCAGTGCACCTAGGATCACGAAGAATACCTTCAGACATATGTCCGAAGGTTTCTACGTCTGAGGGCACAGACACCAACAGTGCCCAATGAAATTGTCATTGAGGCCATGATTAAGGGGCTTCGGCCAGGACCTTCAGCTCAGTACTTTGCTAGGAAGCCTCCTCAAACTTTGGAGAAGCTGCTCCAGAAGATGGACGAGTATATTCGAGCTGACAATGATTTTCGCCAAAGAAGGGAGGAAGCTCTCAGGTTTTCAGAAATGACCAGGGGCTTCGGAGGAAGGTTTTATCCGAGGCATGTCAGGTCAATTCACAATTCTACTCAAAATGATGACAAAGGGAGTCAGCAGCAAAGGCCACAGTGTTCCTCGCAAGCTTCGGGGCAACAGCAAGCTTCGGGGCAACAACAAAGCTCTTTTCGGCCGCCAGCGCCAAGAGGCAGAGGCGCCAGGGGCTTCGGGGGAAGATTTAGAGATCAACCAAGAAAAATTTACTGCTTATTCTGCGGTGAAGGCAAGGGCCATACCACCAGAATGTGTCATGTTACCATTCAAAAGCAAAAGGAGCTAGCAGAGGCTGCAGCACAACAGAGCCAGCCGAAGCAGGTTATGCATACTGCTTCGTACCATTCGCCTTACATTCCAGAATATGTAGGCAATCACCCTACAGCCTCTGTTGCTTCGGCAAGCCAACCCCAAGCTTCCTGGCAACAGCTTCCACCGCCACCACTAATACAACGAGCTCCGCAGCCAGAAGGGAGCCAACACTCTCACCCCTAGAGGGACTTCAGAGAAGAATCCGAAGCTCGCACAGTCAATAGCACTGTGCCAGAGTCGAAGCACATTTACTGATAAAATATCCTACCTCCACAGCAGCTTTTTGCACTTTCACGTTCAGTTTTACTTTCTTTGTAGTAAAGAACAATTATGGGAAGTTTAAGTGTTTTTTATCGTTTTTCAAATTCTTGTAACAGTTTAGCTTATTATCATAATAAAAATATATCTCCTCCATAGGCTTGAGTTGCCGAAGCACAAGAATTTATGGAGGCACGGAGAACCTTCGGATTATCGAAAACTTGTCCTAAGGAACGAGCCGTAACTTTTTCGAAGTAATAAAAAGTCGTTCCTAAGGGAGCGCAGTGTAAGTTTTCTGCTCGAAAGTCGTTCCAAAGGGAATGCAGAGCTTACAGCGAAAATAAACGCTGATTCCGCTGAAAGTAAAAGGCGAATAAGCTCCTAAGGGAGGCTTACAGCGAAAAATAAACGATGATTCCGCTGAAAGTAAAAGGCGAAGAAGCTCCTAAGGGAGGCTTACAGCGAAAAGTCAGCGCTGAGATAAAAAGATTGTGTGCTCTATTGCAGGGATATTTGTATTTTCAGCATAAATGTCATTTTGCACAACATAACATCATTACATCATTTTGCATAACATAAGCATCATCCATCATTTCGCATGTAGAACAGGAAGGGGACACAGCATTGATCTTCGAAGAATGTTTTGAAAAAGAGAAAATCGTGCCAAGGCACAAGATAAATTGAGAAGAAGTGTAGCTTCATTTGAGAGGCAACATAAGACCTTTTTATGGATTCAAAGAATGTTTTCACGAAGTTTGGAGATTCTTCATCAAAGAAGTATGGCAATTCTTGTGATACATAAAAGATTTTCTTTACGAAGCATGAAAAGAAGGGAAGGTGTTTTTTCGCCGAAGGCTCAAAAAGCGGTATGTATGAAAAAATTTCATGCATCGTAAAGAATTGAACCATAAATAGATTATATATTACATTCAAAGTTACAAAGTTTTACACATGTCATGTTCCAAGTATTTTTACAATAGCATTTAATCTTCCCTAAGAACTACTTCTGCAGCTTCGTTCAGTAGCTGATTGACAACTTCGTCCATGATGGCTTCGGCCATCTGTCTAATTTCGTCGTCCCCCTTCGGGGGAGGGTCCGCAGATGCCTCAGCGGGTTCTGAGGGAGGAGAGGACACGACTATATTACTATTACAAACTACGAATAAAGTTCAAAATCAAAAATTACAACAAAATAAAAATCACTAATTAATACCTATTTGCCCTTCGGGCCCTGTGCTTTTTTCAGCAGCTCTCGCTACCTCCCTAGCATCATGGATGCCTTTTTCGCTTCTCTGAATGATCTCTTGAGCCATTTCTCGGCCGCCATTGTCCCAAATGTCAGTGAAAAATTTTCCACCGACCTGGCTTGCTTCGGCTGAAGGGTCTTTGATATCTTCAGAGGATAAAGTAGCTTCAGACTGCGCCAAAGATTTCACATGCTCACACCCTTTCTTCTCTAAAATAGTAACAATTCCCCTAGCGCCCAAAAAAGCACAAATGTCCCCGCGACTATTCAAGATTTCGTCGAAGGCATCAGCTTCGTGACTAATCCATTCAATCGGGCCTTCTGGATTGCCCCTTGTGAAATTTTCTTCACTAGAGAACGCGCCAACGCTGGCGAAGCTGGATTTTATTTTCTTAACACACTCTATGGATTTATCATAGCACCTCTTCTTCGAAGCACGAAGCTCTTTAACATTTACTTCCAAATGATTTGCCCATTGATCACTTAATTCTCATTTTGTTTCTTCAAGAATGTGTTCTTCTTTAGCTCGGGCTAGTTGTTTCCGAAGATCTTCGATTTCGCGCTTCTGAGCTTCGGCTTGAGTTTTAGAGTTAGCTTCGTCTTCCTTCATTTTTTCCACCAACGTAAGTAGAATTTTGTCCTTCTCCAAGGCTTCGTTTCTTAGCCTGATAACCTCTGTTCGAAGGTTGTTAAGAGCAATGGTGTAGCTTTCATCTTCGGCATTCTTCTGTGCCCTTAAGGCATTGCTGAGTATTAAGCCCTATTCAAAAGAATGAATGAGTTAACATAAGAACAAAAGACTAATTCAAAATTCATAAACTTCAAAATTCACAATTTTTGTACCTTCAGACTATTGTATGCCAGGCTATCCGCAAGATCGTCCTTCGTCAAGGCGCAAAGGCCAGCTTCGAGTTTCGGGAACCCCATGCTTCTAGCCATCTCCCGGCAGACGGATAATTCTTTATTGTCTGGGAGACAGTATAGGAAGTCATCTTCGTTTGTCCCATTGAACACTACGGCCCCCCTCGGATACTTCAGTTCTCGGGCATAGTGATTGGCTTCAAAAATCTCTTCTTCGGATAGTTTCTTCCCCGAAGCATGTCGCACAATATAATCACGTATTTTGGAAGATGCTTCGGGGGCGGCAGTGTCGATTTCCTCAATCAAAATCGGCTCTGTTGTTTTTGTTTTTTCAGCTTCTAAACTTGCCTCTGACATTTTTTCGGCTTCCAAAGGTTGTATCTTGGTGGGCTCTAAAGGCCCAGCTTCAGTTTCAAATTGTTGCTTCGAAGTTTCAACAACAAAGGCTTCAGTAGGCACTTCAGAAGTTTCAACGGCTTTCTTTGGAGTTATGCTTGAAGATTTAATTGTCTCCAAAACATCCAACACATTAACCATCCTTTTTCTTTTCGGGGTCGCTGCTGGCCCCTTTTGGCTTTTAGCTGCCTCAACTTTTGATGAAGGACTTAAAATGTCTAATGTTTTTCCTTCAGTTCTCGGTTCTTCCGTTTTCTCTATTGCTGGTGCTTCGGCCATTTCTTCGAATTTTGGCGCTAGAGTTGGTTCTCTGGCTTCGGTGGCTGAAGAAGCCTCACCAATAAACTTAGGCACTGTGGCCGGCTCAATACAGCGTGGAGGGTGGGTGAGCACTTTTACCTTCTTCCTCTTCGGCGCTGGCTCCCTAGGAGCAGCCGAAGCAATTTCCTTTGCAGGAGAAGTATTTTTCCTTTTTTGGCCTAGCATTGGATAATAGTAGTCGGGGTAGATAAACCCAATTGCATCAAATACTCGGTTGAGTCTCTTCTTCTTTCGGCCTCCGAAAGCTGCTGATAATGCAGTATTTTCGGCCTTTGAGTATGCCCCAAGCAATTCATCACTTACATTCTCAATGCTTTTTAGCCAATCATCATCTGGTTCAACGAACTTATCTCCATACTTGAATGTATATTTCAGCCTGATTAGCCCACCCTCGTCAGTTTCTTTAACGGTCTCCTTCGGCATTTCCCAGTTATCTGCAAGTGGCCACACTCTGAAGGCAATGTGCTCTTGCATTAAATCCCTGGTCCCAATAAAAGAGCAGACTACGCCAAAGGCTCTCTGACATTCTTCAGCTGCTTCGTCCATTTCTACCTTTGGTTTCCAGAGTCCGAAGCGCTGCCAGATAGGGCGCATGATGATATCTTTAATATCTTCTCGAGCCTTCAAATCGTTCTTCACATAGAACCATTCCTTCATCCATTCCCCGGGCCATCTCTTCCGAAAAGTTGGCACGGGACAGCTTGACCCAGAGCGGGCACCGAAGCTATAACAACCAAAATTATTATGATATTGCTCCTTACCCCAGGGCTTCGTCTCATATACTAGCTCGTGTATATTGCAAAAGCTTTTTGCACTTGGCTCCAGGCCCTGGCTCCTCACGGCCCAGACGAAGACTCCCAATCTTATCACTGCTTCAGGGGTAAGTTGATGAAGGTAAACCTGATATATTTTCAGAACTTCTACCACAAATCTGCATAGAGGGAATCGTAGCCCAGCTTTAAAAAAGCTTCGGAAGATCACGACTTCATTATCTTCGGGAGTCGGTGTAGTTTTCTCTCCATCATCTGCCCTCACGATGGATATATCTCGGAAATATCTCCCCCTCATATTTTCAAGGTGACTCTGCTTTATAGTTGATTTTCCGAAATTTGAGTGACTAGGCCGCCACGGGCGATCTTCGGAATCCTCCCCACCACTATCCACATCATAACTATCACTGTCGCCAGTATCTTCAGATAAACCCTCCAAAGTCTCCCTGACAATCTTCTCCGTATTGGTCTTCGACATTGATTCAAGAAAACCCAGGTGCATTTCCTCAGAAATACTTAGCTTCGAAGCACCAGCAACTTTCTTATCCTCAGACATCTTCGCGAATGCTGGCAAACCAGACTTGAAACCGAAGCTTAAAAATTTAAAACCGAGCAAATGTTGTCGCGTGCAGGCTGAAAAGCTAGATGAGTAAAAAGCAGATGGCAAAAGAGCGTGCCAAATAAACTCGTGGTGAGCTCGTATTTATACACCCAGTGTGTCGAAAACTGGAGGGCCCCGCTCGTCAATGACTGTTGCTATTCTAGCAAAAGGAAGGTGTTTTTTCGGACCTTCGGCATAAAGCCTTCGTCCATATCGCAATATGAATTTATCATTACAGTAAATTAATATTGCGAGGGGCTACTGTTGGGGGCCTTCGGCTCCCGAAGGTCCTCAAAAACATAGTTTGACAATGTTTTCCGAGTGTAATATGTGAACAGGCACCTTCGGAGTCAGGTCGCGGATATACAAGAGCAGGGTTAAGACGAAGCTTGACTGGAATGAAAAACGATCATAACGAAGGATAAGACGGTCACGAAGCTATGTGCAGAAAAGCTTCGGCATAACGACAGAAAAGAGGAACTGACTTAAAGATGAAAAGCCAAATTGGACCTTGAAGAATTACTATAGAGTTATTGATAAATGTAAGGGGCATCAATGTAATTTTGCAAGGGCTGCGTCCCGTGCCTATAAATAGGTGAACAGTACTCCCGTACTGTTCACGCTGACTTGGCATGCGCTTTTTCGCATCACGTCTGTACCTTTACTTTACATCAATCTGAAGGTACATTTGTAATTCGTTTTTATGAATTTAAAAATAGAAATACATTGATGATAATACCGGTATTATTATTCGTGTATTATATATGATTGCTCTGTTTTACCATTTATCAACCTTACGTAGGTCTTTTCTTTTGTAACCTTCGTCCGAGATTCATTATATCCAAAGGGGTATACTGTTTTTAAGGATGAAGGAGTTTAACATTTAACACTTTTATGTTGTCTTGTTCTTAATTCATAGCATTTGAGAACAAGCCCCCAACAGATGGTTTTTCTTTGGCATATTATATTTGTTTCCAAATGTTTGTTGCCACAGATGCCGTCCAAGACCCGATCACAGGATGTAGCCAGAACCTCCAGTGGGAGGGAGTCCACCCCGAATCCACCTCCAGTCCCTCCCACACTTGCCGAGGCTATCGCCGCCTTGGTAAATGCGACAGTGGATAATACACGTTTCCTACGGGAAATGGCGGGTCAGCAATTTCAACAACAAGGCGGACGGGGCTATCCGCAAGGGCCCCGTGAGACATCCTATTTAGACTTCTCCGAAACGCGTCCACCGCTGTTTGTCAAAGCCGAAGACCCTTTAGAGGCAGACGAATGCTTCGTGTCATCGAGCAAAAGTTTGGACTTCTGCGACGTTCTGAAACCCAAAAGCCCTTGTTCGCAGCCCAGCAACTGCGTGGCCCTACCGGCACTTGGTGGGGAAATTTTATGGCTGTTCAACCGACCAATCATCAGATAACATGGGAAGAATTTAAGTTGGCCTTCCGCGAACATTACATACCAGAAGGTGTACTTCACATGAAACAAGAAGAATTTATGAAGCTGAAGCAAGGAGGGGATACTGTTAATCAGTATCTCAATAAATTCAATCATTTGTCACAGTATGCAATCGATCAAGTTAACACTAATCTAAAGAAGAAGAATTGTTTCATGCGAGGACTGAATGATAGGATGCAAAGAAAAATGGCTACTTGCATTGACCTTACCTACGGAAAGGCTGTCAGCACAGCGTTAGCAGTCGAATCTAAATATGCAAGTTCTGGAAAGATCAAGGGGAGTGGAGGAAACATGCCTACTCAGGGCCCTGAGAAAAGGCAACGGTTTGTTATCCGGTCTGTTAATCATGGTCGTTCTTCAGCACGTCCACCCTCCTTCCCATTTAAACAACCAGTATTCATCCGTCCCAATACTGCTCCTACAACAACAAGTCAGCCGGGTGCCCCTGGCACTCGATTCCCTGCTCTTCCCAGTTCATCGACATGATGTTTTAATTGTGGAAAATCTGGGCATTTTATCAAGGATCTGGGAATTCATCTCAAGCCAAGGGAAATACTATGGGCAAAAATACAAAGAAGACAGGATGCATATACTATACGCAAGTGGCCACTACACCGGATGGTGAACTGGTCATGATGGGTACGTTCCTTGTGGCCAATCATCCCACAATTATTCTCTTTGATTCTGGTGCTTCGCATACGTTCATCAGCAAGAAATTTGTGGAGCAACATTGCATTTCATACCATGAATCAAAAGAGGGGTTTAAAATTCAGTCACCTGGGGGACAAATCTTTACTAGAGAAGTGGCCTATCAAGTGCCCGTAACATTGGCCGGACAGGACTTTCCTACTAATATGATAGTTTTGAAAGGCCAAGACATAGATGTGATTTTGGGCATGAATTGGTTGGCCAAACATAAAGCAACCCTCAACGCTGATCAGAGAACTATCAGGTTGAGTCATAATCAAGAAGAAATTCTCTTGTCTATCCCCATTCCAACCAAAATTACTGGCAGAGTTTATGAAGCCATTATACCGGAAGTTAAGGATATTCCGGTAGTATGCGAGTTCCCAGATGTCTTTCCAGAGGATTTGCCTGGATTGCCACCCGAGAGAGATGTAGAGTTTGTAATTGAATTGAAGCCCGGTATGGCTCCCATTTCTCGAAGATCGTACCGTATGCCTCCAAATGAGCTGGCGGAACTGAAGATTCAGTTACAAGATCTACTATCGAAAGGATTCATCCGACCAAGCTCGTCACCATGGGGTTGTCCAGCCATATTTGTCAAGAAGAAGGATCAAACTTTACGGATGTGTGTGGATTATCGACCCCTGAATGAGGTCACTATCAAGAACAAGTACCCTCTTCCATGAATTGACATTCTATTCGATCAATTGACTGGAGCGAGGGTATTCTCCAAGATTGATCTTAGATCGGGCTATCATCAGATCCGTATTCGGCCCGAGGATATACCAAAAACCGCATTCACTACGCGGTACGGATTATTTGAATACCTGGTAATGTCTTTGGGACTGACGAATGCTCCTGCCCACTTCACTTATCTTATGAACTCAGTATTCATGCCCGAGTTGGACAAATTTGTGGTGGTCTTCATAGATGATATTTTGATATATTCAAAGAATGAAGAGGAGCATGCTCAACATTTACGGGTCGTATTAACGCGCTTGAGAGAACATCAATTATATGCCAAGTTCAGTAAGTGCGCATTTTGGCTGGAAGAAATTAAATTTCTGGGACATGTTCTATCTGCCAGGGGGATTGCAGTAGATCCCAGCAGAGTCAAGGATATTTTGGAGTGGAAACCCCCAACCACTGTTCACCAAGTCCGAAGTTTCCTTGGACTGGCTGGTTATTACCATCGATTTATACTAGATTTTTCTAAACTTGTGAAGCCAATCACAAGTCTATTGAAGAATGATACTAAATTCAATTGGTCTTCAAACTGTAATGAAGCTTTTGAGAAATTGAAGACATTATTAACCATAGCTCCGGTATTGGCTCAACCGGATATTAACAAGCCATTTGATGTGTATTGTGACGCATCTGGCAGTGGTCTCGGCTGCGTATTAATGCAAGAAGGCCGAGTAATTGCGTATGCTTCAAGGCAGTTACACTGGCATGAGGAACATTATCCTACTCATGATCTGGAGCTAGCTGCAGTGGTTCATGCTCTAAAGATCTGGCGTCATTATCTGCTGGGTAATATCTGTCACATTTATACAGATCATAAAAGCTTGAAATACATCTTTACCTAGTCTGAACTCAATATGAGATAAAGAAGATGGCTCGAGCTAATCAAGGATTATGAATTGGAGATCCATTATCACCCGGGCAAAGCAAATGTAGTGGCAGATGCACTCAGTCGCAAGGCTTCCTACCATTGTCTAACTATGGGGACTTCTGACATTATGTTATGCCAGGAGATGGAGAATCTAAACCTGGGTATGATTCAACATGGGACTTCAAATCACTTGAAGCTGGAGTCAGTCATCTTACAAAGGATAATTGATGCATAGAAAAATGATGAGGGTATGAAACACATACGTGAAAAGATAAAGGCTGGAAAAGCCAATTGCTTCCAAGAAGATAATCAAGGTGTGGTATGGTTCAGTAACCGCATAGTGGTGCCGAAGAATGAAGAGCTCCGCCAGCAAATTTTAGATGAAGCACATCTTAGTCGCTATTCTATTCATCCCGGAAGCACTAAGATGTATCAAGATCTGAAACAACATTATTGGTGGACGAAGATGAAGATCGAGATTGCACGCTATGTGGCTAGATGTGACACTTGCAAGCGTGTCAAGGCCATACACCTAAAAGCTGCCGGTCCATTACAGTCTCTACCAATACCAACATGGAAATGGGAAGATATAAGTATGGACTTTATTGTGGGATTGCCCAGGACCGCAAAGGGGTATGACTCTATCTGGGTTATTGTTGATCGGCTCACGAAAATTGCTCACTTTTTGCCAGTTAAAACATATTACCCAGTTCTTACCTATGCGGAATTATACATTGCTCGCATTCTCAGTTTGCACGGTATTCCGAAGACTATAGTGTCGGATCGTGGACCTCAATTCGTATCCAAATTTTGGGAAGAACTTCATAAATCCCTGGGTACTAAATTGCTCCACAGTTCGGCCTATCATCCTCAAACGAGTGGACAAACTGAGAGGGTCAATCAAATACTGGAAGATATGCTGTGGGCATGTGTGCTGGAATTCCCACAGAAATGGGATGAATGTTTGCCGTTAGCGGAATTCTCATATAATAATAGCTATCAAGAAAGCATCAAGATGGCACCCTTCGAAGCTTTATATGGACGACGATGTCGTACTCCGCTAATTTGGTCTGAACCAGGTGAAAGGTACTTCTTCAGGCCTGACCTGGTAAAGGAAACTGAAGAGAAAGTTCAGAGAATAATACATAACTTGAAGAAAGCTCAAACACGTCAAAAGAGTTATGCAGACCAGCGACGACAACCCTTATACTTTCTAGTAGGAGATTATGTCTACTTGAAGGTTTCTCCAATGAAGGGCGTATCGCGTTTCGGGGTTAAAGGAAAGCTTGCACCTCGGTACATTGGTCCATTCCCTATACTTGAGCAATGTGGACCAGTAGCATACCGACTCCAATTACCCGAAACTTTGTCTGTTGTGCATAATGTGTTCCATGTGTCTCAACTGAAGAAGTGTCTTCGGGTTCCAGATCGGACTATCGAAGTGACAGATGTTGTCCTTAAGCCAGACTTGACATATTCTAAACATCCTATTCGAGTCTTGGATCAAAAGGACAGAATTACCCAGAGAAAAACTCTCAAGTTTTACAAGATACAGTGGAACCAACATTCCGAAGATGAGGCTACATGGGAAACTCAAGACTTTTTAGATAAGAATTTCCCAAGCTTTTTAGCCTCTTGTAATTTGTAAAGTATACAACATTGTTGTAATAAAGGAGTGAGCCCCAAACCCACCCTGCCTTATACCAAAAATAAGGAAATAAAAATGTGAAGCATTTCCTTTTCCATTACCTACCCTAGGACTTTTAATCTCGGGACGAGATTCTTTTATGGGGGGAAGGATGTAACATCCCTGGTGTTACTGCTACTAAAACTTGAGCATGACATCATAAACATTGGCATTGCATATGTTTGACACACATAGAGTGCATTCACTAGGTAAAAATTTCAAACAAGTTGTATTGTTTTGGTGTTTTGCAAATAGAACCCTGGAATAGGATACTTAACCCTAAATAGGGATTAAGGGGGGTAAAACATGACCCAAATTGAGAAAACCCAAAAGCTTAAGCGGAATGGTCATAAAATGCTCCCAAGAATGAACTTGAATAACATTTGTACCTCTGGGATACCAAAAACCCTAATTGGAACCCTGGAAAACCCTAAATCCAAACCCTAGGGGCCTATGTGCAAAAATAGTGCACATTTGGACTAAAGTGTGAAAACTACTATGTTAAAGCATATTAAGTCATATGGTTCACAAAATTAGGGATTTGCAAGTGAAACCCTAAGTTTTGGGTTTATTTGCAAAAAGTACCACTTGACCTCTATATTGCCTAAGTCTGAAATCAGTGTTATGAGCACAACTTTGAGCCCTTGTAACTTTCAAATTCTAAGGTTTTTGCCCTAGGTCACCACATCAAATTTGTAGACCTATTAAAGGAGAACAACTTTACTTAAAAGGTTAAGCATTGTTGTTATGAAAAATTGGGAGATAATTAAGCCCTAAGTTGGACTGTCAGGCTGCTTAAGATCTGAAATTGGATTACGAGTGGGTTTGAGTCAACTTTGGAGCTCTGTAGATTGAGAGATTCAAAGAATTTGCTCGGGATCATTATAACAAAGTTATAGAGCTATTATAGAGGAACAACTTTGCTGCAGAGCATTGGTTGTGTTGCCATAGAAATTTGGCCCTAAACCTTGGCTCTCAGACAAACTGAATGGAGCTCGCCATGGTACAGTACCAGAATCAGATCAGACCGCTAGCGCGATAACCTCGCCGCCAACGACCGATCTCCGCCGCGATTCGCGCCGCTGCCGTTGCAATTTACATTACCAGTGACCTGATAAGCCTGCCAGCTAAAAGCCCTTTGCCTGGGGATAACTCCGGTGACTCACCGTCCTACCCCGTGCTTTGCGGCTTGAGCAGATAAGCTCGCCGGCGACAGCTGTCTTCCGATCTTGTGCCACATGCTCTGGTGCCTCCGTCGCGTCGCCGTGACTCTCTATAGCCATCTAATCATCGCTGGTGAAGTCGCCATGACGGTAGACACGAGTTCACGCGCGCCAGTAACTCCCTGTCCCTCCGACCGCCGCGCGTCGTCGCCCAAATTCGCGGCCACCGCTCGCAGACTCTATAAATTGACCGCGCCCTCAGCTCCATCATGTAGTCAAGCAGCTTCTGCACCTACTTGCACCCCGAACCCTCCACCAGCGAGCTCTAATTCTGGATTTCCCCCAATTCGGGTTTCCACCACCGTAAAACCAACCTCACCGCGACCAGTACAACTCTGGTCAGTTCATCCTCCTCTCTTTCTCCTTTGAGTATTCTCATAACCCATGATGCTTGCCGAACCATCGAATTGAACTAGGAGCCCACCAATCACCGGGAACACGTTCATCTGTCCGCAACACCCTCGGTCACCGCGGCCAGAGCGAATTGGATCACCAATTCTGGAATTAAGTTAAGGGAAGTGGTCGGGAATGGTTCAATCCTATGTCCGCTGCTCGGGAGCACCGGCCTTGGCCTCCTCCGGCCGGTCTACGCGCTCGCCGGAGCTCGGCCACGCTCAACGCTGTCGGGGACCTCACCTTGTGAAGGATTAGAACGTGGAGGGGTTTTCTGTAATACGTCAGTGACTCATTGAATAGTGCTTCGGTTCTGCTTCTGCCTATTCAAAAAGGCAAGGACCCCTGTGCAAAGTGGCATGGGCGCGGGCGCGCTTCTGTCCACAGTTGGGCCGTCTGGGCTGAATGCAGCCCAGCACTAGTCAATCTTTTCACTTTTCTTTTTCTGTCCAACTTTAGAAATATGTAGAAAATTGTAGAAAAATGTTAAAAATGTCAAACCAATTTTGTTAGATTCCTTATTTTTCATAGTATTTAATAAAAATAGTTGTATGATTTTTAGGACAAATAGGGAATTTTGAGTCATTTAAAATAGCTTAAATCATTGGTTCTGGATTTTTAGAAAATAGATGATAATTCCAAAAATGCCCAAACTTTTTATATGAACTTTACACATTATTTAGAAGCCTTGGGTGGAGTTTGGTTGGATTTGGACCTTGTTTGATAACTAGAACCCAAAACCCCCACCCGTGCCCTTTGAATTCCTTTACTGACTCCGAAAACCCTAGTTTCCCGGAGAACCGTGAAGAAAAATTGTATTCAAGAACCTTAGATAATAAATTCTTATTATCTTTGCACTCTCATGAGCATTTCATGGCATACATTCTTATATACATCTATATATGGTTATCTTTAGAAAACGAAGAAGAAGTCGAAGTAACTGAAGAGAAGACATCACCACCACCTTCGGACTCTCAGGCAGGAAACTGTTTCTACCTTGATATCTGCGGGTCCGAGCCTGACTCACCTATCAACGAAGGCAAGCCCCGGTACATTTGCCACCCTCCTTGATGTTTTTAAAATCTTTCTCACTTGATTAATGCATTAGGTCATAGGAGTTGAATGCTTAAACAATTCCTGCATTACCTTCCTTGAACATGATTACCTTCCTTGAAACCCTGTTTTTACAAAAGGTTTTACTATGCTTAGTATTTCTCTAGCAAAACAAAAGGTTTTGTTTTACAAAAATTGATTGGCAAAGTGGGAAGGATATTTTTGAAAATAAAACTTGATGGTGGATCCATCATGGCCATGATGGATTCAACATCGGAAAAAATGTACCTCTGTCAGGTACCAATTTTTGGGTTTAAATGATTAAGCTGAGACCGAGCGGGTGACTTGCATGAGAAGAGAGTCTCGGTGTAGTGTCTCTGTCTGAGTCGATTAAGGACCGTGTCGATGTAGGCTTGATGATCGAGGACCCTTTAACTGGTCACATGCCTCGTCATGGGTAAGCCTTGCCTCGAGCAGACTAAGGCCGGAATAAGATAGCACGGAATGGGCGTGGAGCGGTGGCGAGAGTAGCGTGTACCCTCCGTGGCAAGAGGCTGGACGGTGGTGTATCTGTGCTCTCGGTTCACATGAACCTGATTTGGTTTTAAGAACCCTGGTGGCGGGTTGACATATGCAAGGGTTAAGTGCTACATATGTCGTGTGATTGGAGATCCTCAGCTGAATATAATCGATTCGGATCGCCGTACCTCCGCGGTTATGGAGACTTGGCCACTGACCTATACGTAGAACTCCAGTAAAGATGAAGGGCTTGTTAAGAAATTGGCTAGTGCAGGTTAAGTGATTGAACTAGGTTAGAAAGAACTCTAGTTACATGTAATTTTACCTAACCTGAAAATAAAACTGGATTTTTAAGGATCCACTTTTAGTAAGCATTTATGCAAAACAAAGTCTTTGATAATTGAGAAACCTTACCTTGACTCCCTTACAACCAGCATACCCTTGAGAGTCTTTTCTTTAGTCGGGTAAGACTTGCTGAGTAATTCCATACTCAGGGTTTTATTCCCTAATGTTTTTAGGTGAGGAAGCAACAAATTTTTGTTGCTTTTGTACCAAGGTGGTGTCAAATGAAGAAAAGCAAGAATGAAGCTGCGGGAGGACCTAGTCCTCCATAAAAACTTTTATGTAAGAACTTATCGGGAGGAGTTTTTACCTCCCTTGGTATTGTAATAATAATACTCTGCACTCGTGTTTATATGCTGGTCTGTAATAACTAACTTTATCTTACTTTCAAATAAATGTAAGTTATGTAATCGCTTCCGCATTTCTGTATCTCTGATGTTCTGTAATGTCTGCATGACGGGTAAAACGCTCTTGGGAAAGGTAAGAAAAGCAGATACCGAACTTTTCAAGTAATTCAGGGGCATCTACAGGATTGTCTGAGGTCCATTGGACAAAGACAACTGTAGGTGGGCCTAATGACTTGGGAGGTTCCGTCACAACAGTGGCCCCCGGGCCCACCTCAGGGGAGGATGCGAGCCTGCAGGTGGGGCCAAAACATGTACTTCGCGTCAACATGGCATGACTGGTGACTGGGGTGCCACCTCAGCACGCGCCGCATTAACTCAGCGCATCTGGTGAAACACACGCTGTCAGTCCACCCACGGCCACGTCAACTGCCACATCTGTCCCCACGGCTGACTGACCCACGGCCCCACTTCTGGCGGTTCCATTGGCCATGCGCGGGGCGCCTCATTGCCGCCGCCTTGGTTAATAAATATCTCTCCACAGCAGCCCCAAGGCGGCGCACGATCGTGCGCAGCGGTTCACTCCTCGTGCGGCGGTTCACCTTTTTCGCACTCGGAGACCGGCACACTAGCTACATGACTTGTGGGCCCGGGCCCCCTTATCAGAGACTGGGCCGCATGGGCACTGGGTGCGCGTCGGACAGGATTTCCTGGGGCGCGAGCGGGAGAGTCTTCCTTGAAAAGGGATTCACCCCGCGTGCAGCAGTTACGCTTTCGCATTCTCTCCAACTGCTGCGCCCTTTCGCCTCCGAGCCCTCTGCGCCCCTTTGCATTCGCGTTCTTCTGCTTTCCGCCGCTGTAGTCGCCATGGCCTCGCTAGTTCATCCTGAGCGTTTCCAGTCCGAGGGGGCACTCAACCTGGTGCGCAACCTGCTCGGATGGAGCGTGCCGGCGTTCGCCGGAAGGATTCGCGCCGGCGCCACTCCCCTCGGTGATCTCGCCGCCGGGGAGTTCATGCTCTTCGTCTCCTACCTCTCCTGCGGGTTGGTGCTGCCGATCTTGCCTTTCTTCCTACTGCTGCTGGAGGAGCTCGGCCTTCAGCTTCAGCACCTCACGCCCCACTCCATCCTCCTGGCAGCCATTTTCGCCCACCTGTGCGAGATGTTCGTGGGGTGGCGCCCTGTACCTCCCTCTTCCGCCATTTCTTCGTGCTGGTGAAGTCCGGGAAGGACAAGGACCATCTTGGCGCCTACTACTTCCAAACAAGGCTGGATTCGGTCAGCGCCTACATCTCCTCCCTCGGTGGCGCGAGGTGGGAAAACTGGCGCGCTGACTGGGTGATCGTCAGCACCGAGGCCAACGACCGCCTCGCGCTGTCGAGCGACGGGCCAAGGCTTGACCGAAAGCAATGGAGGGCCAAGCCGTTGCTGGCACCGGAGTTCGAGCCCGTACTAGACACGATCAAGACCCTAGCAACCGGTGGCCTGACGTCGATGCACGTGGTCGGTGACTTCCTGAAGCGCAGGATCGTGCCGCTGCAGAGGAGGGCACGTCTGTGTTGCTGGTTCACCGGCTCGAACGACATCGGCCGGATCCAGCGCGGGCCAGGCACCAACCTGTCCTGGGAGGAACTGGAACTCCTGGTGAAGGGGATCACTGGTGAGTCCTTCATTCCTGAGTCCCTAATCCCTCCCTAGGGCATGCATGCACTCTGCAACGACCCAGGGTTGAGGACGGTGATCTTGGACTGGCTGTCGACCCTCGATGAGAGCGGCGTGGCGGTTCGCCAGACCAGCGGCCGGGACCCCCACCGCGGGATCTAGATCCCCGGTGTACCGGCCGGAGGTTCCCAGCCCACCGGTGTGGGTTCCAGAGCTCCCCATGTGGCCCCCAGCCCCTTGGACAAGGGCAAAGGGGCTGCAAGTAGCTCCTCCGCTCCTGGTGGCACTGGGGGGTTGGAGGAAGAGAGGCGACGCCGGCTGCGTCGCGCTGACGGGTCGCTTGTCATGGACCCACCCCTTGATTCGGACCCGCCCCAGAAGCGCCAGAGGACTACTGGTGGGGCCGAGGAGATTGGCTCCTAGGCCCATGGCACGCAAAGGCGCGTCAGTCCTCCGCCACCACCACCATCAGATCCACCGCCACCGCCGCCACCACCACCGTCGATCCCGTCGCCACCACCACCACCTGGGGGTGATCTCCCCTAGGGGCACCAGCGGCAGAAACAACAACAGCAGCAATAGCAGCAACAATAACAACAGCGGACGTCCCGCTTCTAGGGTCGCTGGAAGATCCAGGGCCCCAAGTAAGTGTAGCCCCATCCTTGTTTTTGCGAGTGTAGTTATCACGCTAACGGGTCTCAACCCATCATTGTTTGCCAGGGCTTCCTCCCCCTCTGCTCCCAATGGCGCGCCTTCTCCGTCGGGTACCATGCCCACCGGTGGGTCTGGCTCTCAGCAGCAGGCGTCTGCTGGGAGTGGTGCTGGCGATCCGCCCCCCGACCGCTGCAACTGCGCCGACGGCTACCACAACCTCAACGATGGCGACACCGTCGAGTACACCGTCGGCAGCGGCCGAGGAGGTCCCAGCTGCGCCCGCCCCCACCATGGAGGGTGACATGGGGGGCGCGTTCGGCTCCATCCCGCCACCCACTTCGGAGGAGATGGAGGTGATTTTTAGGCAGCGGCTCCGGTCCGGCGCCGATCCATAGGCAGCATCAGTTCCCCTCCCCCGGGTGCTGTCTTGTGCCCATCAGGCTCTCCAGGAGACCGAGGCGGCGATCCGGCGGGAATGGAAGGCGCTAGAATCTGAGCACCAGCGCCTCAGCGAATGGCGTACCCAGCTAGAGGAGCGCACCAAGGCGGCGTCCCAGCAGTTCACCTTTGAGCGGTCCGAACTGGCGCGGGACTGCAAAGACTACAAGAAGGACCTCCAGAAGGTGTACGCCAGGGAGCTAGAGGCGAGCCTAAAGGAGAAGAGGCTGGCCAAGAAGGAGGAGCACTTGAACCAGAGGGAGGAGGTCGTCACGGAGCTGAGCACCAAGCTTTGCGCCGTGAACAAGATCTTGGATGAGCAGTGAACCCAGCAGACCGCGACCGTGGAGAGGATCCAGAAATGGGAGCGGGAGCTAGACGACAAGGCCAACAACATTGCCCTAGCCGAGGAGAACCTCAAGGCGAAGGATGCCTCCCAGGATAAGCGGGCGATGGGTCTCGCCTGGCGGGAGAAGGACCTTGCCTTCAGGGAGGAAATGTTTGAAAGGCGAGAAAAAGGAGAAGGAGGAGTAGAAGGAGAAGGAGCTGTGGAGCGGGTCCGCCGGTTCCAGGCGGCGCAGGCAGCACCGGGCCCCCAGGTGGTGGAGGCGATGAAGAAAACACTTGAAGATCTCCGGGCGGAGCAGCGCGCCGGGGTCCAGCGCATCGCCGCCTAGGCAGGCGAGGCGAGCATGGCACTGGTGCCACTAGGGGTGAGCCCCATCCTGGTGTCGGAGCTACCGACGTCCATCTCCGACGTGCTCCTAGTGCTGGATTCCGCCGCCGACCGCCTCTGACGCCTGGACCAGATACTTGGCGCCCACTTGGAGGTCGAGGGTGGTAGGCTCTGCCGGGCGGTGATAGAGTACATCCTGACGTGCTTCCGGAGCCACGACCCAGTCATCTCCTTGGAGCCGATGATCGCTGGTCCGGTGGCCGACACTGAAGACGCTTCCTAGGAGGGCGTTCAAGACAATGTGGAGGTGGTGGCCGAGCGCTTCCAGCGGGATCCTGCCGATGATTAGTAGCTAGATCTATAGAAACAGGGCAAGGGTTTCACTGGGGTGCGGCTTGTAATATTTTCTGGTTTTGCAAGATACTTTTGGGAAGTATTAATCTAACAGTGACAGAACTTATCTGTATGCTATTTGTCTTTGCTGTGTGCGTCGTTACCAACTTCTCCCTGGTACTTGGCCCCCCAGGATGTAGGCTCGACGTGTCAAGGCTGGATGCCAGTATACTTAAGAAAGAATTGGTGACCTGCCCCCAGGAGGTAGTCTCGACTGGGACCTGGACCTACACATAGCCTTGGCTAGGAAGCTTTAGTAGTGCACCCATAGGACCCACTAACTGGTATCTTTTATCCTTTGATTCATGCCATAGGACCTGCAGGACTTAGACTAGGAAGCCAATCCGTGTGTCCAGACCCCTTGGACCACAGCTCCAAATACTAGGGCACCCGTTGCAGAGTGGTGGAGCGTGTAGGCTTAGGGTGCGGGACCAGGCTAAGCGGCTACACAGCTCCGGACTACCCCAGGAGACGTGCGTCCATTCTCTAGAACAGGATCCCATGTTGCTGGACCCACAGGACTATAGTTCCAAATACTAGGGTCCCCATCACAGAGTAGTGGAGCATGTAGGCTTAGGGTACGAAACCAAGCTAAGCGGCTACATGGCTCTGAACCACCCTAGGAGACAAGTACTCGTTCTCCAGAAATGGCCCTAGGCTACCGGACCCCCCCCCCCCCCACCGAGGGGTCCCAAGCCGCATGCCTGGCTACTCAATTCGGATGTCATTATACCAGCAAGGGTGGGAACTGTATGGGTGGGTTAGATAAAAAATGATGCTCATAAATTGAAGCAAAATAGGACCATCACAAAAACAAATCTAGGGGTGAATCTTTTCTTTATAACTTGATATTCATGAGTGCAGACCAACAGACCGGGTTTATGAGGGCGGACCTCACCGGGCTGGCGTACAAATATGCGCTACATAGTTACAAAGGAGGAAAACCGGGTCCCCAGGTTTGTTTTTATGGGAAAAACTTACGGAGATGCTCTATATTCCAAGGATTGGGAAGAGGCTCTCCTTCAGTTGTAGCAAGGCGGACACACCCGGGTCAGCATATTTCCGTCACCTTGAAGGGTCCCTCCCAGCTGGGGGAGAGCTTGTGGAGCCCTTCTCGGTTCAGTACTCACCTTAGGACCAAGTCCCCGACCTGGAGCTCCCTACTATGCACGAAGCGTTGGTGGTAGCACCGGAGCGCTTGGTTGTACCGTGCATTTCGAATCGCCGCTCGCCATCTGCGCTTGTCGATGAAATCCACGTCCTCACGTCGTAGTTGTTCCTGCATAGACTCATCGAAAGCCTGGACCCGTGGGGAGCCCATAATGATTTCCGGGGGAAGGCAGGCTTCGGCCCCGTAGACCAGGAAGAATGGGGTCTCCCCGGTAGCTCGGCTGGGTGTGGTCCGGTTCCCCCAAAGCACAGACGAAAGCTCACTGACCCAATTTGCACCATGCTTTTTCAAGCAGTCATAGGTGCGTGTCTTGAGTCCCCTGAGGATCTCTGCGTTTGCCCTCTCCACTTGGCCGTTGCTCCTGGGGTGAGCCATAGACGCAAAGCAGAGCTCGGTGCCGATGCCCTCGCAGTACTCCTAGAAGAGCCGACTTGTAAACTAGGTCCCCCGTAATGATACGGCTTGGGACCCCAAATCTACAGACAATCGACTTGAGGAAAGCAACAGCAGCACCCTGGGTGATGTTGACCACAGGGGTGGCCTCTGGCCACTTGGTGAACTTGTCGATGGCGACGAAGAGGTACCAGTACCCACCGACGGCCCTAGGGAATGGTCCCAGGATATCCACCCCCCATACGACGAATGGCCAGGAGGGTGGAATCATCTGCAAAGCCTGAGCTGGTGTGTGTATCTGCTTTGCGTGGAATTAATAAGCCTTGCAGGACTTTACCATCTCAGCTGCATCCTGGAGGGCGGTTGGCCAGTAGAAGCCATGCCGGAAGGCCTTACCGACCAATGTGTGGGATGAAGAATGACTTCCACACTCACCTCCATGGATCTCCGTGAGCAACTCACGGCCCTCCTCCTGGGTGATGCACGACATGAGAATGCCATTGGCGCCACGGCGGTAGAGATCCCCTTTCACCACCTTGTGTTGTTTAGCCAACCGCATTATGCGCTCTACGGACACATGATCTTTAGGAAGGATGTTTTCCTTCAGGTAGTCCCAGATCTCAGAGATCCATGCATCAAAACCACTCTGAGAAACTGGCTGTGGCGCTAAGGGATAGACAGGGCCCCCCATAGCACACACAGTCTTCGGTGGGTTCTGTAGATGGTACACCATCGGGACCGCTAGCTTCGAGGTGCTAGAATCGCCCCCTTCGCCCATATCGGCAGACTGGGCGGTGGGTCTCAGCAGCCGTCTTTGGAAGACGCACTCGGGCATGGGTGCCCGAGTTGATGCCCTCTAGGAGAGTTCATCTGCCACCGAGTTGTCAGCCCGAGGAACATGTTGCAACTCTAGGGTCGTGAAGTCTTTTTCCAGCTTCCTTACATGGAGGAGGTAAGCTGCGAGCCTGGGCTCATTGCAACTACATTCCCTGCAGACTTGCTTGATGATCAGCTGGGAGTCCCCCTTCACGAGGAGCTGGCGGATCCCCAGGGATAGGGCCACCGACAAGCCGAAGATCAGTGCTTCGTACTCTGCCATGTTGTTGGTGGCCTTGAACTCCAGGCGCACCATGTACTTCACTTGATCTCCGCTTGGGTCGATGAGGACCACCCCAGCCCCGCCAACTTGCTGGTGGGCGGATCCGTTGAAGAAGAGCATCCAGTGGGACTCGGTGAAGACCGGACCCTTGCGCTCCACTGGTGTGGGGTCTGAATCAGGATTCGGACCCCCAGGGGCGCTCGGGGGAGGCGTCCACTCCACGTTGAAGTCAGCCAGGACCTGGCTCTTGACGGCATGGTGAGGCTAGAAGTCCAGCTAGAACTCAGCGAGCTCCACGGCCCACTTGGCGATGTTGCCTATGGCGTTAGAGTTGTGGAGGATGGCCCTTAACGGAAAGGAGGTCACCACCACAACCCTATGTGCCTGGAAATAGTGGCGCAGCTTCCTGGACGCAACAAGTATAGCATAGAGGACCTTGTGCGTCTCAAGGTACCTGGTCTTTGCCTCATGGAGGACCTCGCTGATGTAGTAGACCAGCCTCTGAACGGTTCGGACCCCTATAGCTGGTCCAGAGCCCTCAGGTTCCTGGCCTTCTTGCACCGCCCTTTCCACGACCAGCGCCATGCTCACCACTTCTGCGGTTGCCGTGACATATAAATACAATGGTTCCCTAGGGTCTGGAGCTACCAGTACTGGTAGGGACACCAGGTGCTGCTTCAACTCTTGGAAGGCACATTCTGCCTCTTCGGTCCAAGAGAATGGACCGGATTTTCGCAGGAGCTTGAAGAAGGGTAGCGCCCTCTCAGCTAGCCATAAGATGAAGCGGCTAAGGGCAGCTAGGGACCCCATAAGCTTATGGACATACTTGATACAGGCCAGAGGCCTCATTGCCTCGATTGCCCAGATTTTCTCCGAATTTGCTTCAATGCCCCGGTGTGAAACCAGGAAACCTAGCAACTTCCTAGCAGAGACACCAAAGACGCACTTGTCCGGGTTCAGCTTCGTGCGTGTCGCCCGCAGCTTGTCAAAGACCAGGGTCAGGTCTTCCAGCAGAGTTGACCCCCTCCTAGTCTTGACCATGATGTCATCGACATATATCTCAACCTTGTCCCTAATAAGGTCCTCGAAGGTCTTACTCATTGCCCGTACAAATGTTGGCAAGGCGTTCTTCAGACCGCAGGGCATTACAACATAGCAGTAGAGCCCATCCACTGTTACAAAAGCAGTATGCTTCCTATCCTCCCTAGCCATCCGGATCTGATGGAAACCCGAGTAGGCATCTAAGAAGGACAAGAGGTCGCACCCGGAGGTAGAGTCCATGATTTGGTCTATGCGTGGAAGTGGATACGGGTCCTTGGGACAAGCCTTATTCAGGCTGGTGTAGTCGATGCACATCCGAAGCTTCCCGTTTGCCTTTGGAACGATAACCGGGTTGGCCAGCCACATGGGGTGGTGGACCTCTTCGATAAAGCCGGCATCAAGCAGCTTCCAGACCTCCTGGCGAATGAAGTCCTGCCGCTCAACAGACTGTCTCCGAGGCTTCTGACTCACCGGCTTAGCGTCAGGGTGGATCTTCAGATGGTGCTCAATCACCTCCCTAGAGATCCCAGGCATTTGTGACAGTTCCCAAGCGAAAACGTCGACATTTGCCCAGAGGAAGGCGACGAGCGCGAGTTCCTATTTCTCTCCCAGATTGCCTGCGATGCGGGTGGTCTGGGAGGAGTCCGCGTCGACCTGGATGGTCTTCATGGGTCCGCCGTCTGCTCCGGACTGCTGTACCTTTGGCACCTTGGCGGGCGCCTTGATACCGGAGGTCGAGGGGTCCTTCCCTCCGTCGTCCGGGCGAGCAGCTTCCACCGCCAGGGCGTGCAGCTTCTCGACTGCCGACACCACAGTGGCACGGTCGCCCCGCACGGTGAGGACCCCAACCGGGGACGACATCTTGAGGACCAAATACCTGTAATGGGCAATGGCCATGAACCAGTACAGGGCCGCCCTGCCAATGATGACGTTGAAGGGGAGGTTAACCTCCGCGACGTCGAACTGGATGTTCTCCGTGCATAAGTTTTCCTCGGTCCTGAATGTAACCGGGAGCGTGATACTCCCAAGGGGATACATCGGTTGTGGGCCCACTCCAGAGAACAAGCGTGAGGGTCCCAGGCGGGACCCCAGGATCTGCAGCTGCTTGAATGCTGCATGGCTGATGATGTTGAGGCTGGCCCCACCGTCAATCAGCACATGGTGAAGCCGCGTGTTGGCGATGACAAGGGCAGTGATGAGCGGTAGTATACCAGCCCCTACCATGTTGTCGGGGCAGTCGGATGCCCCGAAGGAGATGGTCGTGCTCCTCCACCGCTGATGTGGAGCAGCCTTCGGGACCCCTAGGGTCGCCGACAGGACCTCTCGGCGCAGGGACTTGACGTTCCTGTGGGAGGTGAGCTCCTAGCTCCCGCCGTACATGACGTACACCTTTTTGCGGCGGTCGCTCTCACCACCGAAGTTAGAGTCCCCGGTGAAGACGTCCTTTAGGACCCCCTCGAGTGACTGATACCCGAGGTCCGTTCTCCGGCGGCCACATCACCGTCGTCAGCCCTCTCCTTGCTAGGCCGGCGACAGGGTGGGTGCAACACCCCGGGCTTTAAGGGACAAAGCCGGGTGCATCTCATACATGCGCCAAAGAAGACAACATATATAATAACAGAGTGTATAGAGATAAATGTCACAATAATCAGAGTACTTATTACATAGCGGAAGACTTACAAAATAAAAGATAAATATAACAGGATCTAAAATCCATCCTTGGCGCCAGAAAGTCAACTGGGAGACACCACCTAGATCGAATCCAACTCCTCGATGTGTGGCTCCACTTGAACCACCTGTTCTTCTCCTATGGGGGGTGTGAGACAGCAAGGGTGAGGTCACACATGTTCATCGCTCAACAAGTTGTGGGGAATAATGTGCATGAACTCACAAAAGGTGGGAGTTCATGTGAAGTGTAAGGCTGATCAACAAATAAAGTTTGAAGCTGAGGATTGCTTTTATAAGTTGGTCAAAATTTTATTAGCAGTTACTAAGTGTAAGTAAATACCAAACCATAATAAATAATAGAACAAAATTAGTAAAGAATCCCATGCAGATGCAAATGACAAATTGAGTTTAGGTTCCATAATTTAATCATGTGAAGGTCCGAGCTGCTCATGACCGTGAGCATGGCTAGTATACCAGTTTTACACTCTGCAGAGGTTGCGCATCTTTACCCACAAGCCGTGTTACCCATCTGCCAAGGGGTCATGAATCCCATACACCTCTACCAAGGAAGCGAGGCAGGGTAACACTACGAGGCCTTTACAAAGTGCCACTAGCTTTAGAAAACCCGCTATAGTTTATAGGAAGCTCCAGTGCAGGAATCCCTCGCCTGACCGCCATCGCAGTAAAATCAACCCAAGGACCTCCCTACACTGACCACTCCCCTACTTCCCTTACCCCTTTCGGGTAAGGTAGTCATCCACTAGCTTTCCTAGTTAATCAGCCAAGGGCGTCCCATTAAACCCTTGTGGTAGCACTGTTTTCTCGGGTGGTCGCTCCATGTTCCAATTAACATAATGATCTTATCATGAACATAAATAACATAACAGAATAATTGGAACATGGATGTAATGAAATATTAACCCAAAAACTATATAAAGCAATAGCATAACTACCCAAGTGATTCAGGGGTAAATAAGGTAAAAAGGATAAACAGACTAGGGTGACCTATTGGGTCCCATCAAAATTAAACCTATGCATTGATAAGTGATAATAAAGAACATTATTGGGTAAATGAAAGTGATCAAGGGAACAACTTGTCTGGTACTTGAGATTCCCGTAACCAGGGTGATTCTTCAAATCCCTGTAACCTCGCGCTAGTCATAGCAATACAATACAAACAAACATGGTATAGATAAAATTAACATCACACCAAACATAAGAACGAACTGAATAATAATGATCTACGCGTCGCTACGAGATCGTGGGATCGAGAACTACGAAGATTGGAGTTACGATTAAGGAGTTATGATTTTATAGATGATTTATGTGACTAAAATATTAAACTATATTATAAATTGATTAATATAAATCATATAATAGGTTATTCTATAAATAATTATCTCCACTTTATCCTAAGTTATAAATTTACCATAAATTATATTTTGGTAGATAATGATGAGCACATTAACAAGACTAACCAACATAAATTAAATAAAGATCTAATTATAAAATAATGGTACAGGGTATAATAAATGTTATTATTATGTAGTAAATACTTGTACGAGACTAACGCAACTTGAATGGATCAAATCAGAATTATAACAAAGGAGTTATGATTTTATGAAGGTTTTATGTATTCAATACAAGATTAAACAAGAGATTAATTTTAATACAATTTTCATGTCAAAACAGTGACACTAGATGATAAACATTAATTTATAAAATTATAGGAGCTAGAATGGATTAATTTGGACTAAGTATGAATTTTATATGAATTACACAAGTTCTAGATTTATTTTTGTATTAAAATCAATTTCTAATATTGATTTTTCCCATTTTCTCTATTTCCTGGATTGCGCGCATGAATATATAAAAGGCTGGGGGCTAACTCGAAAGATTCCCTAGACACAGCAACCCCCGAGTAGTACTGCGGGTTTATTTCCCAAAAGCCCGAGGGTTCACATGTTAATACGCTACAACGAATGGGTATCAATCAACAGGAGCCACACGATCACGAAACAATGGATCCGATTTAGAACAGTCGAGATCAAGTCTGTGCCACGCGATCCCGATCGGACGATTCGAGATGATCCCACTGAAGGGGTATCCCTAGTCTAATATGAGCCCTAGATTCACGAATCAACGATCCACGGCGTCCAGACCTACTGTAGGGTGATGATCTAATCCTGGCCATCCGCAATCGATCCAACGGTCACGGCAGCCTTCGCTCTCATTTTCTCTCTCCCCGACGAACAACACGGCTGTGCACAGGAACCCAGCGGTGGCGCCATTGCCAGAGAGGCTCCACTACGGCCTGGTGCCTAAAACTTCAACCGAGTGGGTCCTACACCATGCGGTGATAAAAACGATTTCGGGCAAGCAGCTATTACCGAGAATCTGGCGAGCAGTCGCACTATCCACGACGAGGGGCGGCTCCACTGTGAGTCAGTGACTCTGGTGACAGATCAGGGGTTCCTGGCTGCAACGCCCGTGCATAGACGGTGGAGAGCCCGACGGTGAACCCTTAGCAACCGCGAGTAATCCCCGCCGGCGAGGAGCCCTTTCGCGCACGCTGACACCCCGATGATTTCTCCTGGCGGCGGTGCTGCCCCCTTTCTCTCTCCCGTTGCACGGCAATGGAGGCCAAGGAAGCACAACCACGACACCCGTCAAAGCAGTAGCACCCGCACGACACAACCGGGATCCGCCTCTTCCCACGGCACGGGGCAGAGTTCTTCTTTCCTGCGAGCTTGGCCCATGGTGGCTAGGATTTCGCCATGGGGCATGATGTCCAGCGAGGGGCTCGCCGGAGCATGGCTGCGCGCAAGGTTGTCGATCCAAGAGGAGGGCGCAGGGGCCGGGGTCCCATTTTATACCCATTTATGGGCGAAGACCGAGCGCGGTTTGTGGGATTGCTCCCCAAGTCCCAGCGGCGAAGTAGCGGCGTCTGTTACGGAGCTCGAGTGGAAGAAGGAACTGGCGTCCCGGGCCCACGTGTAAGGGACTTAAGGGAGATGGCATCTGGTAGCGCGGTCAAACCTCCCTCCCACTCTGGCATGTGGGCCCCAAGTGGTAGAGACACAGGGCGCCCACAGTGTTGTGCTGTTGGGCGGGCACGACAATGGGCCAGCACGAGGAAAAGGGAGTGGAGATGGGCCAGCGCGGGGCGAATACAGCCCAAGGTGCCAAGTAGAGTCTTCTTTTATTTATTTCTGTTTTTCATTTCCAATTGAATTCTATTTTGAATTTGAGTTTGAATTTTCTATCTCAAACAAAATACACAATTGGAATCCAGCATTATGCAATATTAATTATATATATATATATGTTTTTATTCATTCATTTCTTATTCTAGGTAAGCAATTGCTTTTGAATATGTAGCACACATGTAATTATTTTAAGAAAAATAGTTTATATTGTATGATCTCTAAAAAATATTCTCACATTAACACTTATAATCTTCAATAAAGGCTAATGTACATAAACATATTTTTTTATAGAACTTTTATAAGGAGATGTGACTTCAAATGTTATGGGAATTCTAAAGAAGAAGAAAAAAAATATTCTAGTTCAAGATCTTTGAAAAATTTTACTATATTCTCAAAATGAGATTTAAGGTGTTATAGATCCTACCCCCCTTAACAGAAATCTTGTCCTCGAGATTTGTAAGGAAAGGGTATATAACCATGTTATCTCAAAACATATGCACAAACAAAATCTCAGCATGATGCATACTTTATTAACAACACATGGGGTCAATTAGACCTTATTATTCCTCCAGAAATAGCATCATACCATTTATTAACTAAAGTAACATTTAGATCTTACAAATAGTAATAATATATATATTTATGTAGCTTGGTGGAGCTGGTGGTTAGGAAAGAATGGGTGTATATATGTATGTGCACTTGATTATGCAGGATAGAAGATGCCTTTAAAGTATAGATAGGTTTGGGCAAGAAAAGATAGGTTAAGAAAATACTCCATCTAAGATTGTGGATCTTGATTCCTTTGAAGATCTGGCTTGAATCTTATCCTTCCTTGATTTGATGAGGTCGATCATCTTCGATCTTCGTTCTTGAAGTTGTTATCCAAATTTGGGACATGTAGTTAAGGCAGATTCTTAGGTAAACAAAATAGGTTAATAGGTGGTTATGAGTTAAATAAGTTTAAGCAGAGTCTGTCTTGTTGTTTTGCTTCTAGATTGGTTAGATAAGTTATGTAACCTGTTATATCGGTCAAGTTGGTGTTATCATCAAGGATAATGGGTATTGGTGTTACCATAACTAGGGACATGGTTGAGATAGGTGTGGGTACATGGGGTAGGTAGATTGAACAGAGTTTTTCTTTGCTTGTAAGATAAATGGGTTGGGCAACCTATAACATAGGCTAGGTCGTGGTTTTATGGATGAGTTGGTTTAAGACACCAATTTTTAGGTTTTAAAACCCATTTATAAAAATATGGTTTAGGTAAGTCAGAATCTCTATCGGTTAAAACAGAGGGGTTATGCAACTATCGGGTGGTTAAGGTAGTTGCATATGGCCAGGTTGTTGTATGTGGAATCTTAGTCCAACTTGGATTAAAACATATTTATAAGAGTAGGATCCAATCTTATTTTACTAGTATTATCTAACATGTTTGTCCATTAGGTTAGATCTGATCAAATTAGATGGAATCAGAATTAAATTGGTGTAATCAGATAAGATCTACTTAATTTATTTTGGAATATATCGTGTTTGTTACACTATTATGAGATAAGCAAAGTGATGAGGATAAGAATGCTTATTAGGACAAGATAAATCTCTAAGAATAAGGTAGAATCTTTTTGAGATAATATGAATCTATTAAGGTAAGAGAAAATCTTTTAAGATTAGATAGGTCTATTAAGATATGAGGGAATCTTTAAGATAAGATGATTCTGTTAAGATAAGAAAGAATCTTTTAAGATAAGATGAATCTATTAGGATAAGAGAGAGTCTTTTAAGATAAGATAGATTCATTAAGATAAGAGAGAATCTATTAAGGTAAGAAGGATCCATTTAAAATAGATACACTTCAATAGAGGATAATCTAAGTTGTTTAGTTATGAATTTTATTTGTTTATATCTATACGTACATGCAGATGTAATTGTGGACATTAGTCCACAACTAATCACACTCAATCAAAGATCCAAATCAGACAAATATCATAAGAACAAACACTCAAGCGTATAAATACCTATAAAAATAGTTTTGTTTTTTTGTTCCTAGGAGTAGGCCTCCTAGTCCTAAAGGTCACTTTAGGCACAAGATTTCAAAGTGTGAAATCCAAATTTGTTTTTAGAAGGAAAAGGTAAGAATAATCAGAGTAAAGCGAAAAGAGTTGAGAAAAGATTAAGATAAGTTTAGGAAAGAATCAGAGTAGCAAAGGTGAGGTTAATCAGAGTAGAACAGTAGGAGATGAGACTGGATCAAGAAAAGTATAGAAAGAATCAAAGTAAGGTAAGTAGGTAATGGTTGTCCAGTTCTATCTAGGATTCATCCTACAGTCAACATTCCTTTGATACCACTTCTGTAACACCCCGGGCTTTAAGGGACAAAGCCGGGTGCATCTCATACATGCGCCAAAGAAGACAACATATATAATAACAGAGTGTATAGAGATAAATGTCACAATAATCAGAGTACTTATTACATAGAGGAAGACTTACAAAATAAAAGATAAATATAACAGGATCTAAAATCCATCCTCGGCGCCAGAAAGTCAACTGGGAGATGCCACCTAGATCGAATCGAACTCCTCGATGCGTGGCTCCACTTGAACCACCTGTTCTTCTCCTGTGGGGGGTGTGAGACAGCAAGGGTGAGCTCACACATGTTCATCGCTCAACAAGTTGTGGAGAATAATGTGCATGAACTCACAAAAGGTGGGAGTTCATGTGAAGTGTAAGGCTGATCAACAAATAAAGTTTGAAGCTGAGCATTGCTTTTATAAGTTGGTCAAAATTTTATTAGCAGTTACTAAGTGTAAGTAAATACCAAACCATAATAAATAATAGAACAAAATTAATAAATAATCACATACAGATGCAAATGACAAATTGAGTTTAGGTTCCATAATTTAATCATGTGAGGGTCCGAGCCGCTCATGACCGTGAGCATGGCTAGTATACCAGTTTTACACTCTGCAGAGGTTGCACATCTTTACCCACAAGCCGTGTTACCCATCTACCAAGGGGTCATGAATCCCATACACCTCTACCAAGGAAGCAAGGCAAGGTAACACTACGAGGCCTTTACAAAGTTCCACTAGCTTCAGAAAACCTGCTACAGTTTATAGGAAGCTCCAGTGCAGGAATCCCTCGCCTGACCGCCATCGCAGCAAAATCAACCCAAGGACCTCCCTACACTGACCACTCCCCTACTGCCCTTGCCCCTTTCGGGTAAGGTAGTCATCCACTAGCTTTCCTAGTTAATCAACCAAGGGTGTCCCATTAAACCCTTGTGGTAGCACTGTTTTCCCGGGTGGTCGCTCCATGTTCCAATTAACATAATGATCTTATCATGAACATAAATAACATAATAGAATAATTGGAACATGGATGTAATGAAATATTAACCCAATAACCATATAAAGCAATAGCATAACTACCCAAGTGATTCAGGGGTAAACAAGGTAAAAAGGATAAACAAACTAGGGTGACCTATTGGGTCCCATCAAAATTAAACCTATGCATTGATAAGTGATAATAAAGAACATTATTGGGTAAATGAAAGTGATCAAGGGCACAACTTGCCTGACACTTGAGATTCCCGTAACGAGGGTGATTCTTCAAATCCCCATAACCTCGCGCTAGTCGTAGCAATACAAACAAACATGGTATAGATAAAATTAATATCACACCAAACATAAGAACGAACTGAATAATAATGATCTACGCGTTGCTACGAGATCGTGGGATCGAGAACTACTAAGATTGGAGTTACGATTAAGGAGTTATGATTTTATAGATGATTTATGTGACTAAAATATTAAACTATATTATAAATTGGTTAATATATATCATATAAGTGGTTATTCTATAAATAATTGTCTCCACTTTATCCTAAGTTATAAATTTACCATAAATTATATTTTGGTAGATAATGATGAGCACATTAACAAGATTAACCAACATAAATTTAATAAAGATCTAATTATAAAATGATGGTACAGGGTATAATAAATGTTATTATTGCGTAGTAAATACTTGTACGAGACTAACGTAACTTGAATGGATCAAATCGGAATTATAATGGAGGAGTTATGATTTTATGAAGGTTTTATGTATTCAATACAAGATTAAACAAGAGATTAATTTTAATACAATTTTCATGTCAAAACAGTGACACTAGATGATAAACAATAATATTATAAAATTATAGGAGCTGGAATGGATTAATTTGGACTAAGTATGAATTTTATATGAATTACACAAGTTCTAGATTTATTTTTGTATTAAAATCAATTTCTAATATTGATTTTCCCATTTTCTGTATTTCCTGGATTGCGCGCAAGAATATATAAAAGGCTGGGGGCTAACTCGAAAGATTCCCTAGACACAGCAACCCCCGAGTAGTACTGCGGGTTTATTTCCCAAAAGTCCGAGGGTTCATGTGTTAATACGCTACAATGAATGGGTATCAATCAACAGGAGCCACACGATCAGGAAACAATGGATCCGATTTAAAACAGTCGAGATCAAGTCTGTGCCACGCGATCCCGATCGGACGATCCAAGATGATCCCACCGAAGGGGTATCCCTAGTCTAATCTGAGCCCAAGATTCACGAATCAACGATCCACGGTGTTCAGACCTACTATAGGGTGACGATCTAATCCTGGCCATCCGCAATCGATCCAACGGTCACGGCAGCCTTCACTCTCATTTTCTCTCTCCCTGGCGAACAACACGGTTGTGCATAGGAACCCAGCGGCGACGCCATTGCCAGAGAGGCTCCACTACGGCCCGATGCCTAAAACTTCAACCGAGTGGGTCCTACACCATGCGGTGATAAAAAAGGAGGCGGTGCTGCCCCCGTTCTCTCTCCCGTTGCGCGGCAATGGAGGCCAAGGAAGCACAACCACGACACCCGTCAAAGCAGTAGCACCCGCACGATGCAACCGGGATCCGCCTCTTCCCACGGCATAGGGCAGAGTTCTTTCCTGTGAGCTTGGCCCATGGTGGCTGGGATTCCGCCATGGGGCGTGATGTCCTGCGAGGGGCTCGCCGGAGCACGACTACGCGCACGGTGGTTGATCCAAGAGGAGGGCGCAGGGGCTGGGTCCCATTTTATACCCATTTATGGGCGAAGACCGAGCGCGGTTCGTGGGATTGCTCCCCAAGTCCCAGCGGTGAAGTAGCGGCGTCTGTTACGGAGCTCGAGCGGAATAAGGAACTAGCGTCCCGGGCCCACGTGTAAGGGACTTAAGGGAGATGGCATCTGGTAGCGCGGTCAAACCTCCCTCCCGGTCTGGCATGCGGGCCCCAAGTGGTAGAGACACAGGGCGCCCACAGTGCTGTGCTGTTGGGCTGGCACGGCAATGGGCCAGCGCGAGGAAAAGGGAGTGGAGATGGGCCAGCGCGGGGAGAATACAGCCCAAGGTGCCAAGTAGAGTCTTCTTTTATTTATTTCTGTTTTTCATTTCCAATTGAATTCTATTTTGAATTTGAGTTTGAATTTTCTATCTCAAACAAAATACACAATTGGAATCCAGCATTATGCAATATTAATTATATATATTTATATATATGTTTTTATTCATTCATTTCTTATTCTAGGTAAGCAATTGCTTTTGAATATGTAGCACACATGTAATTATTTTAAGAAAAATAGTTTATATTGTATGATCTCTTAAAAAATATTCTCACATTAACACTTATAATCTTCAATGAAGGCTAATGTATATAAACATATTTTTTATAGAACTTTTATAAGGAGATGTGACTTCAAATGTTATGGGAATTCTAAAGAAGAAGAAAAAAACGTTCTAGTTCAAGATCTTTGAAAAATTTTACTATATTCTCAAAATGAGATTTAGGGTGTTATAGTGGGGAGCCATCCTTGGAGGTCTGCTCACGTCGTTCGCTGACGCGCTTCGCGAGCTTGATAATCTCGCGACACTCCATGGCGCTGTGGCGACTGTTGGGGTGCACAGGGCATGAGCCGCTGTTGCCCCCTATGGCCGTGGGCGCTTGTTGCGCTCGCTCTGACCCCAAGTCTCTGCTGCGACGACCGGAGCAGCAGCCTGTGGCCTCTTGTGGCCACAATTCTTCTTCTTCTTCTTTTTGCTGTCCTAGGCGACGGCACCAGAGCCACCCGTCTGGGCAACCCCGGTCTGTGGTGCCGAGTGCCATGCATGGCCCTCGGCGGCTCTGGCACACTTGTCGGTCAGAGCGAAGAGCGTGGTGACAGTCTCCACGTCATGCGTGGCCAACTTCTACAACATCTTTTCATCATGCACCCCCTGGCGGAAAGCGGTGATGATGGAAGCATCAGAGATACGAGGTATGGTGCCTCGTACCTTGGTGAAGCGGGAGATGAAAGCCCGGAGAGTTTCCCCAGGTTCCTGCCTCACTACATGGAGGTGAGCCTCCATGCCATGCTGCTGATAAGCGCTGACGAAGTTCGCTGTGAACCGCGCACAGAGCTCTTCCCAGGAGTAGATCGATCCTTGGGCAAGGTTCATGAGCCAGGTCCGGGCTGGCCCAGACAAGTCTACATGGAAGTATGTTGCCATTACGGCAGTGTCTCCACCTGCTGCCGTAATGGCGGTGACGTATACCTACAAGAATTCCGACGGGTTTGACGTACCGTCATACTTCTCTGACAGGTGTGTCCAGAACTTGGACGGCCACATCGCCGCACGGAGATGATCCGCTAGAGCGGCGCAGCCGACACTGGCCAATGGGACACCTGCCTGAATCCGGGCACCCCTTGGAGTTTGCGGTGCGACTGCAGCGAAGTCTTGGTCGAGGTTGCGACCCTCGATGTTCTGTCGGCGCTCACACGCCCTCTCTAGAGAGACACGAGCATCCTCACCCGCACGCCTGCGATTGAGTTCTGCCCGCAGGTCGTCAGACCTCTCTAGAGTGACTGGGCGTCTTCTCCCGCTCGCCTGCGGTTGAGCTCTGCCCGCAGGTCCTCGGTCGGCGCAGCCCTCACTGAAGGCGAGCATACCGACGCCGACGCCTCATGTTGACGCCGGGACGACCGAGGCCTGGGCCTGGCTGAGCCAGAGTGCGCCATGCCGAGCAGACAGTCGACATCGTCACGCCACTGCTTCATGGCCGCCGGTGAGGCCGTGGAGCTAGGAGGGTGGCGTAGCAACACCCTGGCTACTGACAAGGCCCCAGGCGCAGCCCTTGATGCCCTGGATGTCTGCGCAGGAGTGAGTTGCCGCGCAGAGCGCACAGCAGCTACACCGGGCGCAGGGCGGCTGGAGGCCCGAGGCGTGGAGGAGGCAGCTTCTTCCTCCATCAGGAAGTCCTCGGGAACGAAGTCGTGCTGCTCGACAATATGGACCATGGTGTCGAGCAGGAAAACAAGCAAAAACCTAATGCCAAGACCCCTACCTGGCGCGCCAAATGTCGAAGAGGAAATTCTCCAGCCGTGTAACACCCCTGGTGTTACTGTCACTAAAACTTGAGCATAACATCATAAGCATTGGCATTGCATATGTTTGACACACCTAGAGTGCATTCACTAGGCAAAAATTTCAAACAAGTTGTATTGATATGACCTTTTGCAAATAAAACCCTGGAGTAGGGAGCTGAAACCTAGATTGGGTATAATAGAACAAACAAGGCTTAAACAAGAGAAAACTCTAAAATTCAATTAAAAAGGTCATAAAGTGTCTCCATGAATGAACTTAAGTAGGATCCAAACCCTAAGAAAGCAAGAAACCCTAATTGGAACCCTGGAAAACCCTAAACCTAAACCCTAGGGGGCTAAGTGCAAAATGAGTGCACTTTTGGGTTAAAGTGCAAAAATCAAAATAATAAGGTGTCTTAAGTCATATCGTTCACAATTATGAAGATTTGCAACTTAAACCCTAGGTTTTGGGCCTATTTGCAAAAACACCATTTTTGTAACCATATGGCTAAGTCTGAATATCAGAAAATATGTTCAACTTTGGGGCCTTGTAACTTTCAAACAAAAGGGATTTTGCCCTAGGTCACCACAACAATTTTGTAGATCTATCAAAGGTGAACAACTTTGTTTAAGGGGTTAAACATTGTTGTTATGAAGAATTGAGATAAATACACCCAAAGTTAGCCTTTCAGGCTGTTTGAAATCTGAATTTGGACTGCCAGTGGGTTTGAGCAAACTTTGAGCTCGATTCTAAGCATGATCCAGTAAGAATTTGTTTTGGAATACTATAACAAAGATGAAGATGGTATGTTGGGCTACAACTTTGCTGCAGAGCCTTGGATAGGTTGCCAAGTGAAATTGGGAGAAAATTGAGCTTCAAATCGCTCTGTCAGGTCGACTGACGATGGATGCCATTGTACAGTGATCTGAATAAGATCAGATAGACAACAATCCTTCGCCGCCGCCGACCGCCGCGCACGGATTCACGTTTTTGGCCGCCGTGATTCGTGCTGACCGATTGGATAGCGCTCAAGGTCACGTAAATATCGTCGTCGTGGATAACTCTGGCTAGTAAACAATTCCGGCCACCGTACCGCACTCACCACGGCGGGTTTGGGATAAGCTCGCCGGCGACAGCCGCCTCATGGCTTGGCGCCACGTGCCCTAGCACCTCCACCGCATCGCCGTGACCCGCTGTAATCCTCTATCCATCATCGGGGAGATGGCCACGGTAACCGGACTCTAATCGCACGCCAGTAACACCTTGTTCCTTCGGCCGTCGCGCGTCGCCGTTTAAATTCCAGGCCACCGCTCATGCTTACTATAAATTGAAGCCACCGTGAGCTCCGTAGGATCATCACACACCCAACCACCAAGTATTGTCCTCAGTCGATCACCAGGGAGCTTCAATTTTGGATTTCCCCCAATCTGCTCAAGAACACGCACAGTTTCAACCTCGCCGTGGCCAGCCTAACTCAGGTCCGATCTCCCCTCTGTGTTAGTGTTTCAGTATCCTTGCATGCTCTAGATGCTCACCGACCCGCCCAAATGAATGAGCTGCCTTAGATCATCGGGAACACGCTTAGTGGTCCGTTGTTGCCGCTGTCACCGTGGGCAGAGCAATGTAGGGCTCCAATCCAGAAATTAGTTGAGGGGAAACACTCCTCAGAGCTGGAATTAGGTTTAAACCAAAGATTAGCATCAGTCTTAGTGTAATCCGGCCGGTATTGGCTCGCCGGAGCTCAGCTCCCCGCCGGTCACCGTCGTGGGTTTCAGATCGTGAAGAAATGAAAGTCCATGGTCTCTTCTGCATGTGTCAGTGACTCATTTAAATAGTAGTTAGGATTCTTACCCAGTTATTCAAGTCTTCGAAGACCCTTGTGCAAAACTATCAACATGGGCGCGTGCGCTCGCGGGCGCGTCCCTTTTCCCTGTGCAGACTGGGCCGCCTGGGTTGGTTTCGGCCCAAGACTGTTCATTCCTTCTCTTTTTCTTTTTCTGTCAGAGCTAAAACAATTCTAGAAAATTGTAGAAAAATGGTAAAAATGCCAAACAAATTTTGCTAGATTCCTAATTTTCCTTCGAATTTAATAAAACTAGTTTCAAGATTTTTAATTCAAATAAGAAATTATTGAGTATTTAAAAAGTCTAAAACCTTGTTTTTGGATTTTTAGAAAATATATAATGATTCCAAAAATCTACAAACTTTTTGGATGACCCTTATATATTATTTAGAAGCCTTGTGTAAAGTTTGGTATGATTTGGGCCATGTTTGATACTTAGAACCCAAAACCCTACCCCCCTGCCCTGTGAACTTCACTGTTGACTCCGGAAACCCTAAGTTCTCGAAGATCCGTGAAGGAAAATTGTATTCAAGGCTTTAGATAATAAACTCTTATTATCTTTACACTCTCATAAGCATTGCATGAGCATTCATTATTACGTATGGTTATATTTAGAAAACGAAGAAGAAGTAGAAGAGAAGACTCCACCACCACCACCTGAAGAACATTAGGCAGGCAACTGCTTTTATTTTGACATCTGGGGAACTGAGCCTGATTCACCTGTAAAATAAGGAAAGCCCCGGTGCATTTGCCACCTCCTTGATTCTTTTAAACTCTTTCTCACTTGCTTGATGCATTAGGTGATAGGAGTTGATTGCTAGAACAATTCCTGCATTTCCTTCCTTGAATTTGATTACCTTCCTTGGAATCCCTGTTTTACAAAAGGTTTTTCCTATGCTTACTCTTGCTTTAGCAAAACAAAATGTTTTGTTTTTACAAAAGATGATGTTGCAAAGTGGGAGGGATGTTTTTGATAAATAAAATTTGATGGTGGATCCATCATGGCCATGATGGGTTCAACATCAGAAAAGATGTACCTCTGCCAGGTACCAAACTTTGGGGTTTGAAATGATTAAGTTGAGACCGGACGGGTGACTTGCACGAGAAGAGAGTCTCGGTGTAGTGTCTCCGTCAATTCTATTAAAAAGGTCATAAAGTGTCTCCATGAATGAACTTAAGTAGGATCCAAACCCAAAGAAAGCAAGAAACCCTAATTGGAACCCTGGAAAACCCTAAACCTAAACACTAGGGGGCTAAGTGCAAAATGAGTGCACTTTTGGGTTAAAGTGCAAAAATCATAATAATAAGGTGTCTTAAGTCATATGGTTCACAATTATGAAGATTTGCAACTTAAACCCTAGGTTTTGGGCCTATTTGCAAAAACACCATTTTTGTAACCATATGGCTAAGTCTGAATTTCAGAAAATATGTTCAACTTTGGGGCCTTGTAACTTTCAAACAAAAGGGATTTTGCCCTAGGTCACCACAACAATTTTGTAGATCTATCAAAGGTGAACAACTTTGTTTAAGGGGTTAAACATTGTTGTTATGAAGAATTTGGAGATAAATACACCCAAAGTTAGCTTTTCAGGCTGTTTGAAATCTGAATTTGGACTGCCAGTGGGTTTGAGCAAACTTTGAGCTCGATTCTAAGCATGATCCAGTAAGAATTTGTTTTGGAATACTATAACAAAGATGAAGATGGTATGTTGGGCTACAACTTTGCTGCAGAGCCTTGGATAGGTTGCCAAGTGAAATTGGGAGAAAATTGAGCTTCAAATCGCTCTGTCAGGTCGACTGACGATGGATGCCATTGTACAGTGATCTGAATAAGATCAGATAGACAACAATCCTTCGCCGCCGCCGACCGCCGTGCACGGATTCGCGTTTTTGGCCGCCGTGATTCGTGTTGACCAATTGGATAGCGCTCAAGGTCACGTAAATATCGTCGTCGTGGATAACTCCGGCTAGTAAACAATTCCGGCCACCGTACCGCACTCACCACGGCGGGTTTGGGATAAGCTCACCGACGACAGCCGCCTCACGGCTTGGCGCCACGTGCCCTAGCACCTCCACCGCATAGCCGTGACCCGCTATAATCCTCTATCCATCACCTGGGAGATGGCCACGGTAACCGGACACTAATCGCGCGCCAGTAACTCCTTGTTCCTTCGGTCGTCGTGCGTCGCCGTTTAAATTCCAGGCCACCACTCATGCTTACTATAAATTGAAGCCACCGTGAGCTCCGTAGGATCATCACGCACCCAACCACCAAGTATTGTCCTCAGTCGATCACCAGAGAGCTTCAATTTTGGATTTCCCCCAATCTGCTCAAGAACACGCACAGTTTCAACCTCGCCGTGGCCAGCCCAACTCAGGTCCGATCTCCCCTCTGTGTTAGTGTTTCAGTATCCTTGCATGCTCTGGATGCTCACCGACCCGCCCAAATGAATGAGCTGCCTTAGATCATCGGGAACACGCTTAGTGGTCCGTTGTTGCCGCTGTCACCGTGGGTAGAGCAATGTAGGGCTCCAATCCAGAAATCAGTTGAGGGGAAACACTCCTCAGAGCTGGAATTAGGTTTAAACCAAAGATTAGCATCAGTCTTAGTGTAATCCGGCCGGTATTGGCTCGCCGGAGCTCAGCTCCACGCCGGTCACCGTCGTGGGTTTCAGATCGTGAAGAAATGAAAGTCCAGGGTCTCTTTTGCATGTGTCAGTGACTCATTTAAATAGTAGTTAGGATTCTTACCCAGTTATTCAAGTCTTCGAAGACCCTTGTGCAAAACTATCAACATGGGCGCGTCCCTTTTCCCTGTGCAGACTGGGCCGCCTGGGCTGGTTTCGGCCCAAGACTGTTCATTCCTTCTCTTTTTCTTTTTTCTGTCAGAGCTAAAACAATTGTAGAAAATTGTAGAAAAATGGTAAAAATGCCAAACCAATTTTGCTAGATTCCTAATTTTCCATAGAATTTAATAAAACTAGTTTCAGGATTTTTAGTTCAAATAAGAAATTATTGAGTATTTAAAAATTCTAAAACCTTGTTTTTGGATTTTTAGAAAATATATAATGATTCCAAAAATCTCCAAACTTTTTGGATGACCCTTATATATTATTTAGAAGCCTTGTGTAAAGTTTGGTATGATTTGGGCCATGTTTAATACTTAGAACCCAAAACCCTACCCCTGCCCTGTGAACTTCACTGTTGACTCCGGAAACCCTAAGTTCTCGGAGATCCGTGAAGGAAAATTGTATTCAAGGCTTAAGATAATAAACTCTTATTATCTTTACACTCTCATAAGCATTGCATGAGCATTCATTATTACGTATGGTTATATTTAGAAAACGAAGAAGAAGTAGATGAGAAGACTCCACCACCACCACCTGAAGAACATTAGGCAGGCAACTGCTTTTATTTTGACATCTGTGGAACTGAGCATGATTCACCTGTAAAACAAGGCAAGCCCCGGTGCATTTGCCACCTCCTTGATTCTTTTAAACTCTTTCTCACTTGCTTGATGCATTAGGTGATAGGAGTTGATTGCTAGAACAATTCCTGCATTTCCTTCCTTGAATTTGATTACCTTCCTTGGAATCCCTGTTTTACAAAAGGTTTTTCCCATGCTTACTCTTGCTTTAGCAAAACAAAATGTTTTGTTTTTACAAAAGATGATGTTGCAAAGTGGGAGGGATTGTTTTGATAAATAAAACTTGATGGTGGATCCATCATGGCCATGATGGGTTCAACATCAGAAAAGATGTACCTCTGCCCGGTACCAAACTTTGGGGTTTGAAATGATTAAGCTGAGACCAGACGGGTGACTTGCACGAGAAGAGAGTCTTGGTGTAGTGTCTCCGTCTGAGTCGATTAAGGACCGTCTCGATGTAGGCTTGATGACCGAGGACCCTTTAACTGGTCACATGCCTCATCATGGGTAAGCTTTGCCTCGGACAGACTAATACCAGAATAAGATACCACGCAATGGGAGTGGAGAGATGGTGAGAGTAGCGTGTACCCTCCGTGGCAAGAGGTTGGACGGTGGTGTATCTGTGCTCTCGGTTGGCGTGAACCTGATCTGGTCTTAAGAACCCCAGTGGCGAGTTGACATATGCAAGGGTTAAGTGCTACATATGTCGTGTGATCGGAGATCCTCAGCTGAGTATAATCGATTCGGATCACCGTACCTTCGCGGTTATGAAGACTTGGTCACTGACTTACACGTAGCAATCCAGTGAAAATGAAGGGTTGATAAGAAATTGGCTAGTGCAGGTCAAGTGATTGAACTAGGGTAGAAAGAACTCTAGATACAGGTAATCTTACTTAACCTGACAAGTAAAATTGGATTTTTAAGGATCCACTTTTAGTAAGCATTTCTGCAAACAGGGTCTTTGACTATTGTTAAGCCTTACTTTGACTCCCTCAAAGCCAGCATACCCTTGAGAGTCTTTTCTTTAGTCGGGTAAGACTTGCTGAGTAATTCCATACTCAGGGCTTTGTCCCATGTTGTTTTTAGGTGAGGAAGCAACCAACTTTTGTTGCTTCTGTTCTAAGGTGGTACCAAAGGAAGAGCACTAGGAGTGAAGCTGCGGGAGGAAAGGATCCTCCATAAAACTTTTGTTTAAAACTTATCGGGAGGAGTTTTTGCCTCCCATGGTTTGTAATAATACTCTGCACTCGTATATTATATTCTGGTCTGTAAATATTTAACTTGGTCTTACTTTTAAAATAAAGGTAAGATTATATAACTGCTTCCCATTTTCGTATCTCCAATGCTTGTAATGTCTGTGTGACGGGTGAAACGCTCTTGGGAAAGGTAAGAAAAGCATATACCGAACTTGTCAAGTGATTCAGGGACACCTGCAGGATCATCTGAGGTTCGTTGGACAAGGACAACTATAGGTGGGCCTAATGACTTGGGAGGTTCCGTCACAGCTGGTATCGGAGCGAAGCCCATCTCTGCAGATATTGTGAGGCATCTTCAAAATGAATTTTCTAGGACTTACCTAGAAAAATTCTTTCTTATCTAGCTTCCTTCTAAAGTACTTATTTAAAGACCAGATATAGAGTGCAATGTATAGAAGGTGTGAATCGACTAAGGTTGATTCTGTAATTACACATGCATCATGCTAAAAACTATGCTAATAAGATTTTCCCCCTTAAGAAATGCCGCCACGCACAAGAAAGACCGCGCGCAAGTCTACCGGACCTATCGGTGTACCCCGTCATCAACTTGCCCCACGGCATGAAGATAGCAGTAGCGGTAGCAACGATCCAATTGGGGATCTGGAAGCCCAAGTGGATCAGCTTCGAACATAACTCCATCGCAGGAACGACATATGGGTCGCGGATGGCGAAAGAATCTTTACTACTATTAAGGCTGTAAGGGGTAGGCTGCCTCCTCTGGTTCTGCCTTCGGTGAATCTGCACCGTCCGCTCGCTTCCGTAAATCTACACCATCGGCCCACCCACGTTCGTCCCCCGCCTCCCCCACCCCGCGTGAGCCGCCGCCGTCCCGCCTCCCCCCTCCACGGGTCGAGATCGATCCTCCTCCCAAAACAAATCCCCAAACCCCGGGCCACTGCTCCGCTCCTCCTCCTTGCCGCCGTGCGGTTGAGCGCCGACGAGCAAGCCCGACACACCCTATGGCTATGGAGGTCCGCCGCACGGGAGCGCCCCACGGCGCCAGCAGGCGACCGGCGGCGAGGGGCAGCGGGTGCGTGTGCAGGCGGGCGACGCGCTGCCGCTGCCGATCCGGCACACGAACCTCATCTTCTCGGCACTGGGGGACGCGCTGCCGCTGCCGATCCGGCACACGAACCTCATCTTCTCGGCTCTGTTCGCCGCGTCGCTAGTGTACCTGATGCGGCGGTGGCGGGAGAAGATCCGCGCCTCCACGCCGCTCCACGTGGTCTCCCTCGCCGAGATCTTCGCCATCTGCGGCCTCGTGGCGTCTCTCATCTACCTCCTCAGCTTCTTCGGGATCGCCTTCGTGCAGTCCGTCGTCTCCAACAGTGACGATGAGGAGGACTTCATCATCGACTCCCGCCACGGACAGGCTAGCTGGCTAGGCGGCCGAGTCCGTTCGGTGCTGCCGTGCGGGAGCGCTTGCTGTCTCCGATTCCGTCTCGTTTGCTTTCGTGGACTGGTTCGGAAATTGGAAGGTGTTGCGATGAGATGCTGCGGAGGCGGCGAGAAGCTCACTCCCCGGCGATGAGCAGAATCACAACAGTATCTTAATCTCCCTTGCCTCCTCGTTCCCTGTCTCCCCGGCAAGCCTTCGGTCGCATCGGGGTGGCGAGCTTGCGCTGTCAGCGGCGAACCCCTCCCCTGCCCCCGCAGTGCTTCCGCCTACTGGCTGGACTCAGGTGAGCAGTGTGGATTTTCGGGTTCGTGCGATGCGGTCGTGGGATTGACGGATGTATTTTCCCATTTATTTATTCAATTTTGAACTGCCAATTAAAGTTCTACTCTTGATTTTTTGTTCTTCAGTTTGGCCCTTAACAAGAGAACGAAGACCATGCCGATGCGTGGCGTTGATTTCAAGTGGTGCGTCTGCACCCTCTCGTCTCGCCGTTTCTTCCCTAACTCGCCCCCCTTTTAATTTGAAGATCCATTCTTCTATAATGACTCAAAGGTTGACTGATTGAGAGGCTGGGTTTGGGATTCATTGCAGGTATGACGGGTTCTTCCTCTCCATGCTGGCCACTAGCGTGTATCCTACTCCACCCGATAATCCCTTACCAACTTCATCTATACACGTGGAACTCAAATTACATTTTTTTTCTAAGTGTATGTTGATATGTTCTTCTAATTATTAGTCGACTAATAAGTTATTAGCTAGGTTAAAATTATATTATTTGTGCTCAAGTTTTTAAGCTTTCATTATACAACCTATCGTTACTGAAGAGAGTGTTATGCTATTAGTATTTTACTGTATCTAAAATTATTGAACCACCACTTGCAGAGAAGGCCAATATTCATGGCCTCCAGATTTTTAATACCAAGGCCAGCAGCTCACAAGTCACAAGATGGTATTTCTTTTTGTCCACCCCTCCTCGCCAAAAAAAATCTCCTCCTTTTTGCCTCTGAACTTTTAATGGTTGTTTTTGGGAGAAGATACATAGACATAAAGTGATCTGTGTTGAGCGTAAGGTGGGAATTTTTGGCCATTTTAGGGCTAATTTGGGAACTCCATTTCTTTTAAGGAAATTTTCTATTTTCCCGAGAAAAATGAACTAATTTTCTTTGGAAAAATAAAAAACTCTTGAGAAAATGGGTTTCTAAACTAGCCCCTAAACATTTTTTTTGCAAAGTAGAACTGTGTAAGATACTATCTTCAAGCGTGTGAACCAGGCATTGAGAATTGAGTTCAACACGAACTCGGAAAAAGGACCAAACTGGATCTAATTGCGGTTTCTTTACATGGAAGTTCGGATGATGAACATGAATTTGAAAGATCTGATAATATCATGCAAGAACTTTTTATGTTTAGTCAAATGAACATGAAATTTTCTTATTTTCAACAAAGGCATATTTTATTGTGTGTCACCACTAGTTAGTGGTTACTGAAACATGAATGCTTGTTTTCTGTTGTACCTTGTAGGTGAGTCGCGTTGTGCTATTAGGATTTTATTGCATCTAAAATTATATTGTCTGAAACATGGCGTCTGTCAGGCGCGCAAAGACATTATTTGAAGTTTTCACTTTTCTTGGGCTGATTACTATCACAGGACAGGCAGATGGTTGACAAAGCCATCCAGGTATGTTAAAACCTAGCTGACAATTACTGAACTCTGCAACAGGTTGCTCGTAGTTTCATTGATATGTTGCCTATGTGTTATATAGGCAAACTCTGGCGATAGTGATGATGAAAAGGTATGCATGTTGAATCAAGTGACAGGATGTGTAGGCTCATATTCTCGTGGCGTGCAACTTCCATCTGACCTGATATCAAACTGCCCCACAACGGTTCATCCAATGAAGGTAAAATACATACATGTCATGATATCGAGACTAGAGAAGAAGATGTGGTCACGTGCTATTTTCATCTCTTATGTTCCTGCTCCAGTTTTGTGCTTCGCCTTAGCAACTCACAAGGACTGTCACGGATTAAATGGTTATTATCATGTTGCTTGAGGCAATTTCTTCCGTGCTATTGATGCTTATACATTGGTCTTCTCTGTGTTGTGTCTTACCTGGAGGTAGGCATCTTATATTTGTAGTGAACGGGCATAAGCCAAGCTAGGAACAAACAAAAAGGTGAATAGATTTTTGTAGTGCTAGCAAATGAAAAAATGTTACGCTTCTAGAAAATTATAGCAGATCCTCTTCTAAGGGATTGTTATGAGCTGCATGCATGATTGCATCCACATGTTCTGTCAGAGACCTACGAAATGAACAAATCTCCATTTTTCTTATCTGGTCATGCATAATTCCTTAGTTTCGCAATGCTAATTGTCAACAAAGCCATCTTTTGTTTGTGAGTTGAACAAAATAATGAACATGGTTTAATGTTTCCCCCTCGTTCACTATATTTCTATGTGGTGTTTATTCTTGATTAAATTGGTGTGGTGAATCTACAGGGCTGAACCATCATTGTCGGAGAAAGATCAGAAGGAAAGGGTTCAAAGGAGCAAATTCGTCCGAGGGCTTGTGCTCTCGACAATATTTGATGATGATAACTTGTAAAGGGGGTCATCAAACTTGATAACAACATCACAGTAGTTAAGGAACACGAAGAGAATCATCAGACTTGTGCTGCTGCTGTTGTCGTGATCACACAAGAGGTCCATCTAAGTTCGTATACATACAGATGGAATATTTATGCATGTATGTATTTATGTTTATCTCCCTGCATTTACCCTTAGTGCAACAGGGTGGTAGGGGACTGTTGTAGTATTCCAAATTTCGGTATCCAATAAATGAGGACACTGTCTTTGGGGTGCAATTGTGTATATGATATAATAATAGGGAGCTACTCGCCATGATTTAGGGTATTTTATTTAACTGTTGTAATAATATGCAGTGTTTTGTATGATGGCATCACCCCATTTATATATATATATAAATGTTCATTTTAGTCCTTTAATGATTTTGATGTCCTCTCTTATCCGTGGTAAATGACTGTGCGTTGCTACGGAATGAACATATTTTGATAAGATGCATTGAAATTCAAAAATACTAATTGCCATTTTATGCTCTTGTTAACATCTTTTAAAAATTAATTCATTCAGTTGGTCTTCTAGGTTGATAAGCATGCACTTGGTGGGGTACAAATATCTGGTTAATTCATTTAGTTGCCACTGTTTATAACTATAGAAGGATATAAGTTTTTTATATGAATTCACAACTCATGTTTGAATCGTGGCACTCAGTTCATGTTGACAAATTGTTATAACACAAACCCTGGCCTGCTTATACTAACAAACTTGACCACTTTGGATCTCATCTCACTCGGTTGCGGTTATAGCGACCTGATCTGTGCCACACATTCTTGATGAAGATTTGGAGATCCAACAAGGAGGCTCATGTGTCTGCTTCCTGCGGATTCATGAGTTTGAGTTGAACCAAAGTTAGTTCGACGAGAGGACAGAGAGTGGCCTATACTCCGATTTCTACTTGGTAATTTTTTTGTTTGAAGGAAAACAGGAGGGTTCTATCTTCTGTCGTGCCTTGTTAAAAGATGTAAATGAAACATGGTACAAAACTTCAAGAAACAAAAAACAAAGAAAATGAGAAAGATTGCAGGTAAGCTTCTAACCATGGATCAATTTGGGGTTGATATTTTCCTTTTGCCCTTAGAATATCAATCACAGTTTTTGAGCTCAAATTTGGCTTGCGGAGTAACTAAGCTGGTGGTTTTTATGCATATGTGCTAATGAATATATAATATATACTGTTTCTAAAGTGATACAATATGACGAATTAAGATCACACTTTTTTATGCATTATGTCATATGTGAATTACTAAACCTTTAATTTTTCTTGAATCTCAAATTTATCAACACTTGGCTTACCGCAGCTGGCGACACGGGTAAGTGCTGCTGCTGAGTTCAATTCTTTTGTTCTTTCTATTTCACTGTTTTACTGGGAGAATTTGCTTACCCTGGTAAACAGCACTCATGTCGTGCCTTGTGTACTACGCAATTCACAGATCCAGAAAAGGGTGCGCAAGAAAGGCACGACTCAATTTAATAAATCCAAGATATGCTCCATTGTTGCTTTTAAAATCAGCTTTCGAGAGTGAGATTCTCATCGACTGTTGTCACGTTTGTGTTTCTATGTTATCCATTTTGAAGGATCAGAAAAGGAGTATGCTAATAGTTCCTACGACACACATGATATTGTGATAGGATCAGCTTGGTTGGACTACCTGAACTGCTAAACCTGATCAGCTTGGATGTTTGAGCTCCTAATCCACAGTCTTGATCCTTTTCGCTATTCATATATATACTAGATCAGTAGTTTATATTTTCTGCTCATATAATATGAGAAAATTGCTTTCTTTTTTACTTTATTCTGCTTACATTATATAACAGGGAAATGTGGAGTGTTGTTTACAAGTTCACCTTTGTCGTAATTTGACTGCTTATGTACGATAACAAATAGTCATGTTCCAAAATCATGCATTTCTGGTCATGATATGTGCTTTTCCAAATCTATCTGACTCCATTCAAGATTTTTTGAGTGCTTTGGTGTTTATTGTTTCATACTCTTTTTATCTAGCTCATTATGAGACTTCCCTTTGTGGGTTGTCATGATAAATGTTTTTCTTTATATCTGAGCTCATTCAAGAATTTTTTTAGTGCTTTAGCGTTTTCTATTTTCTTAACAAGATGTGTGATTTTACCTATCTATTTAGTCATTTGTACAACGGGCGTAGTCTGATTTGTTCTGCATTAGTACATTGTTCCCAAGCACACAATAAGGTGTACTTAGACAAATCTAGCAAGCAAGGTATCACCATTTACCAATTAGACTCAAAATAGTAAACAAAGAGAATAAAAATTGGGGATTTAGGACTGTGCGGGAGTCATCTTTTGAGGGACATGGAGAGAAGATTTACTGGACAAATATGAGTAAATTGGGGAAAATTAGGTGTTTCTCAGTCTATATTTTTTATTGCGCCTAATATTTAGTTATATACCTTCAACACGTTTCATCAGGATTGGAATTAGATATATTGCTGCGATGTGTGATAGATCATCGGCGAGGCAAGATACTCGGTGGAGGACATTTCAGGAGCTGTTTATGTTAGTTGGTCCAACAACATCGCTCGGACCAGAGAAAAAATGTCTGTGTTTTTATGGACGCCCTTTCAGGTTTATGCATGCCTAATTCATATGAGAATGTTGGGGCATTACACTTGTGATGTAAACAATCTGTGACTTTTGTTTGGTTTTTAGGTAATCAGCCAATTATAGTATGTGGTCCTGGAGTTCATAGTTTTGCTACTTTTCTGGCGCGACGATGTGGCGGAGGCGATGACAGGGCCTAAAACGGATTGGTTGTCCTGCTCTGTGTCGGAAGTTATGTGAATTTTCTGCCTCCTAGCGCTAGACAGATGATTTTCTTCATTTTGCCAACTCCTTGCCATTGCTTTCTACTGTTGTTTGTTTATTTTAGTGCAGCAACGGAGCCTATGTAGAAGCCCTATTTTCTGCTGCTGTTTGCCAACTCCAAGCAGATCGCACACTGAAGAAGCCCACCTCCTCGCTATAGAAGGTATGTGTTTAGCATATATGAAATGTTGTTCTGTTGTCTGTGTCTGCACCGCCTAGCAAGTTCAGAAGGTTTAATTTTCATTTTTAGTGTTGGTATGGACTATTGGCATGAGGTACATGGGACAGAGAATTAGCAACTCATCAGCATAGTGAAAATTGACAGGAGAACAAAGGATCAAGTTTGAACAAGTTAGACATCACTACAGGAAATCAATTAATTCCCGTCGGCTAACAACCGACGGGAATAAGCCTTAAACCGACGGGAATTACTTATTCCCGTCGGTTTAAGGCTTATTCCCGTCGGTTGTTAGCCGATGGGCGTCAGATGTCGGGGATACGGTTACTCCCGTCGGCGGCTGACGGGAATAATTAATCCCCGTCGGCTAGTTAATGACCGACGGGAGTTATGGCTAATTCCCGTCGGCTGACTTGGCCGACGGGAGTTATCATTTAATTCCCGTTGGCCCTACCAGCCGACGGGAATTAACTATTAACTCCCGTCGGCCCTGTCAGCCGACGGGGATTAACTGATAACTCCCGTCGGCCCAGTCAGCCGACGGGGATTAACTGGGCCGACGGGAGTTAATAGTTAATGCCCGTCGGCTATGGTCAAACCGACGGGGATTAACTGGGCCGACGGGAGTTAATGTATATTTCTGCAACACCAACACCAAATTAGACATTTCTCTACAGACAAACATATGAAAAAATATATATATCATCCACATGAACATACACATCACAAAACATATATATCATACACATGAACGTACACATCACAAACGCATTATAGGTTACCTTTTCTGCAAATCGAAAGATCACTACACGGAGGCATCTCTCGTTCATCATCATGGTACCTTTTCTTTCGAGCAAATACATTATGTTCTTCTGCAAAGTAACAACTTGTGAAGTGTGCTACCTCCTTTAGTTTAAATTGTTCCGCAATACATCCTTCAACTCTTGCCTTATTGCCCACCATTGCTCTAAGCTTCTTTAATGCTCTTTCTATATGAAACATCCACCTATACTGAACAGGACCACCGACCTTAGCCTCATATGGAAGATGTATAAAGAGATGCTGCATAGGATTGAAGAAACCCGGTGGAAATATTTTTTCCAATTTGCACAAAAGCACCGGTGCCTCTTTCTCCAGCTGTTCCATCACATCTCTTCTGATTTCTTTAGCACACAACTGTCTGTAGAAATAGCTAACTTCAGCTAACGTTTTCCACACAGCTTCGGAAATGTACCCACGAAACATTACAGGCATGAGCCTCTCCATAATTATGTGGAAGTCATGGCTCTTCAGTCCATTCATCTTCATTGTCTTCAAGTTCACAGATCTTCTAAAACCAGCGGCATAACCATCGGGGAATTGTCACACCCGGCTTTAAGGAACAAAGCCAGGTGCATCTCATACATGCGCCAAGAAGACAACATATATAATAACAGAGTGTATAGAGATAAATGTCACAATAATCAGAGTATTTATTACATAGCGGAAGACTTATTACAAAATAAAGGAATAACCATAAAACGAACTAAGGATCGTCGGCGCCAATGTCAACTGAGAAACGCCACCTAGATCAGATCATACTCCTCGCCTTGTGGCTCCTCCTGAACCACCTGCTCTTCTTCTGTGGGGGGGTGTGAGACAGCAAGGGTGAGCTCACACATGATCATAGCTCAACAAGTTGTGGGGAACCAGTGGACATAAACTCACAAAGGTGTGAGTTCATGTGATGTGTAAGGCTAATCAATGATAGGGGTTAAAAGCTGAGCATTGCTTTTAAGTAGTTGGTCAAAATTTTATTAGCAGTTACTAAGTGTAAGTAAATACCAAACCATAAATAAAGTAATAGAACAAAATTAATAATAAACCCATGCAATGCAAATGACAAAATTGAATTTAAGTTCCATAATTTAAACATCAGAGAGTCCTGAGATGCTCATGACCGCGAGCACGGCTAGTATACCAGTTTTACACTCTGCAGAGGTTGTACCCTTTACCCACAAGTCATGTTACCCATCTGCCAAGGGGTCGCGAATCCCATACACTTCTACCTAGGAAGCACGGCAGGGCAACACTACGAGGCCTTTACAAAGTTCCACTAGCTTCCGAAAACCCGCTACAGTTTATAGGAAGTTCCAATGCAGGGTTCCTGGCTGACCGCCATCGCAGCAAAATCAACCAGGGACCTCCCTACACTGACCACTCCCCTACTGCCCTTGCCCCTTTCGGGTAAGGTAGTCTTTCACTAGCTTTCCTAATTAGTCAGCCAAGGGCGTCCCATTAAACCCTTGTGGTGGCACGTGTTACTCAAGTTAAGCTCTATGTTCCAATTAACATTAATGATCTCAACATGAACATAAACAGAATAACAAGAATAATTGGAACATAGATATAATAAATGATTATCCCAAAACCATGTAAAGCAATAGCAAACTACCCAAGTGATTCAGGGGTAAACAAGGTAATGAGATAAACAAATCTAGGGTGACCTATTGGGTCCCATCAAAATTTAACCTATGCATGGATAAGTGATATTAAAGAACATTATTAGGTAAAAAGTGGTCAAGGGCACAACTTGCCTTCAATGAGCTCCTGCTCAGCTACTTCAACCTGCTGCTCACCAGGATCCTCAGCAACGGGCTCTTCTACTCGCCACAATACAAACAAGCACAGTGCATATAGAGAAATTAACATTGCACCAAACATATATACAAAATACACAGTAATAATCTACACATTAAAATAAAATTCTAGGAACAGAAATCATAATTTTTGGAGTTATAGATTTTAAGTTATGGATTTTCAAAGGTTTTATGTGCTTTAAATAGTATTGAGTGAGAAATAAATTTCTTACTGTTTTCCTGACATAACAGAGGCTCTAGGTGATAAAGAATAAAATTACAAAAATTTAGAAAGTGGAATGGATTAATTTGGAGTTCATATGTATTTTCTATGAATTATCAAAGTTCTAGCAATTATTTTGTATTAAAAATCTATTTAATAATCATTTTCCCTGATTTTATTATGTTCTGGACTGGGCCTCAAATCCAGATAAACCCAGGGGCTATTCTACAACTAATCCTGAGACTCAGAGCACTGCTTCCGTGGATGGCGGGTTGATTTCATTAAAACCCGAGGGCTCTTTAGAAAAATACCCATGCCGAAGGGGTATGGAGCCCTGCTGGCCGCTGGATTAGACACCGAGCGCCCAGATTAAACGAGAAACAGTGCAAGTCGGTACTCATTGCAGACCCTAGGATCTGGATCCTACGGTCTAGATTAGATCCTAGCGCGACGAAGCGGTATGCCATAACAGCCGTTCGATCCGAGTGCAACGCATCGGATTTAAAATAACTAAATCGAATCGCGATCGCGAGATCCAAAACGGACGCCGCAGATCGACACGAACGAAACGGTAACCTGGATCTAATCCTGGCCACAGATTGTTCATCCAACGGCTGAAACGCATCTTCCCCAATTGAGACCGGCGGCCATGAGGCACGACCCACCCGCGGCGGCCCTCCACCGGCGAGCGGCAATTCCGGCCATCCCGAGCCCCATTTTCTAATTCCTTCGCTCCTCGCCCAATTGACGACGTTATAAACTCGTTTCCCCCACCAATTTCTACCATCCACGAGCACAGGGCTCGGCCCACGGCGCACGGCGGAAAGACAGCTCGGCACCACTCCGGCGACGAATTAGTCCATGGTTCGGCCCGCAATTCCTACACTGATCGGTCGTATTCAATCCCTAAGGTGCGGCAGATGACTTGGGTGACTTACCCAAGGTGAAGACGACCGCAGGGATGATGTTCCACGGTGAGGGCGGTCCGCTGCTTCCACGGAGACCGGTGATGGCTGTGCGGCGGGCTTTGGGGCGAAATCACACCGCGCAGTCCGCCCACGCGCCACCAGCGACCCGACAGGCCTAGGGAATAAGGTCGACAGCAGCACCGTTGTTTAGCCGCGGCGGCGAGCCTTCACCCGCGCTCCCTCTCCACTATCTCTCTGTGGTTTCCGCGGTCAAGCCCGAGCGCCAATGGCGGAGTCCACGGGGTGGGCCGATACATATATCTGCACAGGGGTGGAGTTCCTCTCGGGCGGAGTCCGCACGAACGGCGAGATCCCCGGCGGTTCGCGAGCTATGCACGCGGCCGGTGAGCGAGTCGCGGCGAAAGAAGCGGACTCAGCTCAACAACCAGAGAGGTCGGCTGATCTGACTCGTGGGGCCCAGGCGACAGCGAGTAACTTGCCAGTGGCCGGCTTATCGCGCGCGCCCGCGGAGGCTGCAATCCGGGTCCACCCGTCGGCGCGCGAACGCGAGGGAGATGGCAGGTCTGGCGAAACGGGTCCACGTGCCAGCGGCAAGGTGAGAAGGCGCGGCGCAGAGCTGGGCTGGGCGCGCTGAGGAAAGTAGAAGCGGGCCGAAATGGGTATTCACGGCCCAATTAGGTTTCTTCCCTTTTTCTTTTTATTTTCTGTTTCATTTCATTTTCAAATCTCTATTTTGAATTCAAACTTGTTTGTGAGCTTCATAACTGAGTTAAATACCTAAATTAAAATATTAGTAGGGGCAAAATGTATTCTTTCATATGTTTATTTTCCTCTATTTTGTATAATCTCTTCCCTCTCTCTTTTCTTAATTCCAAGATTATTTAGGATTTAAATCCCCATCTGGATATTAATATATTCCTTTTCACATTATTATAATATTGTCACAAAAATGTACACACAAATGAAATATTCAGCATGATGCATTGATTTAGTAGCATATCTTTTTATTAATTGTTTTTGGACATGGTGTTCACATGTGATGATGCATAAAGATCAAAATCACATAAAGAGGAAATGTTTCTCTATTGGTATTATTTCTAGCCATTCACAAAGTGGGTGTTACAAATCCTACCCCCCTAAAAAAATAATCTCGTCCTCGAGATTTAAGAAGAACTAGAGAACAGGTGGGGAAAATCTATGCGAAGCTCTTCTTCTCTTTCCCAAGTTGCTTCATCTTCTCCGTGGTGACTCCATTGTACCTTACACATCTTTATCACCTTATTTCTTGTAACTCGAGTCAAAGTATCCAAAACCTTGATAGGGTACTCCGTGTAAGTCAAATCACCTTGAACACTGAGCTCTTCCATTGGTAACTGTTCCTCGGGAACACGGAGACACTTCTTAAGTTGAGACACATGGAACACATTATGCACATCCGATAGACTATCCGGTAACTCGAGTTGATATGCCATCTCCCCAACTCTCCTAAAGATCAAGAATGGTCCAATATAGCGAGGGGACAATTTGCCCTTGACTTTAAATCTCTTCATTCCACGCAGTGGTGACACCTTGAGATACACATAATCTCCTTCTTCGAATTCCAGTGGCCTCCTTCTATTATCAGCATAGCTCTTTTGCCTGGTTTGAGCCACTCTCAAATTCTCTCGAATTATACGGACTTGTTCTTCTGCTTCTTGAATCAATTCGGGCCCAAAGAACTGTCTCTCTCCAGTCTGATCCCAATATAGAGGAGTCCTGCACTTTCTCCCATATAAAGCTTCAAAAGGTGACATCTTCAGACTGGCCTGATAACTATTATTATACGAGAACTCAGCATATGGTAGACTTTTATCCCAACTTCCTCCATGATGAAGGGCACAAGCTCTCAACATATCCTCCAAAACTTGATTTGTCCTTTCAGTCTGTCCATCAGTCTGAGGGTGATAAGCCGTACTAAAATTCAACTTTGTACTCATGTTCTCATGAAAGCTTCTCCAAAATCTTGAGGTAAACTGTGAACCTCGATCAGACACGATCTTCTTTGGTACACCATGCAAACACACAATCCGAGCCATATATAATTCTGCTAGCTGAGAACCTTTATAAGTAGTCTTCACCGGAATAAAGTGAGCCACTTTAGTCAATCTATCCACAATCACCCATATAGCATCATATCCTTTCTGGGTGTGAGGCAATCCAGTAATGAAATCCATACCAATCTCTTCCCATTTCCACTCGGGTATCTTCAGTGGATGCAATAGTCCAGCTGGCCTCTGGTGTTCAGCCTTAACTCTTTGACATACATCGCACATAGCCACATGGGCAGCCACATCTCTCTTTAATCCATACCACCAATACTTCCGCTTTAAGTCCTGGTACATCTTAGTACTACCAGGATGAATAGAATAATCCGAATCATGGGCCTCCTTTAAAATAGTCTCCCGAAGGCTTTTAATATCAGGGACACACATCCTGTCCTTGAACCATACAGTGCCCTGCTCATCTTCCGTGAATTTCGGAACTCGACCTTCAGTAATCAGATCCTTAATCTCTTTTATTTTAGCATCACCAATTTGTCCTTTGCGGATCTCTTGCTCCAAAGTAGGTTCCACATCAATAGTAACTCCCTCAGTATGAGCAACTATCCCCAGGTTAAGTCTCCTGAAGTCCTCAACAATCTCATCGGGTAGCTGGGCAACAATAGCTGAATGAACATGCTCTTTGCGACTCAAGGCATCTGCAACCAAATTTGCCTTGCCCGGGTGATAGTGAATCTCCAAATCATAATCCTTAATAAGCTCCAACCAACGGCGTTGCCTAAGGTTGAGATCCTTCTGAGTGAATATATACTTCAAACTCTTATGATCCGTATATACTTGGCACTTGGTCCCCATGATATAATGTCTCCAAATCTTAAGCGCATGCACAACGGCTGCCAATTCCAAGTCATGAGTGGGGTAGTTCAATTCATGTTTCCGCAACTGACGAGAAGCATAAGCAATCACATGTCCTTCCTGCATGAGCACACATCCTAAGCCTTGGCCACATGCATCACAATAGATATCAAATCCTTTCTGTAGGTCTGGCATAACCAATACTGGTGGCGACATTAACCTCTTCTTCAATAGATCAAAGCTGTCTTGACACTTCTCGTCCCACTTAAATTCTTTTCCTTTCTCCAAAAGCGAAGTCATAGGCTTAGCAATTTTAGAAAATCCTTCAATAAATCTCCGATAATATCCTGCGAGTCCTAAGAAACTCCGAATCTCGGTAACTGTAGTGGGTGCTCTCCACTCCATTATCTCCTTAACCTTAGCAGGATCCACTGCTATTCCTCCATTAGAAATAATATGTCCAAGGAATGGTACCTTGTCAATCCAAAACTCGCACTTGCTGAACTTGGCATATAGCTGGTTATCTCGTAGCTTCTGTAGCACCAATCTCAGATGTTCCTCATGATCGCTATCACTCTGAGAATAAATAAGAATATCGTCGATGAATACCACGACGAATCTGTCCAAATACTCCATAAACACCTTGTTCATCAAGTTCATAAAATAAGCTGGTGCATTGGTTAATCCAAATGACATAACAGTGAACTCATATAATCCATATCGAGTCGAGAATGCTGTCTTAGGAATATCCGATGGTTTAATCCTCATCTGATGGTAACCCGATCGGAGATCAATCTTCGAAAATACTCTAGCACCTCTCATTTGATCACACAAATCTTCAATACGGGGCAACGGATACTTGTTCTTCACTATAACATCATTAAGAGATCTATAATCCCCACACATCCGCTGTGATCCATCCTTCTTCTGTACAAACAAGACCGGTGCTCCCCAAGGTGAGGAACTCGGACGAATGTACCCAGCATCTTGTAACTCAGTTAACTGCTTCTTAAGTTCCTTCAACTCCTCTACGGACATCCTATATGGCCGTTTAGAAATAGGGGCGGTTCCAGGTAAGAGATCAATAACAAACTCAACTTCTCTATCAGGTGGCATCCCTGGTAACTCCTCTGGAAAGACATCCGGAAAATCTCTAACCACCCGGATGTTGTCACCAACAAACTCCTCAGGTATAAAGAACATTGCACGCATGGGTGAGGAGGTTACTGCAATATTAACTTGAAATCTTTCTCCTTTAGTGGTAGTGAGTTCTACGGTACCTCTACCGCATGATATAACGGCCTTTGCCTTTCTTAGCCATGACATACCAAGGATCAGATCTATACTGCTTGACTCTAATATTATAGCAGTAGCTCCAAATTCTCTACCCATAATGGTCAAGGTCAATCTACGTGTCATTTGATTCGCCTCAACAGGCCCTTTAGGTGTAATTACTATCATGGGTTTTCTCATATTTAGCAGTGGTATTTCATTTGTGTTGGCATATCTAGCAGACATGAATGAATGTGTAGCACCAGAATCAAATAATATGGTTGCAGGCACTACAGGAAACGCCTAAATTTTCGTGGGCCAAAAACCCACGAAAATAAGCCTAAACCGACGAAAATATAGTATTTTCGTCGGCAGGCCGACGAAAATAGCCGCCGAAAATAAGTTCGACGAAAATAGACGCCTATTTTCGTCGGTACCGACGAAAATAACCTATTTTCGTCGGTTTTCGCAAGACCGACGAAAATAGTGAGTCGACAATTTATTTTCGTCGGCCGGTGGTGGCCGACGAAAATACGCCAGGATATTTTCGTCGGCCTAGGTGGTGGCTGACGAAAATATCCTGGCGTATTTTCGTCGGCCTAGGTGGTGGCCGACGAAAATAGCCTGGGAACATATTTTCGTCGGCCACCACCGAGGCCGACGAAAATTGATGGTCCCCCCCCCCCCCAAAACAGATTTTTCTGCACCTATTAATAATTCACAGCAATATACACAATATCACAATTCACATATACAGATTCACAAGCCTAATACATAATTCACAAAACACATTCACATATACATAAATAGTCCATTCAAATAAGTCTAGAGTTTCCATAAGTCCAAAAGTCCATTGTCCATTCAAATACACAATTCACAAAACTCTAGTCCATAAGTCTATCCATAAGTCCATAAGCTAATAACTACTCACTACTCTCTCCTCACTGATCACTCCGGCGGGCTATGGGAGTTTTGGCCACTCCCTCCTCCGCCACCAGGATGGTGGCCACTCCCTCCAACACCACCCTCCGATCCATGAGCATGTGACACTGAACCCTGCAATTCATCAATCATTCAAATAAGGCTGTATACATATACATTGCTGTGTTTGGTCAATATTTGCATAAAACTAAACATGGAACGTCACCTGTGATCCATGGTGAGTAGGAGGTTGTGCATGCATCCACGGGTACTGTTGTGCTGGCCACCCCATAGGTGGTGGCACCCACCCCGTCGGTGGCGGTGCCATCCACGCTTGAAATGGCTGAGAGCCCGCCGGTGGCTGGGAGACCGGTGGCACCCATCCCGGGACTGGCTGCGATCCTTGGGGTGGAGGCGTCCAAGTGCCTGGAGGTGCCTGCGTCCACCCAACACTGGTCCACTGTGGCTGCGACGCTGGAGCTTGTCCTGGCCACTGTCCCCATCCTTGTGCCTGTGAGCCATTTTTGATAATAAAAAAAGAGTTGCTATGGAATTGAAGTGTTCAGATAGTGTTACCTGGGGAGGGCGAAAAGCGGGCAAGTTCATATCAGGGCCGAGTCGAGTAGTCATTTCCTGCAAATGGATGCAACGTTAGAATCACAACATTATACTTTGAATTCAACGACGACACGTGATGAGATAGACGGATTACCTGAAAATAAGAAGCCATATATTGCGTCAGCTGTCCAACCTGCTCCTGCGCTGCTCGAGCCTGCTCCTGTGCTGCTCGAGCCTGCTCCTGTGCTGCCCGAGTCTCCTCCTCCAGCTGAGCCTCTCGAGCAGACCTGGAGGAGCGAGAACTCCCTCCCGAAGACGATGCCTTCCCTTGACCTATTGTCCTGTTATATTCCACAACGCCGGTGCCAAAGGCAAACCTGCATGATACACATAGTTGAGCCATTAAGTGGACACATTCTTGTTAATGAAATCGTCGAATCAAACACAAACACCTCACCTGCCATGCTTTCTACCCCCACCACTGTGGTACAACGCCGAGGCATCTAAGTCTGAATGCATCCAGTCGAAGTCAGGCCCATGGCGTTGAGTCATTTCCTCCCCATATGCATTCTGCAAAGAAAGTTGGAGTTGGAGTTAAACACAAAACATGCAATTTAATTCGTAAATACAAACTTGTTTACCATTTTCTCCCTTGCCGCCTCGCTGCATAGCACATCAGGGTTCGCCGGATCAGGGCCACGGTGACCACGGACGTAAACCTCCATAAAACTTGGAGCAACTCCACTTTCAGCTTCCTGCATGAAAAAGAAGAGTTAAACCATATAATTTTCATAGATGTAACATACAAGTTTGATTTATATACTTACCATGCGGCGTGCGGTACCAAGGTGTCCATCGGCGCCGTACCTGTGCCCCGGTCCTTCAGTGCCACGGTTGGCACGGTGCTTGTTGGACTCTGCAATCCACTCAGGCGACGCCCATCTCTTAGCCAACCACCTCCAGGCTTCCATGTCCTTCGACAGCCAATCCACAACGCTCTCCAGGTACTGCTCCTCTGTGAGGTAGATCTCATTGGCCCCTAATGCTTTGCTCATTTTCTGACCCTTTATCTTCTTGTAGTAGTAGTTGACGGCCGCGATGCGAGCATTGTACATGGCATCCTTGATTATCTTATCAGCGCACTTCCGAAAGTGCCTCTTCACACGTGTCCACTGAGCCTGATCCTCCTCGATGTCATCCGGCAATTGGAACCTCCCCTACATATCAATGTACAATTTAAGTTAAAGTAAGATTAGGATAAGCAATAATTCAATGAATTGCTTATATACGAAAGTAAACTCACCCAGAACTTGTCCCACACAGCCACCTGACAAGTCCTTCGTTTTTTTTCCGAACTTCCCCCTCCGCTACTGCTTTCCCCTGACTCCCCTGGCTCGACATAGTCCTTTAGACCCCAGTCAGCCCACTGCATAGCCGCGAACCTCTCGCCATTCAGCTCCACCATGCCAGGGTAGTAGAAGCGACAGAGGCTACCCAACACCGCGTTCACCTTGGGACGTCTGCCTGTACCGTCCCAAGTCAAGTCTTCCCATGACCTACAAAAATTAATAAAACAAGTAAACTAGTGCAATCACGTTCACATTAAAAAATTAACACAACAGAAATAAGCCCCACCATTCTCCATGCGGCCGGATGAGCCTCCGCTCGGCAGGTCTCGGACCAAACGCATTGCTCTTCTTATACCTAAGTATACAAGTAAATTCAATATGATGAAATGATTAGAAACTAATATCAATCTCTACTACTATTAAGCTATATATATAAATAATATTTAGTCTAATTTTTAATATTTATATATATAATTAAGGCGTCACCTCTGTCCTATAAAACTTGGACAAAAATATTGAAGATCTCTTGCCACGTGGATGATATACTTTGAACAGGGGTTGTGTGTGTGTGTGTGTTGGGGGGGGCAGTTCCTGATGTTATACTTTGATCAGAAGTAAATGTGCATTACTGTTTTTCTCATGTGTCTGTTAGCTTCTCCATTTCTTTACACTTCAGATATCAGTTCAGTTCATTTAACATTAAACTGTTTTCTACCCCTGACATGTCTCCGATCCGCCTTCTGAGCGCCGAGCCGTTTCAGAAGATGGAGCTGGCCCTGGTGTCGCTGGAGAGTTTCTTGCAGAGGGCAACAGCCCATACGTCTGCTGCTCAAGGCATGTTGTACGCCGCTGGTGTTGCTGAACCCAGCCCTGCTCTGGCTCTTGGCGAGGTGCTCTCGGCACCAATGGATACCGAGATCGATCTGCAGCCATCAGCTTGCCAGAATCCCTTCGCTTCCACCTCAGGGCAAGACCAGTCGTCTTCTCCGTTGGCAGAACCCCCGAGCTACTACGCCCAGAGCCCGATGCTGCCGATGGCACAGCTCCATGAACATCATGCCCATAGGACAGCTGCTAGAGTCGATATGAACTCTGACACCACAACCGGCGACACCTCGCAAGATGATACCACCAGTGAAACTGGAGGTTCCCATGTGCCGGCCAAAGTGAACGATGTATTCTGGGAGCGGTTTCTCACAGACGCCGCCGATGGTAAAAGCGAGGCAATAGAAGCAAAACAAGATGTGAAGAATGCCGTAGACCGCTGCTGTCCTCGTCTCTAGGACAATGTTGATCAGATCACTGAGCAGATGGGGCAGCTTGATTCAGCCTCTTATACTGTCCTCCTCATCCTGCTCACCCTCCTCATCCTGCACATGAGCATCCTGCTGAGGAGTCTCCTGCTCACCCTCCTCACCCTGCACTTCGTCTAGACAGTCGAGAAGTTGCTGCTGCCTCTGTCGGCTCTGTGAGGTGCCCTGAAAAAGCCCACTGCCCGAGCTGTCCTCGCTGGCCGCGCTGCCCCCACTCCTCCTCGATCTCCTATGCTTGAACATGTTCAACTGTAGATAAATTAATGTCAAACCACAGTATATGAAACAAATAATATGAAAATTAATAATGTGGAAATTGGAATACATAGCTTAATTGATTAACTAAAAGAAACATACTAATCAAAAGTCATCCGCATCCGATGATGCTTCTTCGGCTCGTTGTTTATTCATACGCTCTTGATTTCGTTGGATCCTTACTGATCTTCTAACGACGACAGGTCGTTTGCGCTTTGACCTAGGTTCTTCAATTAAGTCGCTTGAATTGCAACAGAGATTTTCGAGTCCTTCTCCATTGGTCACATGGAATCGGTGAGCTATGTCTTGATTCGACGTCGCTTCTGGTTGAAAAACAGCATCATCGTTGTCCCTGCTCGTACTCACGTAGTCAGCACTCTCTGGAGCGACGACTTGTGGGTTGACTTTGATTGCAACCCACCAAGCCCTAAGGCTTGGGTGAGGATATGGCAGGTAGTACACCTGTTTTGCCTGATTTGCAAGGACAACATCGCTCATACTGCTCGGAATCCTAGAGCTATGCTTCACCTCGACATTACCATACTTGTCGATACGAGTCCCACTATGACCATCAAACCAGTCGCACTCGAAAAACACGACTTTAAGTTCTTTGGGGCCATCGAAAATCAACTCTACAATGTTTTGAAGAACACCGTAATAGTCCACTACTTTGTCATCGTCAACATATGAACTTGCCAACACACCACTATTGGTGGTGGCTGCCAATGGTCGACTCTTCTCCAATTTCGCGGTTCGGAAGCGATATCCATTTACATCATAGCGAGTATAGTTTCGGACGGACACAGAGGTATGTGCCATTTGCTGCAAGTCCGGGTGCACAGAGTTTTTGGAAACCTATACAAGTAATTAGTATATGCATTATATCTTCCAAGTCCAAAATTCAAAGATTAAGTATGGACAATGAGAGAACGACAATTACTAACATAATTACGAAACCACTGCACGAAGTTTGGTCCACCTTTCAACCCATCACGTCGAAGATTTTCTAATTGGATGGCCGTAGGTTTACTAGTAGATTTCCAACATTCTTCATCAAACATACTGGACATATTACAAACATGGAGATTACACACTATAGAAATTATGAGATGAGAAAATGGACGTAACTATGAGGAAAACTTACTCGAACGCCTCCTGTGTGCTGTCAATATTGCTATACATATATAGCATTAGCGTGTTCAAATCTGATGCTTCAATGTGACGTACACTCCCTTTTCCAACTGCTTTACCCGGATTCGCAAAAATTTGAAGGGTGCTTTGGGGTGATTCATTTTCGACATGAAGTCGCACTGAAGGCGCAAACACATTGTTGGCTCGAGCGAAATACCTGGTTGAGAATTGAGATATCTCCTTAAGGGCAAAAGCCTTCGCAATACACCCTTCGACTCTAGCCTTGTTGCGAACAGACGCCCTGAGCTTTTTCAACGCCCTTTCTATAGGATACATCCACCTGAATTGCACTGGTCCGCCTACCAAAGCTTCCCAAGGCAAATGCACAATTAGATGTTGCATCACATTGAAGAATCCTGGCGGGAAAACCTTTTCAAATTTACAAATAAGAATTGGAATTTCTTTCTCAAATTTCTGCATCAACCTCTTCGATACCGTCTTTGCGCATACTTCCCTATAGAAGTAACTCAACTCTGCAAATATGCTCCAAAGCTCATCCTTAAAATAGCCTCGAAACATCACGGGCATCAGCCTCTCCATAATAATATGGTAGTCATGGCTTTTCAAACCGATCAATTTACCGGTCTTCAGATTGACTGCCCGTTTCGGATTTGCCGCATATCGATCTGGAAATTTCAGATTCTTCAACCACTTAAATATTTCTTTCCTTTCATCTGGCTTGAGGCAGTAATCAGCTCGCGGCCTACTCTCATGCCCTTTATCGCTTACTTTCAACTCGAGCATCGGTCTCTTACAAATTTCAGCCATGTCTTTTCTTGCCTTCATATTATCTTTCGTTTTATCAGTCACATCGAAACATGTGCTTATGATGCTTTCAGCAACATTACGCTCTTGGTGCATCAAGTCTATGTTGTGCGGCATGATCAAGGCTTTTGCATACGGAAGCTCCCATATTGATGAAATATGGGTCCAGTTGTGGTCCTCCCCGTAGCCTTGAAACCTATCATTTTCTCCTTGCTTCAGACAAGCATGCCATGCCATTATCTGCGGTGCAGTTTGCCTCTTTGGTGGCCCATTTCTGATTTTGGCTCCACTTCTGAATGCAGTAAGCGAATTCCTGAAATCATGCTTGAATGGAGTCCAACGTCGATGAGCATCAAAGAATGACACTTTCCCACCATGCTTCAATCTGAATGCATCCGTATCATTCATACATATGGGACAGCACAACCGACCATGAACACACCATCCAGACCAATCTCCATACGCCAGCAGATCATGCACTGACCACAAATAAGCAGCGCGCATGGTAAACTCCTTTTCAGTATGGCTGTCATAAGCCTTCACACCTCTCCACAATTGTTTCAGCTCTTCAAGTAAAGGGCGAACAAACATATTCAGCTTTGGCCCTGGATGCTCGGGGCCTGGGATGACTAGTGCAAGGAACATGAACTCTTCTTTATTGACCAACTCAGGAGGAAGATTATATGGCACAATGAAGACAGGCCAACACGAGTAAGGGCTTGCACTGGTATTGAAAGGTGTGAATCCGTCCGTCGATAGACCAAGCCGTACACTCCTAGGGTCGTTTGCAAATTCGGGATCAAACTCGTCAATTGCCTTCCACGCATCACCGTCCGACGGATGGACCATTATGTCTGGATCAGTGACGAGACGTACACCATTATTTGGCCATGTCATATGCAGAGCTATTTCCTTGTTGAGGAACAACCTTGAAAGCCGAGGAATGATGGGCAACCGACGAAGTTGCTTAGCTGCGACCTTCGTAACTACCAATTCACCCTCATCATTTGTCACCTCGACATATCTAGAAGCTTCACAATGCTTACAACGGTCCAGCTTGTCATCCTCCTCAAAGAATAGCATGCAACTGTTGGGACACACGTCGATCTTCTCATATGTCATCCCAAGACCAGCCAACATCTTCTTTGCGAAGTACATATTTTTTGGCAACTTATGATTCTCCGGTAGAACCTCGCCCATAAGTTGGACGATGTCGTTGTAAGCACTGTTTGAAATGTTGTGCTTCGACTTTATCGCCATTAGTCTTGTGAGAGTCCCAAGAACTGACATCTGAGTGTGCTCGTGCAGTCTCTCTTCTCCTGCGGCGAGTAGCCGGAAGAATTCTTGAGCATCGCGTGGAAGCTGCCCCGGCTCCTCAGCGTTCATTTCAACCTCCCTACCAAGATCATGCAACATATCGTCCATCCTATCATGATCGTCATCAAGCTCCACATCCGCGTCAACGTGTCTAATAGACTCTCCATGCCGGTACCATACAAGGTAGTTCGGCATAAACCCACTTTTGCAAAGGTGTTTCTCCATTTCTTCCTTCTTCTGAGGCCACTTGTTCTCGCAGCGATTGCAAGGACACTTCACTAGACGACCAGTTGCATCTTTGAAAGCGTGCTCAAGAAAATCCTTTGTTACACCCATCCATTCATTCGAATGTGCCCCATCCTTTCTCCACCCGTCATACATCACCCTCCGATCACCGTCCATTTCAAAGGCTAAACAAAAGTCAAAGAACATCAACGATCGTCCGTGGCTTATTTAGGTGAACTCCCTATTAGGTAAAGGCCCTAAACCCACCCAAGAGTGTAGGCCGATACTTGTGATTTATGACGTGTATCCTACGATTGCCGCGAAATTTCGGCAGCATAACCCCGCTGCTCTCCAAGCACACGCCTGAACATGGTGTGTTGGAGAACAACTGGGTTACAAAACTGAAATTCCGCGTCAATCGTAAGGCACATGTCACAAATCACAAGCATCGGCTTACACTCTCAGGCTGTCCAAAATACGTGGACAATTCCGGAACGGCGAACCTCACAAGCCAATGTGACGTTCGTCGTTCCCGAACGGGTGACGCATACGGTTCGCTACGGTTAACGATTAAAACTAAACTCTAAACATTAAAAAAATATCTCGGAGACAAATATGAATTTGAATTAAAGCAATCAACAGTTAAACTCGACAATTTAACTCAAATCATAATCACAAGATGACAAGATAACAAGATAACAATTAATGAAAATAAAAAACGACTAAGTAAGTACCTTGTTACTCGGCGATGGGCGGCGCGGCGAGGGGCGGCACGACGATGGGTCACGGCGAGGAGGCACGGCGAGGAGGCGGCGATGGCGATGGGTCACGGCGATGGGGCACGACGAGTAGGCGGGCACGGCGAGGGCCGGGCACGCTGATGGGGCACGGCGAGGAGGCGGGCACGGCGATGGGGCACGGCGAGGACGCGGGCACGGAGAGGGTCGGGCGAGGCGAGGGGATACGCGGGGACGGGGCACGGCGACGAGGCGGCCACAGCGAGGGGAGTGCGGGGACGGGGCACAGCGAAGGGGCGGCGCGGGGACAAGCCACGGCGAACAGGCGGCGCGGGGAAGGGGCACGGCGCGGCGTGCGGCGTCCGTGCGTGCGGCGTGCGGCGGCGCGGCGTGCGGTGGCGGCGCGGGGACGGGGCACGGCGCGGCGTGCGGCGGCGGCGCGGCGTGCGGTGGCGGCGAGGCGTGCGGCGGCGCGGCGAACACAAAAAAGCGAGCGAGCGAGAGAAACGAGCGAGAGCGAGAGAGAAGGTGCGGGCGCGGAGATTTAGGTCTTTTATTTTCGTCGGCCGTATTGGAGCCGACGAAAATAGTGGTCGTATTTTCGTCGGCCTCGTGGGGCCGATGAAAATAGTTGACGTATTTTCGTCGGCACGGCTTCGGCCCACGTAAATAACACCTATTTTCGTCGGTTACGAGGCCGACGAACATATATTCAGTATTTTCGTCGGCCTGCCGACGAACATAGCCCCTGGCCCACGAAAATACTCTGTATTTTCGTCGGTAACAAGGCCGACGAAAATAGCTTCCTTATTTTCGTGGGTCGGCCGACGAAAATATCTGGGCCCACGAAATTTTATGCGTTTCCTGTAGTGAGGAAATGCATTAACATAAAACATACCAATTACGAGGTCCCCTCCATCCGGAGTAGCATCAACGCTGACTTGATTAACCTTGGCAATAGAATATCCCTTGCCAGAACTTGGTGTTTGCTGCCTGTTCTGAACTGGAGTAGTAGCCATCCTCTGTGGGCAGACATTTGCATAATGACCAGTCTTCCCACACTTGAAACATGTGGTGCCTGGACTCTGTCCTGAAAACTTCGTCGGGGTGCCAGTAGGGGTAGCCTGTCGAGGAGGTGGAGTCCTCAGTGGTGATTGCTGAACTGGGCGTGGTCCTCCTGGTCGAGTCGGTGTACCCTGTGGTGAACTGTAGCGAGGACAAACACTGCTGCTTTCTTGTCCTTGAGATATTGCCTTTCTCTTCAAATCTCCCAGCTGAACACGCTTGTGTTCAATAGCCAGGGCCTTATCAAGCAGCCTCTGAAATGACGGAAATGTGTGTGCCACTAGTGCATACTGCAGTGGTCCATTAAGTCCTTCAATGAAATGCTCCTGCTTCCTCTCGTCTTCAGCAACTTCTTTAGGGGCATATCTGGATAACTGAATAAACTTGTCGCGGTACTCGCTGACTGACATACTTCCTTGCTTCAGTGACAGAAATTCCTTCTTCTTGATCTTTATCATACCAGCTGGAATATGGTAGTTCCTGAATTGTGTACTGAACTCTGCCCAAGTAATAGTATCCGCAGCATCATGGGCAGCAGTATAAGAATCCCACCAGTCAGCAGCAGGACCAGTCAGACGTCCAGAAGCATATAAAACCTTCTCCCGGTCCGTGCACTGTGCAATATTCAGCATCTTCTCAACGGACTTCAGCCAATCATCCGCGTCCAGTGGATCAGGTGAGCTAGCGAATGTAGGTGGCTTATGACTCATAAACTCTCGGTGCTTATCACGAGGTGGAACTGGTGGTGGTGGTGGAGGCAGTGGCACTTGTTGCTGCTGTTGCTGCTGTTGTTGCTGTTGCATTTGTTGTTGCAGCTGCTGTTGTTGTGCCCTCCTTTCCTGGCGTATCTCATCTCGCTCCTGGCGCAACTCCTGGCTTATATCTTCTCTTTCCTGACGCATCTCCTGGCGTTCTTGCTGCATCTGAGCACGCATATCAGCCATAGTGTCTGCCATTTGCTGCATCACCGCCATCTGAGCAGCAACCAGTGGGTCAACTCCGCCTGGTGGAGGATTAGGAGGATTCATCTCCGCAGGTTGTGGCTGGGGTTGTCTATGTATCCACCGAGTGTGTCGATTAGGAGGCAAATCAATTCCACCACCCCGCCTGGTATTGACCATCTGAGTTAGATACATATGGTAAGAGAATAGCAGACAAGGCAGGTATTTACAAATCAGATTACTTTGGGGGATTTATTAGCTAAGCAGATCAATATCTCCTCTACCAAAGCTAATTCAACACCTTATGTTGGTACATGCTAAGATGTCCATCTATAATTCAATCAATCAAAGAAGCGAATCAGGCATTTAGCATCAGCACAATCAAACAACATTTTTAATAGAGAAAATAGTTTTAAATTTTGTCTTAGGTTCCCTATCTCTTAAAAGATCATAGTGGTAGGATTCCAAGGTGTGAAATCCATCTTGTCTTAGAGTAGAAAAGATAAGATTAATCAAAGTAGAGTAGCAAAAGGTGAGACAAGATCAAGGTGAGATAAGTATAGAATGAGTCAGAGTAAGGTAAGTAGGTAAGGGTTTTGTCCATTTCTATCTAGGTTTCGTCCTACAGTCAACATTTCCTCTGATACCACTTCTGTCACACCCGGCTTTAAGGAACAAAGCCAGGTGCATCTCATACATGCGCCAAGAAGACAACATATATAATAACAGAGTGTATAGAGATAAATGTCACAATAATCAGAGTATTTATTACATAGCGGAAGACTTATTACAAAATAAAGGAATAACCATAAAACGAACTAAGGATCGTCGGCGCCAATGTCAACTGAGAAACGCCACCTAGATCAGATCATACTCCTCGCCTTGTGGCTCCTCCTGAACCACCTGCTCTTCTCCTGTGGGGGGGTGTGAGACAGCAAGGGTGAGCTCACACATGATCATAGCTCAACAAGTTGTGGGGAACCAGTGGACATAAACTCACAAAGGTGTGAGTTCATGTGATGTGTAAGGCTAATCAATGATAGGGGTTAAAAGCTGAGCATTGCTTTTAAGTAGTTGGTCAAAATTTTATTAGCAGTTACTAAGTGTAAGTAAATACCAAACCATAAATAAAGTAATAGAACAAAATTAATAATAAACCCATGCAATGCAAATGACAAAATTGAATTTAAGTTCCATAATTTAAACATCAGAGAGTCCTGAGATGCTCATGACCGCGAGCACGGCTAGTATACCAGTTTTACACTCTGCAGAGGTTGTACCCTTTACCCACAAGTCATGTTACCCATCTGCCAAGGGGTCGCGAATCCCATACACTTCTACCTAGGAAGCACGGCAGGGCAACACTACGAGGCCTTTACAAAGTTCCACTAGCTTCCGAAAACCCGCTACAGTTTATAGGAAGTTCCAATGCAGGGTTCCTGGCTGACCGCCATCGCAGCAAAATCAACCAGGGACCTCCCTACACTGACCACTCCCCTACTGCCCTTGCCCCTTTCGGGTAAGGTAGTCTTCCACTAGCTTTCCTAATTAGTCAGCCAAGGGCGTCCCATTAAACCCTTGTGGTGGCACGTGTTACTCAAGTTAAGCTCTATGTTCCAATTAACATTAATGATCTCAACATGAACATAAACAGAATAACAAGAATAATTGGAACATAGATATAATAAATGATTATCCCAAAACCATGTAAAGCAATAGCAAACTACCCAAGTGATTCAGGGGTAAACAAGGTAATGAGATAAACAAATCTAGGGTGACCTATTGGGTCCCATCAAAATTTAACCTATGCATGGATAAGTGATATTAAAGAACATTATTAGGTAAAAAGTGGTCAAGGGCACAACTTGCCTTCAATGAGCTCCTGCTCAGCTACTTCAACCTGCTGCTCACCAGGATCCTCAGCAACGGGCTCTTCTACTCGCCACAATACAAACAAGCACAGTGCATATAGAGAAATTAACATTGCACCAAACATATATACAAAATACACAGTAATAATCTACACATTAAAATAAAATTCTAGGAACAGAATTCATAATTTTTGGAGTTATAGATTTTAAGTTATGGATTTTCAAAGGTTTTATGTGCTTTAAATAGTATTAAGTGAGAAATAAATTTCTTACTGTTTTCCTGACATAACAGAGGCTCTAGGTGATAAAGAATAAAATTAAAAAAATTTAGAAAGTGGAATGGATTAATTTGGAGTTCATATGTATTTTCTATGAATTATCAAAGTTCTAGCAATTATTTTGTATTAAAAATCTATTTAATAATCATTTTCCCTGATTTTATTATGTTCTGGACTGGGCCTCAAATCCAGATAAACCCAGGGGCTATTCTACAACTAATCCTGAGACTCAGAGCACTGCTTCCGTGGATGGCGGGTTGATTTCATTAAAACCCGAGGGCTCTTTAGAAAAATACCCAGGCCGAAGGGGTATGGAGCCCTGCTGGCCGCTGGATTAGACACCGAGCGCCCAGATTAAACGAGAAACAGTGCAAGCCGGTACTCATTGCAGACCCTAGGATCTGGATCCTACGGTCTAGATTAGATCCTAGCGCGACGAAGCGGTACGCCATAACAGCCGTTCGATCCGAGTGCAACGCATCGGATTTAAAATAACTAAATCGAATCGCGATCGCGAGATCCAAAACGGACGCCGCAGATCGACACGAACGAAACGGTAACCTGGATCTAATCCTGGCCACAGATTGTTCATCCAACGGCTGAAACGCATCTTCCCCAATTGAGACCGGTGGCCATGAGGCACGACCCACCCGCGGCGGCCCTCCACCGGCGAGCGGCAATTCCGGCCATCCCGAGCCCCATTTTCTAATTCCTTCGCTCCTCGCCCAATTGACGACGTTATAAACTCGTTTCCCCCACCAATTTCTACCATCCACGAGCACAGGGCTCGGCCCACGGCGCACGGCGGAAAGACAGCTCGGCACCACTCCGGCGACGAATTAGTCCATGGTCCGGCCCGCAATTCCTACACTGATCGGTCGTATTCAATCCCTAAGGTGCGGCAGATGACTTGGGTGACTTACCCAAGGTGAAGACGACCGCAGGGATGATGTTCCACGGTGAGGGCGGTCCGCTGCTTCCACGGAGACCGGTGATGGCTGTGCGGCGGGCTTTGGGGCGAAATCACACCGCGCAGTCCGCCCACGTGCCACCAGCGACCCGACAGGCCTAGGGAATAAGGTCGACAGCAGCACCGTTGTTTAGCCGCGGCGGCGAGCCTTCACCCGCGCTCCCTCTCCACTATCTCTCGGTGGTTTCCGCGGTCAAGCCCGAGCGCCAATGGCGGAGTCCACGGGGCGGGCCGATACATATATCTGCACAGGGGTGGAGTTCCTCTCGGGCGGAGTCCGCACGAACGGCGAGATCCCCGGCGGTTCGCGAGCTATGCACGCGGCCGGTGAGCGAGTCGCGGCGAAAGAAGCGGACTCAGCTCAACAACCAGAGAGGTCGGCTGATCTGACTCGTGGGGCCCAGGCGACAGCGAGTAACTGGCCAGTGGCCGGCTTATCGCGCGCGCCCGCAGAGGCTGCAATCCGGGTCCACCCGTCGGCGCGCGAACGCGAGGGAGATGGCAGGTCTGGCGAAACGGGTCCACGTGCCAGCGGCAAGGTGAGAAGGCACGGCGCAGAGCTGGGCTGGGCGCGCTGAGGAAAGTAGAAGCGGGCCGAAATGGGTATTCACGGCCCAATTAGGTTTCTTCCCTTTTTCTTTTTATTTTCTGTTTCATTTCATTTTCAAATCTCTATTTTGAATTCAAACTTGTTTGTGAGCTTCATAACTGAGTTAAATACCTAAATTAAAATATTAGTAGGGGCAAAATGTATTCTTTCATATGTTTATTTTCCTCTATTTTGTATAATCTCTTCCCTCTCTCTTTTCTTAATTCCAAGATTATTTAGGATTTAAATCCCCATCTGGATATTAATATATTCCTTTTCACATTATTATAATATTGTCACAAAAATGTACACACAAATGAAATATTCAGCATGATGCATTGATTTAGTAGCATATCTTTTTATTAATTGTTTTTGGACATGGTGTTCACATGTGATGATGCATAAAGATCAAAATCACATAAAGAGGAAATGTTTCTCTATTGGTATTATTTCTAGCCATTCACAAAGTGGGTGTTACAGGAATTTAATATCCTTCATCCACTTCATCACTTCTTTCCGTTGCTTAGATTTCAGACAATAGTCAGCTTTTGGTTTGCCTCCGTTTTCTCTAAGCACTAGGGTTGGACGATCACATATCACTGCTAAGTCCATGCGTGCCTTGTCATTGTCTTTCGTTTTATCAGGGAAATCCATGCATGTATTTATGAGGGCTTGGCAAAAGTTACTCTCTTGATGCATGACGTCGATGTTGTGCATCAAAATCAATGACTTAGCATAAGGAAGCTCCCACAAGCCACATATGTGAGTCTAGTTATGCTCCTCACCAAAACCTTGATACCTTTTCCCACTCTCGTCTAGGACAAGTTTCATATGCTCTTCTGTAATTTCTATCCCACTACGTCGCTTGGGCGGTCCCTTCGTGACGATGGTGCCCTTCCTAAATTCCTTTCTCTGCCTTCTGAAGGGGTGATTGAAGGGTAGAAAACATCTATGGCAATCAAAGTAACATATCTTGCCAACAGCACTAAGACGAAAACAATCTGTATCTTTAGCACAATAAGGACACGTCAATCTACCATGCACGCTCCATCCAGAGAAAATACCATACGCCATAAAATCATGAACCGAGAACAGATATGCAACACGAAGATTGAATTTCTGCTTCTTGAAGCAATCATAGGCTTCCACACCTTGCCATAGCTTCTTTAATTCTTCAATCAGTGGTTGAAGCATCACATTGAGGTGTACGCCAGGATGCTCAGGACCAGGTATAACAAGACATAGGAACATAAACTCATATTTCATGCAAAGAGCAGATGGAAGGTTGTACGGTATGGCAATGACAGGCCAACATGAATACGATGCAGCGGTCATATTGAACGACGTGAAACCATCAGTTGCCAAGCCGATACGAATGTTTCTTGCATCGCTGGCAAAATCTGGATCAAATTTGTCAAGAGCCTTCCATGCATCACCATCTGACGGGTGCACCATTAACCCATCTTGTTTGTCCGTATAATCTTTATGCCACCTCATGTGCATAGCGGTCTTCCTCGAGAGAAACAAACGTTTCACTCTAGGAGTGAGAGGCATGTACCGAAGCTGTTTATGTGCAACCTTTGTCACCACCTTCTCCCCATCTTCATTTACAAGCTCCACGTACCTCGACTTCCCACATTTTAAGCATTTCTGTTCTCTGCCATGTTCCTTCCAAAAAAGCATACAGTTGTCTTGGCAAACATCAATCTTCTCATACTCCATACCAAGACCTTCAAGCAATTTCTTGGACTGGTACATGTCTTTGGGCATCTTGTGACCCGTAGGAAGAACCTCGCTAATCAAATCCACAAGCTCCTTGTAACAATTAATTAAGAATGCAAACTTGGACTTGATTGACATCAGCCGGGTCACGAATTCTAGTACGGTCACGTCAGTGTGCCCATGAAGAGGCTCTTCTGACGCTTTGAGTAGGTCGAAGAACTTCTGAACCTCCGGTGTAGGTGAATCATGATGATCTGGTGCCAGTTCAGGCTGCAGATCCTCAAGCATCTGGTCCATCCTATCAACATCATCTTCACCGTCATCAACTTCTACTTCTGCTGCTCGTTCAACATCTTCACCATGGAGATACCAGACCTTATAGCCTGGCACGAAACCATGCGGACACAGGTGTAGTGTGACCTGCCTCTTGGTGTGGCTCGTCATATTTCTACATTTATTGCATGGACACCTAATATTATCTATTTGTGACAAAGCAGCTGCATGGTCCAGAAATATCTGCGTCTTGGCAAACCATTCACTTGTGTGACACCCACCCTTCTTGAAACATTCATACATCCAATTACGTCTATCACCCATTATTGCGGCTGTGTGTACGAGTAAAGAGTGTGTGTGAGACAATCACGTTTCTACACGTCACACATACATCTATAGGTAAGTAGTAAAACTATATATATACATAAATAACTATATATATACATAAATAACATTAAATTTATCAATATCGAAACCTTCATACAACCTAATATTATAAGTTAAATCTAATTATTAAATAACATCAAATTCAACAATTCAATAGCATAAGTTAAATCTATTATAATAATAGAATTAATACTTACCTAACATCAAGCCACACATGTGATATTAAACTAACTCTAATCACACTCTAATCACATGTGATATTAAACTAACTCTAATCATATGAAAGTTAACTCCCGTCGGTCATAAAAAACCGACGAAAATAAGCATGTATACACAAATTTAACAATCGCACTCGCATTTACATTAACAATCGCACTCGCATTTACATTCAATAATGCATAAAGTCATATGAAAACTAAAAACACTATAAATTAACAATTTTAAACTAACTCTAATCACATGAAAGTTAACTCCCGCCGGCCACAAAAAACCGACGAAAATAATCAATACTTATTTACATATAGATAGAATTATACCTCAGTTACTGATTCCCGTCGGGGCACGAGCGGATGGTGGACGACGACGGGCTGGGGACGACGACGCTCGGGGTACGAGGAGCTCGGGAGCTTGTGGTGGCACTCGGGCGGCGGCGGCGGCGCTCCGGAGCAGGCCGATGGCGGCGGCGGCGCTCGAGCAGGGCGGCGGCGGCGCTCGGGCGGGGCGGCCTCGGGCAGGGTGGCCTCGGGGGCAGGGCGGCCTTGGGCAGGGCGGCGGCGCTCAAGCGGCGGCGGTGCTCGGCCAGGGCACCGCTCGGGCAGGCAGCGGCTCGGGCGGGGCGGCTCGGGCAGGGGCGGCCGGCGGGCTCGGGCGGGGCGGCTCGGGCGGGGGCGGCCTCGCCGGTGGCGCTCGGGCAGGGGCGGCTCGGGCGGCGGTCCGGCAGGGCGGCAGTTGAGCAGGGGCGGCGGTCGGGCAGGTGCGAACAGAGAAGAAATGAGCCCGCGCGGCTGCGGCCTGGCTCTAAAAAGATTAATCCTCGTCGGCTAGTATACGGGGCCGACGGGAATTAACTTATTCCCGTCGGCCAGAGCACAGGGCCGACGGGGATTAGTTAATCCCCGTGGGCTTGGGACGGGGCCGACGTGAATTAAAATAATGGTCGTCGGCTATTTTGTGGCCGACGGGAATTAGTCTATTCCCGTCGGCTTTCGCTCTGGCCGACGGGAATTACCCTGGCCGACGGGAATCAGTAGAATTCCTGTAGTGCATTAAAAATACTATTTTCTTTAATAAGCACATAAGGTAAGGCTAAAAATTATGCCCATAAATTGATTCTATCCACATATTTGAGAAGCCTGTCTTGCCTGCATACCTTGTAGGTTGTATATGTCAACATATAGAATGCTCTGTTTCAATGGTTTAACTTGCATGGCTTTATAAGACTTGTAAATGACATGTTCCAATAGTTGTGTTTTATGCATCTTTCCTCTTAATTTAAAGTAGTCAACATTTGGTTCAGGATTGCTGTGATTTTAATAGTGGAATTTGTTGTATGTAATGACAAGCTCTTTGTATTGTGGAGGAGGCTAATATGATGTATGAAGCGCCTACTACCTGGACATATGCTGCTTCTGCCACAATGATGTATTTGCCTCTACCAAATCAAATTGTAACCTACTTAATCTATAGTGTTAACTCTTTTATATGTATTAGCTTTTTTGTGCTGCTTTCAAACTAATTTCTATGCTACAACAAAAGGTTACCACATTCATCATTTAGAAATGAGGGGCATTACAAGGTCGGGTCCCTGCTGCCCGCTGTGGAATCGATTCCCGCGTGCTGGTTCTACTACCCTAGGTATGCTACGATGTTGCCGCCCTCTGGCTGATGTAGCGTGAACAAGGTGACGGTGATTGTTGTTTTCATGCCCGTAACAAGCTAATTCTGATTGTGGCTCTATCATTGTACTGACCGCTCACCTGATAAACTGAGAATTATGAGTATGGTTTCAGGTCAGGTTATGTACCTATGTTCCACTCTTTCATCAGATCATATTTTCTTTAGATAGAAAGGTTTACGTGCAATGGAATCCATATTTCCATATTGCAAAGTACTTAGTTTATTTTGGGTGCTATTGGTAGTTTTTATTTGTTTTTCTTTTTCTTTCCTTCTTTGGCTATTTTTTGTGTTATTTTTCTGCTATATTAATAAATGTGTACTCGCTTGTGCCATTTGTTTGAGAAATTACAATGGAACTACAAGTATATATCTCTGTCAATTTTGTCTCCTTTGCTTTTCATCTATGCATATAAGGTTCGCTAGATGTATGGGAGAAGATTAAATCACAAGGAATACTAAAATAGTGACAATTGATGGTTTTCATTACATAGGACATGTGAAATACTATTAGAAGAACATCTACGTATAAATAATTATCTTTTAGATTTTTTGTCTTGTTAGCATGAGCTCTCTCAAACATTGTCTCTGCAGAGGACTACGATGTTGATTATAAATTATGTGTTGTTTTTCTTACTGTAATCATTATGGGCTAACATTTTAACGAATAGTTTATGTTCCGTTGCAACGCACGGGCACTCACCTAGTAAATGAATTAAGAGCAGACATTCGCTACCTACAAGATCAGCTCGCGAAACGAGATCTAGCGCTTGATTGGGCGATTAACTCTCGTTCGCTTGCCTGGGCTAAGGAGGCAAAAGCTCGAGCCCGCGTGGAGGAGCTTAGCTCAGCCGTAGATAACTTGCAGGTTTATTGTAATACATTACATGAAGAAGTTCATGTATTGTATTCGCAACTACATCCCAATGTACCTGCGGATCCTGTCGGGACGGAAGCCAGACCTTCTGGGACAGCGGGAGAAGCCCATGGTGGTGAGCTAGACTTGTTCAGGCCCCCTCCCTCAATGAAGTTGGTGGATGAATGGTCTCCTACTCCCGACAGCGAGGCTACTAAGAGTGACAAGAAGCAAGAATAGTACAGTATAGAAGTAGTAGTAATGTATAATAGGAAGTGTAATCCTGTTGAAAAATTCGAGTCTGTAACATTACCCTTTTCAGTAATGTATAATGGATGGTTTTCTTTGGCATATTATATTCTTTTCAATGTTTGTTTCCTCAGATGCCTTCCAAGGCTCATTCTCAGGATGGTGCAGGGACCTCTAGTGGGAGGGAAGCAACACCAAACCCACCTCCAGTACCTCCCACATTAGCCAAGGCCATCGCTGCCTTGGTTAACGCTACAGCAGACAATACTCGATTTCTACGGGAAATGGCGAGTCAACAACTACAACAACAAGGCGGGCGGGCATATCCGCAAGGCCCCCGTGAAACATCCTATCTAGATTTCTCTAAGAAATGCCCTCCATTGTTTGTTAAAGCAAAGGACCCTCTCGAAGCGGATGAATGGATCCGCGTCATTGAACAGAAGTTTGGGCTCCTTCAGTGTTCAGAGGTTCAAAAGCCCCTATTCGCAGCCCAACAACTGCGTGGCCCTGCCAGCACTTGGTGGGGAAATTTTGTAGCCGTTCAACCGACTGGTCATCAAGTAACTTGGGATGAGTTCAAGCTAGCTTTCTGAGAGCACTACATACCTGAAGGGGTGCTCCACATGAAGCAGGAAGAGTTCATGAAGTTGAAGCAAGGCGGAGATACTGTTACCCAGTATCTCAATAAATTTAATCACTTATCCCAATATGCAATCGATCAAGTCAGCACCGATTTGAAGAAAAGAAATTGCTTCATGAGAGGCCTGAATGATCGAATGCAAAGAAAGATGGCCACCTGCATCGACCTTACGTACGGAAGGGCTGTCAGCACAGCACTGGCAGTCGAGGCTAAATATGCAGGATCCGGAAAATCCAAGGGTTATGGAGGCGACAGGCCCAATCAGGGCCCCGAGAAAAGGCAAAGGTTGGTCATCCAACCTTTCAATCCAAATCGCTCTTCCCCACGTCCACCCTCCTACCCTTTTAAGCAACCGGTCTTTATTCGCCCCGCCACTGCCCCCACTCCAACAAGTCAGCCGGGTGCCCCTGGCACTCGTTTCCATGCCCTCCCCAGCTCTTCAACTGGCTGTTTCAACTGTGGAAAGTCCGGACACTTTATTAAGGACTGTCCATATCAGAAGCAGAATCGCTCAAGTAATCAACAAAGTTCTGGGAATTCTTCTCAAGGGAAGGGAAATGCGGCAACCAATACCGCGGGCAAGAATACAAGGAAAACGGGATGAATTTATTAGACTCAAGTGGCCACAACACCGGAAGGTGAACCTGTAATGATGGGTACGTTCCTCGTAGCCAATCACCCTGCAATTATTCTTTTTGATTCTGGTGCTTCACATACATTCATAAGTAAGAGATTTGTGGAGCAACATTGCATTCCATGCCATGAATCAAGGGAAGGGTTTAAAATTCATTTGCCTGGGGGACAAATATTTACTAAAGAAGTGGCTTACCAAGTGCCCGTAACATTGGCTGGACAGGACTTTCCTACTAATATGATTGTTTTGAAAGGCCAAGACAGAGATGTAATCTTGGGCATGAATTGGTTAGCCCAACATAAAGCAATCCTCAACACTGATCTGAGAACTATCAGGTTGAGTTATGGCCAAGAAGAAATTCTTTTGTCTATTCCCATAGCTATTCCAGACTAAACAATTGGCAGAATCTATGAAGCCATTATACCGGAGATCAAAGATATTCTGGTAGTATGTGAGTTCCCAGATGTCTTTCTAGAAGATTTTCCTGGATTGCCACCCGAAAGAGATGTAGAGTTTGTAATTGAGTTGAAGCCCGGTACGGCTCCCATTTATAGAAGATCGTACAGAATGCCTCCAAATGAGCTGGCAGAACTCAAGACCCAATTGCAAGATCTACTTGAAAAAGGATTCATCCGACCAAGCTCATCGCCTTGGGGTTGTCCAGCCATCTTCGTCAAGAAGAAGGATCAAACATTGCGGATGTGTGTGGATTATCGACCCCTTAATGAGGTTACTATCAAAAATAAGTACCCTCTTCCACGAATTGACATTTTATTTGATCAACTAACTAGAGCGAGGGTATTCTCCAAGATTGACCTCAGGTCGGGCTATCATCGGAACCGTATCCGACCCGAAGATATACCAAAGACCGCATTCACTACGCAGTATGGGTTATTTGAATATTTGGTAATGTCTTTTGGACTGACGAATGCTCCTGCCCACTTCACTTATTTGATGAACTCAGTATTTATGCCTGAGTTGGACAAGTTTGTGGTGTTATTCATCGACGATATTTTAATATACTCCAAGAATGAAGAGGAGCATGCTCAGCACTTGCAGATTGTATTAACGTGCTTGAGAGAACATCAGTTATATGCCAAGTTCAGTAAATGCGCGTTCTGGCTGGAAGAAATTCAATTTCTGGGACATGTATTATCTGCCAAGGGGATTGCGGTGGATCCTAGCAAAGTCAAGGATATTTTGGAATGGAAACCCCCAACCACTGTACATCAAGTCCGAAGTTTCCTTGGACTGGCTGGCTATTACCACCGATTTATACCAGATTTTTCTAAGCTTGTGAAACCAATCACGAGTTTATTGAAGAATGATATTAAATTCAATTGGTCTTCAAAATGTAATGAAGCTTTTGAACAATTGAAAGTATTATTAACCACTGCTCCGGTATTGGTAGGTCATTTTATTGCTCAATGTCCCGATAATACAAATGACCAGGAACAAGAAAGGAACGGGAAGAGGGAGAAAAAGAAGGCCTACAAGAAGGCGAAGGGCGAGGCGCACCTTGGAAAAGAGTGGGACTCGGATTGTTCTTCGTCTGACTCCAACGACAAAGGACTCGCCGCCTCGGCCTTCAACAAGTCGTCGCTCTTCCCCAATGAGCGCCATACTTGCCTAATGGCAAGGGAAAAGAAGGTAAACACTCGAGAAACTCCTAAGTACTCTACTTCTGGTGATGAGGACTCTAGTGATGATGAAGTAGATTACACTAGCTTGTTCAAAGGATTAGATAGAACTAAAGTAGAAAAGATTAATGAATTGATTGATGCCTTGAATGAAAAAGATAGATTGCTAGAAAGGCAAGAGGACATTTTGTATGAGGAACATGACAAATTTGTTAGTGTTCAAAAGTCTCTTGCCTTAGAGATTAAAAGGAATGAATTACTATCTTCCGAGTTATCGATTTGCAATGAATCTATTTCTAGCTTGAAGACTTTGAATGATGATTTAAATGCTAAGCTAGAAATAGTTAATAAATCTAGTCCTTGTGTAGAGCATGTTGTGATTTGTAATAGGTGTAAGGACTTCAAGGTTGATGCATGTGTTGAGCACCTTACTTCTATTACAAAACTTAATGATGAAGTAGCAAATATTAATGCCCAACTTAAGACTTGCAAAAATGACTTTGATAAATTAAAATTTGCTAGGGATGCCTACACCGTTGGTAGACATCCCTCAATTAAGGATGGGCTTGGCTTTCGAAGGGAAGCCAAGAACTTAACAAGCCAAAGGGTTCCCATTCCCAACAAAGAGAAAGGGAAGGCCCCTATGGCTAGTAGTAGTCAAAAGAACCATGCTTTCATGTACCATGATAGAAAATATTCTAGAGATGTTCATTATAATAGGAGTTATAATGCTTTTGACTCACATGCCATGATTGCTTTGAGTTCCAATTTTAATGGTAGGCCTAGGAGAAATATTGTGTCTCAAGCTCCTAGGAAAGTTTGTAATAAACCTACCACTGTTTTTCATACTTGCAACACTACATTTGTTCTTTCATGCAAAAATAAAAAGGTGGTTGCTAAAAAGATGGGGGCCAAATGCAAGGGAGACAAGACTTGCATTTGGGTCCCTAAGGCTATTGTTACTAACCTTGTAGGACCCAACAAGAGTTGGGTACCTAAAACCCAAGCCTAATTTGACTTGCAGGTTTATGCATCCGGGGGCTCAAGCTGGATTATCGATAGCGGATGCACAAACCACATGACGGGGGAGAAGAAGATGTTCACCTCCTACGTCAAGAACAAAGATTCCCAAGATTCGATCATCTTTGGAGACGGGAATCAAGGCAAGGTTAAAGGACTAGGAAAGATAGCTATTTCATCCGAGCATTCCATATCTAATGTGTTCCTAGTTGAATCGCTCGGCTATAACTTGTTATCCGTTAGTCAACTATGTAATATGGGTTACAATTGCTTATTTACCAATGTAGATGTGTCTGTCTTTAGAAGGAGTTATGGTTCATTAGCTTTTAAGGGTGTACTAGATGGCAAACTCTACTTAGTGGATTTTTCGAAAGAGGAGGCCGGTCTAGATGCATGCTTAATTGCTAAGACTAGCATGGGCTGGCTGTGGCATCGCCGTCTAGCACATGTTGGGATGAAGAACCTTCATAAACTTCTAAAGGGAGAACATGTGTTAGGTCTAACAAATGTGTTTTTCGAAAAAGATAGACCTTGTGCAGCTTGTCAAGCAGGTAAACAGGTGGGAAGCGCTCATCACAACAAGAATGTGATGACTACATCAAGACCTCTAGAGCTACTGCATATGGACCTCTTCGGACCCATCGCCTACCTTAGCATCGGGGGAAGTAAGTATGGTCTTGTTGTTGTTGATGTTTTTTCCTGCTTCACTTGGGTATTCTTTTTGCAGGATAAATCAGAAACCCAAGGGACCCTCAAGCGCTTTCTAAGGCGAGCTCAAAACGAATTTGAGCTCAAGGTGAAAAAGGTTAGAAGCGACAACGGGTCCGAGTTCAAGAACCTTCAAGTGGAGGAGTTTCTTGAGGAGGAAGGAATCAAGCATGAGTTCTCCGCTCCCTACACACCACAGCAAAACGGTGTGGTAGAGAGGAAGAACAAGACGCTTATAGACATGGTGAGGACGATGCTTGTAGAATTCAAGACGCCCGAGCGGTTTTGGTCGGAAGCTGTGAACACAGCCTGCCACGCCATAAACCGGGTCTACCTTCATCGCCTCCTCAAGAAGACGTCGTATGAACTTCTAACCGGTAACAAACCCAACGTGTCTTATTTTCGTGTATTTGGGAGTAAATGTTATATTCTAGTGAAGAAAGGTAGGAATTCAAAATTTGCTCCCAAAGCTGTAGAAGGGTTTTTACTAGGTTATGACTCAAATACAAAGGCGTATAGGGTCTTCAACAAATCATCAGGTTTAGTTGAAGTGATGAGGACATCACTTCTACACATACAATGAATGGACCGATAACACGATCTCGTGCACGACAGCTAAATCTCCAGGTACGTTCTACCCTAGTCAATTGTGTTTCAGAACTTACGCTTGGGGTCATGGATGTTTTGATGATTAGGTACCTTGGAGAGGACCAGCAAGGACTTGGAAAAGGCCAAGGTGGTGAGGAGGAGCAGCAAGGGCGTCCACAACAGGAAGGAGATCAAGTCCGAGTCGGTTGCGACTCCATCTCGGGTTCCAGGACCAGTCTGCACTAAAATGGACGCCTAAGATGCATCCGGACTTCGATTGCGACAGACTGGATATGGTTGGAAAGATAACGAGATTATCTAACCAACCCAACTGGTTCCACCCTAAAATTCATCTGGAGTCAACGGGAATCGTCGAAAAAAGTCAGCGTTCAGATTCTATTTTGGTGCTGCAACACCGTTTGTTGGGCCGTGTGTCACGTCGGAGCCCATTAGGGGCGAGTCCAGGGCTACACACGCCCTAATACTCTATTTATTCAGCAGCCGCCGCCATTTAGGCTTGGGTTTTGCTTAGATCAATTCTGTCATCGAACAGTGTCGCCGTCATCGGCTTGTGAGACCCCCTCCCGTAATCAATACAATTTTGGTTGCGTTTCTTTCCTGTTCTTGCTTGTGTTCTTGATTGTGCTTGTGTTCTTGATTGCGCTTGCAGGGATAAGCCTTCGTGGCGAGGTCATTCGTGTGTCACGGGTGATAACCAACAGAGCCGTGGTGTAGTGATTGCGAGGAACCGTTCGCTCGGAGCCTTGGATCATCAACGTCGAGATCTCCACTCAATCAAATTATCGTATCTCATGGAAGATCGGGCCGCGTCTACTATCAATTGGTATCAAATTTCCAGGTTGCCCGTGAGGTATAATTCTACCTTTAGATTAGTTTTGTTTCGTCCCATAGTCCACAAAAAGCCAAAAAAAAATTTACGATCAGTTTATTCCGACCTAAAACCATCGCCTTAGCCTTTGCACAATTCAGTTTTAGAGTCCGCAGTTCTGAGTTCGTGTTCTAGTTAAGTTTGGTTGTTGGATTAGATTTGTTTTGGTTCAGTTTGATTGTATCCATCCGCTTCCATCCTACAAAACCGACCCTATCTACAAAACAGATCTTATCTCTACAACCGACCCTATCCACAAAACAGATCCTATCTCTACAACCGGTCCTATTCACAAAATAGATCCTATCTCTACAACCGACAATATCCACAAAACATATCCTATCTCTAAAACTGACCATATCCACAAAACAGATCCTATATCTATACCGACCATATCCAGAAAACAAATCCTATCTCTAAAACTGACCCTGTGCTCCATAGCCGTCGTTTCGGTTCCTGCCGATTTGTGCCTTTGAAAACCATAACTTGAGGTACCTTCCATAAAACAGGCATAACTTTTCGCTCGGTGCTCCGTTTGAGCTCAAATTTTTACAGCAGATTTCTGACTCCATTCTGGGGTGACCCAAACTCTCCTACGGCCTGTTTGGTTCGGACAAAAAGTTCAAAAAAATCGGGAAGATAATTAAAAAAATTGTTTAAGTGTTTTCAGGAATTTCAGAGATCCTTTGTGAATTTCTCTAGGCCACAATACAACTCTGTTTCAAGTGAAATTTTGTGTGCTTCTATCTTTATGTTTTTGGATCAGTGGTAAAAAATTCATAATATTTCGAGCTCTTTTGATGGTACTCCTTTTGAAACGTGCCTTTGATTTCTACTAGTGCTGAGAAATCTGCCCTATTTATAGAACTGCCATTCCCACTAGATACTTGTACCTCCTTTCTTGTGCTTTGGTCCAACTGTTCTATTACATTTTCTAGGCCAGCAACTAGGACGAGTACTTGGAACACTTATTCAGCATTGCTATCTGTTACTGACTTGTGTGCCACATATATATATTTAGTCAGCCTTCTCATAGCTCCAATTTTCTCTCGAGCAGAACAGGTATTCTTTTGCAATCACACCCACGCTCGTTGGACAGTCACACTAGTCACCGTTTACCACCTGCAGTGCTGGTAAAAACGTTGTAAGAGCGGGGTAAGACGCTTCATAATTTGTATTCCACCACCTCCACCACCCTGAGAGATAGTTATAGGGTTCACATTGTTTGTTGCCTTTTTGTCTCTGTTTTGTGCTAACAATGACAGGACCAAAGAATCAAATGGACAAGGACAAGGGGCCTAAACTTAACGACGATGAGTGTGTCTCTCAAATGGAATTGAAGGAGATGATGCGCGCGATGACTGAAGCTTTTAAAAAATACCAGGACTCTGCCTCGACATCCTATGAGCAGCTTGATCGATGAGTTGCTGAACTTGTTACACGCATGGACGTACTGGAGGCTCGTCCCCCACCACCAACTCCAGCCCCAGCTCACTCTCCTGTGGACGACGACGACGACGATGACGACGATGTTTATGCACCGCTGCGACAACGCCTCGCACGTAATCGACAAGGTATGGGAGGTAATGGTAGACGTCGTCATCATAATCCTGAACCAGACCATGATCCATTTGCTAAGATTAAGTTTTCTATTCCACCGTTCATGGGTTCTTATGATGCTGAAGCTTACTTAGACTAGGAGATGACGGTAGAACAAAAATTTAATTCCCATCTTGTTTCTGAGCAGCATAGGGTTAGACAAGCCACTAGTGAAATTAGAGATTTTGCTATCATTTGGTGGAATGAACTTGTTAACACACGTGCTGCACCACAAACATGGAATGCGTTAAAAGAGGAGATGCGAGGTCGCTTTGTTCCCCCTTCTTATAGACGTGATCTTCGAAAAAAATTGCAACGCTTAGATCAGGGAGACATGTCAGTACAGGAATACTACCAAGAACTTTAGAAAGGTATGCTACGATGTGGGGTAGTTGAGGATCCAGAGGATCAAATGGTTAGGTTTTATGGGGGATTGAGGCGGGAGATTCAGGATATTGTTGATTATAAAGAATATCATTCTATACAACGCTTGTTCCATCTTTCTATGTTGGCAGAAAAAGAATTGCAGGGTCGTCAACAACGGAGGAGCAGCACTTTCGCTCCACGCCAGCCACCGGCGCTAGCCAAGGCGTCATCATCTTTGGGCGTATGGACGTCCACATCTTCCACTGTACCTTCTGGTGTTGCAGCAAAACCTGCTACGACCACCTCTTCCATAGGCCGCTCCTCCGACATCAAGTGCCACCGCTACCAGGGACTTGGTCATATTCAGTGAGATTGCCCCAGCAAACGGGCATACATTGCTACTGGTGATGGTGGGTATGTTAGTGCTTCTGATGTTGAAGATGAAGATACTGTTGGAACTAACATTGCAGAGACTTATGATGGTGATGAAGAGGTTCTTGGTACAACAGCGACCGAGACCTATAAGGCCTTGATTGTGCAACGAGCTTTGAGTACCACGGCTAGTGACGATGACAACAAACAGCGCCACAACCTTTTCAACATGTTCCTCATCGTCAAGGACTGTCGTGTACATACCATCATTGACGGTGGTAGCTGCAACAACTTGGTGAACATTGAGGTGGTCAAGAAGCTTGGCTTGACCACACGAGAGCATCCCCACCCTTATCACATTCAATGGTTTAACAACAGCGGTAAGTTCAAGGTAACAAAAACAGCAAGGGTGCATTTTTCTATTGGCTCTTACCATGACTTTACTGATTTCGATGTGGTGACTATGGATGCTTGCTCTCTTTTACTGGGACGTCCTTAGGAGTTTGATACTGATGCTATTCACCATAAAATATACTTTCATGCATAAGGGAAAGAAAATTGTGTTGCTTCCTATGACTCCCACTGAGATTGTCCACTTTGAACATGAGAAAAAGACTAATGCTAAGCAAAAAGGTGTTTTGAACTCTAAAAATCAGCAACCTATTAAGTTAAAAACTCCTACTTTGCTAGCCACTAAATCTGATCTTGATGAGTTACATGCCTCTCTTGGACTTTGCTATGCCTTAGTGTGCAAAAATGCTTTCTATTCCATTGATGATACATCTATTGTCTTGCCACCTGCTATTGCTAACCTTTTGCAAGAGTATATGGATGTGTTTCCCTCTGAGATACCCCCTGGATTGCCACCTGTGCGAGGCATTGAGCACAAGATTGATTTAATTCCAGGGGCGAGCTTGCCCAACCGTGCTGCCTACAGGACCAACCCCAAGGAGACTAAGGAGATTCAGCGCCAGGTCCAGGACCTTCTGGACCGCGGGTACATTCGTGAGAGCCTTAGTCCTTGTTCTGTTCCAGTTCTTTTGGTTCCTAAGAAAGATGGCACTTGGTGCATGTGTGTTGATTGTAGAGCCATTAATAACATCACAATTCGGTACAGATATCCTATTCCTAGATTGGATGACATGCTTGATGAATTAAGTGGTTCTATTGTTTTCTCTAAAATTGACTTGCGTAGTGGATACCACCAGATTCGTATGTCTTTAGGTGATGAATGGAAAACTGCATTTAAAACTAAGTTCGGTCTTTATGAGTGGTTAGTCATGCCTTTTGGGTTAACTAATGCGCCTAGCACTTTCATGAGATTGATGAACGAGGTTTTACGTGCTTTCATCGGTAAATTTGTGGTGGTATATTTTGATGATATTCTTATCTATAGTAAGTCTCATGATGATCATATTGAACATTTACGTGTTGTTTTTTATGTTTTGCGCGATGCACGTTTATTTGGTAACCTTGAGAAGTGCACCTTCAGCACCGATCGTGTGTCTTTTCTTGGATATGTTGTGACATCGCAGGGCATTGAGATGGATGAGGCAGAAATTGTTGCCATCACAAGCTGGCCACTTCCAACCACGGTCACGCAGGTTCGAAGTTTTCTTGGTCTTGTAGGATTCTACAGGCGATTTGTGCGGGATTTCAGCACCATTGCAGCACCTCTCCACGAGTTGACAAAGAATGGAGTGTCGTTTCGTTGGAGACCATCACAACAACAAGCCTTTGATGCCCTCAAGTCGAAGCTCACACAAGCACCACTGCTGCAACTTCCTGATTTTGATAAGACATTCGAGCTCGAGTGTGATGCGAGCGGCATTGGGATTGGAGGAGTGCTCATTCAAGGAGGTAAACCTGTTGCTTTCTTTAGTGAAAAATTGAATGGTCCAACTCTGAATTATTCTACATATGACAAAGAATTATATGCTTTAGTACGAGTTTTACAAACTTGGCAACATTATCTATGGTCTAAAGAATTTTTCATACATTCGGATCATGAATCTTTGAAGTATCTTAAGGGACAATCTAATCTAAACAAACGACATGCTAAATGGATTGAATTCATAGAATCATTTCCTTACATTATTAAGCATAAAAAAGGAAAGGATAATGTAATTGCTAATGCTTTATCTAGACGTTATATTATGCTGTCCCAACTTAATCATAAAATATTTGGTTTGGAGACTATAAAGGAATTATATGCTGCTGATTTGGACTTCAAAGATGCTTTTGAAAATTGCAGAGAGGGAAGAACGTGGCAAAAATTTATGCTGCGTGAAGGCCTTCTCTATCGTGCTAACAAGTTGTGTGTTCCAGCTAGCTCCGTTCGTCTTCTACTCTTGCACAAAGCACATGGAGGTGGCTTGATGGGACATTTTGGTGTTAAGAAGACCGAGGATGTGTTGTTTACTCATTTCTATTGGCCTCGGATGCGGCGTGATGTTGAGCGCTACGTCTCTCGTTGCACCACGTGCAACAAAGCTAAGTCCCGACTTAACCCCCATGGTCTTTATTTGCCTCTTCCTGTTCCTCGTGCACCTTGGGAGGATATTTCTATGGATTTTGTTTTGGGATTGCCTAGAACAAAGAGGGGGAGTGATAGTGTTTTTGTCATTGTCGATCGTTTCTCAAAGATGGCACATTTTATACCCTGTCACAAAACTGATAATGCTTCACATATTGCTGATTTGTTCTTCACTGAGATTGTGCGTTTGCATGGTGTGCCAAATACTATTGTTTCTGATAGGGATGCTAAGTTTTTAAGTCATTTTTGGAGAACTTTGTGGTTTAAATTGGGAACAAAGTTGTTGTTTTCTACTACTTGTCATCCCCAAACTGACAGGCAAACAGAGGTTGTTAATCGCACTTTATCTACCATGTTGCGGGCTATTTTGAAGGATAATTTGAGGTTGTGGGAGGAATGTTTGCCACATATTAAGTTTGCTTATAACAGATCGATTCATTCCACAACCAAGCTTAGTCCATTTATGGTAGTATATGGTTTTAATCCTCGTGCCCCAATTGATTTGCTACCTTTACCACCTTCTGAAATAGTGAACTTGGATGCTACACAATGTTCTGAATTCATTCTTAAGTTACATGAAACAACTAAGTTGCAAATTGAAAAGATGAATGAAAAGTATCGTATTGCTGCTAATAAAGGTAGGAAGGAAATGAAATTGGAACCTGGTGACTTGGTGTGGGTTCATTTGAGAAAGGATAGGTTTCCTGATTTGAGAAAGTCTAAACTTATGCCACGAGCTGCAGGTCCTTATAAAGTTCTTGCAAAAATTAATGATAATGCATATACACTTGAGTTGCCGCCAAATTTTGGGGTTAGTCCCACCTTTAACATTTCAAATTTGAAGCCATATATGGGTGACGAAGATGAGGCCGAGTCGAGGACGACTCCAATTCAAGAAGAGGAGGATGATGAGGACATCACTTCTATACATACAATGAATGGACCGATAACACGATCTCGTGCACGACAGCTAAATCTCTAGGTACGTTCTACCCTAGTCAATTGTGTTTCAGAACTTACGCTTGGGGCCATGGATGTTTTGATGATTAGGTACCTTGGAGAGGACCAGCAAGGACTTGGGAAAGGCCAAGGTGTCGAGGAGGAGCAACAAGGGCGTCCACAACAGGAAGGAGATCAAGTCCGAGTCGGTTGCGACTCCATCTCGGGTTCCAGGACCAGTCTGCACTAAAATGGACGCCCAAGATGCATCCGGACTCCGATTGTGACAGACTGGATATGGTTGGAAAGATAACGAGATTATCTAACCAACCCAACTGGTTCCACCCTAAAATTCATCCGGAGTCAACGGGAATCGTTGAAATAAGTCAGCGTTCAGATTCTATTTTGGTGCTGCGACACCGTTTGTTGGGCCGTTGGGCCGTGTATCACGTCGGAGCCCATTAGGGGCGAGTCCAGGGCTATGCACGCCCTAATACTCTATTTATTCAGCAGCCGCCGCCATTTAGGCTTTGGTTTTGCTTAGATCAATTCTGTCATCGAACAGTGTCGCCGTCATCGGCTTGTGAGACCCCCTCCCGTAATCAATACAATTTTGGTTGCGTTTCTTTCCTGTTCTTGCTTGTGTTCTTGATTGCGCTTGCAGGGATAAGCCTTCATGGCGAGGTCATTCGTGTGTCACGGGTGATAACCAACGGAGCCATGGTGTAGTGATTGCGAGGAACCATTCGCTCGGAGCCTTGGATCATCAACGTCGAGATCTCCACTCAATCAAATTATCGTATCTCATGGAAGATCGAGCCGCGTCTACTATCATGAAGTGTCTAGCGACGTTGTATTTGATGAAACTAATGGCTCTCCAAGAGAGCAAGTTGATCTTGATGATATAGATGAAGACGATGTTCCAATGGACGCAATTCGTACCATGGCGATTGGAGATGTGCGACCACAGGAACACCAAGTGCAAGATCAACCTTCTTCCTCAACAATGGCGCACCCCCAACTCAAGATGATGAACAGGTTCCTCAAGAGGAGGCGTGTGATCAAGGGGGAGCACAAGAAGACCAAGTTGAGGAGGAAGAAGCACCACGGGCCCCTCCAACTCAAGTTCGAGCGACGATTCAAAGGAATCATCCCGTCGACCAGATTTTGGGTGACATAAGCAAGGGAGTAACCACTCGCTCTAGATTAGCTAATTTTTGTGAGCATTACTCTTTTGTCTCTTCTATTGAGCCTTTCAGGGTAGAAGAGGCCTTGCTAGATCCGGACTGGGTGTTGGCCATGCAGGAAGAGCTCAACAACTTCAAGCGAAATGAAGTTTGGACACTGGTGCCATGTCCCAAGCAAAACATTGTGGGAACCAAGTGGGTGTTCCGCAACAAACAGGACAAGCACGGGGTGGTGACAAGGAACAAGGCTCGACTTGTGTCAAAAGGTTATGCCCAAGTCACAGGTTTGGACTTTGAGGAGACTTTTGCTCCTGTGGCTAGGCTAGAGTCGATTCGCATTTTGTTAGCCTATGTCGCTCACCATTCTTTCAGGTTGTTCCAAATGGACGTGAAGAGCGCTTTCCTCAACGGGCCAATCAAGGAGGAGGTGTACGTGGAGCAACCCTCTGGCTTTGAGGATGAACGGTACCCTGACCATGTGTGTAAGCTCTCTAAGGCGCTCTATGGACTTAAGCAAGCCCCAAGAGCATGGTATGAATGCCTTAGAGCTTTTCTAATTGCTAATTGCCGATCCAACTCTTTTCACTAAGACTTGTGATGGTGACCTATTTGTGTGCCAAATTTATGTCGATGACATAATATTTGGTTCTACTAACCAAAAATCTTTTGAAGAGTTTAGCAGGGTGATGACACAGAAATTCGAGATGTCAATGATGGGCGAGTTGAACTACTTTCTTGGATTCCAAGTGAAGCAACTCAAGGATGGCACCTTCATCTCTCAAACAAAGTACACGCAAGACTTGCTCAAGCAGTTCGGGATGATGGACGCCAGGCCCGAAAAGACTCCAATGGGAACCGACGGACATGTCGACCTCAACAAAGGAGGTAAGTCCGTTGATCAAAAGGCATACCGGTCTATGATAGGGTCTTTATTTTATTTATGTGCTAGTAGACTGGATATTATGCTTAGCGTATGCATGTGTGCTAGATTTCAATCCGACTCAAGGGAGTGTCACCTTGTGGCCGTTAAGCAAATTCTTAGATATTTAGTTGCTACGCCTTGCTTCGGGATCTGGTATCCAAAGGGGTCTACCTTTGACCTGATTAGATACTCAGACTCTGACTATGCTGGATGTAAGATTGATAGGAAGAGTACATCAGGGACGTGCCAATTCCTAGGAAGGTCCCTGGTGTCTTGGAGTTCTAAGAAACAAACTTTCGTTGCTCTATCCACCGCTGAGGCCGAGTATGTTGCCGCAGGACAGTGTTGCATGCAACTACTTTGGATGAGGCAAACCCTCCGGGACTTTGGCTACAATCTGAGCAAAGTCCCACTCCTATGTGACGATGAGAGTGCAATCCGCATGGCAGACAATCCTATTGAACACAGCCGCACAAAGCACATAGACATCCGGCATCACTTTTTGAGAGACCACCAGCAAAAGGGAGATATCGAAGTGTTTTATGTTAGCACCGAGAACCAGCTAGCCGATATCTTTACCAAGCCTTTAGATGAGAAGACCTTTTGCAGGCTGCATAGTGAGCTAAATGTCTTAGATTCGCGTAACTTGGATTGATCTAGAGCATACATGTGTTTTATGCCTTTGATCATGTTCTTTTATGCATATTATTGTTTATCTATGGTGCTCAAGTTGTGCAAGGAATTCCCGGACCTCACAAGTCCATGTGTGAATGATGCACATATTTAGGGGGAGAAATGCTACAACTTGACCCTTTGAGACTAACCGTGTGCTTGAGTTTTCTTAATTTAGTCTCAAAGGTGTATTAAAAGGGAAAAGGTGAACTTGGACCATGCAAGACCTCCACTGCACTCCGATGAGAGGGTAATTTACTCCAAGTTCATCTCCATGCTCTTATTGCCTTTTTACTCTTAATTGACTATTTTGGTGAGGCAATGGGGTTTAAGGGCTAATAATGATCCCGTTTTGGTGCTTAATGCCAAAGGGGGAGAAATTAAGGCCAAAGCAAATGGATCAGCTACCACTTGAGAATTTTGAAAATAGTAGAGGTAGAACTTTTGTTTTGACAAAATACTCTTATGTGCAAAATTTGGCCTCTTGTGGGGAGAATGTAGGATTATGGGAAAAAGGGGGAGTTTTTGGCTCTTGATCAATTTTTCTCATGGAATACCTCTCTTTATGCCTAAACAAGTGTGTTTGAACTAGAGATAGGAAATTGAGTTTGATTTCGAAAACAAACCAAGTGGTGGCAAAGAATGATCCAAATATGCCAAATTTGAATAAAAAACAATTCTTGTTCTCAATTGCTTTGATATTGCACTTCCTTTTAGTTGTTTTTTGATGTGTTGGCATAAATCACCAAAAAGGGGGAGATTGAAAGGGAAATGTGCCCTTGGGCCATTTCTAGTATAGTTTTGGTGATTAAGTGCCCAACACGTATTGAGTGAGTAATCTTGTGCCAAATGATTGATGAAGTGAAAATCAACAAGAAGGTATGATTCTAGACTTAGTACATTGGTTTTTGTGTACTAATATATTAGTCTAAGTGCTGGAATCAGAGAAAAGAGAAGAAGAAAAGATCTTAGCTGGAACAGCCAAGACTCAGCGCAGTCTAGCACATCGGACTGTCCGATGGTGCACCGGACAATGTCCGGTGCGCTAGGCCAGCCTCCGATGAACAGGCCACTCTCGGGAACTGACGGCGGTGTACGACTATAATTCAGCGGACTGTCCGGTGGTGCACCGGACTGTTCGGTGAGCCGTCTGTGGCGAAGTCGTCGCTCTCGAGAATCGTTCAACGGCGTACGGCTAAAATTCACCGGACGGTCCGGTGAGGCACCGGACTGTCCGGTGAGCCAACGGTCGACTGCGCCAACTGTCGGCCGCACAATCCGCGCGTGACGCGTGGCCGCGCCAACGGTCGGCAGGGGGCACCGAACTGTCCGGTGTGCACCGGACAGTGTCCGGTGCGCCAACGGCTCCAATTCTGCAACAGTCGACTGTGCTATTTTTGGAAGGCAATCTACACCGGACCATGAACAGTGCTTGTCCGGTGGTGCACCAGACTGTCCGGTGCGCCACCCGACAGAAGGCAAGAATTGCCTTCCCAGATTGCTTCCAACGGCTCCTAGCTGCCTTAGGGCTATAAAAGGGACCTCTAGGCGCATGGAGGAGTATACCAAGCATTCTTTGATCATCTCTAAGCACCAAGACTTAATTCTCGCGCATTTGATTCATTGTCATAGTGATTTGAGCTCTAATTGAGTAGTGAACTCCCCACATTGTGTTGTGAGCTCAAGTTGTGACTTGTATGCATGGTTGTGTTCGTGCTTTGAGTCTTGTGTGTGTTGCTCTTCCCTTCGTTACTTCCGTGCTTCTTTGTGATCATCATTTGTAAGGGTGAGAGGCTCCAAGTTATGGAGATTCCTCGCGAACGGGAATAGTGAAAGAAAGGAAAACACTGTGGTATTCAAGTTGATCATTGGATCACTTGAAAGGGGTTGAGTGCAACCCTCGTCCATTAGGACGCCACAACGTGGAGTAGGCAAGTGTTACTTGGCCGAACCACAGGATAAATCATCGTGTCTCTTGTGCCTGTTTTCATTGTGACTATTGTGTTTCACACGAGCTCGGTCCTTAGCCACTTGTTTCTATTGAGCTAACACTTAACCAAGTTTTGTGGCTATAAGTGGTTGATTTTTAGAGGATCACCTATTCCCCCCCTCTAGGTGCTCTCACCACCTCCTTGATTCTTTTAAACTCTTTCTCACTTGCTTGATGCATTAGGTGATAGGAGTTGATTCCTAAAACAATTCCTACATTTCCTTCCTTGAATTTGATTACCTTCCTTGGAATCCCTGTTTTACAAAAGGTTTTTCCTATGCTTAGTCTTGCTTTAGCAAAACAAAATGTTTTGTTTTTACAAAAGATGATATTGCAAAGTGGGAGGGATGTTTTTGAAAAATAAAACTTGATGGTGGATCCATCATGGCCATGATGGGTTCAACATCAGAAAAGATGTACCTCTGCTAGGTGCCAAACTTTGGGGTTTGAAATGATTAAGCTGAGACCGGACGGGTGACTTGCACGAGAAGAGAGTCTCAGTGTAGTGTCTCCGTCTGAGTCGATTAAGGACCGTCTCGATGTAGGCTTGATGACCGAGGACCCTTTAACTGGTCACATGCCTCGTCATGGGTAAGTTTTGCCTTGGGCAGACTAATACCAGAATAAGATACCATGCAATGGGAGTGGAGAGATGGTGAGAGTAGCGTGTACCCTCCGTGGCAAGAGGCTAGACGGTGGTGTATCTGTGCTCTCGGTTGGCGTGAACCTAATCTGGTCTTAAGAACCTCGGTGGTGAGTTGACATATGCAAGGGTTAAGTGCTACATATGTCGTGTGATCGGAGATCCTCAGCTGAGTATAATCGATTCGGATCGCCGTACCTTCGCGGTTATGAAGACTTGGTCACTGACTTACACGTAGCAATTCAGTGAAAATGAAGGGTTGATAAGAAATTGGCTAGTGCAGGTCAAGTGATTTAATTAGGGTAGAAAGAACTCTAGATACAGGTAATCTTACTTAACCTGACAAGTAAAATTGGATTTTAAGGATCCACTTTTAGTAAGCATTTCTGCAAACAGGGTCTTTGACTATTGTTAAGCCTTACCTTGACTCCCTCAAAGCCAGCATACCCTTGAGAGTCTTTTCTTTAGTCGGGTAAGACTTGCTGAGTAATTCCATACTCAGGGCTTTGTCCCATGTTGTTTTTAGGTGAGGAAGCAACCAACTTTTGTTGCTTCTGTTCTAAGGTGGTACCAAAGGAAGAGCACCAGGAGTGAAGCTGTGGGAGGAAAGGATCCTCCATAAAACTTTTGTTTAAAACTTATCGGGAGGAGTTTTTGCCTCCCATGGTTTGTAATAATACTCTGCACTCATATATTATATTCTAGTCTGTAAATATTTAACTCTGTCTTACTTTTAAAATAAAGGTAAGATTATATAACTGCTTCTGCATTTTCGTATCTCCGATGCTTGTAATGTCTGCGTGACGGGTGAAATGCTCTTGGGAAAGGTAAGAAAAGTAGATACCGAACTTGTCAAGTGATTCAGGGACACCTGCAGGATTGTCTGAGGTTTGTTGGACAAGGACAACTGTAGGTGGTCCTAATGACTTGGGTGGTTCTATCACGGGCCGGGTGGCGAAATGCACCCGCCCTAAATCCTAAGATGAGGAGGGGCCTAAGTGTTTTGCCTGTCTGCTAGATGGTCAAAGAACACGAGTGAACATGAGGATTTAGAGTGGTTCAGGCCGCTGGAGCGTAAAATCCTACTCCACTGTGTGTAGTATTGCTGATGCTCGAGAGCTTGGAGAACTTCCCGAGGGTCTAAGTTGGCTCGAGAGCTTAAGTTTGGTCTGCCTTGTAACGCCATGTGCCTTCCCTTTTATAGCCCAAGGGAGGCACATACAAGGGTGCTGAGCCCCGACATGTGGGCCCAGGAACATAATGGATGGAATACCTAGAGCAACTAAATGCCGGTGACGTCTGTGCAATCTCCAGGCCCATGTTGTCCGCAGCACGCGCAACGTTGACATGCAGCGGCAGCTCCCTTGGTAACTGAAAGGGAATGTGCCCTTGGGCCATTTCTAAAGTGTTTTGGTGATTAAGTGCCCAACACATATTCTCTAAGTATTAAATTGTGCCAAAGTTTGAAGAAGTGCAAATCATGTAACAAGGTACGTTTCTAGACTTAGTACATTGATTTGGGTACTAATGTATTGTGTCTAAGTGCTAGAAACAGGAGAAAAACAATTGGAAAAGAGTTGGCTGTGTACAGCCAACTGCTGCTCGGTCTGGGTGCACCGGACAGTGTCCGGTGGTGCACCGGATAGTGTCCGGTGCGCCAGACAAGTCCTCGGTGAGTCGTCCGCAGCGAAGTCGTCGCTCTCGGGAAAAGTTCAACGGCGTACGGCTAAAATTCACCGGACTGTCCGGTGAGCCAACGGTCGGCCGCGCAATCCGCGGCCGACGCGTGGCCCGCGCCAACGGTCGGTAGGGGGCACCGGACGCGTGGCCCACCCTTACTCTTGTGCTTCCACTATGATCTTTGTTGTAAGGGCGAGTGTTGGGGGCTTGTTCTCAAATGCTATGAATTAAGAACAAGGCAACATAAAAATGTTAAATGTTAATGCCCTTCGTCCGCTGAAGCATTATCTCCCCAAGGATTTAATGAACTCCGGACGAAGGTCGTGGGCAAAATATCACGAAGGTCATACCTTCGTGATTAAACTTATATAATAATGTAAAATGAAGTATAACATGTAAAACATATGCCAGAAACAGATAACAGTATTCTTATATTTCATTATATGGATCTGAATATTAAAACATGATATTTGGGTATGTTTATACCTTTTCCTTGACGGAAAACAATAATTCCAGTGTGATGCGTCGGCAATTACAGGAATGCGTGAACAGTAAAGGAATACTGTTCACTATTTATAGGCACAGGACACAGCCTGTGAAGAATTATAATCATGCCCCTCATAAAAGTTTACAACAATGACCCAGACCCCTATGAGCTAAAAGGTCATTCCATCTTTAAGTCGGTTCGACCCTTCATCTCCGGATATGTTATAATACCGAAGCTTCATGAATGATGCCTTCGGCGTCACGTACAAGTAGCTTCAGCCGAAGCTATTTCTTTCTGTAGGACCTTCAGCGACGAAGCGTGGTCCCAACAGTAGCCCCTTCGCGGTGCCAGATCGTTTTTCGTAACGAGCTTGATCCGTGAAAAAAGTCTTTTAGGCTTCAGGAAGCCGAAGGTCCGAAAAACACCTTCCCTGAGCTCGTTGTCGAGAAACGATATAATTTTCGAGCACGTAGTGATTCCACCATGCGCGTTCACTATTCTGGTTTTTGCGGTCCACCGTTCAACGGGTGCGAGCAATCATTTGCTTGGTGTAAAAATCCTGACGATTCACCTTCCTTCCTACAACACTATATAAACAGACGGGTAGGTGTGAAGTTACCACAGCATTCATTGCTACTGCACTGTTTTGCTGCCAAAATTTTTAACCATAGCCGAAGCTTAACTTTCGCATTCGAACGAAGCTCTAGTTTGGCGTCTGCTTCGTCAGAAGAAGGGCTTCGGGAAAGAGGTTATTGATTTCTGAGCAATTTTCAAGATACTCAAAATCAAATGGCCAGAGTGCGCTCTATTGCTAGGGTTGAGCGCGAAGGAGACGAAGTCGAAGCTGCGGAAACTGTCCCTATCTCGGAAGCGATGAGGCGAAGTGGATTGGTGACATCGGAGATCACCCCTACTGCTGAAGCAGAACAAGCAGATATTGAAGAAACTGATTCTGAAGATGATCACACTATTGCAATACCAAGCAAGCCTAGCCACCTAGACTTCGGAAAGTCAACAATCTCCAAGGCTGATTTCCCGAAGATGGTAAAATTGGGCTACTTTAGTGAAGATGAGAAGAAGTTGATTCGCTTCGGAGGAGAGGAAACTACCCCGAAGCTAGAGAAGGATGAAATAGTGATTTTCAAGAGTTTCCTCAAAGCTGGTTTGAGATTTCCTTTGAATAGGATGATTGCCGATGTGCTAAAAAAGTTTGGTATCTATTTTCATCAATTAACTCCTAATGCTATTGTTAGGCTTAGTATTTATATTTGGGCTCTCCGAAGCCAGGGGTGGAGCCATTTGCCGAAGGTTTCTGCCGGGTACACGAGCTACATTATAAAACTAAGGCCAGAAAAGATGGTTAAATGAAAATTTTGGTTGTTATAATTTTGCCTATCGGAAGACTATGAAGTTTCCTGTAATCAGCTATCGAAGCAAGTGGCCGGCGGGCTGGAAGTCAGAATGGTTCTACGTCAAAGTTGACGATGACAAGGAGAAGCTAGTACAGAGCCCGCTTGAATTAATATTCGGAGAGACCAGACCCCACTGCAATATGACACCAGAAGGTCCAACTCAAATCGCGTTGGCTGAATTCAGGATTATTGCTGAGCACATTGGCACTAGAGATCTTGTGCAGGAATTTTTGTTGTTCAAAATATTTCCAACTATGAAGGAATGGGCTATGCCGAAGCTCAAGAAAGAGAAGAAAGAAGGAGAACTTGTCTGCCTGCCCTACCATTACAAGTTCAAGAAATATTTCAAAGAACCCTACCAAAAATGGTTCGAAACAATTGAAGTAATGAGTACTGAAATTCTTGGAAATTATTCTAAAAAAGAAGATCAATTGATGACAGCAGCCTTCGGCACCCGGCCGAAACGAAGGCTAAATAGAGTGCTTGATGCTATAGGTTTTGAATACCCTGACTACGAGCGGCTAGACAAGGGTGCCGAAGGGCAAAAAAGAAAACGAGTGGCCAGCGTTTTAACTAAAGACGACGAAGATCAACCAGAAAAGAAGAAAGAAAAACTTGAGCCGAAAGCAATTGCCCCAAGAAAGAGAAAAGCTGCGTCTCTGAAGCCTGCATCACCGAAGCCAGCATCTCCGAAGCCAGCATCTCCGAAGCCAGCATCTCCAGAACTAGAAATATTGGCCCGAGATGAAGAAGTGTCTGTGGTACCTTCTGCTGCCGAAGTGGAAGAAATTTTGAAGGTAATGACTGAATCTTTGCCTATCAAGCTAAGTCCGCTGGCACCGAAACTGACAAAGTTTTTTCAGAAGGACAAAGAGACTTCGGCAGTAGAAAGTCCTGTGAAGCCGAAAAAACGAAGAATCATTCAAGTGACAGATGTGATCCATGGGACACCATCACCGACATCGGTATCGAAAATTGTTGTTGCCAAGACCGCCGAAACCGCCAAAGATGCCACAGCCGAAGCCACCAGAGTGGAAACCCCCGAAGCTGAAACCGGCGGAGCCGAAACTGCCGGGGCCGAAGCCGGGGCCACAGAAGATCCGAACCTGGAAGAGACACTTGAAGTTATTGATAATATACTCCTGAAAATGGCTGAAGAAGAAGCTGCTGTGGTCGCGGCAAGCGCAGCTACTGAAAAAGAGAAAAAACAAGTTGAAGACGTTTTGGAAGGAGATTTTAAATTTCAAGATTTACTTGGACAAGAATTAACAGATGCTGAAAAAGAAGAGCTTAAAAGATATGTCGTATCCTGTGGATATAAGCCTGGGGCTATGCTATTTGGTGGAGTTAACGAAGGGAAACTGAGATGTCTTCGAAACCGCAGCGAGGCTAAAATTATTAGAACCCTCTCGAAAAGCATTGGCCTGCCGAAACTAGAAGGGACCTTTGCCGCTACCAGCGACACCATATCGCTGGAAGCTTGCTTTATGCTAATTTTAAGGTAAAAAATATCGTTACCATTTTATTATTATTATTAATTTTTAGGTCATTTTCTAATGAAGACTGTTTTGACAGAGTATACTACTAAGTAAGGTTCTAAAAATGCAACAAGATCTCGAAGAGGAGAAGAACAAGGTTATCATCAAAGATTTGGAAGAAAAAGTTGAAAATTACGAAGCTATTCTGAAAGAGAAGGACTTCGCCATCCAAGATTTTGAAATCATGGCTAAAGAGCACGAAGGTGCATTGGAAAAGAAGGACTTTGTTATTCAGTCTATGGAAGGCTCCTTGGCTGAAGTCCAAGCCGAGAATGATAGCTTAAAGAATGAATTGCTTAAACAATCAGAAAAATTTGAGCAGGAAAAGAAACACCTTGAAACAAGTCTTCAAACTGAGATGGATAAAAATTCAAATCTGCAAACATCCTTGAAAGAACTCCAAGAGAAATGCCTAAGCTTCGGCAGCCGATGCGTGCAGCGGCTGAAGGATGTGTTTCATTCTATCGGAGCCAGCTCCGAAAAATTTACACCTTCGGCTGCGAACCTGCCCAGCACATTAGAATATATTGAAGGCGAGGTTGATGCTCTTGACGAAGTTATTGGTGGGCATGCCGACTTCTGTGCCATGGTAGCTTCTCGGGGCACAACTGCCGCTTTTTTGAAGGCCGACTGTACGCATGGAAATATTGTAAATAGACCAAACTTCAGCTTATCAGCGTCAGATCTAATAGATATCCCAAGCCTGGCCTGAAGCATTGGAAATAGATTCATGACCCAGATCTGGGTAAATGGGGGGCGAAAAATGGCAGGTGACGAAGCTCGAAGTCATCTTAAGCCGGTAAGAAACTTATATTTGTTACTTTTACCTTCTCCTTGAAATTTGCACCTGTCTTACTCTGATCCTTGATATCCGCAGGATGACGAAGCTGAAGTTTTGACGAAATCTAGCCTGAAGCTTGATAGTTGCTTCACCATACTTTCCTGCAAAAATTCTGGAGAGACTTTTGTAATATAATTATGGAATAACTCATGTAAATTTGTACATACCTTGTAATATATTTTGTTTCCGTTATCTTCATCCAATCTGCTTTGCTGTGGACAAAACTCCTCTTTTGAGCCGAAGGCGAAAAACACCTTCTCTTCTTTTCGTACACAACGAAGCATAAAAATTTTTCCTTTGAAGTCTTTTCTCATTGCCGAAGCACCTGTCTTTTTCGTGAGGTATGACGATGATTCTGTATATGTCTAAATGAATGTTTATGAATGCAAATGACATGACAGAATGTATTGTGCAAATGAATATTGAGACACATGTTCAAAAATCATGATCACAGCCCTTTCATCCCGTTAGGAACGATTCGAATCTTTTTGCCGTTTACTTTTCGGCTTCACCGTTTACTTTTCGGTGTATCAGCGTTGACTTTTCGCTGTAAGCCTCCCTTGGGAGCTTCTTCGCATTTTACTTTCAGCGGAATCAGCGTTGACTTTTCGCTGTAAGCTCTGCATTCCCTTAGGAACGACTTTTGAGCTTTTCCCTGATTTCTTTTCTTTTTCCTTTGCATTTACATTTACATCTTTGGGGGATATCATTCTTATAGAATTGAAATAAGGAAAATTACATGTTGTGGCCCCATTAAAAACCTTTCTCCCCCTTTGGAAAGGAAAAGGGTGCCAGAAAAAAGGAATAGAAAAAATTACATCAAGCTAAACATAATATCGCCGAAGCTCATCCGCGTTCCATGATCTAGGAATGTCGTTGCCGTCCATATCCTTTAATCTGTAGGAACCGGGTCTTGACGAAGATACTACCAAGAAAGGGCCTTCCCACTTCAGCTGTAGTTTGCCTACCGTGTCTGGGTTGGCCACTCTCCGAAGCACCAAATGTCCTGGCTTGATGTTCTTCAACCGAACCTTTCTGTCACGCCATTTTATTGTTTCGGCTTGGTATTTATTGATGTTTTCCACAGCCTAAAGCCTGATCCCTTCTATAGCATCCTTTTCCATAGAGCAATTAGCTTCATCTTCGCCTTCTACCGAAGCTATTGTTCTTATAGATCCTGCTTTGGCTTCTTCCGGTGTTATTGCTTCGTCGCCGAACAATAGTTTAAATGGCGTAAAGCCTGTTGATCTTGACGCTGTTGTGTTATGGCTCCACACCACTTTGATTAATTCTTCTGGCCACTTTCCCCTGGGCTGATTGAAGATTGACTTCATTATTCCTGTCATTATGATCCCATTGGCTCTTTCGACTAGTCCATTTGATTCTGGATGCCGAACTGACGCAAAATGGATCTTCGTGCCAATTTGGTCACAAAACTCTTTGAAAACTTCAGAGTCAAACTGCGTTCCATTGTCCACAGTAATGGCCTTCGGCACTCCGAAGCGACAAACAATGTTTTGCCAGAAAAACTTTTGGACGGTGACCAAAGTTATTGTGGCTAAAGGCTTTGCCTCAATCCACTTAGAAAAATATTCCACTGCCACTACAACATATCTTAAATTTCCTTGTGCTGGTGGTAGCGGACCTAACAAATCAAGGCCCCACCTTTGTAACGGCCAAGTGGGTTGTATTAACTGAGTTAGAGACGAAGGTTGTTTTTGATCTCTTGCACATTTCTGACAACCTTCGCACTTTTGCACTAGTTCCGCTGCATCCGAGCTGCATCCGAAGCTGCTTTTGGCCAATAAAATCCTTGGCGAAAAACTTTTCCCAACAAAGGCCTAGATCCGATATGAGATCCACACAGGCCTGCATGTATTTCCTTCATCAATTCTATACCTTCGGCTCTGGACAAACACTTGAGCAACGGGGAACAGACCCCACGCTTATATAATTCCCCTTCTATAATAACATATGGACGAGCTCTTGCTTCTATCCTTCTGTTATAAGCTTCGTCATCCAAAAGAAAATTACCCTGAAGGAAAGAGATGATTTCAGTTCTCCAATCTTCACTATAGACAGGGGATATGTTGAGGACCGCTCTTTCAAGAAGCTCAACTGAAGGTGCTTTTATTGTTTCAAAAAATACATCCGAAGGTAAAGGCAGCCCCTGTGCCGCTGACTTGGCTAATAGATCAGCATATTCATTTTCTCCGCGAGGAATATTTTTGACAGAGAATCCTTCAAAAGAAGCCTCGATCCTTCGGACTGTATCTAGATATTTTTCAAGCTTCGGATCTCTTGCTTTATAGCTCCTGTTAATATGACCAGAAATAACTTGGGAGTCAGTTTTAAGAATAGCCCTTCTGATCCCCATTGCCTTTAATTTCCGAAGACCCAAGAGCAGAGCTTCGTACTCAGCAATATTATTTGTGCAACTGAAATCAAGTCTTGCCGCATAACAAGTTCTAACTTTGGAAGGTGAAACCAACACAGCAGCTGCTCCTGCTCCGAAGGTCCCCTAAGACCCATCGCATAACACTGTCCATGCTTTGGCATCTTTATTCATTTCTTCTTCCTGAGCTCCTGGCGTCCAGTCAGCAATGAAGTCTGCCAACGCTTGGGACTGAATCGAAGATCTATGGACATAATCAATACAAAATTCATTGAGCTCTGCAGCCCATTTTCCAATCCTTCCAGTAGCTTCTCAGTTTCTTATAATATCCTTCAAGGGTTGTGAAGAAGGAACAATTATGTTGTAAGCTTGAAAATAATGCCGAAGCTTCCTGGAGGCCATCAAAACAGCATACAGTACCTTCTCCAATTCTGTATAATTTTTCTTTGATAAACTAAGAACTTCGGACACAAAGTATATTGGGGCCTGCTTTTTGACTTGGCCTTCAAGCTTCTCTTGAACAAGTGCTGCACTTACCGCTGAGTGCGAAGCTGCTACATATAATAACAAAGGAGCCCCTGGCGTTGGTGGAGTTAATGTTGTTAGATCTATTAAATATTGCTTCAGCTCCTCGAAGGCTTTCTGCTGGACTGGTCCCCACTGAAAAACTTCAGCTGACTTCAGCACTTCGAAAAATGGCAAATTTCTCTCTGCTGATCTGGATATGAATCTGTTGAGAGATGCCAGTCTTCCTGTCAATCTTTGAGCCCCCTTCTTCGTACTTGGTGGTTCCATTCGAAGGATAGCTTCAATTTTGTTTGGATTAGCCTCAATTCCTTTTGTTGAAACTAGGCAACCAAGAAATTTCCCCTTCTTCACTCCGAAGACACATTTTTCTGGGTTTAGCTTTAAACCAGCCTGTCTAAAATTAGCGAAGGTCTCCTGCAGATCAGCAATGTGATTATCTTGCTTCGTGCTTTTTACAATGATATCATCAACATAAGTTAGCACATTCCTGCCTATCTTAGAATGGAGAACCTTCGCTGTCATTCTGCTGAAGCTTCCTCTAGCATTCTTAAGCCCCTCAGGCATCCGAAGGTAACAATATGTTCCACTAGGGGTTATGAAGCTGGTCTTCGGTTCATCCTCCTTCTTCATCCAGATTTGATGATAGCCTGAATAACAATCCAACAGACTCATAAGCTCTAAAGAAGCTGCTGCATCGACCAAAGAATCTATCCTTGGCAATGGAAACTCGTCCTTCGGACAGGCCTTATTGAGATCAGTAAAATCGATACACATTCTCCATTTACCATTGGCCTTCTTCACCATAACAGTGTTAGCCAACCATTCTAGGTATTTTACCTCTCTAATAACTCCAGCACTGAAGAGTCTTTTCACTTCATTCCGAGCACCTTCGGCCTTGTCATCAGACATCTTCCGAAGTCTCTGCTTTCTGGGTCTGAAAGATGGGTCAACATTGAGCGAGTGCTCAATAACATCCCTGTTAACTCCGCAAAGATCATTAGCTGACCAAGCAAAAACATCTTTATTGTTGAACAAAAACCGTATCAAGGTTTTCTCCTGTTCTTCGGACAATTGAGATCCCAATAGCACCTTCTGCTCTGCTATGTCCTCACATAAGAGCATGGGTTTCGGCTGATCAGCCGAAGCAGCTTTTTCCCTTCTGAACTTGTACTGCTCACAAGCTTCAGCTCCATCTATGTTATGGATCGCTTTTGAATCTGTCTAATTTCCTTCAGCCCTTCTGGTAGCTTCCTGACTTCCATGAATAGCGATGGGCCCTTGGTCCGAAGGTATCTTCATGCAAAGGTAAGCTGGATGAAGAATTGCTTCGAAGGCAGTGAGAGTACCACGACCAATGATAGCATTGTAAGGATACTCCATGTCAACAATGTCAAACACAATTTGCTCAGTCCTTGTATTGTTAACAAACCTGAAGGTTACTGGCATGGTGATCTTCCCAAGTGCTACAATTTGCCGTCCTCCGAAGCCACAAAGGGGGTGCGTAGCATCATGGATCTTGTCTTCGGACTCTTGCATTTGTCTGAAAGCTTTAGCAAATATGATATCAGTTGCGCTGCCTGTATCAACCAAAACATTATGGACCAGAAATCCTTTGATCACACAAGAGATAACCATAGCATCATTGTGTGGGTAATCCTTGAGTTGAAGATCCTCTTGGGAGAAGGTAATTGGAATGTGAGACCATCTTGACTTGATGAAGGGTCCTTGCACCCCGACGTGCTGTACCCTTCTCTGTGCTTCCTTCTTCTGCTTCTTGTTGGCTGGCTCTGAGCATGAACCGCCTGTTATCGGGAGTACCAGCTTCGGGGCCGAAGCAGCTCCAGCTTGATCGTTGAACGAAGCCATCAGCTCAAAAAAGTGGAAGTGTGTTGACCGGAGGTGGGCGCCAATGTTGGGGGCTTGTTCTCAAATGCTATGAATTAAGAACAAGGCAACATAAAAATGTTAAATGTTAATGCCCTTCGTCCACTGAAGCATTATCTCCCCAAGGATTTAATGAACTCCGGACGAAGGTCGCGGGCAAAATATCACGAAGGTCATACCTTCGTGATTAAACATATATAATAATGTAAAATGAAGTATAACATGTAAAACATATGCCAGAAACAGATAACATTATTTGTATATTTCATTATATGGATCTGAATATTAAAACATGATATTTGGGTACGTTTATACCTTTTCCTTGACGGAAAACAATAATTCCAGTGTGATGCGTCGGCAATTACAGGAATGCGTGAACAGTAAAGGAATACTGTTCACTATTTATAGGCACAGGACATAGCCTGTGAAGAATTACAATCGTGCCCCTCATAAAAGTTTACAACAATGACCCAGACCCCTATGAGCTAAAAGGTCATTCCATCTTTAAGTCGGTTCGACCCTTCATCTCCGGATATGTTATAATACCGAAGCTTCATGAATGATGCCTTCGGCGTCACGTACAAGCGGCTTCAGCCGAAGCTATTTCTTTCTGTAGGACCTTCGGCGACGAAGCGTGGTCCCAACAGCGAGAGACTCCAACTTGTGGAGATTCCTTGCAAACGGGAAAAAGATATAAGCAAAGAAAAAGTCATGGTATTCAAGTTGATCAGTGGATCACTTGAAAGGGGTTGAGTGCAACCCTCGTCCATTGGGACGCCACAACGTGGAGGTAGGCAAGTGTTATACTTGGCCGAACCACGGGATAAACACAGTGTCTCTTGTGATTGCTTTTCTGTGATTACTTGTGTGTTCGCAAGAGCTCGCTACTTAGCCGTACTAACACTTAACCAAGTTTTGTGGCTATTTAGTTCTTGAATTTTTACAGGATCACCTATTCACCCCCCCCCCCTCTAGGTGCTCTCAGTTGGTATCAGAGCCGTTCTCTTCATGAAAGGGACTAATCGCCCGAAGAGATGGATCCTAAGGGAAAGGGGATGGTGGTCAACGATAAGAAGGAGTCCATCTTTAACGAGCCAAGGGACGACAAGCCCACTGACTCTGGCTCGAGTCATAAGAAGAAGGACGGGAAGAAGAAGAGGCGCATCAAGAAGATCGTCTACTACGACAGCGATGAGTCTTCTTCTTCCCCAAGAGACGACAACGACAAGAAAAAGAAACCGGTTAATTCAAATTTTTCATTTGACTATTCTCGTATTCCTTTTAATTCCAATGCTCATTTGCTTTCAATTCCTCTTGGTAAACCTCCACACTTTGATGGAGAGGACTACGCTTTTTGGAGTCACAAATTGCGTAGTCATCTATTTTCTCTTCATCCTAGTATATGGGAGATAGTTTAAAATGGAATGCAATTTGATAGTACGGATAACCCTATATTCATTAACGAATAAATTCATAAGAATGCACAAGCTACCACTGTTTTGTTAGCATCGTTGTGTAGGGATGAATACAACAAGGTGAGCGGCTTGGACAACGCCAAGCAAATATGGGACACCCTCAAGATATCGCATGAGGGGAACAACGCCACCATGATCACAAAAATGGAGTTGGTGGAAGGCGAGCTAGGAAGGTTTGCCATGATCAGGGGAGAGGAGCCAACTCAAACATACAACAGACTAAAAACTCTGGTCAACAAGATCAGGAGCTATGGAAGCACGAGATGGACGGACCACGATGTCGTCCGACTTATGCTAGAGTCTTTTACTGTTATTGACCCTCATCTTGTGAACCTCATCCGTGAGAATCCCAGGTATACAAAGATGACGCCCGAGGAGATACTCGGAAAGTTTGTGAGGGGGCGTATGATGGTCAAGGAAGCAAGATATGTTGATGATGCATTGAACGGCCCAATGCCCATCTATGAGCCCTAGCCCGTTGCACTCAAGGCAACAAGCAGCAGCAGGGAAGCGCTACCTAGCAAGGTGGCACAAGTTGAGGCTGCCGGGCTAAACGAAGATGAGATGGCCTTCATCATCAAGCGCTTCAAGACCGCGCTAAAAGGACGCAAGGAGCATCCCAACAAGAGCAAAGCAAAGGGAAAGCGCTCCTGTTTTAAATGCGGTAAGACTGGTCATTTTATAGCAAATTGTCCCGATAATGCTAATGACCAGGAACAAGAAAAGAGCGGGAAGAGGGACAAGAAGAAGGCCTACAAGAAGGCGAAGGGCGAGGCGCACCTTGGCAAAGAATGGGATTCGGATTGCTCTTCACCTGACTCCAACGACGAAGGACTCGCCGCCTCGGCCTTCAACAAGTTGTCTCTCTTCCCCAACGAACATCATACTTGCCTCATGGCAAAGGAGAAAAAGGTAAGCATTCGAGAAACCCCTAAGTATACTACTTCAAGTGATGATGATTCTAGTGATGATGAAGTAGATTATACTGGTTTATTTAAGGGTTTAGATAAAGCAAAAGTAGATAAAATTAATGAGTTAATTGATGCTTTAAATGAAAAGGATAGACTTTTAGAAAAGCAAGAGGATATTTTATATGAAGAGCATGATAAGTTTATAAGTGTGCAAAAGTCTCTTGCTTTAGAGGTTAAAAGGAATGAAATGCTATCTTCCGAATTATCTGCTTGTCATGAAACTGTGTCTAGCTTAAAGAGTATTAATGATGATTTAAATGCTAAGCTGGAAGTAGTTAATAAATCTAGTTCTTGTATAGAGCATGTTGTCATTTGTAATAGGTGTAAGGATTTTGATGTTGATGCATGTGTTGAACACCTTACTTCTATTACAAAATTAAATGGTGAAGTGGCAAGTCTTAATGCCCAACTTGAGACTTGCAAAAATGACTTTGATAAGTTAAAATTTGCTAGGGATGGCTACACCGTTGGTAGACATCCCTCAATTAAGGATGGACTTGGCTTTGAAAGGAAGCCAAGAACTTAACAAGTCAAAGGGCTCCCATTCCCAACAAGGAGAAAAGGAAGGCCCCTATGGCTAGTAGTAGTCAAAAGAATCATGCTTTCATGTATAATGATAGAAAATTTTCTAGAAATTCTCATTATAATAGGAGTTATAATGCTTTTGACTCACATGCTATGATTGCTTCAAGTTCTAATTTTAATGGTAGGCCTAGGAGAAATTTTGTGTCTCATGCTCCTAGGAAAGTGTGTAATAAACCTACCACTGTCTTTCATGCTTGCAACACTACGTTTGTACTTTCATGTAAAAATGAAAAAGTGGTTGCTAGAAAGTTGGGGTCCAAATGCAAGGGAGACAAGACTTGTATTTGGGTCCCAAAGGCTATTGTAACTAACCTTGTAGGACCCAATAAGAGTTGGGTACCTAAAACTCAAGCCTAATTTGCCTTGCAGGTTTATGCATCTGGGGGCTCAAGCTGGATTATCGACAGCGAATGCACAAACCACATGACGGGGGAGAAGAAAATGTTGACCTCCTACGTCAAGAATAAAGATTCCTAAGATTCGATCATCTTTGGAGATGGGAACCAAGGCAAGGTTAAAGGACTGGGAAAAATAGTCATTTCATCCGAGCATTCTATTTCAAATGTGTTCTTAGTTGAATCGCTCAGGTACAACTTGTTGTCTGTAAGTCAATTATGTAACATGGGGTATAATTGTCTATTTACCAATGTAGATGTGTCTGTCTTTAGAAGGAGTGATGGTTCATTAGCTTTGAAGGGTGTACTAGACGGCAAACTCTACTTAGTTGATTTTTCGAAAGAGGAGGCCGATCTAGATGCATGCTTAATTGCTAAGACTAGCATGGGCTGGCTGTGGCATCGCCGTCTAGCACATGTTGGAATGAAGAACCTTCATAAACTTCTAAAGGGAGAACATGTGTTAGGACTAACCAATGTATTTTTCGAAAAAGATAGACCTTGTGCAGCTTGTCAAGCAGGCAAACAGGTGGGAAGCACTCATCATAGCAAGAATGTGATGACCACATCAAGACCTCTGGAGCTACTTCATATGGACCTCTTCGGACCCATCGCCTACCTCAGCATCGAGGGAAGTAAGTATGGTCTTGTTATTGTTGATGATTTTTCCCGCTTCACTTGGGTATTCTTTTTGCAGGATAAATCAGAAACCCAAGGGACCCTAAAGCGCTTTCTAAGGAGAGCTCAAAACGAATTTGAGCTCAAGGTGAAGCGACAACGGGTCTGAATTCAAGAATCTGCAAGTGGAGGAGTACCTTGAGGAGGAAGGAACCAAACACGAGTTCTCTGCTCCCTACACACCACAGCAAAACGGTGTGGTAGAGAGGAAGAACATGACGCTCATCGACATGGTGAGGATGATGCTTGGAGAATTCAAGACGCCCGAGCGGTTTTGGTCGGAAGCTGTGAACACAGCTTGCCACGCCATAAACCGGGTCTACCTTCATCGCCTCCTCAAGAAGACCTCGTATGAACTTCTAACCGGTAACAAACCCAACGTTTCATACTTTCATGTATTTGGGAGTAAATGTTATATTCTAGTAAAGAAAGGTAAAAATTCCAAATTTGCTCCCAAAGCTGTAGAAGGGTTTTTGCTAGGTTATGACTCAAATACAAAGGCATATAGAGTCTTCAACAAATCATTGGGTTTGGTTGAAGTCTCTAGCAACGTTGTATTTGATGAAACTAATGGCTCTCCAAGAGAGCAAGTTGATCTTGATGATGTAGATGAAGATGATGTTCCAACGAATGCAATTCGCACCAGGGCGATTGGAGATGTGTGACCACAGGAACACCAAGAGCAAGATCAACCTTCTTCCTCAACAATGGTGCACCCCCCAACTCAATATGATGAACAGGTTCCTCAAGAGGAGGCGTGTGATCAAGGGGGAGCACAAGAAGACCAAGTTATGGAGGAAGAAGCACCACGGGCCCCTCCAACTCAAGTCCGAGCGACGATTCAAAGGAATCATCCCGTCGACCAGATTCTGGGTGATATAAGCAAGGGAGTAACTACTCGCTCAAGACTAGCTAACTTTTGTGAGTATTACTCGTTTGTCTATTCTATTGAGCCTTTCAGGGTAGAAGAGGCCTTGCAAGATCCGGACTGGGTGTTGGCTATGCAGGAAGAGCTCAACAACTTCAAGAGGAATGAAGTTTGGAGCCTGGTGCCACGTCCAAAGCAAAACGTTGTGGGAACCAAGTGGGTGTTCCGCAACAAGCAAGACGAGCACGGGGTGGTGATATGAAACAAGGCTCGACTTGTGGCAAAAGGTTATGCCCAAGTCGCAGGTTTGGATTTCGAGGAGACTTTTGCTCCTGTGGCTAGGCTAGAGTCTATTCGCATTCTATTAGCCTATGCCGCTCACCACTCTTTCAGGTTGTTCAAAATGGATGTGAAGAGCGCTTTCCTCAACGGGCCAATCAAGGAGGAGGTGTACGTGGAGCAACCCCCTGGCTTTGAGGATGAACGGTACCCCAACCATGTGTGTAAGCTCTCTAAGGCGCTCTATGGACTTAAGCAAGCCCCAAGAGCATGGTATGAATGCCTTAGAGATTTCTTAATTGCTAATGCTTTCAAGGTTGGGAAAGCTGATCCCACTCTTTTCACTAAGACTTGTGAAGGTGATCTTTTTGTGTGCCAAATTTATGTCGATGACATAATATTTGGTTCTACTAACCAAAAGTCTTGTGAGGAGTTTAGCAGGGTGATGACACAGAAATTTGAGATGTCGATGATGGGCAAGTTGAACTACTTCCTTGGGTTCCAAGTGAAGCAACTCAAGGACGGCACCTTCATCTCCCAAACAAAGTACACGCAAGACCTTCTCAAGCGGTTTGGGATGAAGGACGCCAAGCCCGCAAAGACACCAATGGGAACCGACGGACATGTCGACCTCAACAAAGGAGGTAAGTCCGTTGATCAAAAGGCATACCGGTCTATGATAGGGTCATTACTTTATTTATGTGCTAGTGGACCAGATATTATGCTTAGTGTATGCATGTGTGCTAGATATCAATCTGACCCCAAGGAATGTCACCTTGTGGTCGTTAAGCAGATTCTTAGATATTCAGTTGCTACGCCTTGCTTCGGGATCTAGTATCCAAAGGGATCTACTTTTGACTTGATTGGATATTTAGACTCCGATTATGCTGGGTGGAAGGTTGATAGGAAGAGTACATCAGGGATGTGCCAATTCCTAGGAAGGTCCCTAGTATCGTGAAGCTCGAAGAAACAAACTTCCGTTGCCCTATCCACCGCTGAGGCCGAGTATGTTGCCGCAGGACAGTGTTGCGTGTAACTACTTTGGATGAGGCAAACCCTCAGGGACTTTGGCTACAATCTGAGCAAAGTCCCACTCCTATGTGACAATGAGAGTGCAATCCGCATGGCGGATAATCCTGTTGAACACAGCCGCACTAAGCACATAGACATCCGGCATCACTTCCTGAGAGACCACTAGCAAAAGGGGGATATCGAGGTGTACCACATTAACACTGAGAACCAGCTAACCGATATCTTCACCAAGCCTTTAGATGAGAAAAGGTTTTGCAGGTTGCGTAGTGAGCTAAATGTCTTAGATTCACGTAACTTGGATTGATCTATAGCATACATGTGTTTTATGCCTTTGATCATGTTAATTTATGCATTTCAATCTATTTGTGTTCATTTGTGGTGCTCAAGTTGTATACATGATCCCCAGACCTCACAAATCCATTTGCAAGTGATGCACTTATTTAGGGGGAGGCATGCTACAACTTGACCCTTTGAGATTAACCTTTGTGTTTGAGTTCTTGATTTAGTCTCAAAAGTGAATTGAAAGGGAAAGGTGAACTTGGACCATGCAAAGACTTCCACTGCACTCCGGTATTAACTCCAAGTTCATATCTATGCTCTTATTGCCTTTTTGCTCTTAATTGACAATTTTGGTGAGGCAATGGGGTTAAAGGGCCAAGAATGATCCCGTTTTGGTGCTTAATGCCAAAGGAGGAGAAATTAAGGCCAAAGCACATGGATCAGCTACCACTTGTGAAATTTTGAAAAGAGTAGAGTTAGAACTTTTGATTTGTAAAAATACTCTTATTGTCAAAATTTGGTCTCTTGTGGGGAGAATGTTTGATTATGGGAAAAAGGGAGAGTTTTTGGCTCTTGATCAATTTTTCCATTGGAATATCTCTCTTTGTGCCTAAACAAGTGTGTTTGACTTAGAGACAGGAAAATGAAGTTGATTTGCAAAAACAAACCAAGTGGTGGCAAAGTATAATCCAATATGCCAAATTAGAGTCAAAAACAATTTGGTTCTCTTTTGCATTGATATTGCACTTCTTTTGGTTGCTTTTGGATGTGTTGGCATAAATCACCAAAAAGGGGGAGATTGAAAGGGAATGTGCCCTTGGGCCATTTCTAAAGTGTTTTGGTGATTAAGTGCCCAACACATATTCTCTAAGTCTTAAATTGTGCCAAAGATTGAAGAAGTGCAAATCATGTAACAAGGTACGTTTCTAGACTTAGTACATTGATTTGGGTACTAATGTATTGTGTCTAAGTGCTAGAAATAGGAGAAAAGCAATTGGAAAAGAGTTGCCTATGTACAGCCAACTGCTGCTCGGTCTGGGTGCACCGGACTGTCCGGTGGTGCACCGGACAGTGTCCGGTGGTGCACCGAATAGTGTCCTGCGCCAGACAAGTCCTCGGTGAGTCATCCACGGCGAAGTCATTGCTCTCGGGAAAAGTTCAACGGCGTACGGCTAAAATTCACCGGACTGTCCGGTGGTGCACCGGACTGTCCGGTGAGCCAACGGTCGACTGCGCAACGGTCGGCCGCGCAATCCGCGGGCGACGCGTGGCCCGCACCAACAGTCGACAGGGGGCACCGGACTGTCCGGTGTGCACCAGACAGTGTTCGGTGTGCCAACTGCCACGAATCTGCAACGGTCGGATGCGCCAGAAAAGGAAAGAGATCGCGCACCGGACAGCTACAGTGACTGTCCGGTGGCGCACCGGACAGCTACAGTGACTGTCCGGTGGCGCACCGGACTGTCTAGTGCGCCACCCAATAGAAGGCAAGATTAGCCTTCCAAGATTGCCTCCAACGGCTCCTAGCTGCCTTGGGGCTATAAAAGGGACCCCTAGGCGCATGGAGGAGTCACCCAAGCATACTCTAAGCATTCTAAGTCTTCTACACTCTGTCTCCGCGCACTTGATCGACTGTGTTAGTGATTTGAGCTCCGTTCTAGTTGTGAACTCGTTGCGCTTCATTTGAGCTCAAGTCTTGGCTTGTGTGTGTGTGTGTTGCTGCGGATTTGTGTGTGTTGCTTCCCACCCTTACTCTTGTGCTTTCACTGTGATCTTTGTTATAAGGGCGAGAGACTCCAACTTGTAGAGATTCCTCACAAATGGGAAAAAGAGATAAGCAAAGAAAAGTCGTGGTATTCAAGTTGATCATTGGATCACTTGAAAGGGGTTGAGTGCAACCCTTATCCATTGGGACGCCACAATGTGGAGGTAGGCAAGTGTTATACTTGGCCGAACCACGGGATAAACAATGTGTCTCTTGTGATTGCTTTTCTGTGATTACTTGTGTGTTCGCAAGAGCTCGCTACTTAGCCGTACTAACACTTAACCAAGTTTTGTGGCTATTTAGTTCTTGAATTTTTATAGGATCACCTATTCACCCCCCCCCCCCTCTAGGTGCTCTTAGTAACGTACGAGTAATGATGGGCGTAGTGCACGCGGCAGTATGGGCGTGCAGTCTGCTAGTGGAACGGACAGGCATGCCACCTGTGGGATGGACAGGTCGCTGCCTGTCAGCGGAATGGATAGGTCTCATTTAATGCGGAGGTGGCACATCGCCTACCAGTGGAATGGACAGGAAAGCCGCCTGCGAAATGGTCAGGTCTCATGAAATGCTGAGGCGGCACATTGCCTGTCAGCGGGATGGACAGGCGGCGTGCCTTATCCGCAATAAATGCAGGGGCCGCGTAACCCGGAGGCCTTATGTCAGGCTCCGCCCATTGGCTTACGTCATGCGCGGTAGGCCACGTGACAGCATCGGGTCTTCGCCTGGGCGGGGAGCAGTAGCGCATGCGGACAGGTCCGCACCAGACTGGGTCTAGACACATGTCGATCCCGGACCCCCGCCTGGGTCCTGTTCAGGGCCCGGGTATGTTTTTTCCTGGGACCTTGGGACCCTCCCCTGTGGGTGGCCCGGACCCCATACGGGGGGGGGGGGGGGTCCGGATCCCATTCCAGGGGTTCGGCTTGGACAAGTGGAGGTCCGGGACCAACCTCGGAGGTCCGGCCTGTACATTCGGGGGTCCGGTACCAACCTTGGGGGTCCGGACTATATATCCAGGGGTCCGACGCTCTCCCGTGGGGGTCCGGACTCACTGTTGATGCTTTGGAGTATACCACCTTCTCTGGACATGTGGCGGCTTCGGACCCGCCCATGTGGTGGAGTTGGGCGCTGCTGTGAACCCAGAATAGCCGCCTGAGATTGGGGCGAGCCATGGCTTGGTCCCACACATAGCACTTCTACCACGCGACTAAGGGATAGCCGCGTGGGTTCTTCATCTTTGTACAGTAGCAGGGGGTACCCTAGTTTCAGGGTACCGACAAGTTTGCTCCCAAAATTATCCACATTGATTGTGCAATTTATAGTAAGAGGAACTATCTTCCGCATTCTAAATTCAAGATTGTTTATTTCTAACCCAAACCTCGGGTGAAGTGCGTGTTCAAAGTTATAATTTTTAGGTTTCGCCTATTCACCCCCCTCTAGGCGACTTCCAACCCTCTTTTCGTAATCGATCATGCTAAGAAGCACATGACTTTTTGTAAGTGCAATCAACCCTAACTGAGGGTTTTGGTGATTAAATGACAAAACAAACAGAGATTCTAACAAGTTTGCTCCTAGCATGTATACAGTTATTCTGCAGACAGGAGAAGCACAGATCATATATGTACGCAAATGTAAAAGCATAATGGATTAAAATTCTACATCATATAGCGTGCTCCAAGTGCTTGGGAACAACGGCAGTTTACATTTTACAATTCTTGAGTCATAGAAATCACCGTTCAATTAAGAGGGATCCGCAATAGTTAAGTAAGTAATGCGATGAGCTCAGTCCAAACCTTTTCAAATTCTCTAAGAAAATATTTTACTAGATCATGAATGCTCCTGGAAAAACCACTTCCACTCCCCACTAAGATTTCCCCTTGGTTCACCTCAGTTTTCTCAAAATCTGTTGAACAGTTTAAAAAATCGGTTCAACCGGTTTTTGCACTGTTCCCTCTGTCACTTTCTGACCTGCCAGTGTGGTAGTCAATCCTGTCAGAAAAAGTCATGTGCAGATTTTTGGAAAACCGGTTCAACCAGTTTTTGGCCCGGCTCAACCGGTTTTGGAGCCGGTCTAGTCTCCGGCTGAGTCTGTCAGTGAACCGAAAACCCCCTGGTGGAAACCGGTTCAACCGGTTTCAGAACCGGTTCAACCGGTTTTGAGTCCACTTTTCCCAACGGCTGCTAGCTTTTGGGGGATCCTTTATATACCCCTCACACTCTCTCTCTTCATTCACTTCTGCCCTCTCCACGAATTCTTGACTGACCAACTCCAAAACAAGAGCATTCAATTCACCTCTCACACTCGAAATCGCATCTCCTTCAATTGTTTGAAGGACCCTTGGTGTGAGGTGAAGTCGATCTAACTCGCTGTTGATTTCATCTCGATTCTCCCTTTCTCTTCATCTCTCGAGCTCATCGCAAACTTGAATCTTGTGCGGATTTGTTACTCTTGGAACCTTGAGTTCCTTGACGGATAGAGGTTGCTTGGGAGTCTCCAAATTTGTGGACGACCCCAAGAAGTTTGTATCACCCGCTCGTTGAGCTAATTTGAGAAGAGATTGCCTTGACCTTGGTGGTTGGCTTGTGGAGGATTAGGGTTGGAAAAGACCCGGTCCTTTATGGGCTCCTCAACGAGGAGTAGGACACCTTTGTGGTGGTTGCCGAACCTCAGGTTAAATTGTGTGTTCTTGTGTGTTCTTGATAAGTGCTTTAAATTGTTGGTTAGTTCATATTCGATTATATTGTGTGCAAATCGTGTGAAACCAATTCACACCGATTTGTCACCTATTCGAGTGGATTTTCTCTAGGGCAAGTCTTAAGCAAAAATCTCTCATTACTTTGCCACACTTGTTTAACGGTTTATCTAATCTAAGTTGAGCAGGTTCAAACTTGTTCAGCTGTAAACAAAATCAGCTGAACCAGTTTGCACTAGTGCAACTTGAATTTAACATTATCTCGAAGTTTTTAGTGAAAAATTTCAAGTGTAGCCTATTCACTCCCCCCCCCCTCTAGGCTACTTTCAATTGGTATCAAAGCTTCGTGCCTCATTTTACGCTTAACCGTGTGAGGTTGCGATCATGTCTACGCAAAGGGACCATGTGGATCCTCTTCTCGAGGAGATCCCCATCACCTCCACCGGTGAGGAAGTGGACCCCAAGGTCCTCGACCTTGTCATGAAGATTGCGGAGAAAATATTCCTCAAAATGAAAGAGGAAGATGCAAAGAACAAGGGATACTTCAAGAAGAAGAAATATGGCCAAGCCCACATTGGTGAAGAATGGAATTCTGATGAAGAAAGTTCTAGCTTCGAAGAAGAGGAAGAGGTGGCAAACATCGTCATCCAATATACTTCAAGCTCACAACTCTTCACCAACCTTCACGATGACTCCTACACTCCAACTTGCCTCATGGCCAAAGGAGATAAGGTAACTTTATTTAGTGATGACTTCACAAATGATGATGATGAACAAATTGCCATGAAAAATAAAATGATTAAAGAATTTGGTTTAAATGGATACAATGTTATTACTAAATTGATGGAGAAGCTAGATAAAAGAAAAGCAACTCTTGACGCTCAAGAAGACTTGCTCATCCTTGAAAAGGAGAGAAACCTATAGCTTCAAGAATTGCTATTCAATAAAGATGAAATGCTAGAAGCTTTGACTAAGGAAGTATCTTTAGTCAAAATAACTATAGAGGACAAAGAGAAAGAAATGACAAATATGAAAACCTCTATAGTTAATCTTGCAAATGAAAAGGATGCACTTGAATCAAGCTTGTCATGCTTAACGGTTCAAAATCAAGAACTTCAGGTGCAACTTAAAAACTGCAAGAACTTCAACACTTCATCTTTAGTTGAAAAGTCTAAAGCTAGCTCCTCAAACAATAATATTTGTAAACATTGTACAAAATATCATACTTCTTGTTGTTTGACTAACCATGCAAGGAAGAAAAGCTCACAGGATAAGGTCAAAGAAATATTGAAGAAATTCTCTAGCAATGATGGGTTAAAGAAAGTTGAACCCAAGTACAAGTCCTTGAAGCCCAACAATGGGAGAAAGGGGCTTGGGTACAACTCATATAAGGAAAACCCTAGCATAGAGCATAAGGGGTGGAGATCCCCCAAGTTCATAGAGGGAACCACTCTATATGATGCATTGGGGAGGATTCACCCCTCAAATGACAAGTCAACTCAAGTAAAGGTAAACTTGAGTTACACAAAGGACAAGATGAAGGATGCGGTCTCCACAAATAGAGAAAAGTTTAGAGCTCCCATTTCTCATTCTTATCTTTGTGATTATATGTTAACATGGGATTCAGGAAAATTGGTTGTAAAATATGTGGGTGTCTACACTAAGAGAAAGGTTATGAAAAGAAGTGTGTGGGTAACTGTTGGTACCCAGGATTAGGGGTACCCCTTACTGCGGTATGAAGGCACGATGCCTGTGCAGCTACCCTTAGCTGCACGGAGAATAGTCCCAGGGGTATCTCGTGGGCAGTTAAGGTGGCGTTCTCAGAGACAACGCCATCGGGGCCAGTAGGCTCAGGATCCCTATGCGCACAACCCGGACCCCCGGAGTAAAGCAGCCCGAAGCCATTGGATGGGGTTCAGACCCCACCAAGTGAGCTCTGGACCACCCATAACAAGGTCCCAGGAAAGGAAGTGTCATAACCTAGGCATGGGTCCGGAGTTGACGCGTGTCCAGGCTCTATCCGGAGTGCCCCCGCTCCCCACTCGGCTGAAGGTCTAACGCGGCCTCATGGCTGGTTGTCCGTGACGTAGGCCAGCAGGCGGAGCATGACGTAAGGGCTCTGGGCCGCGCGGCCTCCGTATTCATTGCGGATAGGACGCGTCGCCTGTCCACCCTTCTGACAGGCGATGTGCCCCCACGGCATTTATTGCGTCCTGTCCATTCCCTGGCAGTCGGCGCTAGGGCCACCCTATAGACAGCGCACCTGTCCAGTCCGTTGCTGAAATAGTGCGTCCATGCTGCATGGTGCTCTGTACTCATCCCTTGTGCGAGAAGTTCCCCCCTGCACGCCGAGGCTATACAGATCTTGGGTGTCAGGGCGCAAGAAGATCGCTCCAGCAGCAAGTATTAGTAGCTACATCCGCTATGTCCCTAGGCCCACATGTCAGGGCTCAGTACTCTTGTACATGTCCCCCTTTAGCTATAAAAGGGGAGGCATGCGACGTTACAACACAAGCTTAATCTTCAGACTCAGACTCAAGTCATCCAAGGCCTGAAGCTTCCACAACAATCCAACACACATTGGAGGAGGGTATTATGCTCCGGTGGCCCGAACCACTCTAAATCCTTGCATGTTCATGTGCTTGATGATCGCTTAGCAAGACAGGCAAAACGCTTAAGCCCCTTCCTCATCTTAGGATTTAGGGCGGGTGCACTCTGCCACCCGGCCGGAGAATTCCCTCTCCGACATTTGGCGCGCCAGGTAGGGGGCTAGGCATTAGGTTTTTGCTTGTTTTCTCACTCAGCATGATGGTGCAAATCGTTGAGCACCGCGCCAAGACTTCGGTGGATTTTGTGGTGGAGGAAGAAGCTGCTTCTTCCATGCCACAGGTTCCCAACCGCCCTGTGTCGGGCACTGCTGTTGTGCACGCCGCACGGCAGCATACAGCTGCACAGACATCGTGGACTCCGTCGAGGGCGACTTCAGGAGCATTGTCAGCGGCCACAGAATTGCTGCGACACCCACCAAGCTCCATGGCCTCACCAGGGGCCATGAAGCAATGGCGAGACGACGTCAACCGACTGCTCGACATGGCACATTCTACCTCAACGAGGTCGAGGCCACGGTCATCCCGGCGCCAACATGAGGTGTCGGCATCTGTGCGCTCACCCTCAGTGAGGGGCGCACAGACCAACGACCTTCGGGCAGAACTCGACCGCAGGCGTGCGGGAGAGGATGCCCGGGTCTCTTTGGAGAGGACGTGCGAGCGCCGCCAAAACATCGAGGGCCGCAACCTCAATCAAGACTTCGCTGCGATAGCGCCACAGACACCAATGGGCACTTGGTCCCAAGCGGGTGTCCCCTTGGACGGCGTGGGATACGCCGCTCTCGCGGATCATCTCCGCGCGGCGTCATGGCCACCCAAGTTCCAGCCGCACCTGCCAGAAAAGTACGATGGAACGTCAAACCCGTTGGAGTTCCTGTAGGTGTACGTCACCGCCATCACGGCAGCAGGTGGAAACACCGCTGTGATGGCGACATATTTTCATGTCGCCTTGTCTGGACCTGCCCGGACTTGGCTCATGAACCTCGCCCCAGGGTCAGTTTACTCCTAGGAAGAGCTCTGCACGCGGTTCGTTGCGAACTTTGCCAGTGCTTACCAGCAGCACAGGGTGGAGGCCCACCTCCATGCGGTGAGGCAGGAGCCCGGGAATACTCTCCGAACGTTCATTTCCCGCTTCACCAAGGTGTGAGGTACTATACCTCACATTTCCGATGCTTCCATCATCATGCCATTCCGACAGGGAGTACGTGATGAGAAAATGCAGGAGAAGTTGGCCACGCATGACGTGCAGACTGTCCCCACGCTCTTTGCTCTGGCTAACAAATGCGCCAGAGCCGCCAAGGGCCGTGCATGGCACTCAGCCCCACAAACCGGGGTTGCCTAGTTGGGAGGCTCGGGTGCCGTCCCCTGAGATGGTAAGAAGAAAAAGAAGAAGGACTATGACTTCCAGAGATCGCGGTCCACTGCTCTAGTCGTTGCAGCCACGACAGGGGGCTGAGGCGACCGCAACAATCGCCCACGGCCGCAGAGGGGTAACAGTGGCCCATGCCTTGTGCACCCCAACGGTCGCCATAGCGCTGCGGAGTGTCGTGAGATCATTGATCTCACGAAACGTGTCAGCGAACGACACGAGCAGTCCTCCAAGGACAGCTCCCCACCCCATCGTCGACCTGGCAAAGAAAAGGTCAACGACGGCGAGGTGGCCGCAGCTGAACGGGACCTCGGGTATCAGTCACCCGAGGGGGGCCTGAAGGATGTCTTCGCCGGAGGCTCCTACTCCGGTGGGGACAACTAGACGGACCCCCAGAGGGACCCCATGCCCCCCAGTCTACGGGGCCGAAGCCTACCTTCCCCCGAAAACCCTTGTGGATTCCCCGCGGGTCCAGACTTCCTCTCAGGTGCATGCAGAAATGGCCACAGCCGAAGATGAGGGCTCCCTCGTCAAACACAGATGGGGACCCAGGGTCGGGACCTAGTCCTATGGTAAGTACCAAACCAAGAAGGGCTCCACAACTCTCCCCCAGCTGGGAAGGACCCTTCAAGGTAACGGGAATGCGCCGACCCGAGGGTAACTGTCTAGCTACGACTGAAGGAGTGCCTCCCCCCGGTGCTGGAGCATCTCTGTAAGTTCTATCCATAAGAGCAAGTCTGAGGGGTCGAATTTGTTTCCCTTTTGTAACTAGGTAACGCATATGTGTACGCTAACCTGGTGAGGTCCGTCCCCATAAACCCGGCCTGTTGGTCTGCACCCATGCATGATAAGTTATAAAGAAAAGAATTACCCCCTCAGATGTGCCCCTATGATAGCGACATATGGCTACTCCATGGTCCTACCTTGCAGTTTTTCAGATAATACCTTTTATCTAACCCACCCGCATGGTCCCATTTGCCCTGACATGACGACATCCGAATTGAGCAGCCAAGCTTGCAGTTTAGGACCTCCTTTACGAAAGTTGGGAGGTCCGACAGCCTGGGGGCCGGTTCCAAAGAACGGGAGCTCGTTCCATGGAGTGGTCCGGCGCAGTGTAGCCGCTTAGCCTGGTCCCGTACCGTAAGCCTGCATAGCCCACCATTCTATGACGGGTGCCTTAGTATTTGGAGCTATAGTTCTATGGGTCCGACAACCTAGAGTCCGGCTCAGGAGAATGGGCACTTGTCTCCTGGGGTGGTCCGGAGCCATGTAGCCGCTTAGCCTGGTCCAGTACCGTAAGCCTACACACTCCACCACCCTGCGACGGGAGTCCTAGTATCTGGAGCCACGACCCAAGGGGGTCCAGACACGCAACTTGGCCACCCGGACTAAACCCTGCGAGTCCCGTGCATGTACCAAAGGATGGCTAATATCAGGCAAGGGACTCTATGGGTGTGCTACTAACGCTCCCTAGCTAAAGCTGTGTACAGATCCAGATCCCGGCTGAGGCTGTCTCCCGAGAATTGTTGACAACCCTTTCAGATACGCTGGTATCCAACCTCAACACATCAAGCCTGCATCCCAGGCGGGGGGCCAGGTACCCGGGAGGAGTCAACAACATCACACACAGCAGGGACAGGCGGTACACAGGTAAGTGCTAACACTGCTTGAAAAGTAGTACTCAAAAAGTACATTACAAAAAGGAAAATTATTACATCCGCCTTCAAGCGGAATCCTAGTTCCATCTCTACTCTGCAGGTATAAACTACCAGACGCTAGTGGAGTCACGTTGGAAGTTTGCGGCAGTGGTCCTTGCGGAATCCTCCAAGACGGCATGACAGCTGTGATGTCCGCCTCAATGCGCGCGCCATTGCGAAGAGGTCCTTGCCCCCGTCCTCCTACGGGGGGCGACAACGAGGCCATTAAAGACAAAGAGTTGGAGGCTCGGCGGCAGGTGGCGCTGGTGGTCTCGCCAGCGGAGGCAACCACCTCTGCACTGGGCAGCCTCACCAGTGGCTGTGACCACCTCTGCAACGGGCAGCCCCGCCAGCGAAGGCGGCCACCTCAGCACCGACGACAGCGGCCACCTCTGCACCGGTGGCTTACCGACGACGGCGGACGCCTCAGCGCGTGCAAAAAGGTCCTCGCCCCCGTCCTCCTGTGGGGGTGAGGACAAGACCATCCAAGAACGTGGCTACCACCTCCACGACATACGACGTCTTGTACAACCCCCCCGGGCGGCGCCTGAACAATGTGGTCGGCGGTGCAGGGGACGCTATGGGTGTGGCGGACCTGCGCACGGCGCGACCGTCGCTCGTGCGGTGGACGGACAGTCACGCCCCACTTGACAGCGGGAGGCAGCGTTGGAGGCGGCACCAAAGCCATCCAGGCCAAGGAGCCAGACACACGGCAGCTGACGGCACCTGTAGCCGGCCGGCCCCACGTAGCCGAGGTTCGCCTCCTCCGCAAGGCTGGTGAACATCCTTCTCCTCCAAATGCTGGAGAAAGAAGCGGGTCACCAGCCCATGCGGAAGGCAGGACCCCGACTCGGCTCGCCTTCCACCCCAGCGAGGATGATGAACATCCTTGAAGCTAAGGGCAGGGGGGAGGCTGCAGCCCAGCTTGCTTCTCTCCACCACGAGGCTGGTGGTCATCCTTGTAGATGACCACTGGCGGGAGACTGCAGCCGGGTTGCATGATGAAAATCCTTGAAGCTGAGCGATGGCAGAAGAGCGCCAACCCCCACGAGGTCGCGCCCCTCCAACAGCAGCAAGAAGAAGACAAGATCGGCAGCACCACCGCGTAGGAAACGAAGAGCGCGAGCTACCCGTCGGTGAGACCGCTAGGGGGGTGACCCTGACGTGGATCCCCCAGCGAACACCGGCGCGCCCCATCCAGAGGCTCGGAAGGCGGAAGGGCACGGTGAATGCAAGAAAAGCGAGGCATGGCTACTGCCCGGGTGGTGAACTCCTTTTTAAAGGCAGATTTCCCTGCTCGTGCCCTGAAGCGTCACGGGCAAGTCTCCCCTAATGCACACCAAGGCGCCCAGCCTATGGCATGGGGGCCCGACCCTGCGTAACTCGTGCAAGGAGCATGCAACCGCCCTGCGGTTATACGCCCTTCCATCTTCACCACAACCAGCGGTCAAGAAGGCGAACCGCCGCACAAGGAGCATACAACCGCCCTGCGGTTATACGCCCTTTCATCTCCACCGCAACTAGCGGTCAAGGAGGCAAACCGCTGCATAAGAATCATGCAACCGCCCCACGGTTGTGCGTCCCCTGAGCTTCGCTGCAACCAGTGGTTAAACCTCTGGCATGGGGCCCAGGCCCACATGTCATACACCCAGTGCGCCGGTTCCTGGGTACAGGAAAGTTGCACCGCCGTTCGCACCAATACCGCGCCTCCTCGAGACCGTCGCAGAAGACTAAGAAGATAAATTTTCAAAAACCAATGCAGCGACTCGAGGCACCCCGCGCATGGCCCAACAAAGGCATTAAGTATGGAGGTCACGGGCCAGTTAGTTGCGGGGGCAGGCGTGGCAGTCGGTGTGACCATAGGCGGGCCGGTAGTAACTGCATCAACGGGCGCGCAGGAGCAGCGAGCCGATTGCCAGTCAAACTCTAGCCCCGCCTGCAGGCTCGCATCCTCCCCTGAGGCGGGCCCAGGGGCCACTGTCGATACCCTGGATTAGGGGTACCCCTTACTGCGGTATTGTCGGGGACCATAATTAGGGGTACCCTCAAGGCTCCTAATTCTCAGCTGGTAACCCCCATCAGCATAAAGCTGCAAAGGCCTGATGGGTGCGATTAAGTCAGGGATCAGTCCATTCGAGGGACTCGATCACGCCTCGCCCGAGCCTAGCCTCGGACAAGGGCAGCCGACCCCGGAGGATCTCCGCCTCGCCCGAGGCCCTCCTCCAGCGGCGAACATATTTCTGGCTCGCCCGAGGCCCTGTCTTCGCCAAGAAGCAACCCTGACCAAATCGCCGCACCGACCGACCAAATCGCAGGATCATTTAATGCAAAGGTGGCCTGACACCTTTATCCTGACGCGTGCCCCTCAGCCGACAGAGCCGAAGTGACCGCCGTCACTTCGCCGCTCCACTGACCGGTCTGACAGAAAGACAGCGCCGCCTATGCCGCGCCGACTATGGTGCCACTTGATAGAGTGAGGCTGACAGGCAGTCAGGCCCGGCCGCAGGCACCATAGGAAACTCCGCTCCGCCCGACCCAGGGCTCGGACTCGGGCTAAGCCCCGGAAGACGGCGAACTCCGCTCCGCCCGACCCAGGGATCGGACTCGGGCTAAGCCCCGGAAGACGGCGAACTCCGTTCCGCCCGACCTAGGGCTCGGACTCGGGCTAAGCCCCAGAAGACGGCAAACTCCGTTCCGCCCGACCTAGGGCTCGGACTCGGGCCAAGCCCCGGAAGACGGCGAACTCCGTTCTGCCCGACCCAGGGCTTGGACTCGGGCTAAGCCCCGGAAGACGGCGAACTTCGTTCCGCCCGACCCAGGGCTCGGACTCGGGCTAAGCCCCGGAAGACGGCGAACTCCGTTCCGCCCGACCTAGGGCTCGGACTCGGACTAAGCCCCGGAAGACGACGAACTCCGCTCCGCCCGACCCAGGGCTCGGACTTGGGCTCAGCCCCAGAAGACGACGAACTCTGCTTCGCCCGACCCCAGGACTCAAACTTTGCCCTGGCCTCAGCCAACGGCCTCCGCCTCGCCCGACCTAGGGGCTCGGACTCGACCTTGGCCATGGAAGACGGACTCGACCCCGACCTCGGAGGAGCCTCCACATCGCCCAACCTAGGGCGCGGGCCGGCCACGTCAACAGGAGGCGCCATCATTACCCTACTCCAAGCTGACTCAGGCTACGGGGAACAAGACCGGCGTCCCATCTGGCTCGCTCCGCCAGATAGGCAATGATGGCGCCCCGCACGCTCCCTGACGATGGCGGCTCTCGGCCCCCTTACGGAAGCAAGAGGACGTCAGCAAGGACTCGACGGCCCCGACAGCTGTCCCTCCGCCAGGCTCCAGTGCTCCTCCGACGGCCACGACATCACACAAACCCGACGCCAAAATCTCTCCGGCCGCCACGATGGCGTGTACTTAGGGCGCTAGCTCTCCTCCGCTAGACACGCACTCTGCTACACCCCCCATTGTACACCTGCATCCTCTCCTTACGCCTATAAAAGGAAGGACCAGGGCCCTCTTAGAGAGGGTTGGCCGCGCGGGGACGAGGATGAGACAGGCGCTCGCGTGAGGCCGCTCGCTCCCTCCCCCGTGTGGACGCTTGTAACCCCCTACTGCAAGCGCACCCGACCTAGGCGCGGGACGAACACGAAGGCCGCAGGATTTCCATCTCTCTCACGCCCATCTCTGGCCACCTCACTTCCCCCCTTCGCGCTCGGCCTCGCGCCGACCCATCTGGGCTGGGGCACGCGGCGACATTTCACTCGTCGGCTCAGGGACCCCCCGGTCTCGAAACGCCGACAGTTGGCGCGCCAGGTTGGGGCCTGCTGCGTGTTGACGAACAGCTTCCCATCAAGCTCCAGATGGGCAGTCTCCAGCAACCTCTCCGGCCCGAGACGGTGCTCTGTTTCGGGAGCCTCGAGTTCATGTCCCTCGACGGCAGCTACGACATGATACTCTTTCCACCGCCGGGCGACAGCGACAATGGCGGCCGACAGTCCGCCCGCCGGCGGCGGAATCGACGATGTCTTCCCCGCGTGGTGGAAGAACAACCTTCGAGCTCGCCCCGTCCTCTTCCCCGTCGACGGAGGAGGAGGCGGGGCAACCAAGGCCAAGCAGGAGGCAGCGCCTCGTCGGCTGTCGAGCGAGCCGACAACGCCAGCACCCCAACGGGGGGCGCGCCGGGCATCGACCTCGTGCTTGAGACGAAGACGAGCGCTGTCTCCCCGCGACACGCCAATCCCGAGCAAACGGACGACGCCAGCACGCTCGTGAAAGACTTGCTGGGTGTCACCCTCGTACCTGAGACGACGGTGCAGTCAGTCCCCGACGTGACTTCATCACCGCTCGTCGACCAAGAGGTATCGACCGACTCCCATCCCACACCTTTCGGATTCAGCCTCGACCCGCCTGGCGGCTCCGCTTTGGCGGACGCTCTCGCAGAGGCGAGTCCGAACCCTCTGGGGTTTCGTATGCGGTCACCTTGGGACCGGTTGACGGACGTCTCGACCTACGGGCCCTCTGGGTCCGAGGAAGACGACGAGCCCAGCTTCTGTTGGGATTTCTCCGGACTTGGCAACCCCAGTGCCATGCGGGACTTCATGACCGCATGCGACTACTGCCTTTCCGACTGTTCCGACGGTAGCCGTAGCCTCGGCGATGAGGACTACGACCCGAGCCGCGAATGTTTCCACGTCGATCTAGGGGGTCCCTCCGAAGGCAACCATCTCAGCATGCCGGAGGACGGTGATCTCCCTAGGTCGGTGCCTCGCGTTGACATCCCACGGTAGCTAGCTGTGGTCCCCGTTCCGGCGGGGGTCACGACCCACAGCTCGAGCAAATCCGCGGGGTGCAAGCCAGGCTCGACGAGGGAGCAGGAGCGCTTGAGCCAATCCACCAGGACGTCGGGCAGGCATGGGTGGGCCAACCTCTGGCCGGAGAAATGTGTCATCTACCCCAGGGCTTCCAGCACCGCATCGCCGACGATGTCAGGGTCAGGCCGCCACCCGCATCCAGTGGGGTCGGCCAGAACCTGGCTGCAGCAGCAATGCTCCTCCGCGCGATGCCGGAGCCATCAACCACCAAGGGGCGGCAAATCCAGGGAGAGCTCAAGGATCTCCTGGAAGGCACCGCGGTCCGGTGGGCCAAGAGCTACGCCTCCCGAAGGCAGGGGTACCCCTCGGAACATCATGCCGCGACTTCCCGATTCATGCGGGAAGCCTCGGTCTACACCGGGCGCACGCGCAACACAGCGCCTGCAGCCCCGGGTCGCCTCGGCAACGAGCACCATCACCGCGACCGTCGGGCCCACCTCGACGAGAGGGTGCGCCGAGGCTACCACCCCAGGCGTGGGGGACGCTACGACAGCGGGGAGGATCGGAGTCCCTCGCCCGAACCACCCGGTCCGCAGGCCTTCAGCCAGGCCATACGACGGGCGCCGTTCCCGACCCGTTTCCGACCCCCGACTACTATCACAAAGTACTCGGGGGAGACGAGACCGAAACTGTGGCTCGCGGACTACCGTCTGGCCTGCCAACTGGGTGGAACGGACGATGACAACCTCATCATCCGCAACCTCCCCTGTTCCTCTCCGACACCGCTCGCGCCTGGTTGGAGCACCTGCCTCCGGGGCAGATCTCCAACTGGGACGACCTAGTCCAAGCTTTCGCCGGCAATTTCCAGGGCACGTACGTGCGCCCCGGGAATTCCTGGGACCTCCGAAGCTGCCGACAGCAGCCGGGAGAGTCTCTTCGGGACTACATCCGACGATTCTCGAAGCAGCGCACCGAGCTGCCCAACATCACCGACTCGGATGTCATCGGCGCGTTCCTCGCTGGCACCACCTGCCATGACCTGGTGAGCAAGCTGGGTCGCAAGACCCCCACCAGGGTGAGCGAGCTGATGGACATCGCCACCAAGTTCGCCTCCGGCCAGGAGGCAGTCGAGGCTATCTTCTGGAAGGACAAGCAGCCCCAGGGCCGCCCATCGGAAGATGCCCCCGAGGCATCAACTCAGCGCGGCGCCAAGAAGAAGGGCAAGAAGAAGTCGCAAGCGAAACGCGACGCCGCCGACGCGGACCTTGTCACCGTCGCTGAGTACAAGAACCCTCGGAAACCCCCTGGAGGTGCCAACCTCTTCGACAAGATGCTCCAGGAGCCATGCCCCTACCCCCAGGGGCCCGTCAAGCACACCCTTGAGGAGTGCGTCATGCTTTGGCGCCACTTCCACAGGGCCGGGCCACCCGTGGAGGGTGGCAGGGCCCGCGACGATGACAAGAAGGAAGATCACCAGGCAGGAGAGTTCCCCGAGGTCCGCGACTGCTTCATGATCTACGGCGGGCAAGCGGCGAACGCCTCGGCTTGACACCGCAAGCAAGAGCGCCGGGAGATCTGTTCGGTGAAGGTGGCGGCGCCAGTCTACCTAGACTGGTCCGACAAGCCCATCACCTTCGACCAAGCCGACCACCCTGACCATGAGCCGAGCCTGGGGAAATACCCGCTCGTCGTCGACCCCGTCATCGGCGACGTCAGGCTCACCAAGGTCCTCATGGACGGAGGCAGCAGCCTCAACATCATCTACGCCGAGACCCTCGGGCTTCTGCGTATCGATCTGTCCTCGGTCCGGGCGGGCGCTGCGCCTTTCCATGGGATCATCCCCGGGAAGCGCGTCCAGCCCCTCAGACAACTCGATCTTCCCGTCTGCTTCCGAAGACCCTCCAACTTCCGAAGGGAGACCCTGACGTTCGAGGTGGTCGGGTTCCAAGGAACCTACCACGCGAGATTGGGGAGGCCATGCTACGCGAAGTTCATGGCCGTCCCCAGCTACACCTACCTCAAGCTCAAGATGTTGGGCCCTAACGGGGTCATCACCGTCGGCCCCACGTACAAACACGCGTTCGAATGCGACGTGGAGTGCGTGGAGTACGCCGAGGCCCTCGCCGAGTCTGAGGCCCTCATCGCCGACCTGGAGAGCCTCTCTAAGGAGGCGCCAGATGTGAAGCGTCATGCCGGCAACTTCGAGCCCGCGGAGACGGTTAAGTCCGTCCCCCTCGACCCCAGCAGCGACGCCTCCAAGCAAGTCCGGATCGGCTCCGGGCTTGATCCCAAATAGGAAGCAGTGCTCGTCGACTTTCTCCACGCGAACGCCGACGTCTTCGCGTGGAGTCCCTCGGACATGCCCGGCATACCGAGGGATGTCGCCGAGCACTCGCTGGACATCCGAGCCGGAGCCCGACCCGTCAAGCAGCCTCTGCGCCGATTCGACGAGGAGAAGCGCAGAGCCATAGGCGAGGAGATCCACAAGCTAATGGCGGCAGGGTTCATCAAAGAGGTATTCCATCCCGAATGGCTTGCCAACCCTGTGCTTGTGAGAAAGAAAGGGGGGAAATGGCGGATGTGTGTAGACTACACTGGTCTGAACAAAGCATGTCCGAAGGTTCCCTACCCTCTGCCTCGCATCGATCAAATCGTGGATTCCACTGCTGGGTGCGAAACCCTGTCTTTCCTCGATGCCTACTCAGAGTATCACCAAATCAGGATGAAAGAGTCCGACCAGCTCGCGACTTCTTTCATCACACCCTTCGGCATGTACTGCTATGTCACCATGCCGTTCGGCTTGAGGAATGCGGGCGCGACGTACCAGCGGTGCATGAACCATGTGTTCGGCGAACACATTGGCCGCACGGTCGAGGCCTACGTCGATGACATCGTAGTCAAGACGAGGAAAGCATTCGACCTCCTTTCCGACCTTGAAGTGACATTCCGATGTCTCAAGGCGAAAGGCGTCAAGCTCAATCCCGAAAAGTGTGTCTTCGGGGTGCCCCGAGGCATGCTCTTGGGGTTCATCGTCTCCGAGCGGGGCATCGAAGCCAACCCGGAGAAGATCGCAGCCATCACCAGCATGGGGCCCATCAAGGACTTGAAAGGCGTACAGAGGGTCATGGGATGTCTCGCGGCTCTGAGCCGCTTCATCTCATGCCTCGGCGAAAGAGGTCTACCTCTGTACCACCTCTTAAGGAAGGCCGAGTGCTTCACTTGGACCCCTGAGGCTGAGGAAGCCCTCGGGAACCTGAAGGTGCTCCTCACGAAGGCGCCTATCTTGGTGCCCCCAGCTGCCGGGGAAGCCCTCTTGGTCTACGTCGCCGCGACCACTCAGGTGGTCAGCGCTGCGATTGTGGTCGAAAGGCAAGAAGAGGGGCATGCATTGCCCGTTCAGAGGCCAGTCTACTTCGTCAGCGAGGTACTGTCCGAAACCAAGATCCACTACCCACAAGTTCAGAAGCTGCTGTACGCGGTGATCCTGACACGGCGGAAGTTGCGACACTACTTCGAGTCTCATCCGGTAACTGTGGTGTCATCCTTCCCCCTGGGGGAGATCATCCATTGCCGAGAGGCCTCGGGTAGGATTGCAAAGTGGGCGGTGGAAATCATGGGTGAAACAATCTCGTTCGCCCCTCGGAAGGCCATCAAATCCTAGGTCTTGGTGGACTTCGTGGCTGAATGGGTCGACACCCAGCTACCAACAGCTCCGATCCAACCGGAGCTCTGGACCATGTTCTTCGATGGGTCGCTGATGAAGACAGGAGCCGGCGCAGGCCTACTCTTCATCTCGCCCCTCGGGAAGCACCTACGCTACGTGCTATGCCTCCACTTCCCGGCGTCCAACAATGTAGCTGAGTACGAGGCTCTAGTCAACGGGTTGCGGGTTGCCGTCGAGCTAGGGGTCCGACGCCTCGACGCTCGCGGTGACTCGCAGCTCGTCATCAACCAAGTCATGAAGAACTCCCACTGCCGCGACCCGAAGATGGAGGCCTACTGCGATGAGGTTCGGCGCCTGGGAGACAAGTTCTACGGGCTCGAGCTCAACCACATCGCTCGGCGCTACAACGAGACTGCGGACGAGTTGGCTAAAATAGCCTCGGGGCGAACAACGGTTCCCCCGGACGTCTTCTCCCGAGATCTACATCAACCCTCCGTCAAGATCGACGACACGCCCGAGCCTGAGGCACCCTCGGCCCAGCCCGAGGTACCCTCGGCACAGTCTGAGGCACCCTCGGCTCGGCCCGAGGCACCCTCGGTTCGGCCCGAGGTACCCTCGGTCCCCGAGGGCGAGACGCTGCACGTCGAGGGGGAGCAAAGCGGGGTCACGCCTGATCAAAACTGGCAGACCCCGTACCTGCAATATCTCCACCGAGGAGAGCTACCCCTCGACCGAGCCGAAGCTCGGCGGTCGGTGCGGCGCGCCAAGTCGTTCGTCTTGCTGGGAGAAGGGAAGGAGCTCTACCACCGCAGCCCTTCAGGCATCCTCCAGCGATGCATCTCCACCACCGAAGGTCAGGAACCCCTCCGAGAAATACACTCGGGGGCTTGCGGCCACCATGCAGTACCTCGAGCCCTTGTCGGAAATGCTTTCCGACAAGGTTTCTACTGGCCAACGGCGGTGGCCGACGCCACTAGAATTGTCCGCGCCTGCGAAGGGTGTCAGTTCTACGCAAGGCAGACCCACCTGCCCGCTCAGGCTCTGCAGACGATACCCATCACATGGCCTTTTGCTGTGTGGGGTCTAGACCTCGTCGGCCCCTTGCAGAAGGCACCCGGGGGCTACACGCACCTGTTGGTCGCCATCGACAAATTTTCCAAGTTGATCGAGGTCTGACCCCTAAACAGCATCAGGTCCGAGCAGGCGGTGGCGTTCTTCACCAACATCATCCATCGTTTCGAGGTCCCGAACTCCATCATCACCGACAACAGCACCCAGTTCACCGGCAGAAAGTTCCTGGACTTCTGCGAGGATCACCACATCTGGGTGGACTGGGCCGCCGTGGCTCATCCCATGACGAATGGGCAAGTAGAGCGTGCCAACGGCATGATTCTACAAGGACTCAAGCCTCGGATTTACAACGACCTCAACAAGTTTGGCAAGCGATGGATGAAGGAACTCCCCTCGGTGGTCTGGAGCCTGAGGACGACACCGAGCCGAGCCACGGGCTTCACGCCGTTTTTTCTAGTCTATGGGGCCGAGGCCATCTTGCCCACAGACCTAGAATACGGTTCCCCGAGGACGAGGGTCTATGCCGACCAAAGCAACCAAGCTAGTCGAGAAGACTCGCTAGACCAACTGGAAGAGGCTCGGGACAAGGCCTTACTAGACTCGGCGCGGTACCAGCAGTCCATGCGACGCTACCACGCCCGAGGGGTACGGTCCCGAGACCTCCAGGTGGGCGACCTGGTGCTTCGGCTACGACAAGACGCCCGAGGTCGACACAAGCTCACGCCCCCCTGGGAGGGGCCATTCGTCATCGCCAAAGTTCTGAAGCCCGGAACGTACAAGCTGGCCAACAGTCAAGGCGAGGTCTACAGCAACGCTTGGAACATCCAACAGCTACGTCGCTTCTACCCTTAAGATGTTTTCAAGTTGTTCATATACCTCGCTCCCACGCAAAGTTTAGTCATCAAGGAAGGGTCAGCCTTGCCTCGGCAAAGCCCGACCCTCCCTCGGGGGCTAAAAGGGGGGGAACCCCCTCTGCGTCGAAATTTTCCTCGAAAAAAGATCTTTTCTGCCAGAATGTCTTTCGTGCTTTTCGACTACTTCGAAAGTGGATCCTGAAAACAACGGAGTACACGTAAGCAGACAAGGCTGACCGAGCCGAGGGACTCCTACGCCTCCGGGATACGGATACCTCACTCATCACCTTCTGCGATAAGTAACTCACGTTCGGATAAGTGATTCCACGGACCGAACAAGTCTTCACGTTCGGAAGCTCTTCTGCCGGAGCGATTCTTCGAGCCTTCTCGACTGCGTCAGTGACAGAACCCCATGGACAGGTAAGAGTGAGCGTAAGCGGCAAGGCCGACCGAGCCGAGAGACTCCTACGCCTCCGGGATATGGATACCTCACTCATCACCTTCCGTGAGAAGCAACTCTCGCTCGCACAAACAATTCTGTTACCGACAAAAAAGTCCAGATACTCGAAACAAGAGGAAAGGAGACGCGGCTTTACAACACGGCGAGGGTGTGTTTCGGCCTCGGCGGCCGCAGAAAACACACGCTGCAAGATAATCCGATCCTGTAGGCTCAGATCTTGACGGCTAAAGGGAGCAGCAGCACCCTCGGCGTCGACAACACCTTCGGCGAGGTCCGACCTAACCTCGGACGGCGATGCGGTCCAAGGGTCTCCGCTCTGAAGGACAACGTCATCACCAAGCCCGGGCCATCGCCGCCAGGGTCTTCTCCAAGAATCCGGCCCGAGCAGGCGGCTCGGCCGGTCACCCCGGGGCCTCGGCCAGCTGTCCCCCAAGGACATCAGCCCGGCCTGAGGCCTCGGCAGATCAATTCCGGTGTCGGTCCCGCTAACGGATGACCCGGCCAGGCTCTGGCCGACCAGGTCTTCTTTTCGAGCCAACTCTGCCTCTGTTCGCGCTGACACCGCTACCCCTGGCCTCGGCTCATCGAAGAGCGGCCGAGGGTTTTCCTCTAACCAAGCAAGGGAAGCCTCAGACAACAAGGCTGACCGAGCCGAGGGACTCCTACGCCTCCGGGATACGGATACCTCACTTGTCACCTTTACACGGGGCGACTCACGCTTGGTGAAGCGGTTCAGACTACCAACAGGCGGGTCTTAGTGCTCAAAAATGAGGAAAAAACATGGCTCCGTGCCGAATTTACATACATGTTCAGGCCTCGACAGCCACAATGAACAAAAACACTGGCATTCGAAGTGCCATTACAAACAGAACTCCAGTTCCACCTCCGCAGGTACGAACGACCCCACTCGATGGGGGAGGGGCCTGCGGAGCAACAGAAGACCGACGAACGGCGCGCCGCCACCCGCTCCGGCAGCGGCGACGACGACGATTTCTACTCCGGGGGGGCCGAACAGCGGCAGCGATGACCTCAGGGCGGATGCTGCTGCCAGGAGGCCCCCGCCCATGCCCAAACTCGTGAGGCAAGGACGGGTAGAAGGCCGTAGAGTTGGAGGTCGGTCCGTGGGCGGCCCTGGCTGTCTCGTCGGCAGAGGAACCTCTTCCAGCTGCCGTGGCGGAAGCCGGCGCCGAGAACGGCTCCGAAGCCACTCGAGTCCGAGAGCCAGGCACGCGGCAGCTGCCGGCGCCACGAACGACTACCGCCCTTCCCCCCGATCACTGAGGGAAGGAGCGGGCCACCGCCCACGCAGGGGCTGACCCCAACTCGGCACACTCCCCTCCCCAGCCCTGGTGATGAAAATCCTTGAGGCTGAGGGAGGGGCAGAGGCCGCGGCCCGGTTCGCTCCCCCCACCATCGAACTGGAGGTCACCATCTTGGGTGACCGCCGGCGGAGGGGTGCGACCGGGCTGCATGATGAAAATCCTTGAAGCCGAACGATGGCTGAAAGGTACCAACTCCCGCGGAGTTGCGTTCCTCCAACGACGAAGCGGAAAGACGGCGGATATCCCCCATCCGGGGGCTTGGAAGGTGGAAAGACACAATGCATAAGGGAGCGCGAAGACATGGTCGCCTTCCAAGAGGGTCACCGTCCTTTTAAAGGTGACTCTCCCTACTTGCGTCCCCAACCGTTGCGGGTTGAGTCTTCTCCAACACGCTCCAAGATTCTCCCCCCACGGCGCGGGGGCTGGGTCCCACACGTCATGCAAGCCGGCCCAGAGCAGAAGAAGCCAAACCGCCGTGCGCGGTGCGTGCAACCGCCCAGCGGTTACAAGCGGCTCTCCACTTTTGCCCAGACCAGCGGGCGAAAGGGCAGGCAGCCATGCAGGCGGCATGCAACCGCGCCAAGTGGGCGCGCTTCTCCGACCCCCGACACGCCCGGCATGGAGGCCCAGGCCCACGCGTCATGCAACCGGCGCGCCGAATGCTCCGTGCATGCAACTGCACCGCCACTTGCGCCACCACCGCGACTCGAGGCGACCCAGCGCACGACCTAGCGGCGCCAGCCTGGCGCGACGGTCAATGCGGCCAAAAATGGGCCGGCAATAATGGCAGTGGCAGGCGGACAGGAGCAGCGGTCACGTCGTCAGCCAAGCTTACGTCCCATCCGGGGGCAGCGAGAGAACCCTCTCTCACGGTGTGAAGACAACGTGCCCGTGTTCCGTTCCTCGAACGGCTCGCGCACACGCAACGGCTGCCCCGCGAACCACTCGCCCCGTCGCATTAACTCCGCGGCGGGACAGGCGGTGCCTCTGGAAGGAGAAGCGAGCGACGCTTCGCCTTCGCCATAATAACCGCGTCAAAAAAGGTACGCTGCGTCGTTCGATTTCGTATCTTTTTCCTTTTTTCCTCTTTCTCTCTCTTGCAACAGGGACCGGGAAAGGGGGATACCCCGAAAAGGATCCTTCCCCGTGAAGGAACCAGGCTCCGAGCCTCCCTACTGATCAGAGGTTCGAAGGCTGGCCCCTCGGAAGGGTTCAACAGCCGCCTCAGAGCACGTGGGCTCCACACCCACTACTGGTCAGAGGTTCGAAGGCCGGCCCCTCGGAAGGGTTCAACGGCCGCCTCAGGCTACTCGGGCTCCGCACCCACTACTGATCAGGGGTTCGAAGGCTGGCCCCCGAATGGTTCACAGCCGCCTCAGACACAGAGCGAGGGATGACCATGGGTACGTTCGATACATAACCAAGGCTCGAGCTGCGCTCCCGAGGTACCCTAGGACATTTCCGAGACCAGCGGGAACGATCTTGTAACGGAATCCCATCAGAGGGAGGCATCGAGCCCTCGGACCCCGTCGCCAGGGGACCGGGTCCGGCAGATCACCCGCAGGTACTTTTGGGTGTGCCTCTGGGCCTCTAGCCGACCCCTAACGAATGGGGCATGGACGTCCGCTCGGATCACCCGCCTGCAGCTCACCGGAGACACCATGTTCGGTGCCCACCGAGGGCAACATGGCGCTCTCCCCCCTCCTCCTTGCGGAAAGGCGACGCAGGGGCGTATGTAAAAAAGTCGAGCCTGTCCCTGATCGCCCTCTCGCCCTGTGCAGAGGCTCGGGGGCTGCTCTCGCTAACCTGGCTCCGGCCAAACCGTTGACAGCGTCAACATACTAGCCCGAGAACTTGGGACCCAACCGTACACCCGGGCTACGGCCAGCTCGCATGAGGGAACGACCAGACCAGCCGAAGCATTGCGCGAGGCGTTAAGACCTCGGAGGAGTCAAACCACTCCTCCGAGGCCTCGGGGGCTACACCCGGTGGGTGCGCTCGCGCGCACCCACCAGAACAAAACGCAACCGAGAAAGGCTGGTCCCCTTGTAAAAAAGTGCGACGAAAGCCTCCAAGCGAGTGCTAACACTCCCTTCGAGGCTCGGGGGCTACTGTCGGGGACCATAATTAGGGGTACCCTCAAGGCTCCTAATTCTCAGCTGGTAACCCCCATCAGCATAAAGCTGCAAAGGCCTGATGGGTGCGATTAAGTCAGGGATCAGTCCATTCGAGGGACTCAATCACGCCTCGCCCGAGCCTAGCCTCGGATAAGGGCAGCCAACCCCGGAGGATCTCTGCCTCGCCCGAGGCCCCCCTCCAGCGGCGAACATATTTCCGGCTCGCCCGAGGCCCTGTCTTCGCCAAGAAGCAACCCTGACCAAATCGCCGCACCGACCGACCAAATCGCAGGAGCATTTAATGCAAAGGTGGCCTAACACCTTTATCCTGACGCGCGCCCCTCAGCCGACAGAGCCGAAGTGACCACCGTCACTTTGCCGCTCCACTGACCGGTCTGATAAAAAGACAGCGCCGCCTGCGCCGCTCCGACTACGGTGCCACTTGACAGAGTGAGGCTGGCAGGCAGTCAGGCCCGGCCGCAGGCACCATAGGAAACTCCGCTCCGCCCGACCCAGGGCTCGGACTCGGGCTAAGCCCCGGAAGACGGCGAACTCCGCTCCGCCCGACCCAGGGCTCGGACTCGGGCTAAGCCCTAGAAGATGGCGAACTCCGTTCTGCCCGACCTAGGGCTCGGACTCGGGCTAAGCCCCGGAAGACGGCGAACTCTGTTCCGCCCGACCCAGGGCTCAGACTCGGGCTAAGCCCCGGAAGACGGCGAACTCCGTTCCGCTCGACCCAGGGCTCGGACTCGGGCTAAGCCCCGGAAGACGGCGAACTCCGTTCCGCCCGACCCAGGGCTCGGACTCGGGCTAAGCCCCGGAAGACGGCGAACTCCGTTCCGCCCGACCCAGGGCTCGGACTCGGGCTAAGCCCCGGAAGACGACGAACTCCGCTCCGCCCGACCCAGGGCTCGAACTTGGGCTCAGCCCCAGAAGACGACGAACTTCGCTTCGCCCGACCCCAGGACTCAAACTCCGCCCTGGCCTCAGCCAACGGCCTCCGCCTCGCCCGACCTAGGGGCTCAGACTCGACCTCGGCCACGGAAGACGGACTCGACCCCGACCTCGGAGGAGCCTCCACATCGCCCAACCTAGGGCGCGGGCCGGCCACGTCAACAGTAGGCGCCATCATTACCCTACTCCAAGCTGACTCAGGCTACGGGGAACAAGACTGGCGTCCCATCTGGCTCGCTCCGCCAGATAGGCAATGATGGCGCCCCGCACGCTCCCTGACGATGGCGGCTCTCGGCCCCCTTACGGAAGCAAGAGGACATCAGCAAGGACTCGACGGCCCCGACAGCTATCCCCCCGCCAGGCTCCAGCGCTCCTCCGACGGCCACGACATCACACAAACCGGGCGCCAAAATCTCTCCGGCTGCCACGATGGCGTGTACTTAGGGCGCTAGCTCTCCTCCGCTAGACATGTAGCACTCTGCTACACCCCCCCCCCCATTGTACACCTGGATCCTCTCCTTATGCCTATAAAAGGAAGGACCAGGGCCCTCTTAGAGAGGGTTGGCTGCGCGGGGACGAGGACGAGACAGGCGCTCGCGTGAGGCCGCTCGCCTCCTCCCCCGTGTGGACACTTGTAACCCCCTACTGCAAGCGCACCCGACCTGGGCGCGGGACGAACACGAAGGCCGCGGGATTTCCATCTCTCTCACGCCCATCTCCGGCCACCTCACTTCCCCCCTTCGCGCTCGGCCTCGCGCCGACCCATCTGGGCTGGGGCACGCGGCGACATTTCACTCGTTGGCTCAGGGACCCCCCGGTCTCGAAACGCCGACAGGTATGAAGGCACGATGCCTGTGCGGCTACCCTTAGCCGCACGGAGAACAGCCCCAGGGGTATCTCGTGGGCAGTTAAGGTGGCGTTCTCGGAGACGACGCCATCAGGCCTAGTAGGCTCAGGATCCTTGTGCGCACAACCCGGACCCCCGGAGTAAAGCAGCCCGAAGCCATTGGATGGGGTTTGGACCCCACCAAGTGAGCTCCGGACCACCCATAACAAGGTACTGGGAAAGGAAGTGTCATAACCTAGGCATGGGTCCGGAGTTGATGCATGTCCTGGCTCTATCCGGAGCGCCCTCGCTCCCCACTCGGCCGAAGGTCTAACGCGGCCTCATGGCTGATTGTCCGTGACGTAGGCCAGCAGGCGGAGCATGACGTAAGGGCTCTGAGTCGTGCGGCCTCTGCATTCATTGCGGATAGGACGCGCCGCCTGTCCACCCTTCTGACAGGCGATGTGCCCCCATGCCATTTATTGCGTCCTATCCATTCTGCTGGCAGCCGGCGCTACGGCCACCCTGCAGATGGCGCACCTGTCCAGTCCGTTGCTGAAACAGTGCGTACGTGCTGCACAGTGCTCTGTACTCATCCCTTGTGCGAGAAGTTTCCCCCTGCACGCCGAGGCTATACAGATCTTGGGTGTCAGGGCGCAAGAAGATCGCTCCAGCAGCAAGTATTAGTAGCTACATCCGCTATGTCCCTGGGCCCACATGTCGGGGCTCAATACTCTTGTACATGTCCCCCTTTAGCTATAAAAGGGGAGGCATGCGACGTTACAACACAAGCTCAATCTTTAGACTCGGACTCAAGTCATCCAAGGCCTGAAGCTTCCACAACAATCCAACACACAGTGGAGTAGGGTATTACGCTCCGGCGGCCCGAACCACTCTAAATCCTCGCGTGTTCATGTGCTTGATGATCGCTTAGCAAGACAGGCAAAACGCTTAAGCCCCTTCCTCATCTTAGGATTTAGGGCGGGTGCACTCCGCCACCCGGCCGGAGAATTCCCTCTCCGACAGTACCCAAAGCTATAACTAACATTGTAGGACCCAATTCAATTTAGGTACCTAAAAGCATAGCCTAAATTTGTTTTGCAGGTCTACTCCTCTGGTGGGTCAAGCTAGGTGCTTGACAGTGGATGTACAAATCACATGACCGGGGAGAAAGACATGTTTCACTGCTTGCAACTAACTCAAGAAGCACAAGAAATTGTGTTTGGAGATAGTGGCAAGAGTAAAGTGATTGGTATTGGTAAAATTCCTATCTCTAATCAACAATCACTCTCAAATGTTTTGCTAGTAGATTCTCTAAGCTACAATTTGATGTCTGTTTCACAACTTTGTGGAATGGGATATAACTGTCTATTTTCTGATGTGGATGTGAAGATCCTTAGAAGGGAGGATTCCTCAGTTGCTTTTATGGGTCGCTTGAAGGGCAAACTTTATCTTGTTGATTTCACAACAAATAAGGTGATGCCTGAGACTTATTTAGTGGCAAAATCTGACAAGGGTTGGCTATGGCATCATCGGCTAGCTCATATCAACATGAAGAATTTGGCCAAACTTCAAAAGGATAGTTACATCATTGGACGAACAAATGTTGTGTTTGAGAAAGATAGGCTTTGTGGCACATGCCAAGTAGGAAAGAAACATGGAGTCCCACATCAATCAAAGAATGTGGTCAAAACTAAGAGGCCTTTGGAGCTTCTTCATATGGACCTATTCGGTCCCACATCAATCAAAGTATTAGAGGAAGTAAGTATGGTTTAGTTATTGTTGATGATTTTTCTCGCTTCACCTAGGTTTTCTTTTTGAGTGACAAAGGTGAAACCCAAGAGACCTTGAAGAAATTCATGAGAAGAGCTCAAAATTAGTTTGAGCTTAAAATCAAGAAAGTGAGAAGTGACAATGGGACAGAGTTCAAGAATACAGGTGTTGAAGAATTCTTAAGCGAAGAAGGAATCAAACATGAGTTCTCGGTCCCCTACACTCCATAACAAAATGGTGTAGTGGAAAGGAAAAATCAAACACTAATTGAAGCTGCAAGAACCATGTTAGATGAATACAAGACACCTAACAACTTCTGGGCTGAGGCGGTCAACACCGCCTATCATGCAATCAACCGGCTATATCTTCATAAGATTTATAAGAAGACTGCTTATGAGCTTCTCACTGGTAACAAACCTAAAGTTGATTACTTTAGAGTCTTTGGTTGTAAATGCTTTATTCTTAACAAGAAAGTTAAGAGCTCGAAGTTTGCTCCTAGAGTGGACGAGTGTTTCTTGCTTGGTTATGCATCAAATGCGCATGGATAGCGTGTTTTCAACAATACCACCGGTCTTGTTGAAATAGCGATAGATGTGACATTTGATGAATCTAATGGCTCGCAAGGGCATTGTTGGGGACTTGTTCTCAAATGCTATAAGTTAAGAACAAGGCAACACAAAAAATGTTAAACGTTAAAGTCCTTCGTCCTTCGGAGCATTATTTTCCCTTGGGATATAATGATTTTCGGACGAAGGTTATGAAGGACATACCTTCATCAACACAACATATAATAATGAAGAAGGAATCATATGGAATATAACGTAAACAATTATGTATAATTATCAACTCATTTCTATGTTATCATTATGGAAAAATAGAAATGATATCGAATTACAAATGTACCTTCGGCTTGAAAGAAGGTAAAAATACAAGCGTGACGCAAAACTAAATGCCAAGTCAGCGTGAACAGTACGGGGGCACTGTTCACATATTTATAGGCACGGGACATAGCTCATGTAAAATTACATTCATGCCCTTTACATTTGGTAGTAATTCTATAGTAATCCACCGAGGTCTGAATAGCCTTTTCATCTTTAAGTCGGTTTCCTTTTCTGCTATCACGCCGAAGCTTTCCTGCTCACAGCTTCGGCGCTGTGTCAACCTTCGTATTCTTTAGGCTTCTCCCACTGTGGTACCGATTTGAGTCCGAAGATACCTGTTCACACATTATACTCCAGAAACATTGTTAAATCATGTTTTTGAGGACCTTCGGAAGCCGAAGGCCCCCCACAGGCATGTTTCTAAGATATTGCAAGAAATGAAGAACCACCTTGTGAGGCCATAAAGAAGCTTGCAATAGGTGAAGTGAGACCACAAGAAAAGAATGATGAAGAAGGAACCTTTTGGATGACAAATGAGGTCTTTGATGTGGACGCAAAGGTGGTGGATGATAAATCCTCAACTCAAGCAAACCCATCAACCTCAAGTCATCCAATTCTTGAAGAAGTTCATCAACCCCAAGAGCTGCCAACCATGGTGGAAGATGAACCTGAAGTTGTTGTTGATGAAGTGCCTCTTGATCAAGAGGATGGTGATGAAGAGCAAATTCAAAGACAACCATCATTGCCTCATCCTCGAGTCCATCATACCGTCCAAAGAAATCATCTAGTGGACAACATTCTTGGTAGTATCAAAAGAGGGGTAACAACTAGATCTCGTTTAGCAAATTTTTGTGAATTTTACTCGTTTGTTTCCTCTCTTGAGCCACTTAAGGTTGAAGAAGCGCTGGGTGATCCGGATTGGATAATCGCAATGCAAGAGGAGTTAAACAACTTCACTCAGAATGAAGTCTGGTCCTTAGTTCAAAGACCTAAGCAAAATGTGATTGGAACAAAATGGGTTTTTAGAAATAAACAAGATGAGCATGGTGTTGTTACAAGAAACAAGGCTTCACTCAAGTGGAGGGACTTGACTTTGGTGACACATATGCGCCGGTAGCAAGGTTAGAATCAATAAGGATATTAATTGTCTATGCTACTGTGGCAGAACCTCCCAAGGTATCGGGCTCACATGCACCTGTCCTTGTCCCAAATACCTCAGACGGCCATGCATGTGCACCAGATAACTTAACAGGATCTGTCCAATTGCCCCAAGGACATCGGATAAACCACTTACAACCAGAACCGTGGGATTACTAACACAAATCACACACACCAATGTTTTTGCAGCGGAAATCTTATTACCAAATTTTACAAGTTACAAAAAATTTATATTATTTTATCGGAGTGATTACAAAAGTATAAGTTTGAAATATATGCTAGCTCAAATGACCATCCTCAATAAGAAGATAAAGACGGGGTATACTTATATAAGAAGGCCGAGCCCACCGGCACTTAACACCATCATCAGCAGCACAAAACTATAACCTGAAAAACAACAGGGAATAAAACCCTAAGTATGGAATTACTCAGCAAGACTTACCCGACTAAAGAAAAGACTCTCAAGGGTATGCTGGATTTGGGAATCAAGGAAAAGTTTTAGCAAGAATCAGATTAGATACTTTTGCAGAAATAGCTTACTAAAGTGAGTCCTTACTTTCAATATTTTAACGCCAGATTAAATATTAATAGACTCTATTTGCATCTGGTCTAATTTCACCATCTCATCAATACAACATCATTTTTATTCATGAGGTTCACATCCTGACTTAGGTTGTAGGGCAGTGACCAAGTCTTCATAACCGCGAAGGTACGGCGATCCGAATCGATTATACTCAGCTGAGGATCTCCGATCACACGATATATGTAGCACTTAACCCTTGCATATGTCAACCCGCCACCGAGGTTCTTAAGACCAGATCAGGTTCACGTCAACCGAGAGCACAGATACACCACCGTCCAGCCTCTTGCCACGGAGGGTACACGCTACTCTCGCCACCGCTCCACGCCCAATGCGTGTTATCTTATTCTGGCCTTAGTCTGCCCGAGGCAAAGCTTACCCATGATGAGGCATGTGACCAGTTAAAGGGTCCTCGATCAGCAAGCCTACATACGCATCCAATCCTTAATCAACCTGGGTAGAACATCACTTGTTCCTAGCCCAAGTCCCGATTTAAGTACTTCCACCCTTAGGATTGTTTGTGTTCCTTAGGATGAAAAGAGCATTACAGAGAACTTTGCAGTAAGATCCCACCACGCACTCAATGAAAATATTCTTGCAGGTAGAAGCCACCTTTCCTCAGGATAACCCCTGAGCAAGGCCTAAATGCAAAAGACAACCTCTATCCACAAGATCTAAGTAGGGCTAAGCATTTTTGTAAATCATAATTTGATACTTCATCAGAAGTATCTATAAAGGTATGGATATCAAGGAAGGCAATGCATCAAAGGGTTCCAAGCAACTCCTGTAAACCTAATGCACATTTCACTAGACTTAAAGTGTGCAAAAATTATTTAAAAACACAAGGAAGGGGTTGCATGCACCGGGGCTTGCCTGAGTAACACTAGGTTAGTGTTGTTAGACGATGACTTGGCGAGTATCCTTTGGCTTGGCACTCATTCAGATTATCCATCTTCCGGTTCGTCCATCAGCATCATCCTGTGGATTGGTCCGCGCTTGGTGTCGACTGTAACACCCGGGCTTTAAGGGATAAAGCCGGGTGCATCTCATACATGCGCCAAAGAAGACAACATATATAATCACAGAGTGTATAGAGACAAATGTCACAATAATCAGAGTACTTATTACATAGCGGAAATCTTACAAATAAAAGATAAATATAGCAGGATCTAAAATCTATCCTTGGCGCCAGAAAGTCAACTGGGAGACGCCACCTAGATCGAATCGAACTCCTCGATGTGTGGCTCCTCTTGAACCACCTGTTCTTCTCCTGTGGGGGGTGTGAGACAGCAAGGGTGAGCTCACACATGTTCATCGCTCAACAAGTTGTGGGGAACAATGTGGCATGAACTCACCAAAGGTGGGAGCTCATGAAGTGTAAGGCTTATCAAAGAAAATGGTTAAAGCTGAGCATTGCTTTTAATGTTGGTCAAACTTTTATTAGCAATTACTAGATGTAAGTAAATACCAAACCATAATAAATAATAGAACAAAATTAATAAATAATCCCATGCAAATGCATATGACAAATTGAATTTAGGTTCCATAAATTAATCATGTGAGGGTCCGAGCCACTCATGACCGTGAGCACGGCTAGTATACCAGTTTTACACTCTGCAGAGGTTGTGCATCTTTACCCACAAGCCGTGTTACCCATCTGCCAAGGGGTCATGAATCCCATACACCTCTACCAAGGAAGCGAGGCAGGGTAACACTACGAGGCCTTTACAAAGTTCCACTAGCTTCAGAAATCCCGCTACAGTTTATAGGAAGCTCCAGTGCAGGAATCCCTCGTCTGACCGCCATCGCAGCAAAGTCAACCCAAGGACATCCCTACACTGACCACTCCCCTACTGCCCTTGCCCCTTTCGGGTAAGGAAGACCTCCACTAGCTTTCCTAGTTAATTAGCCAAGGGCGTCCCATTAAACCCTTGTGGTAGCACTGTTTTCCCGGGTGGTCGCTCCATGTTCCAATTAACATAATGGTCTTATCATGAACATAAATAATATGACAGAATAATTGGAACATGGATGTAATGAAATATTATCCCAAATTTTTGTAAAGCAATAGCATAGCTACCCAAGTAATTCAGGGGTGAACAAGGTGAAAAGGATAAACAGTCTAGGGTGACCTATTAGGTCCCATCAAAATTAAACGTATGTATTGAATAGTGATAATAAAGAACATTATTGGGTAACAAAAGTGGATCAAGGGCACAACTTGCCTAGCACTTGAGATTCCAGTTACCAGGGTGATTCTTCAGATCCTCGTGACCTCACCGCTAGTCGTAGCAATACAAACAAACATGGTATGGACAAAATTAACATCACACCAAACATAAGAACATACTGCATAATAATGATCTATGTGTTGCTACGAGATCGTGGGAACGAGAACTACTACAATCGAAGTTATGATTAAGAAGTTATGATTTCATAGAAGATCTGCGTGATTAAAATATTAAACTATATTATAAATTGGTTAGTATAAATCATATGAGAGGTTATAATATAAATACTTAACTCAATTTTAATCTAAGTCATAAATTGATCATAGATCATCCTCTACTACATTAATAAGCAGATTAACAAAACTAACCAACATAAGTTAAATAAAGATCTAATTATAAAAGAATGAGACATGGTATAATAAATGTTGTTACTGGGTAGTAAATATTTATACGAAGCTAACGCAACTGGAACGGATCAGATCGGAGTTAAAATAAATAAATTATGAATTTCCAAATTTTTTATGTATTTGATATAAGATTAATTAGGAAATAAATTTTTAAAGTGGTTTCATGTCAAATTAGTGGCACTATTTGATAAACAATAATATTATAAAATTATAGGAACTTAAATGGACTCATTTGGACTAAGTATGCATTTTCTATAAATTAAACAAGTTCTAGCCTTTATCTTTATACTAAAAAGTATTTTCCTAATGAATTTACTTGATTTTCTAATTATCTGGACCGAGCGCACCATTACCAGAAAGTCCAGGGGCCTTGGTGCAATAAATCCCCAGACTCAGTAAACACCCCGAGGGGATGGCGGGTTAATTCCGTAAAACTATAGGGGCTCTTTAGTAAAACATACCCGCGAAGGGGTTTGATCAAATCTGGGCCGCACAATCGCAAATGGACGGTGCAGATTAGACCCGATTCACTTCGAACCGATACCCAACGTGGGGCATCAGATTAAGATCCTACGGCTAGGGTGTTATGAAGATGCGATCTAATCCCGGTCATCGAACTACCATCCTACGGCTCGGATCCGTTTGATGAAGTGGTATGCTGATTCTAATCCTGACCGCCCACGCAGAGATCAACGTCCCGAAACAATCAGCTGCACAATTTAATCACCACCGTTGGACTTCGGATGGACGACCCAGATCACGCTTCCGAAGTGGCAACGAGAGATCGGATCTCCAGCATCCAACGAGGAACCGACCGCTAGGGACTCTTCTTCTACCCCCGACGCGCCAAGGCGGCGGCGCCACCCCTTGCCCGTGGCAAAGCACGCCGGAGAGGGTGTTCCCGGCCCGCCAGATTGATTATACGAGGTTCGCTACGCGCCTAATAGAGGATTGCGAAGCACTGGGAGGCATTCATACCGTAGTTTTGGGCGTCAGTGATACTCTCTGCGGCGAGCAGCGGATCGACGGCACCGACTTCACTCCGACGACGAATTGCGCTCACCCCGAGCTACCCCACGTCCAGCCAAAACGCGCACCGGCTACCACAAAAGCTGGCGACGCTCCCTGCATGCCATCCGAGGTCCTGGCAGTAGCGCAGCACACAACAGCTCACGGATCCAAGGTGAAGAGGGGCGCCGATGAGAAATCAAAGGTTCTCCAGTCACCATTCTCGGACGACGAGGCCAGGGACGCCCTCCATGAGCCGCGGCCAAGGTTCTGGGAGGCATTGGGTCCGCCCGACGGTGCTAACCGAGTTTTCCCCCGCCGCAACAACAGCTATTTTCTGTCTCCCTCACCCTAGGTTCTGCACGACTGCACACAACGATGGGGGTCACGGGTGCTCGCATAAATGCACATGAAGTTCAGAGCGGCCGGTGTTTAGTTGGCGACTAGGGTGGCGATTTAGTCGGAGAAGTGGACTTGAAATCGGGCTGCCGCACGACCAGGTGTCTTAGGAGTTTGTTACGAAGATCCGATTCCTCCGCGCGTACGCTACGGCGAGGAAGAATCTCCTCGCGAGCGGGCCCCACCAGTCGGCGAGGTGGCGTGGTCGGTTGCAGAAATAGGATGGGTCGGCGCGAGGGAGAGTTAGGTGGGCTGAATTGTTGCCTGAGCCCGAGCGAGGTTTTTTTTCTTTTCTTTTATGTTTTCTTCCTTTTTATTTTTTTTAATCACAAATTTGAATTCACTTTGATTGTGGGTTTCACATTTAGACTAATTGCACAAAAAAATAAAGCTTCAGCATGGCCATACAAGTGTTTTATTTATATATTAATTGTTTGTTTAGTCAAATGCTTCAAATATGAAATGTACACACAATATTCCTTTTAGGAAAGTATTATTTTGAAGATGTGATAAAAACAAAAGTTATTTCAAAAATAATTATTCATTACTTATTATAAGAAAAAGAAATGTAAAATCTCTATCTAGAGATAATTCAAATTCATTTTTTAAGAATGTTTCTCATTATATAATTCATGAAGGAAATGATCCACTCAAATAAATTTAGAAACTCTTTCTATTATTTATTTTTGGAGTTTTGTTTTTAGTTACAATTTTTGAATCACAATTATATTTATTTATTTATACCAAATTTGGGCTTTACAAATCCTACCCCCCTTAACAGAAATCTCGTCCTCGAGATTTGTAAGAAAATGGATATATAACTATGTCATCTCAGAACATATGCACACACAAAAATCTCAGCATGATGCATACTTTATTAGCAACACATGGGGTCAAATAGACCTTATTATTATTCCTCCTAAAATAGTATCATACCATCTATTCACTATAGTAACATCTAGATCTTACAAATAGTAGTAATTTATATATATGTTTATGTAGCTTGATGGAGCTGGTGGTGATGGAGGTTGTTGTTGTCGTTGCCTTTCCAACTATGCTTGTCTTATTTCTTGTCGTATCTCTAACCGAACCTGACGTATTTCCTCGCGTTCTTGTCTTACCTGATTTCGCATTTCGGTCACCATGTCTGTCAATTGTTGTATTACCAGCCTTTGGCGTCAACCACTTGATTGATTCCAACCGGTGGAGGATTTGGAGGATTCATTTCTGTTTGTTGTTGCCTAATAATCTTTCCTTCCTGGTATTGACCATCGAAGTTAGGAGCATATGGTAATATAAATTTGCAAGGAAAATTATTTGGCAGGCAAACGAATAGGCTAATAGTTGGTTATGATCTAAGGATTCTTTAGCATGGCTTATCCTTTGTTTCATGTCCAGATTGGGGTAACTAGTCGTATCAGGTGAATGTCAAAAGGTACGATAGAATCTGCCAAGATGAGGTAGATATGGGTGGGATAGACTACATGATGTAGGTCAAAACTTTGTTTGATGCTAGGTGGGGATAGATAATTAATCAACTCATCATGACACTATTGGTTGGGTTAGATCTTCTGTTCATGGTTGAGTTGGTCTAATGTGCTAAGTTCAGTTAACACCTGGCAAGAAGGGTCCAAGTACCACTAATCTATTTAAGCAGACCACATTGGATTAGATCTCACTAGATTCCATAATCCTATTTAAGAATATCATTTAGTTGAGCATATTCCGCTGACTTTATCTTTATGAACTTCTAGTATTTTTTATACACCTGATTTTTCTTTGCCATTAATAGGTGTGGCATAGGAAACAAGGGTACATCAGATTTTGGCCATTAGGTGAGTGTAGAGATGATTTGGGGTAAAAGGAAGTCAAGTATTGGAGACGTTTATTCCGGGTGGTGGATCTTGATTCATCCGAAGATCTTGTATCTTTCATTGTCAAAGTTAACCTTCCTCTTGGGTTTGATTCAAGGACCATCCATTGTGGTATTAGGTGTCATTATCTAAGTTGGGATAGCAATTATGGGTACATAGGGTAGGCAGATTAAACTGAGTTTTGCTTTGCTTTTGGGATGAATGAGTTGGGCAACCTATAACATAGGCTAGGTCGTGGTTTCTCGGACGAATTGGTCCAAGACACAAGTTTAGGTTTAGAATCCATTCGCATGGAGATGGTTTAGTTAATACTTGAGGTAGATCAGAATTTTCTGTTTAAATTAAAACAGAGGAGTTATGCAACCATCAGATGGTTAAGGTAGTTGCATAAGGCCGAGTTGGTCGGTTATTCTTAATTTAGTGTCGATTGAATCACGTTAGAACAGGTGGATAGGGTCTAATCCATGTTACAAGTATTAACTAACCTGTTTGAATGGGTCACATTGGGTTAGTTTAGATTAGATAGAAACTAGATTAGTTTAGCATAACTAGATTTGACTAAATAAGACCTAATTAATTTTGGATCAGTTTAGGTTGAATGAGGTCTAGGCATGACCAGATTAATCTAGATAAGATCTACTTATTTTATTTTAGAATAGATTATGTCGGTCACACCATTATGAGATAAGCAGAGTGGTGGAGATAAGTATGCTTATTAGGACAAGATGAGTTTCTAAGAATAAAATAGAATCTTTTGAGATTGGTTAGATCTATTGGGATAAGATGAGAATCCTTTCGAGAAGAGATGAGTCTTATTAAGGTAAGAGAGTATCTTTTAAGATAAGATGGATCATTTAAGATAAGAGAGAGTCTTTTAAGATAAGAGGGACCTCTATAAAATAGATACATTTTAATGGAGGATAATCTAAGTTGTTTAGTTATCTTATGAATTCTATTTATGCCTATACGTATATGCAGATGTAATTGTGGACATTATTCCACAACTAGTCACACTCAATCAAAGATCCAAATCAAACAAGTATCATAAGAACAAGCACTCCAGCGTATAGATACCTATAAAAATAGTTTTTTTAAGAGTAGGTCTCCTATTCCTAAAGTCACTTTAGGCACACGATTTCAAAGGGTGAAATCCACATTTGCCTTTAGAAAGAAAAGGTAAGAATAATCAGAGTAAAGCGAAAGTAGATGAGAAAAGATTAAGATAAGTTAAGAAAGAATCAGATTAGCAAAGGTAAGGTTAATCAGAGTAGAACAGTAGAAGGTGAAACATGATCAAGATAAGATAAGCATAGAATCAGAGTAAGGTAAGTATAGAATGAATCAGAATAAGGTAAGTATGTAAGGGTTTTGTCCATTTCTATCTAGGTTTCGTCCTACAGTCAACATTCCTCTGATACCACTTCTGTAACACCCGGGCTTTAAGGGATAAAGCCGGGTGCATCTCATACATGCGCCAAAGAAGACAACATATATAATCACAGAGTGTATAGAGACAAATGTCACAATAATCAGAGTACTTATTACATAGCGGAAATCTTACAAATAAAAGATAAATATAGCAGGATCTAAAATCTATCCTTGGCGCCAGAAAGTCAACTGGGAGACGCCACCTAGATCGAATCGAACTCCTCGATGTGTGGCTCCTCTTGAACCACCTGTTCTTCTCCTGTGGGGGGTGTGAGACAGCAAAGGTGAGCTCACACATGTTCATCGCTCAACAAGTTGTGGGGAATAATGTGGCATGAACTCACCAAAGGTGGGAGCTCATGAAGTGTAAGGCTTATCAAAGAAAATGGTTAAAGCTGAGCATTGCTTTTAATGTTGGTCAAACTTTTATTAGCAATTACTAGATGTAAGTAAATACCAAACCATAATAAATAATAGAACAAAATTAATAAATAATCCCATGCAAATGCATATGACAAATTGAATTTAGGTTCCATAAATTAATCATGTGAGGGTCCGAGCCGCTCATGACCGTGAGCACGGCTAGTATACCAGTTTTACACTCTGCAGAGGTTGTGCATCTTTACCCACAAGCCGTGTTACCCATCTGCCAAGGGGTCATGAATCTCATACACCTCTACCAAGGAAGCGAGGCAGGGTAACACTACGAGGCCTTTACAAAGTTCCACTAGCTTCAGAAATCCCGCTACAGTTTATAGGAAGCTCCAGTGCAGGAATCCCTCGCCTGACCGCCATCGCAGCAAAGTCAACCCAAGGACCTCCCTACACTGACCACTCCCCTACTGCCCTTGCCCCTTTCGGGTAAGGAAGACCTCCACTAGCTTTCCTAGTTAATCAGCCAAGGGCGTCCCATTAAACCCTTGTGGTAGCACTGTTTTCCCGGGTGGTCGCTCCATGTTCCAATTAACATAATGGTCTTATCATGAACATAAATAATATGACAGAATAATTGGAACATGGATGTAATGAAATATTATCCCAAAACCTTGTAAAGCAATAGCATAGCTACCCAAGTAATTCAGGGGTGAACAAGGTGAAAAGGATAAACAGTCTAGGGTGACCTATTAGGTCCCATCAAAATTAAACCTATGTATTGAATAGTGATAATAAAGAACATTATTGGGTAACAAAAGTGGATCAAGGGCACAACTTGCCTGGCACTTGAGATTCCAGTTACCAGGGTGATTCTTCAGATCCTCGTGACCTCACCGCTAGTCGTAGCAATACAAACAAACATGGTATGGACAAAATTAACATCACACCAAACATAAGAATATACTGCATAATAATGATCTACGCGTTGCTACGAGATCGTGGGAACGAGAACTACTACAATCGAAGTTATGATTAAGAAGTTATGATTTCATAGAAGATCTGCGTGATTAAAATATTAAACTATATTATAAATTGGTTAGTATAAATCATATGAGAGGTTATAATATAAATACTTAACTCAATTTTAATCTAAGTCATAAATTGATCATAGATCATCCTCTACTACATTAATAAGCAGATTAACAAAACTAACCAACATAAGTTAAATAAAGATCTAATTATAAAAGAATGAGACATGATATAATAAATGTTGTTACTAGGTAGTAAATATTTATACGAAGCTAACACAATTGGAACGGATCAGATCGGAGTTAAAATAAATAAATTATGAATTTCCAAAGTTTTTATGTATTTGATATAAGATTAATTAGGAAATAAATTTTTAAAGTGGTTTCATGTCAAATCAGTGGCATTATTTGATAAACAATAATATTATAAAATTATAGGAACTTAAATGGACTCATTTGGACTAAGTATGCATTTTCTATAAATTAAACAAGTTCTAGCCTTTATCTTTATACTAAAAAGTATTTTCCTAATGAATTTACTTGATTTTCTAATTATCTGGACTGAGCGCACCATTACCAGAAAGTCCAGGGGCCTTGGTGCAATAAATCCCCAGACTCAGTAAACACCCCGAGGGGATGGCGGGTTAATTCCGTAAAACTATAGGGGCTCTTTAGTAAAACATACCCGCGAAGGGGTTTGATCAAATCTGGGCCGCACAATCGCAAATGGACGGTGCAGATTAGACCCGATTCACTTCGAACCGGTACCCAACGTAGGGCATCAGATTAAGATCCTACGGCTAGGGTGTTATGAAGATGCGATCTAATCCCGGTCATCGAACTACCATCCTACGGCTCGGATCCGTTTGATGAAGTGGTATGCTGATTCTAATCCTGACCGCCCACGCAGAGATCAACGTCCCGAAACAATCAGCTGCACAATTTAATCACCACTGTTGGACTTCGGATGGACGACCCAGATCACGCTTCCGAAGTGGCAACGAGAGATCGGATCTCCAGCATCCAACGAGGAACCGACCGCCAGGGACTCTTCTGATACCCCCGACGCGCCAAGGCGGCGGCGCCACCCCTTGCCCGCGGCAAAGCACGCCGGAGAGGGTGTTCCCGGCCCGCCAGATTGATTATACGAGGTTCGCTACGCGCCTAATAGAGGATTGCGAAGCACTGGGAGGCATTCATACCGTAGTTTTGGGCGTCAGTGATACTCTCTGCGGCGAGCAGCGGATCGATGGCACCGACTTCACTCCGACGACGAATTGCGCTCACCCCGAGCTACCCCACGTCCAGCCAAAACGCGCACCGGCTACCACAAGCTGGCGACGCTCCCTGCATGCCATACGAGGTCCTGGCAGTAGCGCAGCACACAACAGCTCGCGGATCCAAGGTGAAGAGGGGAGCCGATGAGAAATCAAAGGTTCTCCGGTCACCATTCTCGGACGACGAGGCCAGGGACGCCCTCCATGAGCCGCGGCCAAGGTTCTGGGAGGCATTGGGTCCGCCCGACGGTGCTAACCGAGTTTTCCCCCGCCGCAACAACAGCTATTTTCTCTCTCCCTCACCCCAGGTTCTGCACGACTGCACACAACGATGGGGGTCACGGGTGCTCGCATAAATGCACATGAAGTTCGGAGCGGCCGGTGTTTAGTTGGCGACTGGGGTGGCGATTTAGTCGGAGAAGTGGACTTGAAATCGGGCTTCCGCACGACCAGGTGTCTTAGGAGTTTGTTACGAAGATCTGATTCCTCCGCGCGTACGCTACGGCGAGGAAGAATCTCCTGGCGAGCGGGCCCCACCAGTCGGCGAGGTGGCGCGGTCGGTTGCAGAAATAGGATGGGCCGGCGCGAGGGAGAGTTAGGTGGGCTGAATTGTTGCCTGAGCCCGAGCAAGGTTTTTTTTTTCTTTTCTTTTATGTTTTCTTCCTTTTTATTTTTTTGAATAACAAATTTGAATTCACTTTGATTGTGGGTTTCACATTTAGACTAATTGCACAAACAAATAAAGCTTCAGCATGGCCATGCAAGTGTTTTATTTATATATTAATTGTTTGTTTAGTCAAATGCTTCAAATATGAAATGTACACACAATATTCCTTTTAGGAAAGTATTATTTTGAAGATGTGACAAAAACAAAAGTTATTTCAAAAATAATTATTCATTACTTATTATAAGAAAATGAAATGTAAAATCTCTATCTAGAGATAATTCAAATTCATTTTTTAAGAATGTTTCTCATTATATAATTCATGAAGGAAATGATCCACTCAAATAAATTTAGAAACTCTTTCTATTATTTATTTTTGGAGTTTTATTTTTAGTTACAATTTTCGAATCACAATTATATTTATTTATTTATTTATACCAAATTTGGGCTTTACATCGACTTGGGTCATCTTTCGCATCGTGCGATTAATTAACGTACCTGAATGGAATGCATATAGACCGGAATATTACAAACCTAAATAGTGCTACGCGATAGCGAATTAAACACCTAGCGGCGAAGCGTCGTACCATTTTCTACAAAAACACTAGTTATCGACATACGACTAAACGCAATAATTATGGTTCTCTAAATTAAACGAACCTAACGCAAACATCACGAACAACAAACTTTACACATTTAACACAATTAGCCTAAACACAACTTATCGACTAAATAATTAAATGCTAAACTTATCCCTCGCTTTATAAATTATACCACATCGCTCACAAGGAACTATCTTAATTTTATTTTGCATCACTCATATTTATTCAATCTATCTAACAACTCGGCTAACAAAAATCTGCGCCAATAATAAATTCAGCTCAAATACACTACATCGATTAACGAATACTAATTCGAGCTTTTCATCGAGCACATGTTAAATATCGCACTAATACTAAATTCACTCAAAACTACGGCATCAATAGTGGGTTCTAGTTCGAGTCTTTCCTCAAACCAATAGAATTGGCTACTCGAGAAGAACACATCAGCTAGTCATTGGAAACACTAAACCTATTCCATGGATCATCGTTATACTTCATGTTGTAAACCTATAATTAATTCAAGCGTACCATACCTACACGTCTACCTAAGCATACCTTGTCTAATTTACACGCTCATCACCCTAAGACATTTAATCGGTCACCGAATATAGAAAATAATGACTATTAGAGCCGAACATCGACTACCTCTTAATAAATAAAACTGGCATAATCCTGAAAAATACGATGGCTAGTCAATAAATAAAATACCAGACCTATCCTTCACGTCACCAATTTAAACATACATCGCATATCTGACGCATCAGCAAATATCTAATACAGTCACAATGCATCCTAATCACGACAAGAAAATTATCGCAACTAATATACTTAACCGTTCTACTTATCACCAAAAAGCAGGAGCAGTGACGCAACTTACCAGCATCCAAGCGATTAGAAATTTCACACGAACGGCGATGATATAGGACGTGGGGCACACAACACGGACAAAGGGCGAGTGCTGGGGCTGTTAGCTCATCGCGCGATCGGGTGACGACGACGAACAGCTGAGCGCGGTAAGGAGCTGAAGAACGACAACGAAAGAACAGCACAGCTGCGTGGGACTTGGCGATAACGGCGAGCTGGAGCATTGGTCAGCTCAGCAGACATGACCAAGAAAATTTACGAGCACACGCGGGGCGAGCAGTTGAGTGACGGTGGCGGAGCTTGTGACATCGCATACGGACTGCGCAGATCCGATGAGCGGCTGAGCATTCCATCGAGCAGGCAGCTTGCCGCAGGGGCTGGGCTTTCGCTGTAGGAACAGGATGGACTGCCAGCGCGGACAGGAGGCGAGGACGAGATCGACGACCATGGGCGGCAGCGAGCTGTTGACGACTGGATGGTGAAGGGCACGGCGGGCCAAGGAGACGTGCCAGGACGCTGCTGCTTGGACGCCATGTCGAAGCTGAGCGCGTGCACGACCAAAGTCAGCGTGATCCGACGAAGGTGGGAGCTGCTAGGAACGGCGGTCGACGACGGTGGCCGAGGCGAGCGCATCCTGGGAGATGGCGGCAAGTAGGGAAGGGCGAGCTCAGCTCGTGGAGAAGGATGAGCCAGAGAAAGGGAGGAACGGCTGGGAGAGGCTCAAGTGGCGCGAAGAATAGGATGACCGTGAAGATATGCTCGACAGCGGCTTCCAGATGACTCAGGCCGACAATGGAACTGAAAAGATCGAACTGGGCAAAAAAATCTAGGTGACAAGGCTTGTTGCAGAGAGCCGATGTGGTGTGCGTGAAGAAGATTCCCAGAAGTTCATTTGGCTCGGATGTGGATAACAATTGGAGATAATATCTACGGCTTGGAGAAAAAAAAATAGACTTTTTCCTTCCCTTTTATTAAAAACACAAACACGATTAGTTTCCCCAGATTACTAGGGTGTCAGCATGATGCAAATGAATTAAACTAAAGTATTATCGGACTACAATTTCAGACCTATTTTTATTTGATATAAACATTAATAACTCTTTCTAAAAAAATGAGGTTCAGGTGAGATATAAACAGACTGAACCAGACTACATCGAATTCGATATTTTAATCTACGGTCCCTAATGAAATCAACCTGATTAGCAATTATTCAATTTTGACTCTAGTTACCTTGGTTCTGCTTTGAACGATTTACTTCTAAATAACTCATGATTATCAACCTCGGACGTGATGATTTCTCGGTTGGCAAGCAGGGACTAAATTATTTTACACTGAAAGCTTAGTCGTCGAGTTCAAATTAATTTGCTCGGGACAAAAATCGTCCGAGTGGGTCGGGCTTCCAAATTCGGATGCGAGCGATGAATTTTAAATAATCACCGGACGCACCGATTTTCGGAACAACGATGTTCCGAACATCACGAAAATTTAGGACAAGTCCGGATAGATAAAAATGATGTCAAACTCACGACAGATAAAACAAATGCGATATTAAAATCGCGATAGGCGAAGATGTTTAAAATTTAGCATCTCTTTTATCCACTAATATTACGTGCTTAAATTTCTACTCGTTGTCGAGCGGAATATAAACACCAGGGATGTTACAGCCCTCCCCCTTAAAAGAATCTCGTCCCGAGATTCAGAGTGAAAGACTTTTAAGAGTAGAGAAGCATGTAACCCACATCCATATCAGCAGTAATCATGAGACAGTCCTAAGCGAAGACGAGTGTCTCAGAATGTTGTTTCTCTAGTGGACATAACATGTATTGACTTAAGCCAATTTAGATATGTCCAGTAGTAGAGACAGTATCTGCCAGAAGAACACCTAGGATTCTAGGTGTGCAATTTGCTTTTTCTGATGACACTGTACTATCTGAGTCTATTGAGCGAGTGGTAAATACGCGACTTTACCCAAACAGAATCAGTTGCAACCTCTTGGGTAAAATACACAGAAAGAGGTTTACCAACAAGTGGTCACATGAGGAATTCAAGTTCCAGGAAGATAATAAACATTCGAGGAACGCATTGGTGTAACACCCAAATTCTGAATTTGGGATTGGTAGAAGAAATCTGAGCAAAGTATCATAATAATTTGGAAACTAGGAAAATAAGAAAAAGATGGGAAAAGAATTTTTCTTTTAAAAGAAACCATTTATACATCCCATGAAATAAATAACAAGGAGAATAAAACTTACATTAGTAATAATAAAATAGTATGGTTTATATTCACCTTTGAGTTTCAATTGATACATTTGAAAAATCTGAAAAACAAAAATAGAAGTATAAATTTGAATTGGGAATAGAAAATAGAAAATAAATGGGAAAGGGAGAAAAGAGAAGAGATATGAAAATATACATAAAATGTATAACCAAATATCTTCAGGTTTAGCATTTTTAATTTCAAAAAAATGAGTTTATAAATGAAGATCCACACAAAGTTTGAATTTGAACTTGAACTCAAATTGGATTTGAAAATGGAGAAAAGAAAACAGAAAATAAAAAGAATAAAACGAAATCAGCCTCATGGGCCGCCATACCTCCATTTCGGCCCACCCTGTAAACACCGCTCGCTCGGCCCAGCGACAACGCGGGCGCGCCGACCGGTGGGCCCGGCACGTCGGCCTCTCGTCCACACGCCGCGCGATCGTCTTCTGCTCAGGGTCACTGGCTCTGCGGGCCCCGCGCACCAGACCCCGTCGCGTCCGCGTCTCGCTGCTGGGTGGCCCCGGCTCGTCAGGAGCTCCCTCTCCTCCGCTTGACGCGCGCTCGGATTCCGTCGTCCCCGTGAAATCAGGCGTGGACGCCGTCGCGTTCGGCGCGATGCTCGCTCGGGCCGTTGGAGGAGGGGACCTTATATGCGCTCGCGCCGGTGTTCCGTAGCAACCCATCGCCAATCCCAACTGCGCCTGCGCCTCCACCGAATAGGGAGAAATCACGGGGAAATCCGCCGCCGCGGGCCAACTTCGATTCGCCGCCGACTTAGCCTCAGTGGGTGCCCGTGGGTCGTCACCAAGGGACCTTGGAAGCTTACACGGGGATCGCCTGCGATCGGGGTCGTCTCGGGTGCACAGAATTTCTCGCCGGAGTGCGCGACTGGGCGAAACATCCTCCTCTCCGTGGTCGGCTCGCCTGCGCGGACAATCCATGGTAAGAACCACTCGCCCAGACCCGCTTTCATACCCATAGCATGTAGTCCGATTGAATTTGAGTTTCATGCCCGGAATCCGAAGACTAGCCCCGCCGGTGATGACTTCGTCGCGTCCGGGGTACTGCGTCGCCATGGTCTGGCCGTCGGGAGGTGAGGGATGATCCGGTTACCATCGATCCCGGAATCAAGGGTTGAGAGAGAGAAGTGCGCGTGGACCGTTGGATCGTGGTTAAGCGGATAGGATTAGATCAGGGCATAGGTGGTGTCTGGACCGTTGATTCAACCGCCAACGCATGGGATTTGGTCGCGCATACTGGATGGGTCGGCGAGATCAGTACCTTTAGATCTTGATCGTGCGGTTCAGAACAGATCAAGCCTCATAAAATCTAGGCCGTCCATTTATGATCCGAGGGTCCTGTGTGCATACCGGTTCACACGCTGTGCGATCTAATCTGATCCATCTGTTTTGGATCGGACGGCTCATAATAGATCTTACCCTTTCGGCCATGCCATTATGCAAAAGAGACCTCGAAAAACTTGCTAATCAACCCGCCATCCCTGGTCGCTGTGCACTGTGCCTTGGGATCTTTGCGCAGAAGCCCCTGCTGTTCTCAGATTTTGAGGCGCAGTCCAGTGGATAGGAAAATCAGGAAAATGAATTAGAAAATGAGTTTTTAATATAAAAATAATTCCTAGAATTTATATAATTCATAGAAAATGCATATGAACTCCAAATTAATCCATTCCACTTCCTATAATTTTGTGATATTATTGTTTATCAATTAGTGCCACTGGTTTTACATAAAAGTCACATTAAAATTGTTATCTTAATTAATCTTATACTAAGCACATAGAATCTTTGGAAAATCATAACTTAAAATCTACAACTCCAAATTTAGTGATTCCAGTTCCTATGGTTTTATTTTAATATGTAGATTATTAATATGTATTTTGCATATATGTTTGGTGTAATGTTAATTTTGCCTATACCATGTATGTTTGTATTGCTACGACTAGTAGTGAGGTCACGAGGATCTGAAGAATCATCCTGGTACCTGGAATCTCAAGGCCCAGGCAAGTTGTGCCCTTGATCACTTCTTTTTACCCAGCCATGTTCTGATTAATCATAATGATCTGCATAGGTTAATTTTGATGGGACCCAATAGGTTACCCTAGTTTGTCTATCTTTATACCTTGTTTACCACTGAACTTTTTGGGTAGTACTTGCTAGTGCTATATGTGGTTTGGGTATGGAGATACACTATTCATGATTACACTTTTGTTATCAGTTGTTATTTATTGTTCATGATAAGATCATTATGTTAATTGGAACATGGAGAACCACCCGGGAAAACAGTGCTACCACAAGGGTGGAATGGGATGCCCTTGGCTGATTAATTAGGAAAGCTAGTGGAAGACTACCTTACCCGAAAGGGGCAAGGGCAGTAGGGGAGAGGTCAGTGTAGGGAGGCCCTCGGGAGGATTTTGCTGCGATGGCGGTCCTGCAAGGGATTCCTGCACTGGATCTTCCTATAAACTGTAGCGGGTTTTCGGAAGCTAGTGGAACTTTGTAAAGGCCTCATAGTGGATCCCTAGCCATTCACCTCGGTAGTGTCTAAGGGCCTTGCAAACCCTGGCGACATGGGATACACGACTTGTGGGTAAAGATGCGCAACCTCTGCAGAGTGTAAAACTGGTATACTAGCCGTGCTCACGGTCATGAGCAGGGTAAAGATGCGCAACCTCTGCAGAGTGTAAAACTGGTATACTAGCCGTGCTCACGGTCAAGAGCAGCTCGGACACTCACATGATTAATTTATGGAACTAAGTTCAATTTGTCATATGCATTGCATTGCAGGTGAGGTGTTACTTTTGTTCTACTACTTAATTGGGTTGGTATTTACTTATACTTAGTAACTGCTAATAAAATTTTGACCAACTTTAAAAGCAATGCTCAGCTCTAACCATCTTCTTTGGTAAGCCTTACACTTCACGTGAGCTCCCACCTTTGGCGAGTTCATGCACATTATTCCCCACAACTTGTTGAGCGATGAACGTATGTGAGCTCACTCTTGCTGTCTCACACCACATAGGTCAAGAACAGGTACCACAGGATGAGGCGCTTGGAGGATGCTGTGATGAGTTCGTGAGAGGTCTAGGTCGTCGTCTCCCAGTCAACTTTGGGTTGCTGGACCGTTGTCTCCTTATAATGTAATTATTTATTTTGTATAGAACTCCTGTTATATATAAAGATGTGACATTCGATCCTGTGCCACTATACATCATATGTATGAGACTTGGTCCCAGCATACCTGGTGTTTTTGTTAACCCCGGGTTTTGGACCCCTAAAATCCGGGTGTTACAGAAGTGGTATCAGAGGAATGTTGACTGTAGGACGAAACCTAGATAGAACTGGACAACCAATACTTACTTACCTTGGCTACTCTGACCCTTTCTAAACTTTTCTTAATCTTTTCCCATCTATTTCCGCTTTACTCTGATTACTCTTACCTTTTCATTCTAAAGACAAATGTGGATTTCACACTTTGAAATCCTGTGCCTAAAGTGACTTTAGGAATAGGAGACCAAATCCTAGGAACAAAAACAAAACTATTTTTATGGTTATCTATGTATTTGAATGCTTGTTCTTATGATATCTGTCTGATTTGGATCTTTGTTTGAGTGTGATGAGTTGTGGAATAATGTCCACAATTGCATCTGCATATATACATAGGTATAAAAATATATTTATAAAATAACTAGACAACCTAGATTATCCCCATTGGAACATATCTAGCTTAAGAGATTTAACTTATCCTAAAAGATCTCATTCTAACCAATTCATCTTATCTTAAAAGATTCTCCCTTATCTTAATAGATTCATCTCATCTCAAGAGATTCTATCCTACACTCATAGATCTATCTTATCTCAAAAGGTCTTAACTTATCCTAATGTATATAGATTCATCTTATCTTAAAAGATACTCTATTACTATTAATAGATTCATCTTGTCTTGAAAAGATTCTATCCTATCCTAATAAATCTAACTGATCTTAAAAGATTCTACCATATCCTAATAATATTTATTCTACCCTGGTAGATCTAGCTAATCTTAACTAGTTTAATCTAGTCATACCAACCTAATCTGGATTCTATCTAATCCAATATGATCTAAGCTAGATTGAGTTACTTAATGCAGATACAAAGGATAAGGCTATACTCCAAAATTCACTTAAGCCTAAATTGGTGACCTAGATCAACTCGGCCATGCCCAACAACTTGACCTATATAACAAGTTACATAGCAACCCAACCAATAAGAGTAATGATGGATTGCATAGTCTATCAACCCCCACCTAAAACAAAACTTGTAACCTACATCTTGTAGTCTATCTCACCCATATATATCTCTTATCTTGACAAGATTCTAACTTACCCTCGGATATTCACCTTATATGATTGGTTACCCCAATCTGGACATAAAACAAAGATTAAGTCCTACCAAAGAATCTTTAGATTATAACCAGCTACTAGCTTATTCATTCCGCTTATTGAATAATTTCCTTTGCAAAACTATCACCGTATGCTTCTAACTTTCATGGTCAATACCAGGAAAGGAAAGATCATCACGTAACAACAAACAGAAAATGAATCCTCCAAATCCTCCACCTGTTGAAATCGATCATGTGGTTGCTACCCAAAGACTGGTAATACAACAGTTAACAGACCTGGTGACCGAGATGCAGAATCAGATAAGACAACAACGTGAGGAAATACGTCAGGCCCGCCAAGAAATAAGACAAGCACGGTTGGAGAGACAACAACAACAACAACCTCCACCACCACCACCAGCTTCACCAAGCTACATAGATATAAATTATGATGATTTGTAAGATCTAGATGTTATTTTAGTTAGTAGATGATATGATATTATTTTAGAAGGAACAATAAGGTCTATTGACCCTATGTTTTGTTAAAGAATTATACCTCATGCTGAGATTTCTTTGTTTGTGCATATGTTCCAAGAGCAATATGAGTATACATCCCTTTTCTTACAAATCTCGAGGACGAGATTATTTTTAAGGGGGGTAGGATTTGTAACACCCAAATTCTGAATTTGGGATTGGTAGAAGAAATCTGAGCAAAGTATCATAATAATTTGGAAACTAGGAAAATAAGAAAAAGATGGGAAAAGAATTTTTCTTTTAAAAGAAACCATTTATACATCCCATGAAATAAATAACAAGGAGAATAAAACTTACATTAGTAATAATAAAATAGTATGGTTTATATTCACCTTTGAGTTTCAATTGATACATTTGAAAAATCTGAAAAACAAAAATAGAAGTATAAATTTGAATTGGGAATAGAAAATAGAAAATAAATGGGAAAGGGAGAAAAGAGAAGAGATATGAAAATATACATAAAATGTATAACCAAATATCTTCAGGTTTAGCATTTTTAATTTCAAAAAAATGAGTTTATAAATGAAGATCCACACAAAGTTTGAATTTGAACTTGAACTCAAATTGGATTTGAAAATGGAGAAAAGAAAACAGAAAATAAAAAGAATAAAACGAAATCAGCCTCATGGGCCGCCATACCTCCATTTCGGCCCACCCTGTAAACACCGCTCGCTCGGCCCAGCGACAACGCGGGCGCGCCGACCGGTGGGCCCGGCACGTCGGCCTCTCGTCCACACGCCGCGCGATCGTCTTCTGCTCAGGGTCACTGGCTCTGCGGGCCCCGCGCACCAGACCCCGTCGCGTCCGCGTCTCGCTGCTGGGTGGCCCCGGCTCGTCAGGAGCTCCCTCTCCTCCGCTTGACGCGCGCTCGGATTCCGTCATCCCCGTGAAATCAGGCGTGGACGCCGTCGCGTTCGGCGCGATGCTCGCTCGGGCCGTTGGAGGAGGGGACCTTATATGCGCTCGCGCCGGTGTTCCGTAGCAACCCATCGCCAATCCCAACTGCGCCTGCGCCTCCACCGAATAGGGAGAAATCACGGGGAAATCCGCCGCCGCGGGCCAACTTCGATTCGCCGCCGACTTAGCCTCAGTGGGTGCCCGTGGGTCGTCACCAAGGGACCTTGGAAGCTTACACGGGGATCGCCTGCGATCGGGGTCGTCTCGGGTGCACAGAATTTCTCGCCGGAGTGCGCGACTGGGCGAAACATCCTCCTCTCCGTGGTCGGCTCGCCTGCGCGGACAATCCATGGTAAGAACCACTCGCCCGGACCCGCTTTCATACCCATAGCATGTAGTCCGATTGAATTTGAGTTTCATGCCCGGAATCCGAAGACTAGCCCCGCCGGTGATGACTTCGTCGCGTCCGGGGTACTGCGTCGCCATGGTCTGGCCGTCGGGAGGTGAGGGATGATCCGGTTACCGTCGATCCCGGAATCAAGGGTTGAGAGAGAGAAGTGCGCGTGGACCGTTGGATCGTGGTTAAGCGGATAGGATTAGATCAGGGCATAGGTGGTGTCTGGACCGTTGATTCAACCGCCAACGCATGGGATTTGGTCGCGCATACTGGATGGGTCGGCGAGATCAGTACCTTTAGATCTTGATCGTGCGGTTCAGAACAGATCAAGCCTCATAAAATCTAGGTCGTCCATTTATGATCCGAGGGTCCTGTGTGCATACCGGTTCACACGCTGTGCGATCTAATCTGATCCATCTGTTTTGGATCGGACGGCTCATAATAGATCTTACCCTTTCGGCCATGCCATTATGCAAAAGAGACCTCGAAAAACTTGCTAATCAACCCGCCATCCCTGGTCGCTGTGCACTGTGCCTTGGGATCTTTGCGCAGAAGCCCCTGCTGTTCTCAGATTTTGAGGCGCAGTCCAGTGGATAGGAAAATCAGGAAAATGAATTAGAAAATGAGTTTTTAATATAAAAATAATTCCTAGAATTTATATAATTCATAGAAAATGCATATGAACTCCAAATTAATCCATTCCACTTCCTATAATTTTGTGATATTATTGTTTATCAATTAGTGCCACTGGTTTTACATAAAAGTCACATTAAAATTGTTATCTTAATTAATCTTGTACTAAGCACATAGAATCTTTGGAAAATCATAACTTAAAATCTACAACTCCAAATTTAGTGATTCCAGTTCCTATGGTTTTATTTTAATATGTAGATTATTAATATGTATTTTGCATATATGTTTGGTGTAATGTTAATTTTGCCTATACCATGTATGTTTGTATTGCTACGACTAGTAGTGAGGTCACGAGGATCTGAAGAATCATCCTGGTACCTGGAATCTCAAGGCCCAGGCAAGTTGTGCCCTTGATCACTTCTTTTTACCCAGCCATGTTCTGATTAATCATAATGATCTGCATAGGTTAATTTTGATGGGACCCAATAGGTTACCCTAGTTTGTCTATCTTTATACCTTGTTTACCACTGAACTTTTTGGGTAGTACTTGCTAGTGCTATATGTGGTTTGGGTATGGAGATACACTATTCATGATTACACTTTTGTTATCAGTTGTTATTTATTGTTCATGATAAGATCATTATGTTAATTGGAACATGGAGAACCACCCGGGAAAACAGTGCTACCACAAGGGTGGAATGGGACGCCCTTGGCTGATTAATTAGGAAAGCTAGTGGAAGACTACCTTACCCGAAAGGGGCAAGGGCAGTAGGGGAGAGGTCAGTGTAGGGAGGCCCTCGGGAGGATTTTGCTGCGATGGCGGTCCTGCAAGGGATTCCTGCACTGGATCTTCCTATAAACTGTAGCGGGTTTTCGGTAGCTAGTGGAACTTTGTAAAGGCCTCGTAGTGGATCCCTAGCCATTCACCTCGGTAGTGTCTAAGGGCCTTGCAAACCCTGGCGACATGGGATACACGACTTGTGGGTAAAGATGCGCAACCTCTGCAGAGTGTAAAACTGGTATACTAGCCATGCTCACGGTCATGAGCAGGGTAAAGATGCGCAACCTCTGCAGAGTGTAAAACTGGTATACTAGCCGTGCTCACGGTCAAGAGCAGCTCGGACACTCACATGATTAATTTATGGAACTAAGTTCAATTTGTCATATGCATTGCATTGCAGGTGAGGTGTTACTTTTGTTCTACTACTTAATTGGGTTGGTATTTACTTATACTTAGTAACTGCTAATAAAATTTTGACCAACTTTAAAAGCAATGCTCAGCTCTAACCATCTTCTTTGGTAAGCCTTACACTTCACGTGAGCTCCCACCTTTGGCGAGTTCATGCACATTATTCCCCACAACTTGTTGAGCGATGAACGTATGTGAGCTCACTCTTGCTGTCTCACACCACACAGGTCAAGAACAGGTACCACAGGATGAGGCGCTTGGAGGATGCTGTGATGAGTTCGTGAGAGGTCTAGGTCGTCGTCTCCCAGTCAACTTTGGGTTGCTGGACCGTTGTCTCCTTATAATGTAATTATTTATTTTGTATAGAACTCCTGTTATATATAAAGATGTGACATTCGATCCTGTGCCACTATACATCATATGTATGAGACTTGGTCCCAGCATACCTGGTGTTTTTGTTAACCCCGGGTTTTGGACCCCTAAAATCCGGGTGTTACAATTGGTGAAGATGATCAACAAAGGTTGACTTCACAATCAATCCACTTTATCAAGCACTAGGCATGGCTCGACCTGATCACTCATGCTGGAAAAGCACACGCGAGGCGATCGAGGCATGACTAGAGCGATAATTAGGTGGTTATCAGCCGACTTAACTTGATTTTTGTAAGTACTTTCTCAGGATGGGTTGAACCAAAGTGAGTTTAGATTACTCGATAAAACGATCTCTAAACTCAACATTTGTTCATTAAGCAGTTACAAGTTAGTAAAACCAACTTGTTGAACTACTTTTGATATTGAGCAGGTCCTCTCAGTACCATCGGTAAGCCAAGGGTTGAGAGTTTACATTTGTTAGCAAAAGGTCATGCGTTTGGGTACAAATCCATTTGGTCATGTTGTTCATCCTTTTCTTCATGCGATATGAATTATTCACTTGATTAGGGAATACTTGGATTAAATAGGAGAGCGAATGAACAAACTCCTGCATCTCAACAGCAGGGGAAACAGATCTCCATTTTGAGAGCTAATCAGTTGTTTTTCAACACTAAAAAGCTCCAAGGCTCCACCTTTACACAAAGGATGCAAAGGAAACGTGTATGTGTAGTCACTACCAAGATCAAAAGAAATAAGACCACACATGAAAGTGGTATGCCCTTTTAATCCAACGGAGATGACAGATGTTGCTTGATCACTACACAAACAACATAGAATTTGTTTCAAGGGAAGGGATTTACGGAAGATATTATATTAGTGTAGTTCCACAATGGATCATGACTAGAGACCTCGATACTAGCATGCGCCAAGCAGCATAACCTTGCGTGTACATTCACAAGGGGCTCTCAGTTTCGCTGGGGCACCATAAGTCCTTAATCATGACACCATCACCGAACTGGCACCAATAATGAACCTCACGTAGCAAAAATAGATTGTGCTAAGATAACTCATTGATATAGTCTCATAATGGATTACAACTACTAACCATGATACCAGCGTGTGCCGAGCAGCACAACCATGTGTGTACATTCACAGGAGGCCCTCGATCTCATCGCGGCACCATTGGTTTTAGTCATAACACCATTACCAGACGTAACCAATAAAAAATCTCACGCAGCATAAATGGATTGAGCAAGGTGACAATATACAAAGAGATACTCCACCTGTAAGAATGGTTACAAGTAGAGAGCCAATAGATCATGGCTCGAGGAAAAATGAACAAGACGTGGCTATAACCTAAACTTGATGAAAGGAGTATGATGGGAGACTGTTAATTCAGCCCCAAGCATATTTCTATGCCCATCATAGAGATCATAAGGTCAAGGATTAGTATCTGATTAGATACGGAGGGAAAACAATCACAAGATTAAGTTAGTATGCCTTTGATAGATATGAGGAAACCAAAGGCATCAAACTCAAGAAAATGGTCGGACATGCCTTTCCTAGGTTAGGTTGATAAAATAACGACATGATCTTTTAAGAAGAGGCAAAATAGAGATATCTACTTTCACCAACTGAATAAGGGAATGGTTTTGGCTGGGAAACATGACTCGATACTCTTGTTTTAAGCCCGGGTACACTTTATGTTCAGCAAAGAAATTATCTAAGTACTTATTTGTACGGGCTTGGTCATGGAGTAAAAATGGAAAATTCAACTTTGGGTCATGGTTCACTAATTAAGAACAGGGCCTAGTTTTGGATTTAGGTAAAAAAAATCACCAACCTTCTATCAGTACATCAAGTACCAGGGTAAATACATATAATACCTAAATAGATTACCTAAGAATGGAGGACACCTATTTCATCGAAGTTCATAATTAAGCATTACACCACATTATCTACAATCAATGGTTACTGGAATAAAGATGAGAGAAGCATTTTGGGTGTATAGGTGGCAAACATGATGCAACAATTAGGATGCATGCTCGTCCTATACGTCCTCACTGATTTTGCCAACATAATATGGCAATAACGTTCTATACCGGTGGCATACATACGATTCTCACGGTATTTTGCTAGTCGTCAGCTACACATACGTTTTCGAAGTTAGTGTACCTGCAGAAAATTTCATCACAGCCCATTTCCCAACAATGCAAGGTCCACACATGACAGTTTATCATAGTGTATACTCCATATATTGCTATATGGAGGCCAGCTCATCATTGAGCGCTGAGCCACGCATAGGCGTCGTTGCCACACTTTAACCATAGGGCAACTCATTATGGTAACTCACCTTCTTACCTGAGCATAGGTGCGTCGTTACAAGTACATTACACTTCTCAATATTCCCATGTCTGTATACCCATACACATCCATGGGGTACTGAATTCCCGGAAAAGTAATTACTCTACATCGCAGCCTTCATATATACATATGTGGAACATATATATAATCAAGCACCACAATTAAGCACTTCCCTAGACCGACGGTTGTTCGGTCATGCTCTCACATCTCACCTTACCTGAGCGTCGATCCATTCCAGACTGAATGGCCTTAAAAATAACATTACACATGTATGCAATACCCACCCGGTTGTGGGTTAGTGGTTTTGAACTAAGCCACATGATAGTCCTTAACTTAGGGCTTAACAGAGGATGTCGCTAGCATTATAGTTTTTCAAAATTATTTTTCAAAGCCAAACAATGTGTTTAGTTGAAACTAGGTTTTCTAAAACCAAAACTTTTGTTTTGAAAATACGTATGTGACTGTATATACTTAATCTCGCTCCGATACCAGCTGTGGCAGAACCTCCCAAGGTATCGGGCCCACATGCACCTGTCCTTGTCCCAAAGACCTCAGACGGCCATGCATGTGCACCAGATAACTTAACAGGATCCGTCCGATTGCCCCAAGGACATCGGATAAACCACTTACAACCAGAACCGCGGGATTAAGTAACACAAATCACACACACCAATGTTTTTGCAGCGGAAATCTTATTACCAAATTTTACAAGTTACAAAAAAATTATATTATTTTATCGGAGTGATTACAAAAGTATAAGTTTGAAATATATGCTAGCTCAAACGACCATCCTCAATAAGAAGATAAAGATGGGGTATACTTATATAAGAAGGCCGAGCCCACCGGCACTTAACACCATCATCAGCAGCACAAAACTATAACCTGAAAAACAACAGGGAATAAAACCCTGAGTATGGAATTACTCAGCAAGACTTACCCGACTAAAGAAAAGACTCTCAAGGGTATGCTAGATTTGGGAATCAAGGAAAAGTTTTAGCAAGAATCAAATTAGATACTTTTGTAGAAATAGCTTACTAAAGTGAGTCCTTACTTTCAATATTTTAACGCCAGATTAAATATTAATAGACTCTATTTGCATCTGGTCTAATTTCACCATCTCATCAATACAACATCATTTTTATTCATGAGGTTCACATCCTGACTTAGGTTGTAGGGCAGTGACCAAGTCTTCATAACCGCGAAGGTACGGCGATCCGAATCGATTATACTCAGCTGAGGATCTCCGATCACACGATATATGTAGCACTTAACCCTTGCATATGTCAACCCGCCACCGAGGTTCTTAAGACCAGATCAGGTTCACGTCAACCGAGAGCACAGATACACCACCGTCCAGCCTCTTGCCACGGAGGGTACACGCTACTCTCGCCACCACTCCACGCCCAATGCGTGTTATCTTATTCTGGCCTTAGTCTGCCCGAGGCAAAGCTTACCCATGATGAGGCATGTGACCAGTTAAAGGGTCCTCGATCAGCAAGCCTACATACGCATCCAATCCTTAATCAACCTGGGTAGAACATCACTTGTTCCTAGCCCAAGTCCCGATTTAAGTACTTCCACCCTTAGGATTGTTTGTGTTCCTTAGGATGAAAAGAGCATTACAGAGAACTTTGCAGTAAGATCCCACCACGCACTCAATGAAAATATTCTTGCAGGTAGAAGCCACCTTTCCTCAGGATAACCCCTAAGCAAGGCCTAAATGCAAAAGACAACCTCTATCCACAAGATCTAAGCAGGGCTAAGCATTTTTGTAAATCATAATTTGATACTTCATCAGAAGTATCTATAAAGGTATGGATATCAAGGAAGGCAATGCATCAAAGGGTTCCAAGCAACTCCTGTAAACCTAATGCACATTTCACTAGACTTAAAGTGTGCAAAAATTATTTAAAAACACAAGGAAGGGGTTGCATGCACCGGGGCTTGCCTGAGTAACACTAGGTTAGTGTTGTTAGACGACGACTTGGCGAGTATCCTTTGGCTTGCCACTCGTTCAGATTATCCATCTTCCGGTTCGTCCATCAGCATCATCCTGCGGATTGGTCCGCGCTTAGGGTCGACATGGGTCATCTTTCGCATCGTGCGATTAATTAACGTACCTGAATGGAATGCATTATGCACATGAATGCATATAGACCGGAATATTGCAAACCTAAATAGTGCTACGCGATAGCGAATTAAACACCTAGCGACAAAGCGTCGTACCATTTTCTACAAAAACACTAGTTATCGACATACGACTAAGCGCAATAATTATGGTTTTCTAAATCAAACGAACCTAACGCAAACATCACGAACAACAAACTTTACACATTTAACACAATTAGCCTAAACACAACTTATCGACTAATTAATTAAATGCTAAACTTATCCCTCGCTTTATAAATTATACCACATCGCTCACAAGGAACTATCTTAATTTTATTTTGCATCACTCATATTTATTCAATCTATCTAACAACTCGGCTAACAAAAATGTGCGCCAATAATAAATTTAGCTCAAATACACTACATCGATTAACGAATACTAATTCGAGCTTTTCATCGAGCACACGTTAAATATCGCACTAATACTAAATTCACTCAAAACTACGGCATCCATAGTGGGTTCTAGTTCGAGTCTTTCCTCAAACCAATAGAATTGGCTACTCGAGAAGAACACATCAGCTAGTCATTGGAAACACTAAACCTATTCCACGCATCATCATTATACTTCATGTCGTAAACCTATAATTAATTCAGGCGTACCATACCTACACATCTACCTAAGCATACCTTGTCTAATTTACACGCTCATCACCCTAAGACATTTAATCGGTCACCGAACATAGAAAATAATGACTATTAGAGTCGAACATCGACTACCTCTTAATAAATAAAACTGGCATAATCCTGAAAAATACGATGGCTAGCCAATAAATAAAATACCAGACCTATCCTTCATGTCACCAATTTAAATATACATCGCATATGTGACGCATCAGCAAATATCTAATACAGTCACAATGCATCCTAAACACGACAAGGAAATTATCGCAACTAATATACTTAACCGTTCTACTTATCACCAAAAAGCAGGAGCAGTGACGTAACTTACCAGCATCCAAGCGATTAGAAATTTCACGCGAACGGCGATGATATAGGACGTGGGGCACACGACACGGACAAAGGGCGAGTGCTGGGGCTGTTAGCTCGTCGCGCGATCGGGTGACGATGACGAACAGTTGAGCGCGGTAAGGAGCTGAAGAACGACAACAAAAGAACAGCACAGCTGTGTGGGACTTGGCGATAACGGCGAGCTGGAGCGTTGGTCAGCTCAGCATACATGACCAAGAAAATTTACGAGCACATGCAGGGCGAGCAGTTGAGTGAGGCGGAGCTTGTGACATCGCATACGGACTATGCAGATCCGATGAGCGGCTGAGCATTCCATCGAGCAGGCAGCTTGCCGCAGGGGCTGGGCTTTCGCTGCTAGGAACAGGATGGACTGCCAGCGCGGACAGGAGGCGAGGACGTGATCGACGACTATGGGCGGCAGCGAGCTGTTGACGACTGGATGGTGAAGGGCACGGCGGGCCAAGGAGACACGCCAGGACGCTGCTGCTTGGACGCCATGTCGAAGCTGAGCGCGTGCACGACCAAGGTCAGCGTGATCCGACGAAGGTGGGAGCTACTGGGAACGGCGGTCGACGACGGTGGCCGAGGCGAGCGCGTCCTGGGAGATGGCGGCAAGCAGGGAAGGGCGAGCTCAGCTCGTGGAGAAGGATGAGCCAGAGAAAGGGAGGAACGGCTGGGAGAGGCTCAAGTGGCGCGAAGAATAGGATGACCGTGAAGATATGCTCGACAGCGGCTTCCAGATGACTCAGGCCGACAACGGAACTGAAAAGATCGAACTGGGCAAAAAAATCTAGGTGACAAGGCTTGTTGCAGAGAGCCGATGTGGTGTGCGTGAAGAAGATTCCCAGAAGTTCATTTGGCTCGGATGTGGATAACAATTGGAGATAATATCTACGGCTTGGAGAAAAAAATAGACTTTTTTCTTCCCTTTTATTAAAAACACAAACACGATTAGTTTCCCCAGATTACTAGGGTGTCAGCATGATGCAAATGAATTAAACTAAAGTATTATCGGACTACAATTTCAGACCTATTTTTATATGATATAAACATTAATAACTCTTTCTAAAAAAATGAGGTTCAGGTGAGATATAAACAGACTGAACCAGACTATATCGAATTCGATATTTTAATCTACGACTGGTCCCTAATGAAATCAACCTGATTAGTAATTATTCGATTTTGACTCTAGTTACCTTGGTTCTACTTTGAACGATTTACTTCCAAATAACTCATGATTATCAACCTCGGACGTGATGATTTCTCGGTTGGCAAGCTGGGACTAAATTATTTTACACTGAAAGCTTAGTCGTCGAGTTCAAATTAATTTGCTCGGGACAAAAATCGTCCGAGTGGGTCGAGTTTCCGAATTCGGATGCGAGCGATGAATTTTAAATAATCACCGGATGCACCGATTTTCGGAACAACGATGTTCCGAACATCACGAAAATTTAGGACAAGTCCGGATAGATAAAAATGATGTCGAACTCACGACAGATAAAACAGATGCAATATTAAAATCGCGATAGGCGAAGATGTTTAAAATTTAGCATCTCTTTTATCCACTGATATTACGTGCTTAAATTTCTACTCGTTGTCGAGCAGAATATAAACACCAGGGGTGTTACAGCTACTAATCATGATTTCAAGTTGTACCAAATGGATGTCAAGAGCGCATTTCTAAATGGACCACTACAAGAGCGGGTCTATGTGGAGCTGTGGCAGAACCGCCCAAATTATTCCAGCTTAAGTGCCTTAGTCACGTTTTAGGGGCCGTAGCACACTTAAATTGGAATAACCCGTCAGTCTCTCAGATCTAGTCTGATGAAAGCCACTTAACTAGGATCAAATACCACATACTCACTCGAAGGTGAGTCACAGAAGAAATACAATAAAACAGGAAACCTCAAATTAAAGTACTGAATTATTACATAGATCGGAGTTTTTCAAGTAGCGAAATAAAGTTCATGAATTAAAATGCAGCGGATAGTCGATATCGTCGGTAGCGAGGAAATGGGCAAGGCCTAGCCCACTACTCCTCTTGCTCCTCTCCTGTCGGAGCAGCATCCCACTCGATCGTCCAACCCAGTGGCAGGGTGGTAGGCCAAGTCACACCATCAACCATATCCTGAAGCGCACCTGCAAAATTGTGCCACAAGCAAGGCTGAGTATACTAATACTCAGCTAGACTTACCCGGTGTGAGGAAACTACTCCTCTACCTCTAGACCATGCAGCTGTTTGGCTGAGGGGTTTGGTTTGCCAAAAGCACTAGCTGTATCTAAATCAAGTTTTAGCTTTTCCCATTTCTAGCATCATTAGAATAACTAAGTTTGCTCTTTCTAAGCATACATGGTAACAAGCATTTAGTACAATCAATAAGTTATCTCATGTAAACCTCATTTCACTTCTTACTCAATGTAGTACAAGGGGTCAAGCTGTCTCATTAGCTGCGAGAAGCAGACAATTCGAATCGAGTTTTATCCTTGCAAGGCAAACCTAAACACACGACATATTAGGGTACTCTGACCCCACACATGTCAACCGTCCCCATCGATTCCCCGTTCGCGTCCAGGGCTCACCGTCTTGGCATACAATGCTCCACTGACCACGGCTGCCGCCGTGCAGTGACCGCACTTGTACCCACCATAGCTAGCATGGGAGACCCAGTCTCAGGACGAGTGAGGGATAAAGTCCGCGCCCGGCTTCACTCAGGTACTAGGTTTACCGGTTACCATATTTCCCGACATGTGCTTAGTACGTTCAAAAGCTTGACTCAGGTATCCACACATTAATCCTTAATTCCTTTTTCCCGTCTCATGGACAAGGCATCCTCCCTGGATCCAAGTCCATAGACCAACATATATCCCATTATTAAGATGAATACAATCAATTCCTGACCTCGCGCGAGTGCTAGAAAAATCACTCGACTTCTACCGAGATCCTGATTAGCCAAGCAGCTACTCGACGTAGCATACTAGTATCCATCTCAAAAAGGAATCCTAAGTTCGTGCAACTAGAGGTTTCAAGCAACTCCTACACTTAAGTGCACATTACAATCCTACAAGCATTAAGTGTAGTAAAGTAGCATATATAAACACGGTTATGCATAAAAACTGGGGCTTGCCTTCAATAGTTGGGGCTGTGGGGAGATCCTCAGTGGCTGTCTCGGGAGCTTGCTCCTAGTCTTCCTCGTGGACAACTCCTTGCTCGGGGATGAGCACGTACTCTTCGTCAGCTAGATTGCAGTCTATTGAATGCAACGAGTAAGATATATGCATGATATGATATGTAATTTAGCAATTAAACTTTGATGGTGATGTTGGGGACTTGTTCTCAAATGCTATGAATTAAGAACAAGGCAACACGAGAATAGGTTAATGGTTAATGCCCTTCGTCCATTGGAGCATTATCTCCCGAAGGATATAACGATCTTCGGACGAAGGTCATGAAGGACATACCTTCATCATCACAACATATTTGTATAAAAGACAAAGCATATGAAACATGAGAAACAACATGAATAATTGTATGATATCATAATATATATGTATAATTTTTATTATATAGTCATGAATGAATATGAACAATATTGAATTACATTTATACCTTCGGCTTGATAGAAAGTGATAATACAAGCGTGACGCAAAAGCAAATGCCAAGTCAGCGTGAACAGTACGGGAGCACTGTTCATCTATTTATAGGCACGGGACGTAGCCCATGTAAAATTACACTCATGTCCTTTACATTTGCTAATGACTTTGTAGTAATCCATCGAGGTCTAAATAGCCTTTTCCCTTTTAAGTCGGTTCTCCTTTCTGCTATCATGCCGAAGGTCCCCTACGCATAGCTTCGGCTTTGCGCCAACCTTCGCATTCTTTGTATTTCTTCACATTGTGGTTCTGATCCAAGTCCGAAGGTACCTGTTCATGCATCATACTCCAGAAACATTGTTAAATCATGTTTTTGAGGACCTTCGGAAGACGAAGGCCCCCAACAGTAGCCCCTCGCAAGGTTAATTTGTTAGAATAACGAATTCAGATTGCGATATGGTCGAAGGCCCTAAGCCGAAGGTCCAAAAAAACACCTTCCCTTTGCTAGAATAGCAACAATCAATAACAGATGGGTCCCTCCAACTTGGAGCGCGCTGGGCGTATAAATAAGAACTCACCCCGAGCACATTTGGTACACATGCTTTGCTTTGCTTGATTTCTTAGTTCTTGCTTTCCATCAGTTGCTTAGTTTCTTAAATTTTCTAAGCTTCGAATTTAAGGACATATTTTTGTCAGTTCCGAAGATAAGATGTCTCACGACAAGAAGGCAGTTGCTGGAACGAAGCTAACCGAAGAGGAGAAGCTTCTTGAGGAAAAGACTGCTGGATTCATTGAGTCGAATGCAAAGACAAATACAGAAAAGATTACAAAAGAAATTCTAGAAGGCTTATCTGAAGATACCGATGACAGCGATAGTTATGATGCGGAAAGTGGGGGCGAAGACTCCGAAGATCGGCCCTGGCGACCAAGTCACACAGTTTTCGGGAAATCGACTATCAGACAGAGTCATCTTGATAACATGAGAGGAAGATATTTTCGAGACATATCTATTATGAGGGCTGACAACGGAGACAGGACTGTTCCTGTTCCTGAAGAGAATGAAGTCGTAATCTTTCGAAGCTTCTTCAAGGCTGGGCTTCGGTTCCCCTTAAGCAGATTTATTGTTGAAGTTTTAAAGATATATGAGATTTTCCTTCACCAGATTACTCTTGAAGCAATTATCAGAATGGGGATCTTCATGTGGGCCGTGAGGAGTCAAGGTTTGGAGCTAAGTGCAAAATGTTTCTGCAGCATGCACGAACTTTCGTATGAGACGAAGCCCTGGGGTAAGGAACAATATCATAACAATTTCGGTTGCTATAGCTTCGTTGCTCGCTCAGGCTCAAGCTTCCCAGTGCCAACATTTCAGAAAAGATGGCCCAGAGACTGGATGAAAGAATGGTTCTATGTGAAGAATGATTTAAAAGTAAGAGAAAATATTACAAAGATCATTATGCGCCCCATTTGGTCCCGCTTCGGCCTTCGGAAACCGAAGGTAGAAATTGATGAAGCAGCCGAAGAATGCCGAAGAGCCTTCGGCATAGTTTGCTCTTTCATCGGGACGAGGGATTTAGTTCAAGAACATGTGGCCTACAGGATATGGCCATTGGTAGACAACTGGGAGATGCCAAAAGAGACCATCAGCAACCCTAACGAAGGTGGTTTGGTTCGATTGAAATATACCTTCAGGTTTAGAGACCAATTTATCGAACCAGACGATGACTGGCTAAAATGTGTTGAAAATACCAGTGATGAACTACTTGGAGCCTACTCCAAGTCTGAAGATAATGCGCTATCTGCGGCCTTCGGGAGCCGAAAAAAGAAGAGGCTAAATAGAGTTTTTGATGCTATTGGATTTATGTACCCTGACTACCGCTACCCGCCACGGGGGCAGAAGAGAAAGAGTGGATCTTCTGGGAAGGATGTTGCTTCAGCTGCCTCAAGCGAGCCCGCGCCGAAGAGGAAAAAGGTGAAGGTTCTTACTCACCGACCGTGCTACATTGAACCGGCCACAGTGCCTGACTTTGGTGGTGAGACCTCTTCGGCTACTGAAGCCGAAGGACCTGCCCTTACGCAGAGGATTGAAGAGCCGGCTGCAATGCCGAAGGTTGACAAAATTGGAGAACCAATACCCGAAGAGGCAAAAACATCAGAAATTCTAAGCCCTTCGGTAGGAGTGGAGGTGCCGAAGATACAAAAAGATCCGGCAGTAACCCCAAAGAGAAAGAGGATGGCTAGTGTGTTAGATGTGCTAGAGACGATAAAAACTTCAAGTTCTACTCCAGGAAAAATTGCCAAGGTTTCGAAAGGATAGGTTGAAACCGAGAGCTGGCTAAAGCCAAAGCTACAATTAGCCGGGCCGATGCTGAAACTGGGCCTTCAGAGCCCATCAAAGAGAAATCCTCGGAAATTGGAGAAAAGGCAGCTGAGGAAGAAGTTATAGAACAAATTTTGCCTGAAAAATCTGCCGCTCCTACTCCCGAAGCTTTGAAAGAGAATACTGAATATATTATCAGTCATGCTTCGGGAAAAAATCTCTCTAAAGAAGAAAAGCGAGAAGCTCAACACTATGTCCAGAAACTGAAATATCCAACGGCAGCGGAGAAGAAGATTTCTTGTATTGTCTCCCAGACAGCAAGGAGATTTCTGTCTGCCGAGAGATGAGCAGAAGCTTCGTATTCCCGACACTAGAAGTCGGGCTTTCGGTGCTATCGAAAGATGAATTGGCGGACAGTTTAGCATATAATAGTTTAAAGGTGTGAGAATGAATTTTTTGTACTTAAAAACGAAAAAAATTATTTGCTTATACTTAATACCACACTTGTTTTGCAGGGCCTGATTCTTAGCAATGCCCTCAGGGCGCAGAAAAATGTCGAAGACTAATGATGCACTATAGCTCTGAACAACCTTCGTTCCGAAGTAATTGAACTAAGGAACGAAGGTCTTGAAAAAGATAAAATATTAAATTCATTGGTGAGCAAAATAAAAGAAGACGAAACTACTTCCAAAGCCCAAGCTGAAGCCCAGAAATGTGCAATTGAAGACCTTCGGAAACAGCTGGCTGAAGCAAAATTAAAATGCGCTGTTGCCGAAGCTGAACGAGATGCCAGTTATTACTGGAAAAATTACTGGGAAAAACGGTTGCAGAACTTCGCGCATCAAAAGAAAAATGTTTTGAAAAATCTATAGAATGTGTAAAAAAGATAAAAACTAGCTTCACCAATGTTGGCGCATATTCAAGTGAAGATAACTTAGTACGAGGCGAACCCGAAGGCCCAATTGAGTGGATCAGCAACGAAGCCGAAGCTTTTGAAGAAATTTTGAACGACCGCGGGGACGTCTGTGCCTTCTCTGGTGCAAGAGGAGTTGCAGCTATTTTGGAGAGAGCAGGGTGTGAACATGTGAAAACTTTGGCCCAAGCCGAAGCTGCTCTATCGGTTAAAGATACAAAGGACCCCTCGGCCGAAGCAAGCTTAGTGGGCGGAAAATTTTTCACTGACATCTAGGAAAATGGCGGCCGAGAGATGGCCCATGAAATAATAAAGAAGAGCGAAAAAGATACTCATGACGCTAGGGAAGCAACGAAGGCAGCTGAAAAAGCTGCGAAACTCGAAAGGCGGATAGGTATTGCTTAATGGGTTTTAACTTTATTGTTTATTTTTGTGACTTCAAATTGATTTACGTTTTTTTACCACAGCTGAACTATCTCCTCCCCCCGAACCCTTCGAGTCATTGGCCGACCCAGAGGCAAAGGCATCAGCAGAAATTATTAGGATGGCTGAAACTATTGTAGACGAAGTCGTTACCCAACTGCTGACCGAAGCTGCAGATGAAGTTTTGAAAGAAGAATAGCTATTGTAAAAACATTGCTGGAATATTAATGCAGCATTTGCTGGACTATGTTTGTAATATTTGGTGCTCATGTGTGTTGAATGTAATATATGAATGGTTTTGTAATTTATTTCTTTACGATGCATGACACTTTTTTGTACATACCGTTTTTGAGCCTTTGGCGAAAAAAACACATTCCCTTCTTTTAATGCTTCGTAAAGAAGATCTTTTTATGCTTCGTGAGAAATCCTCCAATCGTCGCAAAAACATTAATGCTTCGTCAATAATGGATTTTTGCCTCCATATCAAAGCTGATGAAGCTGTATTTCTTCAAGACTTCTTTTGTGCCTTAGCACAATTTCATTTTTTGGAAGCATTCTCCGAAGGTCAACATTGTATCCCCTTCTTGTGCCATTGATGCAATATGATGTATGATGTTATGTTATGCGAATGATGTGATGATGTTATGCTATGCAAAATGATATTTGTGCCGAATACACACACATATCCCCATAGTGGAATACACAATCTCTTTGCCGTTTATTTTCGGCTTCACCGCTTATTTTTCGGTGTATCAGCGCTGACTTTTCGCTGTAAGTTATGCATTCCCTTAGGAACGTCTTTTGAACTTCTTTGCCTTCTATTTCGGCGGTATTCACGTTGACTTTTCGCGCTTCGCCTTATATTTCGGTGGTATTTGGCTCTGCATTCCCTTTGGAACGACTTTTGAGCAAAAAAACTTACACTGCGCTCCCTTAGGAACGACTTTTTGTAGCTTCGGCAAACTTACACTGCGTTCCGTAGAACGACTTTTTGTAGCTTCGGAGATACTTGTGATGTAATTTTTAGCCACGCGTTCTCTTAGAAACAACTTTTTGTGCTTCAACGACTTTGTTAGACTCCGTAAGTCTGTGGAGAAGATATATTTTCACTATGGCAAAAACGAAGCTATTACAAGGAATTGAAAATGACAAGACAACTAGGTTTTCGATAATTGTTCCTTAGTAAGAAAGAAAATGATAATGAATGAAAAAACTGTTTCAGGGGTAGGATATCTCTCAGTAGATATGCTTCGGTTCTGGCACAGTACTGTTGACTGTGCGAGCTTCAGACTCCTCCCTGAAATCTCGCTGTTGGTGGGTCTGTTGGCTCCCTTCTGGCTACTGACCTCGTGGATATGCAGGTTGTAGTGGTGGCGAAGGTAGAGGTTGTGGCCAGGATGCCTGCGGCTGACTAGCCGAAGCAACAGACGCTGTAGGATGGTTACCCACATACTCTGGTATGTAGGGTGAGTGATACGAAGCAGTATGCATGACCTACTTCGGCTGGTTCTGCTGAGCTGCAGCTTCTGCTATTTCTTTCTGTTTCTGTATGGTGACATGGCACATCCTCGTAGTATGGCCCTTGTCCTCACCACAGAATAAGCAATAAATTTTCCAAGGTTGATCCCCAAACCTTCCTCCAAAGCTCCTGGCGCCTCTGCCCCTTGGAGCTGGCGATCGAAGATAGCTTTGTTGCTGCCCCGAAGCTTGCGAGGGATATTGTGGCCTCTGTTGTTGACTTCCTCTGTCGTCACTCTGGGTGGAGTGGATGGACCTGACATGTCTTGGGTGAATTCTCCCTCCAAAGCCCCTGGTCATCTCAGAGAACCTATAAGCTTTCTCCCTTCTCTAACAAAAATCATTGTCAGCACGGATGTATTCATCCATTTTTTGAAGTAGCTTCTCCAAAGTCTGTGGAGGCTTTCTAGCGAAGTACTGGGCAGTAGGTCCTGGACGAAACCCCTTGATCATGGCCTCAATGACAATTTCATTGGGCACTGTAGGCGCTTGTGCTCTCAGACGCAAGAACCTTCAGACGTATGCCTGAAGATACTCCTCATGATCTTGTGTGCATTGAAATAGAGCCTGAGCTGTGACTGGCTTCGTCTGGAAGCACTGGAAGCTTGTCACCAGCATGTCCTTGAGCTTCTGCCATGAGGTGATAGTTCCTGGCCGAAGAGAAGAATACCATGTCTGGGCCACATTCTTAACTGCCATGACGAAGGATTTGGCCATGACAGCTGCATTGCCTCCATATGAAGACATGGTTGCTTCATAACTCATCAAAAACTGCTTCGGGTCTGAATGCCCATCATACATTGGAAGCTGAGGTGGCTTGTATGATGGGGGCCACGGGATAGCCTGCAGTTCTGCTGCCAAGGGAGAAGCATCATCAAAAGTAAAGGTATCATGATTAAAATCATCATACCATCCATCGTCATTGAACAAGCCCTCTTGATGAAACTCCCTGTGCTGGGGCCTTCGTTCTTGTTCATCTTGAGCAAGATGGCGTACTTCTTCAGTGACTTCGTTAATCTGCCTTTGAAGGTCAGCTAGTCGAGCCATCTTCTCCTTCTTCCTTTGTACTTGTTAATGAAGCATCTCTATGTTTCTGATTTGTTGGTCCAACTCGTCCTCCTGGGGTGTTGGACTAGTGGCCTTCCTCTTCTGGCTTCGTGCCTCTCGAAGAGAAAGGCTCTCCTGGTTCGGGTCCAGCGGCTGCAGAACGGCAGCCCCTGTCGCTAAAGCTTTCTTCGGTGGCATGACGAAGGTCAGTGCTTGCCGAAGGTGGTCGAAAAGGATTCACCGGAGGTGGGCGCCAATGTTGGGGACTTGTTCTCAAATGCTATGAATTAAGAACAAGGCAACACGAGAATAGGTTAATGGTTAATGCCCTTCATCCATTGGAGCATTATCTTCCAAAGGATATAACGATCTTCGGACGAAGGTCATGAAGGACATACCTTCATCATCACAACATATTTGTATAAAAGACGAAGCATATGAAACATGAGAAACAACATGAATAATTGTATGATATCATAATATATATGTATAATTTTTATTATATAGTCATGAATGAATATGGACAATATTGAATTACATTTATACCTTCGGCTTGACAGAAAGTGATAATACAAGCGTGACGCAAAAGCAAATGCCAAGTCAGCGTGAACAGTACGGGAGCAATGTTCATCTATTTATAGGCACAGGACGTAGCCCATGTAAAATTACACTCATGCCCTTTACATTTGCTAATGACTCTGTAGTAATCCATCGAGGTCTAAATAGCCTTTTCTCTTTTAAGTCGGTTCTCCTTTCTGCTATCATGCCGAAGGTCCCCTGCGCATAGCTTCGGCTTTGCGCTAACCTTCGCATTCTTTGTACTTCTTCACATTGTGGTTCTGATCCAAGTCCGAAGGTACCTGTTCATGCATCATACTCCAGAAACATTGTTAAATCATGTTTTTGAGGACCTTCGAAAGACGAAGGCCCCCAACAGGTGACTAATCTACTTAAATCAGGTAGAGTTAAATCTTGCTACTAAAGGATTTTTGGTGGTATACTTAGTAATTTAGATCACACTCAGTTAAATGAAGTGGTAAGTCTGCTTTGGTGTTCCACTGATTTCCTTTTAATGTCTTAGCGAGACTTAATAAGATTTCTAGTTGAACTTATTGGAGCGAGGTTTATTATTTTTCTTTCTTCTTCTATTTCCTTTATGCTTTTAAGGTGGATTTGAACTACAAGTTGTCTTAATAAATTTCCAAAAATTCTGCAAAAATTACAGTGGCTTCTCACTGGTGTATAATTCTCTGTCTCAAAATTTGGGGTTTAAAAAGCAAGTGGTTCTCTCTATGTAAAATTATCAAATGCTAGGGCAGAAAGGGTGTTTTGAACTACAACCACCATGAAACAGTAGGTTATTCCCTAAGACTTATTTTTGCTGGCATTTGGGTGCTCTAACATGACTTTGCTCAAATTCCTAGCCATTAATACTCATTAGTTATTCTGTCATGATTTTCTAATTTTCTAGCCAAAGGGGTGCTTTCTACTACCACTATATTTGAAAAATATCAAACAATAGATTTCTGATTTTTTTAGCTCCTTCTTTGCGCAAGAGCAATCATTCTGAAGTTTGGCATCTTTTTGCTTAAGGGAAGGGGTGGTAGGAATTATTTGGATTAAATGGTCTTTTTCATGAAGTATTGGCAATAGGTATTATTTTGCATATTTCAAATGGGTTTGCATTTTTCTATAGTGACCTATCTCATTATTGATCTAGCAAAATTTTATTTGCCCATTATTGCACCATTTTTGGGTTGTTTATGATTTTATTGAAATACGACCCAATATCAAGTTTTATTTGTTTACCCTACTTAAAATGATGGGCTGGGGTGGTTATCATTTTTGTAGTGGGGTTTTAGTAGTCAAAAGTCCACTGGAGTTTTATGACAAGTTTTGAAATTATTTTTATAATTTTAATAATTGTTTTCTAGTTGAAATAATGCTAGATAAAACATTTCACTTTAATTCTGTTCTGGACTAGGGGTCCTTTTATTTTTCCTAGGTTCTTTGTGACATAAGTAGGCTAGGAAAAATAATTGCACTCACTATTCATTATTTTCTAATGCCTTTCTGATTTTCCTAAGTTTCGGGCAAAAATGGCTTTTAATAGATATACCTACTTAAATCTTCAATATTGGGGTTCGCACTATTTTTAAACAGTGTCTAATTGGGGTTTGGATATCTATAAATTTTCTCAAGCCTAGCACAGAAGCATAACCAATTTTCTTTAATTAAATAGGGTTTGGTCAGTTTCTGTATTTAATTCCAAACTCTAAAAATTAGAACAGAAAGCATAGGGTTCAGTATTTTTAATTGGTAGTCCATAATATTTAGAATCCAGCAAAATTGGTTTGACAAAAATTTGGTTAAGTATTTCTCAAGTTATGAATTTCCTAAGTCTTCTGCTGAATAATAAAAGATTAATTCAAAATGGTTTAAAGAAAAGCAGTTTTCCGCTGGAGTCCCTGGCGAAAGTTCTTAAAGGAATTACAGACAGGTCTCCAGGGCACTATTCATTTGAGTCTACAGCTCTGTAGAAAACCCCCTAGGGTTTCTGGAAATCGAACCTGCGGTCCTGTCCCTAATTGAACAGTACCCGTGGCGGAGAAAAGGGCGGAGGGGCCTACCGGTGGTGAGGCTACTCCAGTGAGGTGGTCGAGGACGTAGGGGAGGTCTCGGGAATCACGGCGATGTGCGGGTCGCCATCGGGGATGGTCGGAGTCGGCCGGTCCGCGTGCGCAGGCGGAGGTGCTCGTCGGCGGTGAGGAATCTGGCCTACTCATGGCGCAATAGTTCAATCAAACGGGTCAGAGAGCTTCACTGGGTGCTAGGGAAGACGTGGGTGCAAGGAATTTGAAAATGGCTTACCGGAATGCTCGGTCCATGCGTGGCGACGGGTGACCGAAGTCTAACAAGGGCAATCTCGGGCCTCCGGTGAAGTTCTGCCAGGTCCAAGGGCTTGGAAAGCTTCACGGGCTAACGGTGAAGCTAACCGAGGGGTTGGCGTGGCTTGGACGCGACTGGAGGGAGCTGGCCACGGCGGTCGAGGCTTGGAAAGCTTAGCGGACGGTGGCACGACGTGCTCGGGGCGAATTCCGGTGATCTCTGGCTCGGGCAAGACTTGTGAGCGCGCGGGGAGGTATGGCCGAGGCTCGGGGCTACTTTATAGGCACGGCGCGGTGCATGGGGGGCCGTGGACCGGCGAGCGCGCGCGGGCGTGCACTGGGGAGCGCGGGTGCGCGAACGAGCGTGAACCGGGGGTGTCAGCCACGGTCGAACACGTGGAACCGTTGCTTCTACCCGAGTTCTAACACCGATTGGGCGCAAATCTTCGTGAATTTGGGCAAGATCGCTGTGAAGGATTTTTTCTCCTAACATTGCTTTGTCTTTTGTGTATGGACGTCGCGCGGTTTTAGGCTAGGGACAGGGAGTTGTAGCATCACTAAAGTGCCAGTGTTAGAATGCCTGGTCCCGAGGTCAAACTGTGCCAAAACCGTGTCAAATGAATTTGGTTTGAGTTCAAATTTTTCCAGAGCGTGTTCAAGGAAATTTGGCACAACTTTGATATTTGGACTTCTTGGTTTTGAGTTTTGAAAAACAGAGAACGCATTTGATCTTTGGAAAAGGGTTCTGAAATTCAGAATTCTGAATTCTGAATTTCCCCATGGGACCTTGGTTCAAGGGCTGATTTGGGGATTTTGGAAAAACCAAATGGCCAAACTTTCTTACTATGATTTGCTGGTTATTTGGTGAACTAAAACTTTTTAATTTGGTCTTTACCAAAATTTGTATTTTTCCCCCAAGATTTTCTCCCAATTACCCTTTATGCTTAATTGGTTCACTTAGGATTAATTAGGGTTGAGAGTTTTCCTTCCTTAAGGTTCATGACAAGATTAAGGAGAGTTTGAGAAGACTCATTATAAATCTTTGTTCTTAATCTTTGATGTTCATCCCTTCATTAGGTTTACATGTGATAATAGGTTGGGGTTAGCTTAAGGAAAAAACCCTAGGTGACACTGGGGTGTCACAGGAGCAACCACCGGGATTTGAAGATCCAAAAAAGCCAAACCATGTTTATCTACTCCACAAAGCGCTCTACGGGCTTAAACAAGCCCCAGAGCTTGGTATGAATGTCTTAAAGATTTTCTAATTAAAAATGGATTTAAAATAGGAAAAGTTGACTCTACTTTATTTACTCACAAAGTTGATAATGAATTATTTGTGTGCCAAATATATGTCGATGACATTATATTTGGTAGTACTAATGAGAAATTTTGTGAAGAATTTAGTAAGGTGATGACGAATAGGTTTGAGATGTCTATGATGGGTGAGCTTAAATACTTCCTAGGATTTCAAGTAAAACAACTCAAGGAAAGTACCTTTCTGTGCCAAACCAAGTATACACAAGACATGCTCAAGAAATTTGGCATGGAAAAGGCAAAGCACGCCAAGACACCAATGTCATCAAATGGACATCTCGACCTTAATGAAGAAGGTAAACCGGTGGACCAAAAACTATATAGATCAATAATAGGGTCACTGCTTTACTTATGTGCATCTAGACCTAATATAATGTTAAGTGTATGCATGTGTGCTCGTTTTCAAGCAAATCCAAAAGATTGTCATCTTGTAGCCGTTAAGAGAATCTTAAGATACTTAGTTCACACCCAAAACCTAGGATTATGGTATCCTAAAGGCTCCCTTTTCGATTTACTTGGCTATTCTGACTCAGACTATGCTGGTTGCAAAGTATATCGAAAAAAGCACTACAGGCACTTGCCAATTCCTTGGGCGGTCCTTAGTGTCATGGAGTTCCAAGAAACAAAATTGTGTTGCACTCTCCACTGCAGAAGCTGAGTACATAGCAGCTGGTGCATGTTGTGCACAGTTACTATGGATGAAGCAAACCCTTAGAGACTTTGGTTGTGAGTTTAATAAAATTCCACTTCTGTGTGACAATGAGAGTGCCATTAAACTTGCAAACAATCCTATGCAACACTCTAGAACTAAACATATCGATATTAGACATCATTTCTTGAGAGACCATGAAGCCAAAGGAGATATCGAATTATTCCATGTGAGCACCGAAAATCAACTAGCCGATATCTTCACCAAACCTCTTGATGAGACTAGGTTTTGTTTTCTAAGGAGTGAACTAAATATCTTGGATTCTCGAAACGTGTCTTAAGAAATAAAATTTGAATCATGATTGATTAGTATAAAGGTGTTTTGTGAACAATATGAAGTTTCAAATCTTACTTTTATTGCCTAAATTATTCATATCATAAATATTGCTTGTATACTAGGCCTTATCGGGTTGTCTCTGAAAACTGGTTGAGTAAACCGGCTGAGTAAGCCACTCAACCGGATTCTCTCTAGTGAGAACCGGTTGAACCGGTATTAACACCGGTTGAATCGGTTTTCGAATTCTGCGCAGTCAGTCTGTTCCGCAGTCTGCGCCGTCAGTCTCGCAGTCTACGCTGTCAGTGCGTCAGTTTTTCTACGCAGTCAAACCTCGTTTTCTGCGTGTTTACTGTGCGCGCTGCAGCAAAACTGGTTGAACCGGTTTTGGTCAGTTTGACCAACCGCTGCCGCCCCTTTTCTCTCCTCTCCTCTCTACTTTCTATCTTCACTCTCTCATTTCTTCCAGCCGCCGACGCCCTCACCTCTCTCTCTCCCTCTCTCACATCCTACACTCAAATCCCTCCAAAAACTATCAAAGCTTCGTGGAGATTGTTGGAGATTTGATCCCCTCGAGCTCCTCCACCATCTCTCCACTCTTCTTCGTGATCCCCTATTTGATCCATACAATTCTTGATTATCTTAAGTGTCTCTTCAAGGAGATTGTGTAGTTTAGGTGTATGGCACACTTAAACTGATATCATTGTCTCGAACATTGTTTTTGAGTTAAGTAGGTTGGTATTGTTCATTATAGCTAAACCGCTCATATGAACGGTTGAAATGCATGACCAATATTATACTTGTCTTTCCTCACACGTGTTCGTTAAACTCCTTGAACATTAAATATCTCTCTCACCATATGTTTCTTTGTTTGATCATAAGGATGGTTCATTGTATAAATCCATCGGTGGTTGAATCTGATTCGAGTGGCGATGCCCCAGAAATTCATGAAGACACTCCTCCTTGGTCCAGATCCAAGCGTGGGCGTGGATCTGGTAATGTCATGCCAGGTGGTGAGACCTCTGGGTCTCATGGACCTCGCGGACGAACGGCTAGGAACCCCTCCGGTCGATCTCGTCCTGCAACGAATCCACAGGCCTGGGAGGCTACTAGTGATGACGAAGGAGGAAAGGATGATGATGTTAATCTTCCTCCTACTCATGCCCCCATTATCCAGGGGTTAGTGCTTCACAAAGCGCAGGCTCGTCGTTCCACCAACGAGCAGGTTATTGATTTCAATGCAAGCGGAGGGTCTGCCCTTCTTCAAGATATGCGATTCCAGAATCCTACCTTTCGTGTTCGTGATGCCAGGATTGATGGTAATCGCTTCTGGACTCTCCTTCATGTCGATTTCTATAATTCAGTTATCCTTCCAAAGAAGCACCAGCCCATCCTCCATCAGCGTTTTATCAACTAGAGCAGGTGCGAAGCTATTGGGGATCCTGAGATGACACAGGCATTGAGGGCCTGTGAGCAAAAGAGTATGAAGACTATCATGACATTCCAATATGATTGGAATGATGAAATCATTGCTTAGTTTTATTCTACTCTGTGGATTAAGCATGCTGATGAGGAAAGTCCATACAACTTTCCTTATCTAAATTTTTTCATTGAAGGAAGCTAGTATAAAGTGAGCTACAGAAGATTTGCTCACATTTTGGGATTTACTGATGAGGATATCTCTGGAGACAAGATCAAGGTCCATGACTTTCGCCCTCCCACCAGGGATGAAGCCAATGATCTTCACATTTCTCAGACAGATGAATTCTGGAAATCAACAAATCTGCACAAGTACTACAGGTACATCAACTCTCTCTGCAGGATGACTCTCATTCACAAAGGGGAAAATCAGATGAACATCCTAGGAGAAAGTAAAGTCCTGCTTTCCATCATGAAGCCAAATAGCACTGAAAGCTTAAATGTTTTTGACATGATTTGGCAAGAGATCATCCATGCATCCTGCTTTCCTCTCAAGGGATGTCTACATGCCCCCTTCATCATGAAAATGATTGAAGTGGTGACCCAATTTCAATATGAAAAGGGCACAAGACATCTCTCATATACCCCTTTCTGGATTGACCCAAATAATCCAGCAGGGTGGTTGAGGAAGGCCCCTAACAGCTCTCGTGAGCAAGCTGTTGCTGGTACCTCTCATCCTTCTCCTGGTCGTGGCTCTCCCACACCACGTGGTCGTGGTCAAGGTCGTGGTCGCGGGATGAGAGCAAGATTGGCTCATGGCATCGCAGCTTTCTTCTCCATGTGTAGGAATATCTCTTCTGATGTTCATGAGCTGGCTAGGCGACAGTGGGAGACTGATGACAACCTCCATCGTCAGGCCACATCTATGGGTATCCCTTTTACTCCCCGCTCGCCTGATGTGCCCCTCCATCCTCCTCCGCCAGAGATTAATGAATGGCATCAGCAAACCTATGGGGTTCCATTCATGTCAACTGAAGATGAAGAAGGTGAGGAGGAAGAATTTTTTGATGACAGAGAGCAGTATGTCCCGCCTCCCCACCAGGGGGATCCGAGTACGTCTTCATCCTATCCTCCTCCCAGGATCCTTTTGGCAGCTATCCTCCCCCAGCTAACCCTGAGGAAGAAAACTTTGCAGCAAATTTGGCGTCGCAGTTCTTCGATCCATCCCCTCCCTGGTGATATGTGGTTGTTTCTCTCCTCCTGTTTTTGGTGCTCGTTGCCAAAACGGGGGAGAATGATTGATAGTGGCTTGGTAGCCCTCAGGGGCTAAACATTTTTTTATGTAATGAACAATGGTCTGTAATAACTCTAGTATTCGCCTATGCTTGTGATGATGGCTTAGGGCCATAAACAATTTTATGTTGTGATGCTCATTATTGTAATAGCTAGTTCTATCACATATATATCTTATGCTATGCAATGATGAAAATGTTAGAGTAATGTCATTTTTACATCATCACATCTTATATAATATTGTTGCATCCCTCAATGATTGTGTAATGTGTTGGCTATTCACTTTCTCCAAATATGTTGCATAATTGACATATCAAGTCAATATGAAGATCACAAAACCTCATGCACATATTTAGGGGAGCCACACATACACAAGTATTTACATCTCGCCAGTGTTTTTGTTTTTATCTCTACTCCAGTTTGTTTTGGCATTAATCACCAAAAAGGGGGAGATTGTAAGTGCAATCAACCCTAACTGAGGGTTTTGGTGATTAAATGACAAAACAAACAGAGATTCTAACAAGTTTGCTCCTAGCATGTATACAATTATTCTACAGACATGAGAAGCATAGATCATATATGTACGCAAATGTAAAAGCACAGCGGATTAAAATTCTACATCATATAGCGTGCTCCAAGTGCTTGGGAACAACGACAGTTTACATTTTACAATTCTTGAGTCATAGAAATCGCCGTTCAATTAAGAGGGATCCGCAATAGTTAAGTAAGTAATGCGATGAGCTCAGTCCAAACCTTTTCAAATTCTCTAAGAAAATATTTTACTAGATCATGAATGCTCTTGGAAAAACCACTTCCACTCCCCACTAAGATTTCCCCTTGGTTCACCTCAGTTTTCTCAAAATCTGTTCAATAGTTTCAAAAATCGGTTCAACCGGACTCAAAACCGGCTCAACCGGTTTTTGCACTGTTCCCTCTGTCACTTTCTGACCTGCCAGTCTGCCAGTCAATCATGTCAGAAAAAGTCATGTGCAGATTTTTGGAAAACCGCTTCAACCAGTTTTTGGCCCGGTTCAACCGGTTTTGGAGCCGGTCCAGTCTCCGGCTGAGTCTGTTAGTGAACCGAAAACCCCCTGGTGGAAACCGGTTCAACCGGTTTTAGAACCGGTTCAACTGGTTTCAGAACTGGTTCAACCGATTTTGAGTCCACTTTTCCCAACGGCTACCAACTTTTGGGGGATCCTTTATATACCCCTCACACTCTCTCTCTCTCTCTCTTCATTCACTTCTGCCATCGCCATGAATTCTTGACTGGCCAACTCCAAAACAAGAGCATTCAATTCACCTCTCATACCCGAAATCGCATCTCCTTCAATTGTTTGAAGGACCCTTGGTGTGAGGTGAAGTCGATCTAACTCGCTGTTGATTTCATCTCGATTCTCCCTTTCTCTTCATCTCTCGAGCTCATCACAAACTTGAATCTTGTGCGGATTTGCTACTCTTGGAACCTTGAGTTCCTTGATGGATAGAGATTGCTTGGGAGTCTCCAAATTTGTGGACGACCCCAAGAAGTTTGTATCACCCGCTCGTTGAGCTAATTTGAGAAGAGATTGCCTTGACCTTGGTGGTCGGCTTGTGGAGGATTAGGGTTGGAAAAGACCCGACCCTTTGTGGGCTCCTCAACGAGGAGTAGGACACCTTTGTGGTGGTTGTCGAACCTCGGGTTAAATCGTGTGTTCTTGTGTGTTCTTGATAAGTGCTTTAAATTGTTGGTTAGTTCATATTCGATTATATTGTGTGCAAATCGTGTGAAACCAATTCACACTGATTTGTCACCTATTCGAGTGGATTTTCTCTAGGGCAAGTCTTAAGCAAAAATCTCTCATTACTTTGTCACACTTGTTTAACTGTTTATCTAATCTAAGTTGAGCAGGTTCAAACTTGTTCAGCTGTAAACAAAATTAGCTGAACCAGTTTGCACCAGTGCAACTTGAATTTAACATTATCTCGAAGTTTTTAGTGAAAAATTTCAGGTGTAGCCTATTCACCCCCCCCCCCTCTAGGCTACTTTCACTTTTATCGATTTTACACTAACTCAAGATTGGTGTAAGCACATGTCATACAAGAGTTTCGCGGAAGCGATTATCATGGCCTCAAAGAAATATAAGGTTTCCTACAACAAGAAATGTTATGGATGTATAGAGGATATTTTTAAGTGGGAACATACAATTCAGATCGGTGTTCCAATTCACTTAAAAGGGTATTTTTTTCGTACCACCTTCTCAGCAGTTTAATTTTTTTCTATGATAACCATTGTATATAACATAGTTGGCCAAACATTATTCTATAAGCTTAATACCAACTACCTCATTCTATAAGTTATGGCTATACGGAGGAATGACAGATGAATAAAATTTGTTAGGGTGAGTGTAGTACGTTCGTTTCATATTCAAACATACATTCTGATTACATAATACGAATTTGACGTTATGTTCTCTTAGGTCTTTGTGTGTAGGATGCAAAGATTTTTCGAAGCAACTTTGTAATTGATCTGTTAAGTTAGGAGGATAATTTGTGCTGATGTCATCCCTACAAACATACAACAGAGACTTATAGATATCGCTAAAAAAGATTGGATTAGTGTACGGTTGTCGACAACTTGTCATTAAAAATTCTATATTGACTAATTAGAAATAATTTGTGCGATATTGATACTATTTACCACACAAATTTTACATATTATAATGATGTTTGTCGTTTCATTCTACGTTTCATGCATCTTTTTTACTACCGTCGTAACGTACGAACACATACCTAGTAAATCTAAATAATTCCACAATTGCTCCATCCTAAAGGCTTAATAAGCAACCCTTTCCAATTTTATAATGCAACGGCCAAGGGACACGATAGAAGCACATGTTACAATTTGTTGTATACTAAAATAGTTATAAGTAAAAATGTAAATAACTAAATATATAAGAATACTAATATGAAATAATTAGTATACAATTTAGTTTTTATATAACTGCCACACAATAAAATTATTGAAAGTTATAAAAAAAATCTCACAATAATTATATATATACTTTATTATTTATTATACTAACATATCAAATTTCAAATTCTAACCATTTATATATATTAAGAGCTAGAAAAAAAAGAAAATTCTACCATTTTAAATATGATTAAAACTTAAATTTTGATATATTGGTACATCTATATTATTTGAGAACCTTTTATGACTTTTGGAACATCAATTGCACGAAGATTTTACGAAAAGCTTGAATGTTCAACATTTATTTATTTATTTATATTATTAAATTAATACAAAAATTTGTCTTTTCTAATAAATATATTAGATTATACAAATGTTGATAATGTTTGTTATCAATCTAGATAAACTTTAAACTTTAAATTTCTTAAAAAGCGTGAAAGGGAGTACATGCATACATTTATCCTGGAACTGTTTTTTAAGAAAAGACACTATATAGGCTGGTTTGCAGTGAGATCGGAGGAGGTAAGGTCGACATGAAAACATTTTTGTCATAAAAAAAGATATATGAACCCTGCCCAACTGATACATGATACAAGAATGAGGCACATGAAGATTTGCTTAAAGGCTCCTTTCTTGTCTTTTCTATCTTTTTTCCTTTCCTTCCATTTCCCGGGTATGCTACAGTTTTCCAATGAAAAAACCATCACATGCCCCAGAAAAAATTCGGATGGAAAAATCAGCTTACATTATCCTCGAAATCACCCACCTTTTTCTACGGATTCACACGATATAACAAAGAAAACGAAAAAAAAACTAGGTCATATTCAATTAACCAAAGCAAATAGGTAGGATTAGTAACGGGCTATTTAACCATGGAAATGCCTATCTGATTGACTCAAGTTACTTCCAAGTTCGAACTATCCATCTAAATTCTTGTGCCAATGTAGAGACTGTTCCTTCTCCATGTAAAAGAATGCAATGCCCCTTCTCTTTCTCTTCCCCCAGTCAGCTGCCCATGATTCGCCTGATGGCTGCCCGCTGTGACGGCGATAACCTCATCGGGAAGGTCACATCAAACTTGATTACCAGCTTTCCCTTCTTCCCAGGTTCCTTCCTGATCGGCCACCCTTCGTTCTCCAGCACAACTTCGTATCCAGGGCGCACCACTTCCTCCACCCTCACAGGCAGATTCCGACCATCAAGGGTTGTGAGGTTTATCTCTGCCCCAGCGAGGGCATCTACCAGAGGGATCACCTGCTTTACAAGAAGGTTGTTCCCTTCAAGATTGTACACATCATGGGGCTTCGAATCGAGGACAAAGGTCAGGTCTTGTGCTAACTGGCCATGTAGCTTATCGCCTTTGTTGGGGAATGTAATCTTGGTTCCCTTTTTCCAGCCAGGTAACACTTCAACTGCCAAGACCTCTGTTTCAACTTCTATTCTTCTGCATAAGATGAGATTCGGATGGAGTCAGAATCAGCATAAATTCTATCCCAGTAAATGCAACAACAAACAGATTCAACATACCAAGCTAATCATGCCCATGAACTTGACAAAAATAAAATGAACTAACTTTGTGACTGATATCTGTTTCACAAGTAACAGTAATGACTCAGGATCCACAACTAATTAGTTATCCTTCACATTGCTTGAGAATTTTCTCTCGAGAAGGAAAGTTGGCACGCAGGACTTCGTCACGAAATAAGTGTAGATTGAATTTCAAAGATATATATTAGCAAAACATATCTTAATAGTCGCAGAAAAGTCATCTGTACAGGTTTGAATTTCCAGATTATCTAAATGTTCATTGACCCAAACTCTTGTGCAGCAAAAAGGAGAAAACCACAACATTGAAGAACAACCTATCACTACAAAGATATCACAGAAATTTGAGGAAAGTAGTTCAACAACATACCCATCTGGCTTTGCAACATTCCTAGTGATCTTCATTTTTCTTTTTGTTCCATTATACAACTCTTCAAGAGTACAAAGTAATGTTTTCTCCACAGGTGGTGGCTTTTCTATATTGCTTGTACTGGCACCATTCTCTTTCTGTGAACCAGAAGGAGCTTCACTTCTACTGTTCCTGGCTGAAGTCCAATGTGACCTCGGCTGGAATCGCCTCCGGTCATGGTCAAAGGAGTAAGTCTTGTTGCTTGCCATGAACTCAGCAAAGAAATCATCTGGGTCACTAGGATTGTAATGGAAATTACTCGGACCACTTGGGCCAGCAGTTGTGGAGGACCGGCTCTGGGAACCAGGTGGAGGCATACCCTTTAAGCCCTCCTCACCATACTGATCATAAATTGCACGCTTCTCTGGATCACTTAGTACCTGCACTAATCATCTAGAGTTGATCAGCAAAGAGCAAATAATCAACACAGCCCCTAGAACTGAACTTTTGCATTCACAGTCCTGGAAGATTGTATGCAATGATTTTTCAGCACTACAGACTGAAAGTAAAATAAATACGATGAGTACAAGTCCATGCTAAAGCGATGATCAGAAGAGAAGGAAAACATGGTGACTTACCTCCATCTTGCATTGCATTTAAAGTCTTATAATATGCAGTAATCGTGCTGATGTTATATTACATTATTCAATCACCATAGTAAATGCTGAAGCTAGATGCAGACCATGAGAGAAACATTTTTAACTCACAACAGTTCTATCTTATGGTAACAAAGAAGTCCTAACTTCACCAATTGAAACCAATGCAAATCAAAACTAATTACAAGGAATAATACTTCCAAGATGCCAGGACAGTATGACAGTTTTAAAACTAATAAGTACAACTACATAATCACAATCATGGTTCTTTTGCCATAGAGCTTCAATAGCAGCTTGTGTTTAAAATTGTATACTTTTTTCCTAATGTTTCTCAGTAATCAATTCATACAGTCTACAGATGATGAATACTCTAGCTTTGGGGTTAAATAAACACATGAACTCGTACGTTGCACTTTGTAGATCCTAGATGAACACTGAAAATGGTAAACATGAATTTAAGACAGTTTGAGGATACAATTAGAGGAAACATAACTTCACTTATTTATAATGAGTAAAAACTTTCCACGCGACCATGTATTGGTATCACCAACCAAATTAAACCAAACGGATCATGGCTATCATTTTCTTCCAAAAAATGTGATCATGTGGATTCCTAAATACATCATATCGAGAAGGAAAGCTCGTCTGCTAGATTCACTTGCCTCGTAGGCCTCGGTTATCTGCTTGAACTTCGCCTCAGCCTCCGCCCCTCCAGTCAGATTCTTGTCAGGGTGCCACGTCCTCGCGAGCCGCCGGTACGACTTCTTGAGGTCCTCCAAGGTCGCATTGCGATTCACCTTGAGGATGTTGTAGTAATCCATTCCCAAGCGTGTAACGAAAGCGAACCTTTCAGGAACGTAAATTCACAAAAAAAACAGCTGTGAACCCCGGTGTCTTCGATTACATCGAGTGGTCCTGCAGGCTTGAAGGAACATGATTCGCAAGGATCATCACCAGGAGACAGGGGCGGACCGAGGACATGGGCGCGCGCACGTACACCCAATAATTCGCGAAAAAAAACGAAGTTAGTAGGCACGATTCATCCAGATCCGAATATAAATAGCGAGGACCGCTTAAGTTAGGGTTCGGGCGCTCGGTTTTCGCCCAGCAGGGAAGAAGGTTGTGCGCGTACCTGATGGGCGCTCGTCGGCGGCGTAGGGACGACGACGACGACCTGGCTCGAAGGGACCGACCAGGGCACCTGGCGTAGGCGGCGGCGGTCGTGGCCACGGCCCACGGGAAAAGAGGGTGGGAGAGAGCGCGCGCGCGCTGCGGAGGGAAGGGGACATGTTTCTTTTTTTTTTAAGTTATTAAAAATAAATGCACTCTGCTCACCCTCTGTGCCAATTTTTTTAAAGAGAATCAAGCTTAACTTTAATAATAAACTATATTAAGGGTTAGTATTTATTAGTGCATATTGGGCTCTCTTGGCATGGAGGGAGGAAAAAACAGCAAAAAAAAAGAAGAAAAAGAGACGACGCCTGAGAGATTCGAACTCTCGCGGGGAAACCCCATTGTACTTAGCAGGCACACGCCTTAACCACTCGGCCAAAGCGTCGTTGTTGTTGTAGCTTGAATACGAAACCTATCTATGGGTTATGTAAATGCAGTGTTATATTCCATTACCGTCCACCCCTATCAGATCGTTGTATGCAACGTTTATCGAAGCGTACACGTGCACATTCAGATATGGTCTTCCACTGGTAAACAGGTACAAGAACGCCTTTCTGGCACAGGGACAGCCGGAGCATGAGCACGTGTCAGACTTTGCCGGGGCTTTCCAGACGGTCTATATATTCTACCCAAAAGAATATTTCAGGGCGAGAAATTGCAACGAAATGATAGATTGCCTTGTAATGGAACTTAGCACCAGTCAGCACAGCTATGAACCAAAGAAGTGAAGATCCTAGCTATACAGAAGGAAGGATGTCGAGGGCCACTTCCTTCAACGAAGGCATCTCCTCTTGTTGATTGCAGGCAGACGTAGCTCCCAGACGACGCTTTCCTCAGGACCTTCAAGGCTCAGGGTAACACCTGCCAGATAACAGTGGTTTGGCACAAAGAATCCTATTACACCCCTGTCAGATTCTGTTTCAGTCTGAACTACTACAGCTAGCAAACAGAATTGTGAGGCCTTTCACAAGTTCTGAATGCCACAACAATCAAAATTTCATTTTGTTTAGCGACTATGTCTAATCCTGAAATGGTATCAATGAAATTCAGGGTGCAGACGCTTTATGCATATGATGCGTCTCTCGCTATCTAGTAAACTATGCTAACCTCGCTTATGTAAGTAAATGCATGCTATTGGGGGGGGGGAACCAGTTTGCAACAGAACACAGGCATATGATCAGAATGCGGACCTGAAAAGCGTTCCCCCTTTAGCTCCCTTGAAATTGTGGATATAGTAAACCGTATCCAGCTTCGGGAGGAATGTTTTGGAAAGCTCTGCAAGTTTTTGGGTTAGAAGAACGCCGGATAATCTTTTGCTAGTCAAGGGAAAGGGATTAGGATTCACAATCATATATACATTTCTAGGTATTTTTTTTTCTTTCTTCTTCTTCTTCTTTTTGAGAAGAGTGCTTCTCAATGCAAGATGTTCCCCATAGTAGACAAGACAACGTAGAACGATGCGATTAGCATAAGAAGCAAGCATTAACTAATCTTCGTTCGTATATATACGCAGAAGAAGGATACATCCACTTCTGATTCGGTCTAGTTCTCCATTGAATATTATCAATTTCCGGCTGGTGCCAACTACTGCTTCCTTGTAAAGTTCTTCGACCACGAGCATTTCTGAAAAAGCCACCACACATCGCCAAAAAAAAAGAAGGAAATCTCAAGTTTGATAGATCAGTATTATAATGGAGGGGATATCTCAAACTTAAGCAAAGGAGAGGAGAGGATGCGAACCATTGACATTGAAGTAAGGATAAGCCACGAGGAATGTCTCGTCCTGTGGTTTCACACGATCTGCCATTTTCACTTTCGTTGTGAAACCAAAATCTTCGAACAAGGATGGTTTCGTAAGATAATCTAGCTTCAGCGAACATCCTTCAAAGGCTGATTGTCTTGCAAAAGAAACCTCATTTTGCTTCAGGAAGAACTGAAACACGTGAGATATGAACAAATGGGATCAACCAAGAGTTAGGGCATCACTAGTACATCTACTCGTACTAATCTCTTATAAAAGTTGCCAAGGGCAATCCATGCGTAACTCTGTTTTTTTTTTTTTGGTGCTATTCGAGCATTTCTAAATGATGCAGTAATTGTTCACAAATACACGTATTAATGACTGGAAAATCCTGATAAGGACATACTACTCTGGTTCGAGTTGCTTTCTCTGCAGGTACGAAGCGATCACAAAATTCTCTAATGAGAAGCATGCTTCCAGTCATCTCATTCCCCCCTTCGCCATCACCTAAAAGTAAGAATAGAAACAAAGTTTTCACTAAGTAGAACCAAGGTGCGCCCTGTTGGAAATAATCATGTCCAGGTGCATGTTGTTAGTGTCTAGGTTCATAATATTCTGCATTTATTAGGGGCCATCACAGCCTGATTTGTAGCTCACATTGGCTATATATTAATAGAAGAGGAAAACCAGGAAAGGTTAAGTCATCCTAGCCACCAAAACACTTGTGCTCTTATGTTCCTGTGTCCTGTGTAGACTTTAGGCCTGTCAGACCCTCCAAATTGAATATAAGTCATTTTATATTTTCATACTTTTTAAGTGTAAATCATCAGAGTTTCCAGGCAACTGGCCATAATTTTATTCTCCACGCTTATGCCTTTTTGTTTTCTTGAACATGTTTCATTAAAAGAAAAGTAGAGTAGAGTTCAAATGAAGTACAACGCACACCTCAGTCCCACCACCAACAAAGCTAGGGCTGAGCCTTAGACCTGTGCTTTGGCGTGGGACAGACGAGAAGATTTTTTTTTAACCACAGACTGAAATTTGCTCCCACGTGGAGTCGAACCCAGGACCTAAGAAGTGCTACTTAGACCACCTAACCAACTCAGATAGAGGCCCTTTCACATGACTTTGCTAACTGAATGCTATCACCTATGGTGGGGGTATCTTTTGCAATATGTAATAAGTGCACGACAGTAATACCACTTCAATACTTCCTCAGTTCATATGCACAAATCTAAAACAACTTATGTTCAGAATCAGAGGGAGTAGGTACACAGATTAAATGGTCATTTTTTGGACAGTTTCTTAGGTTACGTTATGGATAGTTTTTTGTATCTTTGTTTTAGGCCTCCTTAGGAGGGTTTCCTTGTAACCGAGTCTATTTTGTGTTAGACTACCCGTCTAGGATTCTAGGGTTTGGGGAGTTCCCCATGTAATTACCGTCTCACCCCTCACTGTAATGGGCCTGGCCCAGTTACGAAGTCTATTAATACTACTCCCCATCCCTGGTTAGGGTTATGGGTTCGTATTCCAACATGGTATCAAATTTGGTTTAGGTTTAGGTCCTAACAGATACAGCCGCCAGGGGCTTCTCCCTGCCCAGCCGCCGCCGGCCTCTCCTCCCATCTCCGCCGGATCCGTGCGCGCCCGCCCCTGCGTAGCCGCCGGTCCTCTCTGCTTCCCCCTCTCTCCGGCCGCGCCCCCCCCCATCTCCGGCGTGCACCAGCCCGCGCGCCCTCCTCCCCCGTCGCGCCCTCTTCCCCCTGCGCAAGATCCGCGCGCGCCCGCCTCTCCTCCCTTCGCCGCAGCCCCCTGCTACCCACCGCCGGCCTGCGCGCCCGCCTCTCCCCCTTCGCCGCAGCCCCCTGCTGCCCGCCGACGCACTCCCTGCCCATGGCGGACCTCCCCCCGGACGCGCCCACCGCCGGCCTGGCGCACCCGCCCCTGTACCGCGGGTCTGGGCGCGGCCCCCGCTTCCCTGGCCGCCGGCGTCGCCTCCCTGGGCCTCCCTGCTGCCGGCCAGACCCACCCCATGGGCCCCGGTCGCTCCGTGGCAGATGCCGAGGCTCCCTACATCGTCGGCCTCCGGCCCCCTCCGCGACGTTCTCTTCCCCGGCCCACCGTCGTGGCTCTCCACCGGGGTTTCCTGCCCTCGCGGCACCCCCCCGGGTACCGACTCCACACTCGGCGACACCTTCGCTACAATCCAGGCGGCTGTGCTGGCCTCGCGGGAGCGTGAGCGCGCCGCCTCCCTCGCCCTGGAGCCGTGAGCGCTGCCCTGGGTGCCGCTCTGACCACCCAGATGGTCACCACGCAGCGTCTCCTCGGCCGCCCACCGGTCGCCCCTGTGGAACACTCGGAGGACCCCCGCGACTCTGACCTCGACGCCGACCTCATCGCTGCTCTCCACGCTCAAGCCGCTGGTCTGCACAACATCCGGGCCCTCGTGTCCGTGGTGCTGGATCCGGCGTCTTCCCACTACCCCCGCTGGCGAGGACAGGTCCTCCTCACGCTGCGGCGGTTCGTCCTCGACGATCACGTCCTCGTCGACCACGACGCTCCACCGCCTCGCTCCTGGTGCCTCATGGACAGCGTTGTCCTCTCGTGGCTCCACGGCACCATCACCGTTGAGCTGCAGGACATCATCCGCGATCAGGCGGACACTGCACGCCAGGCGTGGCTCGCTCTCGAGGACCAGTTCCTCGGGAATCAGGATGCGCGGGCGCTCCACCTCGACGCCCAGTTCCACCTGTTCTCTCAGGGGGACCTCTCCGTGGGAGAATACTGCCGCCAGATGAAGGGCCTGGCTGACTCTCTCCGCGATCTCGGCGAGCCAGTTGTCGATCGTACCCTGGTGCTGAACCTCCTGCGTGGCCTCAGCCCCCGCTACGGCCACCTGAAGGCTCTCATCAAGAGGAGCGTGCCCTTCCCCACCTCCACGCCGTGCGGAACGAGCTTCTCCTCGAGGAGCTCACCATGGCAAATGAGGTACCCACTCCTGCCTCGGCCCTCTACAGTGCTCCTACCAGTGGTCAGCCGCCTTCAGGGTGCCAGGGCCATCCGTCCTCCGTCGACCGGGGCTCCCACCCGCCCTCCACCTGCCGTCCCGGCGGCCCCCTCGTCCGCCTTCCACGACCGACGGGGGCCGTCGCTCCCGCAAGGGCGGCCGTTGGGAGCGGCGGCTCCTCTCGTGGTGGTCCCTCCGGCCGGGGTGGCGGCCACGCGTGGCCGTCATTCTACAACCCCTGGACCGGGACCATCGCCATGTGGCCGGGTCAGGCACCGAATACCTCCCGTCCTCCGGCGCCAGCCCTCCTGACTGCACCTCACTACGGCGCACCTCCTTACGGTGTCCCCGTCGTGCCCCAGGCTCCGCCCGCGCTCCTGCCCCCGGGGACCCACACCTCGACGCCTTGGTCCCCGCCGGCCGATGGTTGGGACAGTGCCTCCCTCGCTGCTGCTTTCAGCACCATGGCGATGACCCCACCCCCCTCCGACTGGGTGATCGACTCCGGTGCCTCGTACACACCACTCCCACGGCAGGGCACGCTCTCTCGCTCTCATCCCCCCTCCCCTCTCACCCATCCTCGATCGTCGTTGGAAACGGTTCCACTCTGCCAGTCACCTCAGTAGGTGCCTCGGTTCTCCCTGGGCCGTTTTACCTCAACGATGTTCTCGGTAGCTCCCACATCACTCACAACCTTCTTTCTGTTCGTTGATTCACCACTGACAACTCCTGTTCCATTGAGTTTGACCCCTCTGGTTTTTCTGTGAAGGATCTGGCCACCAGGACCCTTCTCGCCCGCTGTGACAGCTCGAGGCCACTCTACACGCTCCAGCCCTCCACCGCCGGCGTGTCTCCACCTCCTGCCCTGGTCTCCACCACCTCCTCCATCACATGGCATCGACGTCTCGGCCATCCTGGACCCGACGTCATGACCAAGATTACCAGTAGTCTAGATCCTTCATGTAGTAGGGACATTTTGAGGGTCTCTGTCATGCTTGTCAGTTAGGCCGACATACTCGTCTCCCATTTTACTACTTCTTCTTCTCGGGCTGAGCAGGCTTTTGACCTGGTTCACTGTGATCTTTGGACCTCCCCTGTACTCAGTCTTTCTGGCTACAAATATTATTTGGTGATTTTGGATGATTTTTCCCATTTTCTCTGGACCTTCCCGCTTCGGTTGAAGTCGGACACATTCACCACCCTCACACACTTCTTCACCTGGGTATCCACTCAGTTTCGTCGCCCGGTCCGTGCTCTGCAGTGTGACAATGGCCGCGAGTTCGATAACAACGCCTCTCGCTCTTTCTTCCTCACTCATGGCGTCCAGGTTGGTCTCTCGTGCCCCTACACCTCTGCACAGAACGGCCGAGCCGAACGCATGATCCGCACCACCACTAATATGCTCCGCTGCCTCCTCTTCCAGGCGTCTCTCCCTGCCAGCTACTAGGCAGAGGCCCTGCACACTGCCACCCACCTCCTAAACCGTCTTCCCTCGAAGGCGGTACGCCACCCTACCCCTCACTTCGCCCTATACGACACAACCCCTTCCTATGACCACCTTCGCGTGTTCGGCTGTGCCTGCTACCCTAACACTTCCGCTACCGCTCCACATAAGCTTTCTTCTCGCTCCACCCGCTGTCTATTCCTTGGCTACTCCCCTGACCACAAGGCGGTACCGGTGTCTGGACCTCACCTCCCACCGCATCATCATCTCTCGCCATGTCATCTTTGATGAAGATGTGTTTCCCCTTGCTGGCTCCACCCCACCCACCGATCTTGACTCCCTCCTCGAGTTCGATCCGATTCCTCCCCCACCTTCGGCTCCACGTCCTTGCGCCGTTACCTGCTCCTCGTGCGGCCACTACGACCTCTTCCGCGCCACGCGCGGCACCGTCGACCCCGCCTGCGCCACGCGCGGCCCCGTTGACCCCGCCTGCGCCACGTGCGGCCCCGTCGATCCTGCCTGCGCCACGCGCGGCCCCGTCGACCCCGCCTACGCCACGCGCGGCCCCGTCGATCTGCCTGCGCCACGCGCGGCCCCGTCGACCCCGCCTGCGCCACGCGCGGCCCCGTCGACTCCGGCTCGTTTCGCCAACCCCGCCATCGTCTACCATCGCCGCGGCCACGCCACTACCTCGGCGCCCCCCGACTCGGGCCCGTCGACGACGCGCGGCCCGATTCGCCGACCCCGCCGTCGTCTATCACCGCCGCGAGCCGGCCCCACCAGCCGCTCCCGACGTTTCCGGCGGTTCACTCCGAGTCGTCCGTTTACCACCCGGTCGCCATCCACCGCGACCCCGGGCACGTCCACCCGATGGTGACTCGGCGCGCTGCTGGCGTTCTCCGCCCCGTCGACCGGCTAATCCTGGCAGCTGCTACGACTAGCACTCCACCCGACGCTTCCCCGGTACCCTCCTCCGTTCGCACTGCCCTCGCCGACCCAACATTGGCGTCGTGCTATGGAGGAGGAGTACGCGGCCCTCTTGGCCATCCACACCTGGGACCTGGTGCCGCGTCCACCAGGCACCAACGTGGTCACCGGCAAGTGGCTATTTCGCCACAAGCTGACCTCGGACGGCTCCCTCGACCGCTACAAGGCCCGTTGGGTCCTTCGGGGCTTCACCCAACGCCCCGGAGTGGACTACGACGAGACCTTCAGCCCTGTCGTCAAGTTCGCCACTGTTCGCGCCGTCCTCTCCCTCGCCCTCTCCCGCGACTGGGCGATCCATCAGCTCGATGTCAAGAATGCCTCCTCCCATGGCACTCTAACGGAGACTGTCTACTGCAGCTAGCCCACCGGCTTCGTCGACGCAGACCGTCCGGATCTGGTTTGCCGGCTGAACAGGTCCCTGTACGGCCTCAAGCAGGCGCCACGGGCTTGGTACAGTCGCTTCGCCTCCTACCTGGCCTCCATCGGCTTCGTCGAGGCCAAGTCGGACACGTCCCTGTTCATCTACCGGTGCGGCGCGACGACACCGTCTACCTCCTGCTCTACGTCGACGACATTGTGCTCACGGCATCCACCACCGACCTTCTACACCGCACGATCGTCGCCCCTTCAGCGGGAGTAGTTCGCGATGAAGGACCTGGGGCCCCTCCACCACTTCCTCGGCATCACCGCCGACCGTCAGCCTCAGGGTCTCTTCCTCCACCAGCGTCAGTACGCCATCGACATCCTGGAGCGGGCTGGCATGTCCGACTGCAAGCCCTGCTCCACGCCTGTCGACACTCAGGCGAAGCTCTCTGAGGACGACGGGCCTCCGGTCGCCGACGCGAAGTCATACCGGAGGCCTCACCGGCGCGCTCCAGTACCTCACGTTCTCCAGGCCCGACATCGCTTACGCCGTCCAGCAGGTGTGCCTGCATATGCACACTCCGCGGGAGCCCCATCTCACTGCGCTCAAGCGGGATTCTACGCTACCTCCGTGGCTCCCTCGACTACGGCCTCCTACTACGCCCATCCCCGACGTCGGAGCTCGTGGTCTACACCGACGCTGACTGGGCTGGCTTTGTCCCGACACGCGCGGTCCACCTCCGGCTACGCTGTGTTCCTGGGCGCCAACCTCGTCTCTGGGGCCGCCAAGAGGCAGCCCGTAGTCTCTCGCTCCAGCGCTGAGGCCGAGTACCGTGCCGTGGCCAACGGTGTGGCAGAGGCCTCCTGGCTGCGCCAGCTCCTCCACGAGCTCCACAGTCCTCTTCAGCGCGCCACACTCGTCTACTGCGACAACGTCCTAGTGCGGTTCTACCTCTCCACCAACCCCGTGCAGCATCAGCGCACGAAGCACGTCGAGATCGACCTTCACTTCGTCCGCGAGCGTTGTCGCTGCCGGTGACGTTCGGGTTCTCAGCGTCCCCACTACGCTGCAGTTCGCCGACATCTTCACCAAGGGACTACCGTCGAGGTATTTTTAGACTTTCGATCCAGTCTCAACATCTGTACAGGATAGAGTTGTGACTGCGGGGGGTGTTAGGACTACCCGTCTAGGATTCTAGGGTTTGGGGAGTTCCCCATGTAATTACCGTCTCACCCCTCACTGTAATGGGCCTGGCCCAGTTACGAAGTCTATTAATACTACTCCCCATCCCTGGTTAGGGTTATGGGTTCGTATTCCAACATTTTGGACTATTCCTATTTTCTTTTTAATATAATGACGCGTAGCCTCTCCAACACGTTCGATGAAAAAAACAAATTAAATGGTCATCAATCTCGAACCTGGTACGGTTTGTAGTCCAGCTGTAGGGAACTCGATTTCCTGTATATGCATCACAGCCCCTTAATAGTTGAGACACACACAAAATAAAAGAATCCAATTAATTATCAGATTGAAGCGAACCAGTAGCTGTTTTCCATCCTTGAAAGCTGATCAGCAGCTTCTTTAGCCTGAAATCACTACATGTGTATCCATTAGTCATGCAATTATCTAGTTTATTTTTCAATACAAGAATGGCCCAAAGTGCCAACAATTGCTGTCATCTTAAAGGTACAGTATAAATAAAGGAATACAGGGGAAACAGCAATGCTGCAAATTCGTAGCACGTGGACGGCAGCAGGAACGGTGGCTATGTGATGCCACTGGCTAGGGTGAGGGTTTGACATTTGATAGTTAAATGGCATCGAGTGCATCTAAAATAAATTGCTGTCAAATAACTTGCCTTCTTTGAAATCTGAAACTCACATACTCGAGACACAAATTATAAATGAAAAGTTAAGTGGGGACCCTACCCCAGTCGAGTTCTCTGCAAAGAGGCACGTCCTTGCAAAACAACTAAGATAGGCGTGCAAAACTGGCAGTGCATCACAGGATCACTACATGAAGCTAGCGATTTTCTAGAATTTCGAGTTCTCCACCAATTACCTGCGTCAGAAGTTCTGTGTAATCACTTGGGAAATTTACATCAGACACATTGCGAGAGCCTGGGTCTCCAGTGACAGCACAAAATTGGAACCCATTCCTCGAATTTCTGCTCGCCACAGTGAACATGCCACCAGTGCCGTTGCCATTGCTGATTGTAGCAGGTATCCAATTAGAGGCCTTTAAGAAACCAAGAAAAAGAATGAGAAAGGCTAAAAAATAAAGAGTAAGCAAATAAAACATATAGCAGTGTACTTGTTTACTGAGAAAGGGAGTTCTGGAGGTAATTGGAGGGTTAGCCATGGAGCCATAACTGGTTGCCATGGCCATGGAAAATATGTGTGGATGGATATGTGCGTGGGGACTGGGGTGGGAGGAGTGTGGGTAAGAGAAAGAGAAGGTGTGCAAATATTAAAGGAAAATGGATAGAATCTGTTATGGGGCCTTACTGTGTGGTCTCCAGTTGCTGTGTCTGTGATTGGGACCATCTTGTCTGTTAGGACAGTTACATGATTGTGTGAACATGCTGCTCAGTGCATAAGAAGTAGACTTTTCCCCTACCCTGCATACTACAAAATCATGATTAATTAGGATATAAGTAACAGCTTCTCTGAAAAAAATATACTAGCTGAAAAGAAAATTCAATTGGTACTGTTTCTTAAGATGGAAAATCAATTCGATTAACCACTGACCTTGCAAAATTCTGGCTGTACTTGCATTCTTTCTTTGGAGTTCATGTTATTTATTTCTTGTCTGACACAGCATCAACATGAGCACTAAGATCCTAAGCTGGTTTTCTGCTTCCTCTCCTATCACACTCGTGCTTTAAGAAACAAACTCAGGTGCATCTTATATATGCGCCAGAGAAGACAACACATATAATAACAGAGTGCATAGAAATAAATGTCGTATATATCATAAATGTACTTATTACATAGCGGAAGTCTTACAAAAATAAATGATAAAATAAAGCGAACTAAATATTATTCCCTGGCGCCACAAAGCTGACTGGGAGACGCCACCTAGATCAAGTCGAAAGCCCCAGTGTTAGGCGGCTCCTCTTCGACCACCTGCTCTTCTCCTGTGAGGGGTGTGAGACAGCAAGAGTGAGCTCACACATATTCATCGCTCAACAAGTTGTGGGGAATAATGTGCATGAACTCACCAAAGGTGGGAGTTTATGTGAAGTGTAAGGCAAATCAATGTAATAAAGGCTGAAGCTAAGCATTGGTTTTATATGTTGGTCAAAATTTTATTAGCAGTTACTAAGTGTAAATAAATACCAAACCATAATAATAACAAGTAAAAGTAATAATAATAAGATAATCCCAGATGCAATGAAATAACAAATTAAGTTCAAGTTCCATAAATTAATCATGTGAGTGTTCGAGCCGCTCATGACCGTGAGCACTGCTAGTATACCAATTTTACACTCTGCAGAGATTGCGCATTTTTACCCACAAGTCGTGTTACCCATTTGTCACAGAGTTGATCAGACCCCATACACCTCTACTAAGGAAGCGAGGCAGGGTATCACTACGAGGCCTTTACAAAGTTTCACTAGCTTCAGAAAACCCGCTACAGTTTATATGAAGCTCCAGTGCAGGAATCCCTCGTCTGACCGCCATCGCAGCAAAATCAACCCAAGGACCTCCCTACACTGACCACTCCCCTACTGCCCTTGTCCCTTTCGGTAAGGTAGTCATCCACTAGCTTTCCTAGTTAATCAGTCAAGGGTGTCCCATTAAACCCTTGTGGTAGCATTGTTTTCCCGGGTGGTTCTCCATGTTCTCATTAACATAATGATCTTATCATGAACAATAAATAATAAACAGATAATAAAAAGTGTAATCATGAGTAATAAATATCTCTGTACCCAAAACCATATAAAGCAATAGCATGTACTACCCAAAAAATCAGTAGTAAAACCAGTGGTGAAACAAGGTATAAAGATAGTCAAAATCTAAGGTAACCTATTGGGCCCATCAAAATTAACCTATGTAGATCATTATGATTAATAATAACATGACTGGGTAAAAAGGAAGTGATCAAGGGCACAACTTGCCTTCAATGAGCTCCTGCTCAGCAGCTTCTACCTGCTGGGCACCAGGATCCTGTTATGAACTGTGATGCACTCGCAAGATAGTCCCGGTACTCAGCCCTCTCGTAGGAGGTCCTAGGAGTAAACCAGATCTATTCTTCTTGCTTATCTCAACTAACACACTGCCCCTCCTTATATAAAGTGGTAACCCTAACTTAATAGCTAAGCAACATAACAAACCCTACCTGACCGGCACTGTTCACTCGCTACAGTAACCACACGTGAATAGTGGTCGCGGCTAACCTAACTATACTGACCTAGATAATGGGCTTAAGGCCCATAACATTCCATCCCTCCTTAAAAACAGCTCGTCTGCGAGCTGTAGTCAAGAAGAATTGACCCATACTAAATTAGCACTTAATGACTCAATACTAAGTCTTTTACATCTCGACTTAGTATTTTATTCATCTAGAAAAATTGAAGCACGTCAGTGGTCGGATCTACCGAAGGAGGACACGTCGGCGGCCAAATCGACCGATGATGGACGCGGCTGCGGTGGCGCAAAGGGCTCCCTGCGCCTGGCGAAGGTCGGTGGCACCCTTCGATGTTGTAGCTCAGGTGACCACACCGCGGCAGTGGCCAAGGTGGCTGACGTCGACCACAGCTACGACGATGCAGCAGATGGCTGTCTATGGTGCAGAAGATTGATGGCCACGACGCGGAGGATTGGTAGCTGTGGCGTGAAGGGTTATCCCGCAGCAGCACCTCTACAAGTTAAGCCACCATGGTGGCCGATTGTTGTAGATTGGGCGAGCAGATCCGCGCACAGTCGGGCCACGCCTAGACCTCCACGAGCATGGAGGCGGGCTACAGTAGTGGCACAGCCACCTCAATGTAGAACGCCGCCTCCACCTCCTCCCTGGGTGTGTCAGGTTGCAGCCCATCGACCCCATCGTCCTCGACCCGGCCGCCTCGCCCGCGCCTAGGCCGCCCTCACTCGCGTCCAGGCTGCCCGCGGTAGAAGCAGAGGGGCTGAACCACGCCTGCTCGAGCTTGGCCAGACGAGCGTCGTGGGAATCCAAACGGGCATTGATGGCAACGAGTTGCTCGAGGATGAGGTCCATCTTGGCGGAATAGGTCACAAGATCGTCGTGCGCGCTGGCCATGGTGGCGATGCGCGCGTAGTGGCTCCGTACCAATTTGTTGTGAACTGTGATGCACTCGCAAGATAGTCCCGGTACTCAGCCCTCCCGTAGGAGGTCCTAGGAGTAAACCAGATCTATTCTTCTTGCTTATCTCAACTAACACACTGCTTCTGCTTATATAGAGAGGTAACCCTAACTTAATAGCTAAGCAACATAACAAACCCTACCTAGCTGGCACTGTTCACGCGCTACAGTAACCGCACGTGAACAGTGGTCGCGGCTAACCTAACTACACTAACCTAGATAATGGGCTTAAGGCCCATAACAGATCCTCAGTAGCTTGCTCGTCTACTCGCATCAACACAATACATACATAGTATAGAAAAATTAACATCACATCAAAACATTTAAATAAAATATAATAATAATCTAGACATTAAAATAATATCATAGGAACTGGAATCATTAAATTTGGAGTTATAGATTTTAAGTTATGAATTTCCAAAGGTTTTATGTATTTAATACAAGATTAAGTACTAGATAAATTTTAATGTGTCTTTCATATCAAACAGTGGCACTAATGGTTAGACAATAATATTACAAAAATTTAGGAACTGGAATGGACCAATTTAGAGTTCATATAAATTTTCTACAAATTAAACAAGTTTATGCAATTAATTTAATACTAAAAATCTATTCTAAATTCATTTCTCTGATTTTTCTAATTCCCTGGACTGGGCCTCAATTACAAAAAGTGCAAGGGCTTCCGGGTAAATTATCGTAGACTCAGTGAACAATGCCCCCTGGACGGCGAGTTCTAATTCTACTAAACACAAGGTCTCTTTAGCAATATTCTCGGTCGAAAGGGTACAGGTGCGCTTCGGCCGCCCGATTAGAGATCAAGCGTCCAGATTAATTCGGACCCGGTTATGTATACTGCTACACCAACAACCGTTGGATCCTAGATCCACGGTCCACGGCGTTCGATTTGCCACAGACCTTGCAAAATTCTGGCGGTACTTGCATTCTTTCTTTGGAGTTCATTTTATTTATTTCTTGTCTGACACAACATCAACATGAGCACTAAGATCCTAAGCTGGTTTTCTGCTTCCTCTCCCGTAAACTCAGCACAACTTCCGTAGCTGTTAAGCACTTCCATTTTGTCCAATTTTTCTAAAGAACAATGTCTCAACTTCATTGCTATTATGGAAACGGGTAGAAGTGGCTTCTCGGATTCAACTTTGAGACACTTGAGTGGTGGAGTTGATTTCTTATGGCACTCTATGCCACCAAGGGGGAGATCAGGAGGTGTGCTCTTAGGTGTAAATCCTAGTGTATTTGATATTGGAGCTATAGACGAGGGAGACTTTTACTGTAAATTCCGCCTTAGAAATAAAACCGATGGCTTCATTTGGGCCCTTTTTGCGGTATACGGCACAGCACAGGATGATCTTAAGAGAATGTTCCTAACTGAAATAGCAAACGCGTGGTACGGAGCCTCACCCTTTTATCATAGAAGGTGTCAGTACCCTCGATCAGGGGTACCCCCTCCTACAGCATGAAGACGCCGCATCCGTGCAACACCTCAAGGCCACGTGGAGAATAGCGCCCAACCCCACCACGGGCAGGTCCAAGGGCGCCACGTGGCAAGGAAAGATGGTGCGTCCCAGTCTTCACTGTTGGGTCCGGACCCCCACAAAAGGACACTGGACCCCTATACGTACAAGTCCAGAGCCCCCAAGAAGGCACGCCAGGTCCCTTGGAGAGGCCCTAGTCTCCCTCCAAGTGAGGTCCGGGCATTAGCAAGGTCCCGGGATGGGAAGGACCCTGGCATGAGGGGGGTTCGGTGCTGGCACGTGTCCGGGCCTAGCCCGGCGCTTCCCGCTACTGGCGCGTGGTTTGCGACATAAGCCAACGAGCCAAGTCTGACGTAAAGCCCACAAAGCCATGCAGCCTCTGCATTTATTGCCAAAAGGACGCGCCGCCTGCCACCACGCTAACGGGCGACGTGCCCTCCCAGCATTTAATGCATCCTGTCCAATCCGGTGGCAGGCGGCGTCAGGATCATCCAGCAGGCGGCGCGCCTGACCAGTCTGTTGGCAAACAGTGCGCCTGTGCCGTGCAGTGCACTGTACTCATCGTCCCTTCTACAAGAAGCCTCCCTTGCACACCGAGGATACGAAGATCTCGGGTGTCAGGGCACTAGAAGATTGCACCTGCAGGAAACGTTTGTGGCCAAGTACTGTAATCGCTATGTCCCTAGGCCCACATGTCGGGGCTCAGTACCTTTGTGCATGCCTCCTTTAGCTATAAAAGGGGAGGCATGCAGCGTCACGAGACAGATCCAAACTTAGGCTCCCTTAGACACTCACAAGTTCATACAAGCTCTCAAGCAATACATCACACAGTGGAGTAGGGTATTACGCTCCGGCGGCCCGAACCACTCTAAACCCTCGCGTGCTCTCGTATGTTCATTCACCAGTCTCGTAACAAGCAAAACGGTTAGGCCCCTCCTCTTCTCAGGATTTAGGGCGGGTGCAATCCGCCACCCGGCCGGAGAGATTTCCTCTCCGACATTTGCGCGCCAGGTAGGGGGCTAGGCTTGAAGTTTTTGCTGGTTTTCTCACTCAACATGATGGTGCGAATCATCGAGCACCGCGCCGAAACTTCAGAAGATCTAGTGATGGAGCAAGAAGTTGCGTCCTCAGCACCACGAGTACCCGACCACCCCGAGTCTGGGGCTGCTGCTGTACACGCTGTACAGCAGCACACGCCGGCATAGATGTCCTAGACTCCATCGAGGGTAGCGCCTACGACGCTATCTGCGGCCAGGGAATTGCTGCGCCACCCCCTAGCTCCATGGCTTCACCGGGGGCCATGAAGCAGTGACGTGACGACGTCGACCGGTTACTCGGCATGGCGCATTCTACCTCAATCAGGTCCAGGCCTCGGTCATCCCGGCTCCAACTCGAGGCGACGGCGTCGGTACGCTCCCCCTCCATAAGGGGTGCACAGACCAACGACCTCCGGGCAAAACTCAACCGCAGACGTACGGGGGAGGATGCCCGGATCTCTTTGAAAAGGGCGCGCGAACGCCGCCAAAACATCGAGGGCCGCAGCCTCGATCAAGACTTTGCTGCGGCAGCACCGCAAACACCAATGGGCACCCGGTCCCAAACGGGTGTCCCCTTGGCCGGCGTAGGCTGCGCCGCCCTCGTGGACCATCTCCGTGCGGCGTCATGGCCGCCCAAGTTCCGGCCGCACCTGTCGGAAAAATACGATGGAACATCAAACCCATCGGAGTTCCTGCAGGTGTACGTCACCGCCATCACCGCAACAGGTGGAAACACCGCTGTAATGGCGACATATTTTCATGTCGCCTTGTCTGGACCTGCCCGGACTTGGCTCATGAACCTCGCCCTGGGGTCAATCTACACCTGGGAAGAGCTCTGCGCACAGTTCGTTGCAAACTTCGCCAGCGCTTACCAGCAACATGGCGTGGAGGCCCACCTACACACAGTGAGGCAAGAGCCCGGGGAGACCCTCCGGACGTTTATCTCCCGCTTCACCAAGGTACGAGGTACTATACCTCATATTTCTGATGCCTCCATCATCACAGCCTTCCGACAGGGGGTACGTGATAAGAAAATGTTGGAGAAGCTGGCCACACATGACGTAGAGACTGTCCCCACGCTCTTCGCTCTGGCCGACAAGTGCGCCAGAGCCGCCGAGGGCCGTGCATGGCACTCGGCCCCACAAACCGGGACTACCCAAACGGGTGGCTCGGGTGCCGCCCCCCGGGACGACAAAAAGAAAAAGAAGGGTCGCGGCTACAAAAGGCCATAGTCTACCGCGCTGGTTGTCGCAACTGCGACCGAGGGTCAGGGCGACCGCAACAAACGCCCACGGCCGCAAAGGGGTAAACAGCGGCTCGTGCCCTGTACACCCCAACGATCACCACAGCGCCGCGGAGTGTTGCGAGATCATTGATCTCGCGAAACGCGTCAACAAACGCATCAGCGAGCGGCGTGAGCAGTCTTCCAAGGACGGCTCTCCGCCCTGTCGCTGCCCTGGGAAGGAAAAGGTCGACGACGACGAGGTAGCTGTAGCTGAGCGAGACCTCGGGTATCAGTCACCCGAAGGGGACCTAAAGGACGTCTTCACTCGGGACTCCCACTCCGATGGCGACGACTAGACGGACCACCGGCGGGACCCATGTCCCCCGGCCTACGGAGCTGAAGCCTGCCTTCCTCCGGAAACCCCTCTGGATCCCCCACGGGTCCAGACTTCTGACAGGTTCATCCAGGAATGACTGCAGCCAAAGACGGGGGCTCCTTCGCCAGATGCGGATGGAAACCCGGGGGCGGGGCCTGATCTTATGGAAGTACCAAGCCAAATTAGGGCTCCGCAACACTCCCCCGGCTGGGAAGGACCCTTCAAGGTAACGGGTAAAGGAGAGCCCCCCCTCGGGTGCCAAAACATCTCTATAAGTTTTATCTATAGAGCAAGTCTGAGGGGTCGAAGTCTTTCCCTTTTTTGTAACTAGGTAACGCATACGTGTACGCCAACCTAGTGGGGTCTGTCCCCATAAACCTGGCCTGTTGGTCCACACACATGCATGATAAATTATAAAGGAAAACTACCCTCTCAGATGTACCTCTACAGTAGTGTTATCCTACTTCTCCAAGGGTCTTACCCTGTAGTTTCTGGATTATATTCTGTTTAACCCACCCGATCAGTTCCCATCCTGTCAAGCATAATGGTACCCGAATTGAGTAGCCGGGTTTGCAGTTTAGGGCCTCTATGCGAAAGCAGGAGGGTCCGACAGCCTAGGGGCCGGCTCTGAAGAATGGGAACCCGTTCCATGGGTGGTCCAGAGCCTGTGTGGCCGGTTAGCCTGGTTCCGTACCCAAAACCCCGCACACTCCACCGCTCTGTGACGGGTCCCCTAGTATTCGGAGCTATAAGTCCTGTGGGTCCGACAACTTGGGGTTCGGAACTAGAGAAGCGATGCTTGTCTCCTAGGGTGGCCCGGAGCCGTGTAGCCGCTCAGCCTGGCCCCGTGCCGTGGGCCTGCACACTCTGCCTCCTTGCGGCAAGTATCCTAGTACCTAGAACCATTGCTCAGGGGGTCCGGACGCGCAACTTGGCTCCCCCAGGCTAGACCCTGCAAGTCCCGTGCATGTATCAAAGGAAGGCTAGTGTCAGACGATGGGTCCTACGGGTGTACTGCTAACACTCCTTAGTTGAAGCTGTGTACAGATCTAGGTCTTGGCAAAGCTGCCTCCCGGAGAGCTGTTGACAACTCTTTCAGACGCTGGTATCCAATCTCGACACATCAAGCCTGCATCCCAGGCGAGGGGCCAGGTACCAGGGAAGAATCAACAGCGTAACACCTCACACAGCAGGAACGAGCAATACACAGATAAGTATTAACTGCTTTATAAATAATACTCAAGAGTACCTTACAAAAATAGGAAAAAGCCTGGGGGCCGGTTCTAAAGAACGAATGCCCGTTCCATGGGGTGGCCCGGAGCCTGTGTGGCCGGTTAGCCTGGTTCCGTACCCGAAATCCTACACACTCCACTCCGTGACGGGTGCCCTAGTATTTGGAACTATAAGTCCTGTGCATCCGACAACTTGGGGTCCGGAACTAGAAAAGCGATGCTTGTCTCCTGGGGTGGTCTGGAGCCGTGTAGCCGCTCAGCCTGGCCCCGTGCCGTGGGCCTACACACTCCACCACCCTGCGGCAGGTGTCCTAGTACCTAGGACCACCACCCAAGGGGTCCGGACACAACTTGGTTTCCCAGGCTAAAATCCTGCATACATGTGTTATTACATTCTACTTCTAAGCAAACATATGTTATTACATTCCCTTACAAGCGGGGCCCTAGCTCCATTTATGCAGGAATGAACCACGCTGCGCCAGTAGGAATCACGCTAGAAGCTGGCTCCGGGCAACCTCACCGGTGGCGGCGGCCACCTCTGCACCAGCAGCGACAACGACCACCACCCCGAGTGGTTTGCCAGCAGCAGCGACCACCTCAGGGTGTGCGCCGTTGCAAGGAGGTCCTCGCCCCCGTCCTCCTACGGGGGTGACAACGAGGCCATTAAAGCCAAAAAGTCAGGGACTTGGCGGCAGGTGGCTTTGATGGTCCCGCCGGTGGAGGCAACCATCTCTACAACGGGTAGC